>JADLZK010010359.1:0-670352 GCA_015847255.1 Hyparrhenia diplandra
ACAATGTATGCAATAAAGCGGGAAACATATATATATAACACTTACAAAACATCGAGTAATCGCTGAACGGTAGCTAAGATCGCACTTCGTGCTCCATCTCGCCAGGGATCGCCGACCGGGGCCCGCATGCCAAGCCACCGACAAACTTCTTGTATCTTCGTGAATATCTCTTATCCTTTTTACGGAAAGACCTTGCTACGTACATTGGGGTGTGGGGGGTAATAGCAAGGGTGAGTCCATGTCGAACTCGGCAGAAGTACGTACGGAAAGTATAATGACATGCAAGGCTTTATCAAAAGGTAGGTCGACATCGTTAAACCTGCAGTAAGCATTTTTAGTTGATCATTGATTTTAATTATACAACCTGAATTGCTAACATGTGTTTGAGTTCCCCAAACCCTTAATTAAGGTGCAAGTAAGATTAAGTATCAATATTATAACCGAGGTGGCAACCTCAAAGAGTAGCCAGGGGCAACAACCCCCATATAGGAACATCGGATAGCAATCCCGAAAAGGTAACATGGGATAGCAATCCCAAATAGATAACATGGGACAATAATCCCAAAGTAGGTCGCAACCTCAAAAGGAACACAGATAGCCATCCTATCAAAAACACGAGGTAGCAACCTCGCCACAAAGACTAGGTTGCATCTCCAAACTGTCTGTGCCCAAAACCGGGTGGGTCTTAAATACAAGACTTTTCCCCCAGTTCCATCTAGAAGGTAGCAACCCTTGAGAGGTTTCTACATTCGAGAGGTAAGATTCCTCCTCTAAAAGGGTGACTAACAAAAAAAAACCAAATCCAAATAAACCAAGCACCCTCTTAGCAGAAGGCGATCAAACCAATCCAGCCCCTCTTGCGCCTACACGGAACGATTGCACCTTCACTAGAAGGTCCTGTTACTTCTGGCCAAGTCAAAGGGCATGAAAGCGTATTGTATGTCCTAGGTAGTAGGACTAAGTCCTTATGGAGAGTAGACACGGGTACCCACGGCAAAACCAGGTTAGGCTCTAGCACCCCTTACTTAGCATGGCAAGAGCCATTATTCATCATTAAGCATTACTCATCATCATTATCATTAATGGCATTAAGCAGTCATCATTACTTTCATTAACATGTATAAAAGTGGGGCGGAACAACTTAGCATAACTACACTACCCATGATTATACACCCCAAGGTGATATTTGAGATAGTAGTGGCTATTCATGTCCTTAGCGTTTGCAAAATTAGGACACATGCAATGAAAGTAAAATGATTAAAGTGGAGTAGGTACAAAATGATCAAATGGTGTCTGCACTTGCCTTAATCCAATGTCTAGCCTTTCTCAAGTCTTTATCTTCTATCTTCTAGTCTCCGATTCTTGTCGCCGCACTCTTGTCGATCCTCGACTCCTAGTCTTCACTCAAACAAATGGCTTTTCGTCACCCGAGGCAACCAAGCAACACAAAATGCACAAGCAAAGGAAACAAGACTAAGAACAGACATCAAACAAATTAAAGAAAGACTAGAGAGAGCGCACTATCAATAGGACCTAGTACTAGGGACACAAGAGCGTAAGAACGTCGAAGAATGGAGCTATCAACATAGAGGACATACTAACAGTACAAAAGCAACATAATGGAGAACTACATGATTGATTCACTTTAGTTATCCAAAACATTATTGGTTTGGAAAGCAATTGACAAAAAGAGAACAAGCTATTATAGAACTTCGGGTTGAGCAAACCGGCCATAATTATAAAAGCATTGATGTTGATGTTAATCATATTAACATTTATTATAAAAGACCAAAGTTAACTAAAAGTCGCTTTTATTTAATTCTAAAAGAGCATTGAACAAACACTAATCAAAATCACAAGATTAATTTGATAAACTCATAGCATGATCAATGTTAGTGCTAACACATAGCTAACATGAAGCAACACAACAAGAAATGAAGCTATAACTCTAGATTGTTTTTAATTAGAAAGCTATTAAATAAACATTAATCAAATTGCATTTAAATAAATAAATTCACATTTGAACTGCATGATAAACATTAACACTACTGCATAGAGCACGACGACACGATTCTAACGCAACTTGGACCACTCGAATCGGACTAAAAACGACGAAACAGTGGACGTTTAAAGATCAGGAACATAACTGCGATTACAGAAAATAAATAATTACGGAAAGGTCCTTCTTCTACCTTGGTCATCTTCTTCACGTGAACAGCCTTGGCTGCTGGTGTTCGTGCACAGGGCAGCGAGAGGGCTCGGCCGGCCGGTGCGGCCAGCAGCGGCACGCGGCGCAGGACGCGCGCGGCAGGGCGGCGCCGGGCACCGCAGGACTGCTCGGCTGCGCAGGGGCGGCGGCGCTCGCGTGCACACGCACGGGCACGGGAGGAACAGTGCACGGGCAGGGAAGGCTGGGGGTGTGCGGGCGGGATCGAGAGCTCGGGGCGGCGGCGCAGTCCGGCGAGACGGTCGCGGCGGCCTGGGCACGGGACGACGCCGGCCACTGCTGCTGCAACACGAACAAGATGAGGCTGCCAGGGGTGAGTTCGCCGGAGAACTAGATTAGGAATAAAGAACGAACGGGAACCGGATCAAATGGCCACGTATCGGGGCAACTGAGTATACCACGGCGAAGAGGACGACGAGATCTACCTTTTGTGGGAACGGAATTCGCCGAAACACGATGAGCTGACCGGAAAAGCTCGTCGGAGAGTTCGCCGGAATTTTCGAGATCCAAAACTTCGGCGATAGATGTAGCGCAAACGAAAAGGCGGCTCACGAAACAGGCTGTACTTTTGCGATCAGCGCGAGAAGGAGAACGGCGGCAGCTATTTATACACAGGGTTTAGGACGCTGGAAAAATTAGGGTTTTGAGAGATAAAATGAATTTCGGGAATAAAATAATTATAGAAAATCTAGAATTGATATTTAGGCCGTGAAAAATACTTCGAAGCCTCCGAAAATTCTAGGAAAATTCCCAGAGACACTTTGGACCAAGATGTACCTAAATAAATAATTTAGAGATCATGAAAAGATATTTGAGATGGTATATAAAAATGGAAAAGCTTGTAGATAAGTGAAAAAGCTCCCGTAAATACCGAAAAAGGTCGTGGAAAGCTTGAGCGACGGATTGATGATATTTGATCATAGAGAAATGAGTTGCCACTGATAACAAAAAGATTAAAAAGAAACTTCCAACAAGAATTAGATTGGAAAACAAGGTATTTGTCGGTAGGAAAGAGGCATAAACACGTTGGAGAGAGACAATCGATTCCACTAACCGCGCTTTTAAAAACTTAGCATACTAAAAAACACCAAACACAAGCAACATGCCAACATCACGTAACAACATGAAAGAGCACACACAATCAACTAACAACAAGGCACTCTTCATTTATCATCGCAAAGAAAAAAATTTATAAAGTCATTTTCTCATTTTATAGTGATAACAACTAAATATTTCTTGGTCAATTTTAGGAAAATTTCAAATCCTTGATTTTATTTAATGTTTTCTAATGAGATCCCAAAATGGAAATTTTTGGGGTGTCATAAACTACCCCACTTAACGTAAAATCTCATCTCGAGATTCAAGAGACTTGGGATATAGATAAAAAGATCATCAAGGTTGTTTTTGAGAATACCCAAAGAGATAGCATGAAAGATTTTTGAGATTTGCATAAGCAAAACATCTAAAGATTGAGATTGATCTTCGGAGTTGTTATTAAGAGGTATAGGGTACAGTCAAAAGCGGGACACATTAGGATTGGCGGGGAGAGAAGGATAAATATTTATTAGTCATCCGTTTAAAATGGGAAGACCAAGCAAAGGACAAGGTTGGCGTAAGCGGGACAAACATGGATGGATACTAATCTTCAAGGTCAATTTTCCATGAAGCATGAGATATATCCAATGAATGGAAGGTTGGTTTGCACATTATGAGGCATGCGGTTGTTTAGAAGCAAGGATTAGCTAAAAGATAGTATCTATATGAGAGAGACACCTCCTTATGATCATAACTCCATGACTTTAGTCTTAGGATATATTTGACGAAAGGATTAGGAGTTAGTAAAGACTGAAAAGGTAGATAAAGATTCATCTGTAAGTCTTTGCAACTGATTTCAGGTCTATCCGATTTAAGGTCATCAAGATCAAAGGTTCACAGGAAAGTTGAGGGTTGGTCACAAGAACGATTATGATTGACCCTCCATTCTTTAGGTCTTATGACTAAATACAATCGGATCGAAGAGGTTGGTAGCGGGACGCTACCCCACTTAACAAAGTAAGAGCTTATCTTCGAAACATGTATAAGAGCTTCATCTTGTCCAAGATGTATTCTAGAGATTTCCTTTTATGGATAACCATAATTCAAACATGATGGATAAACAAGACAGATTTTGAGAGGAGCGTTGGGATGATCCGATGAAGCATTCCAATGTGTTAGCAACAATGACAACTTAACAAAGCCTCTTGCAATCCATATTTAAACTAAAAAACAATATGGTCTGCCGAAAAGGACAACTCATTTACATAGAGATTACAACCGTCATTGAAAATAAAAGCTTTTAACCTTGAAGACATAATCGAAGCTTCATTTGGACACACTTTGAGTGTTCTTATCATCCTTAACCCGACGGATCATGTCTTGTCCTCAATGCAGTCTCTAGGATCTTGACTGGATAATCATCACTTGTATAATCATCTGATATATTGAGTCTCTCTAAATGTGCATATCCCTCTACTAGAACCTCTCAATTCACTTTACCATCTTCGTTTTGACCGTTTAATGGGTTGTTTTCATCTCCCCATGTGGAACTTGCATACCTTGATACTCAATTCTTTCTCCTGATGGAGTTGTTAGAAGTATTGAACGTTGGTCAAACTTAATCACTCCATTACGAGTGTACAACCATCCCATTCCTAGGATGACATCGACTCCTGTTAACTCCAATACATTTAGATTTACTTCAAAGTCTACACCCTGTATGGAAAGACAAACTTTTGGGCATATTTTATCAGCCTTCATTTCTCCTTCTGGGGAGTTAACTATCACTGGTTTCCTTATCGGTAGCATGAGTATCTTATGATCCTTTACGTACTTGCGGGAGATGAATGAGTGTGATGCACTAGGATCAAAACAGAGAACCATAGCAGGGGTAGAGTTTACTAGGATCTGACCATACACAACCTTTCTAGCTTCATGAGTGGCACTCATTGGCACATGGTCCAACCTGCCTTCGATGTAGCTTTTCTTCACTTTATCACCTTGCACTTGTTTCTTATGAACCTTCTGAATTTGTTGCGGCTGTTGTGGATTTTGATTTTGCTTCTGTGCAAGCTTGTCACGACATTTGTTCGCATAGTGTCCACTTCTTCCACAACTGTAACACACCTTACTTGTAGTACACTCCTTACTAGAATGTGTGTTAACCTGCATGAAGGTGTTAGTAGGAGGTGACATACATGTCTCTTGAGGGCAAGAGTGTTGAATTCCATCATTGAGTCTCTGGTACTCATCGTGATAGGTATTCTCAATGAGACTTGTAGAGTGAGGCTGATATTCGGGTTGGGTGGCAAGCCGAGGACGAGTGTTGTTCAACCATTTTTCGAACCTTGAGCTTCCTCTTCTTTCGATATATATCTTTGAGCTTGCTCTCCACTAAAATTGCCTTATCAACTAGTTGTTCGAAGCTGGAGAATGTGGGTGCCACTAGTTGTAACTGGATGTCGTCATTCAATCCTTCCATGAAGAGATCTTGCTTATCCTCATCCCTCTTTATCTTATTTGGAGCATATTGTGACAACTGCATGAACTGATCCCGATACTCCAATACAGACATAGAGCCTTGCTTGAGACTTCGGGAATTCTTGCTCCTTTAGTTTGAATAATCCCTTTGGGAACATGGTATGATATGAAACTTTCCTTAAACTCCTTCCGATTGATGTCGGCTAGAGCTTTTTTGTGAGGTGTAGGAATCCCACCAATCGAAGAAATTGCTCCCCCGAAGTTGACCGGAAAGCGTACAAGACTTTCTCTTCATCCGTACATTGAGCAATCTCAAGTTCTCTCTCTACACACTTGAGCCAATCATGAGCTTCTAAGGGATTAGAAGTATGAGAGAAAGTAGGTGGATGACTTTTCATGAATTCTCTTCGCTTGTTTCTAGGTCGATCTTGAACCCGATGAGCTTGAGCTTGAGGTTGAGTTTGTTGAGAAGAAGTACTCATGGTCTCGAACAATTGTTTCCATGAACCGCATTTGCATATGTATCATTTGCTCCATATTCATGACCTGTGGTGGAGGTGTTGATGAGTCCGGCTTGAATTGGGGTTGACTTTATTGTCTACATCATCACTTGTGCCCCGACATCCGGCATTTAGCAAAGATAGCATCGGCAAAGGGTTGATGATGATAAAGCATGGGTTGATTTAGATTAGAGGATTAGAAAGTGTAGGATAGATCTTAAGGAAGCAAGGGTTAGAAATCATGGATACTACCCCACTTTAACGGAGATTGAGTTATCCTACTAGACTCTAACTTCACTGCCTTCTCCAAACACTAGAGCAGGGATGACACACAAGAATTACAACAAGCAAGACAAGCACACATCACATCATCGATTCTACACGTAACTCTTTCATCAACGGTGGTCATCCTAAAGGGAAGATTGGTGATGATGATGATAGGCCATCGTACTTTTGAATGAGAGTAAAACTAGAAAACTTTTATTGCAAATCAACAAAAATAAAACTCAAGGAGTTAAGAATGTCATAGCTCAAAGGAAGCTATCAAGGAGGGGATACAATAGGACAAGGATGAGGAAATACTCAAAACTCAATTGCCAAGGGATGATAAAATAGTTTTATGATCAAAATAGGTTTAGAAAATGGCCAGTGCTATCTAGGCATACGTCCTATAGTCGACATTGCTCTGATACCACTCTGTCACACCCTGATTTCCAAAGGAAGACCAGAGTCACCGTATGTGTGCCCAGGAAGTCCACACATACAACACAGAATGCCAAAATATCAGAATACAATGTATAATAGCAGGAAACATATATATATAACACTTACAAACATCAGAGTAATCGCGGAATGGTAGCTAAGACTGCACTTCAGGCTCCATCTCGCCAGGACTGCCGATTTGGGGGCTCCGTATGCCAAGCACTGCTGACAAACTTCTTGTATCTTCGTAACATCTCTTATCCTTTTTCTCGAGCAAAGACCTTGCTTCTGCATTACTTAATCGGGGTGTGGGGGTAATAGCAAGGGTGAGTCCATGTCGAACTTCGGCAAGTGCACAGCACGGAAAGTATAATGACATGCAAGGCTTTATCAAAGGTAGGTCGACATCTGTTAAACCTGTAGGTAAGCATTTTTAGTTGATCATTGATTTTAATTATACAACCTGAATTACTAACATGTGTTTGAGTTCCCCAAACCCTTAATTAAGGTGCAAGTAAGATTAAGTATCAATATTATAACCGAGGTGGCAACCTCAAAGAGTAGCCAGGGGCAACAACCCCATATAGGAACATCGGGATAGCAATCCCGAAAAGGTAACATGGGATAGCAATCCCAAATAGATAACATGGGATAACAATCCCAAACAGAGGTCGCAACCTCAAAAGGAACACAGATAGCCATCCTATCAAAACACGAGGTAGCAACCTCGCCACAACACTAGCCGCATCTCCAACCGCTGTGTGCCCAAAAACCTTTGGGTCTTAAATTCAAGACTTTTCCCAGTTCCATCTAGAAGGTAGCAACCCGCTGAGGTTTCCTGTTCGAGAGGTAAGATTCCTCCTCTAAAAGGGTGACTAACAAGAAAAAAACCAAATCCAAATAAACCAAGCACCCTCTTAGCAGGAAGGCGATCAAACCAATCCGGCCCTCTTGCGCCTACACCGAACGATTGCACCTTCACTAGAAGGTCCCGTTACTCGGTCAAGTCAAAGGGCATGAAAGCGTATTGTATGTCCTAGGTAGTAGGACTAAGTCCTTATGGAGAGTAGACACGGGTACCCCCGGCAAAACCAAAGTTAGGCTCCAAAGACCCTTACTTAGCATGGCAAGTAGCCATTATTCATCATTAAGCATTACTCATCATCATTATCATTAATGGCATTAAGCAGTCATCATTACTTTCATTAACATGTATAAAAGTGGGGGAACAACTTAGCATAACTACACTACCCATGATTATACACCCCAAGGTGATATTTGAGATAGTAGTGGCTATTCATGTCCTTAGCGTTTGCAAAATTAGGACACATGCAATGAAAGTAAATGATTAAAGTGAGTAGGTACAAAATGATCAAATGGTGTATCCGTGACTTGCCTTAATCCAATGTCTAGTTGCTTTCGAAGTCTTTATCTTCTATCTTCTAGTCTCGATTCTTTGCTTTGCACTCTTGTCGATCCTCGCCTCCTAGTCTTGACTCAAACAAATGGCTTTTCGCGTCTACCCGAGGCAACCAAGCAACACAAAACAGACAAGCAAAGGAAACAAGACTAAGAACGGACATCAAACAAATTAAAGAAAGACTAGAGAGAGCGCACTATCAATAGGACCTAGTACTAGGGACACAAGAGCGTAAGAACGTCAAAGAATGGAGCTATCAACATAGAGGACATACTAACAAGTACAAAGCAACATAATGGAGAACTACACGATTGATTCACTTAGTTATCCAAAACATTATTGGTTTGGAAAGCAATTGACAAAAAAGAGAGAACAAGCTATTATAGAACTCGGGTTGAGCAAACCGCCATAATTATAAAAGCATTGATGTTGATGTTAATCATATTAACATTTATTATAAAAGACCAAAGTTAACTAAAGTCGCTTTTATTTAATTCTAAAAGAGCATTGAACAAACACTAATCAAAATCACAAGATTAATTTGATAAACTCATAGCATGATCAATGTTAGTGCTAACACATAGCTAACATGAAGCAACACAACAAGTACGAAGCTATAACTCTAGATTGTTTTTAATTAGAAAGCTATTAAATAAACATTAATCAAATTGCATTTAAATAAATAAATTCACATTTGAACTGCATGATAAACATTAACACTACTGCATAGAGCACGACGACCGATTCTAACGCAACTTGGACCACTCGAATCGGACTTAAAACGACGAAACGGTGGACGTTTAAAGATTAGGGACATAACTGCGATTATAGAAAATAAATAATTACGGAAAGGTCCTTCTTCTACCTTGGTCATCTTCTTCACGTGAACAGCCTTGGCTGCTGGTGTTCGATGCACAGGGCAGCGAGAGGGCGGCGGCCGGCCGGTGCGGCCAGCAGCGCACCTTGGCGCAGACGCGCGCGGGCAGGGCGGCGCCGGGCACCGCAGATCGCCGGCTGCGCAGGCGGCGGCGCTTCGCGTGCGCACGCACGGGCACGGGAGGAAAAAGTGCACGGGCAGGGAAGGCTGGGGGTGTGCGGCGCGGGATCGAGCTCGGGCGGCGGCGCAGAAGTCCGGGCGAGACGGTCGCGGCGGCCTGGGCACGGGGACGACGCCGCCACCGCTGCCGCAACAACGAACAAGATGAGGCTGCCAGGTGAGTTCGCCGGGAGAACTAGATTAGGAATAAAGAACGAACGGGAACCGGATCAAATGGCCACGATCGGGGCAACCGGAGTATACCACGGCGAAGAGGACGACGAGATCTACCTTTTTGTGCGAACGGAATTCGCCGAAACACGATGAGCTGACCGGAAAAAGCTCGTCCGGAGAGTTCGCTTTAATTTTCGAGATCCAAAACTTCGGGCGATAGATGTAGCGCAAACGAAAAGGCGGCTCACGAAAAAAGGCTGTACTTTTGCGATCAGCGCGAGAAGGAGAACGGCGGCAGCTATTTATACACAGGGTTTAGGACGCTGAAAAAATTAGGTTTTGAGAGATAAAATGAATTTCGGGAATAAAATAATTATAGAAAATCTAGAATTGATATTTAGGCCGTGAAAAATACTTGAAGCCTCCGAAAAATTCTAGGAAATTCCGAGAGACACTTTGGACCAAGATGTACCTAAATAAATAATTTAGAGATCATGAAAAGATATTTGAGACGGTATATAAAAATGGAAAAGCTTGTAGATAAGTGAGAAAAAGCTCCAGGTAAATACCGAAAAAGGTCGTGGAAAGCTTGAGCGAATGGATTGATGATATTTGATCATAGAGAAATGAGTTGCCACTGATAACAAAAGATTAAAAAAGAAACTTCCAACAAGAATTAGATTGGAAAACAAGGTATTTGTCGGTAGGAAAGAGGCATAAACACGTTGAGAGAGGCAATCGTTCCACTAACCGCGTTTTTTAAAAACTTAGCATACTAAAAAACACCAAACACAAGCAACATGCCAACATCACGTAACAACATGAAAGAGCACACACAATCAACTAACAACAAGGCACTCTTCATTTATCATCGCAAAGAAAAAATTTATAAAGTCATTTTCTCATTTTATAGTGATAACAACTAAATATTTCTTGGTCAATTTTAGGAAAATTTCAAATCCTTGATTTTATTTAATGTTTTTCTAATGAGATCCCAAAATGGAAATTTTTGGGGTGTCATAGCGCCCTCAAAACGCAAGGGCGGGCGGGTATTATAGCTCCTCAAGTCCGAAGGACACACCACCACCACGCAGCCGCCAACCTGTGGGCGCATCCAAGCACCGACGAGAGGCGGGGTCGGGATTCGGCAGGGCGACGGCGAAGCCGGCCCCGACCGCCTAAGAACTCATCGAGGGCCACCTTGAAAGCTTGGGCCTCTTCATACCACGACAACGACATGTCGTTGAGCTTCGCGGGTCGAGGCTTGACCTCCGCCTCACGAGCCCTTCGCCGCCCGGCTTTCGTTCCGCCTGCTGTAGGACCTTCACCCGTCCTTGAGGTCGCTACCTCATGCCTGGGGCGTTCCACCTCGGCGGGGGTTCCTTCTCGCGCTGCGAGCCTCCCGCTCGCTCGCCTTCAGTCCCCCGAGGCCTTCCGCATGGCATCCTCGTACTCATCACGGCGTCCAGCCCCCGCGCATGGCTGCCCCGTGTCAGAAAAACCATGAAAGCTCCGCCCACTTTCACCTTTATGTCATCGTGAATCTCGTGGAGGGACGGCGCCCACCGCATCTCCGCTCCGGAGGTGCACACGGCCCAAGACGCGACCGATAAACCTCCGCTCCACCTCCGTGCCGGAGTGGGTGTCGCGGAGGTCCGCGCCCGTATGCAGCCTCCACGTCGACATCGCCGATGCCGATGGACTCCGTCACGTATGCGCGCAGTCGCAGAAGTCCCCACTTCCCCACGCCGACTTACATCGCCGCCGAAGCGAGCCTCCGCAGCTCATCCACACCGAGCCCTCCGCCCACACATGGCACCTCCGATATGGTCGAGGTCGCCTAGTGCTCAGAAAGGGCTGCAGCTGGCCCCTCCTTCTGAGCCGCCGCCTCGTTGTCTTCGCCGTCATCGCCCCGGCCTGAGGCCCCGTCTCTCGAGGCCCCCGATCCTCCTCGCACTCCTTGTACGGAGCCTTCCACCGCCCTCCCGAAGGTCCCCCCCGCCCGACCGCCGCCTCCTGCCCCCTCCGCGCCTCATCATCGTCTTCATCATCGTAGATGATGAGAAAGCTGAGGTCGGCCGCCTTGACCCTCTCCGCGCCCGGCGCCCGCCGGGCCGTGTCGCACCCTCCGAGCGGCGCCCGGCAGATGGCGACCCCGTCCTCGCAGCCGGTCGCCCGATGCCCCGCCACGCTTGCTTTCGGATTCGGACCCCCGCTTCCGCTTCCCGCTCCACCGCGTCCGCGTCGCCGATGGTAGGCCGCCGTCATACTCCACCCCAAGCGCATCGAACACCGATTGGACGCGGTGCCGATCGCGAGCCCGCTTGAATCCTCGGATCTCGAGGCTCCAACCCCCCACCGCCAGATCGGCGCCAGAGCCGGGGCCTCCGCAACAACGAGGCGGCCAAACTCCTCCTTGTCCCCGTTCGCCCCTTCTCGAACGCGGTCAGGCCACGCCTTTCGGCGTCGACCGTAAAGCTTTCAACCCCATAGGGGCATACTTCACGCAGTCTTCAACCTCGGCCAAAAAGGCCTCCCGGCGCCACAACGTGTGGACTTGAGCCGCAAACTCTCCACCAGTCGTGCGCGCGCACGTAGCGTGACATGGCGCGCGGCGTGTCCGGCTCCCGCATAGCAGCCTCGTCTTCACCGGCTTCACCTTCGCCGCGTGGAGATGGACTCCGAGCACCATAAAAGCCCCTCCGCACCGTCCAACCTTGTAGTAGAACCAGCGCTCGGGCGATCCGCCGACCACTTGTTCGGCCAGCTTGGCGGGAGCCTCCACCCCCGCACGAGGAATGAAGGTGCACACGCCCGTCGGGCGCGGGACACCTCGTATCCGTCGCCTTGATGGTCCGGGGGCTGGCTGGGCATGACGTGGCGGCCGCGACGGCCATCCACCATCGGCTCAAGCCCCCCACCTGAGCGGGCCCAGCGTAGGTGGCTAGCGCGGTGGGCGCCGTAAGGCGATGAAAGCGGAGGTTGAACCTCCGCGTAGACATCCAAGACAAACTCACACACGTGGAAGCGGAGCCCTACGTGAAAGAATTCTTCAAAAACTACCACCTCACCGGGTTGAGGGGAATCTCTCGCCTTTCGAAGGGCTTAAAACATTTCTTCGAAAACCACTTGTTATCCCTCGCGAACTTCTTCAAGGATTTCTCCGTGCTCGATCGCTGGGAAACTTCGAAGCCCTCCACGACGGTCTTCTTCGACATCGTCTCCTTGATCCGCGCCATCCCGGCTCGCTAAGCGGCCAAGCAAAACACCCTCCAAAAACTAGGCGAAGCGGCTAGCCTCCGCGCAAGCAAGCGATGCGCCTCCGATGTGGCGAGACATGAGAGCCGGGAGGCGTGGAAGCGGGGATGGAAGCACAAACCCTAACCCCCACCTACTGCGTATTTATAGGCCAAGGGTGGGGGGCAAGGGCGACCAGCGGCGAGTCCAAGCGACCCCGAAACCACACGCCCGGATCCCAAAACACGCAGAACCCTTTGATCCACTCCACACGGCGAAACCGACGGCATCCGTACCTCCAAACAAACACAATCCCCTCCGATCCACGCCGTTCACAACCAGCCAACAACGTTAGGCCGAGCGCGCCAGCGTCTCACAAGAATCGGCACAACACTAAACGGCCCCGGCCGGCTCCCCTCGCGGCAAACGAACCAAAGAGGCCAAGGCCCACCTCCGCGAGGCCCACGAGCAGCCGGGGACGCCGCTGGCAAGGGCCCGCGGGGGCAGCACTCCCGCCACCCCCACGAGGCCCTCCGAAAGATCTTTTCATTTGCTCACGGCCCCCTTGTTGACGGTCGTTAACGACATATTTTATACCGTCAACATTAGTATAAAACTACCAAAACACAATAGTGATAGGGCTTTGAGCTAACCATTTCCATAAGTTTTGGTACTTCACTTGTTTTTGGGGCAATGTTGGAAACATATACATTTTGGGCCAAAAGCAAAGGAAAACATATAAGAAATAACAAGGCCCTAAATGGACATAAGCAAAGCAAGGAGAAGAGAGGAGAAAAGCCCATAAACATGAATATCAACATCCAAACACAAGCCCAAGAGGTCGAGGCCCGAATCCAACATGAAATGACATTGGGCCACATGACATGGGTTTAGTATTTCGGGCATAACTTTTTCATACAGACTCCGTTTTTGGTGTACCACCCGCCAAAACGGAGCTAAGGACTAAAACCGACGTGCTCACAAAATTTCAGCCCAAACGGCCCAGATCTTGGTGCGCCCCGCACCTTAGGTGCGGCCGCACCCCTACGGCCGCCAACGGGCCCACCTTTCTCATGGCGGTTGCATTCATCCGTGGAACGTCGGTGGTGGCATGGACCAGGTGCAATGAACCTAGGGAACCGCCTATTCCTGGTCGGTTTGGTCATTATGGGGGGAGGTGGCACATTTCCAAAGACCCTCCTCTCTCCAAGCTATAAAAGGAGGCTCTCTCATCCTCCATGGAGACACCATTCTACACACAACACATAGGAGAGCCACAATGTAATAGAAAGGGAGAAGCTCCACTCTTGTTCTTCTTCCTCTTCTTAGTTCTAATGGAGAGTGAGAGAGGGAAAGCTAGAAGGATACTTTGCTCCTTCTACTTGGAGTTGTCGGAGTGCCCTCGGTGGTCCGCGGTTCCTAGGAGGTCGGAGTGCCGGACTTGTCGGTGCCCGCTTTGCTTGTACCTCTACAACTTACTTACACTCGGGTAAGGAAGCTTGTGCTTATCTTTCGGCTTATTGTTCTTCAAGCATATTATCTTAGCTGTTATAAACTTGCGGGATCGATAGTTGTACCTTCGGGTCGTAAGTCTTGGTGAAGGAACTCTTTGACCGGGGAACCTTGATCGACACCAAGAGTTGTGTACGGTAGTGCAAACGTGGTGTTTAGGCTAACGTCCACCTATCTTTTTGCGGAGCATCCCACGGTCGTGGGGGTAGGCGGCGAGGGTCATGACGGCCTTGTTTGTTCGTCCCTTGTAATCCCCTCGTTCGGGTGTGGCGTAGCGAGCTAATTCTTTGGACACGCCCGTATGGGCGTGGGCGATTGCCGAAGTAAGGAGATAACAGCCCTAAAAATCCCCGCCTTTTGAAAACACGAGCCCATAAAGATACCTCACCACCATAGTTATCCTTAGGCGGCTCTGTTCGAGAGATTAGTGCGCAATTGTTCCTCGTGGAAAATACGATACCTCGAATATTTCCGGGTGAAAGCTACAACGACGATTCATACACTTGCGATTCTTACGCATACGTTAAAGAACATCAACAAGCTTTCTAGCGAACATCAACAAGCTTTTCTCGCACCATTGCGGGGGCGGTTGTCATAATTCTCTCCGAGCCTAGAGCACCCGTGTGTTGTATCCAAAAAAAGAAAAAAATAGTTATTTATTTTCTTTTTCAAAATGAAACCAACTATCAATTTTAAAATCTTCTTGCTTCTCAAGCGGGGAGTTGAGGAGGGCCAAAATCTTTTTCAAAATCAAAATTTTCATTCGGCCATGAACTCCACCCTAATTTGAAAAAAAACTTTGGTTCGGGCACACTCCATCTCGGTGACTATTTTGAAAACCTTTGTTACCACCTCACGAGATTTCGAGGAATTATGTGCATGCCTAAGCATTCTGGTATGACACGAGAAATTCACATGTAGAATTTGTTTACGCTCTCCCTCATAGAGAAAGCAAAACGATAGTACACTATTGTCATAGGAAGTTTGAATGGGGACTGAGAAGAACTCAAAGACAATTTTTGTCTAGCATTCTTCCCCATCAACTCCCTACCAAGGACAATCCTCGATTTCAAATAGGATGAGAAGGAGTCCATATGTGCAGCCTAGGCCTGGTTTATAATGTTTATACATGATGTCCTAGACTTGTCATAACCCGATAGTGTGCTTTTGCATATCTTTTATTGGTCTTGACATAGATCTTTGCCTATGCCTTGACATGACCGTTGGAGGGTCGTTTGCATGTAAACCTACGGAACATAGGAAAACCCTTGAACATATCCTAGAGAATCTTGCTTCTCCGTTGTAGAACCTATTCCCTCCACATTAAGAGCATGTCAAGCTTTGAGGAGCCCTCATCGGTCGAACCCTTATCCTTACCATCGTTAGAACCGACCGTTGAGCCCTCTCAGAACCACGAACACCGAAGGAAGGAATGCTTCGATCCTTCGGAGTTCACAATTGAATTCAAGGATGATGACAAAACCTCTAAAAAGCCGAGGTATGCTTAGACTTCCATATCTCTCTCATCCTTGACTTCAATCTTCTCATAGGCTACCCTCTAGAAAAACTTTTCACGAAAAACCTATAGAGGGAGGCGTGATGAGAAGTTGTGAAAGAATGTTTCCGCCTCTCACACCTAGACATCCTAAAGGCGAAGCATCTTCCCAACCAAAACCATTCGAGGAGGCGTAAGTTTATAACTCTATTCGCTTCACCCAAGTTGCTTCCACATCTTAGTGAAACGAAGCACCGTAAGCCCTCACACGAACACAAGTCATGTCCCTTCGGCCAACAAAAGCGTTGTTCTCGACAATAGTCAAGATTCAACGTCCATCCTTCATGACACATCTTTTGAGGGTAAACCCTCATGTGCCATGGACATGCACGAAGCGACAACTCTTGAGACCAAGCAAAAATATGTTGTTGAGCATAACAAGTTGTCAATTGAGACTTCCTACATGCTCACCTTTGGTTCTTCTTGAGTTTGTCTTGCTTCTAGCCGAGTGCTTCAACGAAGATCACAACCATCTCTTGGTTCCCTTTGTAAAACTTATAAGAGAATGGTTGCAAGTCTCGTAGTAGCATGATGACGCTAACCTTGCAGCTTGAGTGTAATGCTAAATTCCTAGTGGTGAAACTGGGAACTCCACCACCATCACCGCAAGATGTTTTCCCACCGGTCAAGCTTATGACCATAACTCAAAAACTGTAGGGAGATACCGGACTATCAAAAAAAATGAATGAAAACCCTCTTATTAAAAAAAAAGAATCTCTTTTCAATAAATAAATAAATAAGTAAAATAAATTTTATCTCTCTTTCAAAAAAACAATAATAATATATATTTTATCTCTCAATAATAATAAATGATTTACCTCTCTTATTATTTCCTCAAAAAAAAGTTTTTCCTACTTTTATTTTCATAATAATAATAATAATAAAATCTCTCTTCTTCTTTTCAATAAAAGCAAGAACATGTTATCAAGTTAGTATGCACCTTCGGGTATTCTTGTCGCTAACCATTTTAGGTGGAGATCGATTAAGAAGAACAAAGAGGCATGCGACTCTCGAGAACATGGGGGCCACATCAAAAAAAAATTGCTATGATGCTCATGGGTGATGGGACATGCTCAAAAGGAGACCCGGACCTTACACACTTGACTTTTACACAAAAGTCCAAGTATGGGGGTGTTGGCGTTCTTAACGTATGCTGAGAAGAATCCGCAAGTGCACGGAATTGTCGTTATAGCATTTCACCCTAAGTATTCAGGGGTATCGTATTTCCACGAGGCGGTTGTGTGACTTCTCTCTAAATAGAGTCACCCTAGGATAACTATGGGTGGTGAGGTATCTTTATGGGCTCAAACTCTCTAGCGGGGATCACTTGGCTGTTATGTCCTTACGGGCACCGGCAATCGCCCAAAATGGGATCGAGACCGGCATTTAGCTAGCTGCGCCACACCAACGTGGGGGATTACAAAGGGCCGGACAAGGCTATCACAACCCGGCCGCCTACCCCCTCAACCGTGGGATGCGCCACAAAGATAGAAAACCCTTAGTCTAGACACCACGTCTACACTAGTGATTATTACTGCGGCGTGTTAACAAGGCTTACCCGTCCCGGGGTCCTTCTACTGCAGCACCCCCCAGGAAGGAGCGACTATCAATCCGTAATTCTATAACAGGCTAGATAATATGCTTAAGAGTAAAAAGCGAAAGAGGGACACAACCATTCTTACCCAAATGATTAGAAGGTTGTAGAGGTACAAAAGCGTGGTGGGTGCCGACAAGTCCGGCACTCGACCACCCGAGATCCCATAATGCCGGGAGGCACACCGGGACTCCATGGAGAAGAGGCCAAGCCCTCTTCTAGCCTTCCCTCTCTCACTCTCCATTAGAACTAAGAAGGAGGAAGAAGAAGAATAAGAGTGGAGTGGGAGCTTCTTCCTCTCTTCTACATTGTGGCTCTTCCTTGTGTTGTGTATGGATTGGTGTGTGTTGAGGAAGAGGGAGAGGGCCTCCTTTTATAGGTAGAGGAGAAGGGGATTGTTGGAAAATGTCCCTCCCCATATGGAAGGAACCAAACCGACCTTGGTACACCTTCCTAATCAGCCCAAACCGACCAACCAACGTCGGCAACACACTTTTGGAAGGTAATGCACCGCCGAGAAATTTGGGCCCGGTTGGCGCCCCCGTGGTGCGCGGCGCACCACTTGGTGCGGGCGCACCAAGATGTGGGCCGTTTGGCCTGAAATTTTGCAGGAGCGCGTGGGCCTCGGGTAAGCCGTTTTGACCTGGTGGATCGAAATCCGATTTCGTATGAGAAAGTTATGCCCAAAACATTGAACCCATGTCCCGCGGCCCGGTAAGATTTCATGTTGGATTTGGGCCTCGACTTCTTGGGTTTATGTATAGATGTTGATATTCATGTTTATGGGCATTTCTCCTCTCTTCTCCTTGCTTTGCTTATGTCCATTTAGGGCCTTGTTATTCTTTATCGTTTTCCTTTACTTTTGGCCCGAAATGTGTATGTTTCCAACATTGTCTGCAAAACAAGTGAAGTACCAAAACTTGTGGAAATGGTTAGCTCAAAGCCCTATCACTATTGTGTTTTGGTAGTTTTATACTAATGTTGACCGGTATAAAATATGTAGTTAACGACCGTCAACAAACTCCCCACACTTAGTCCTTTACTCATCCTCGGTGAAGGCTTATGGACTAAAAAGTGGTTCAATCTCCAAGATGTAGACACGCATACAAGTTATTCCAGGCTCCACCTGCTTTGTGAGCATTCTAAAGTGGCTACCAAGTTATCTTGAACGATTGAGCAATGGAGCGACATGAATTCCTATCTCCTTGCTACTACTCATGTGCAAAGACTTGGTTGATTTTTTTTTTTTTGAAGATAAAATAACAATGCTCCATGGTTGATTCTCACATAGTCACTCATTTTGTGTTTCCTTACCAAAGCACTCTCGCTCACACTCATCCTATCTTTTTGCAGGGTTTTGTGGATCTTTGAGTGGAGTGATGCATACGTACCTCTTTATGTTTTGTTGGGTCAAGCTCTGGATCGTTGGAAAGAGGTGCCATACTCCTAGATCGAAATGTGCAAAAGTGTGTGGAAAATATTTTGTGGTTTTTTTTTGTGTGGTTACTCCTTGACCCATGATCTCTCTTTTTCTTTTTGTATGCTTTTGGAGAGATACAGGCTACTTTTTTCTTCTATCTCTTTTTTTTTTTTTTTGGAGATGTGGGCTCTACTGCCCTCGGACACGTGTCCATTTTTCATCTATTTTTCTCTCTTTTTTTTCAGTAGCTTTGTATCTTCTTTTCGCATGATACTTTACTCGATAGCGGGGAGATGATCATGGCGTAACTTGGATGGAGTATTTATTTTCGGATCTGCCGAAGATGCATGTTGTGCGCAATTCTCATTTGAGAATCGGCATATATATGTGGGTGTACGTGTTTTTCGATCTTGGGAGTATGAGCCTCTCTCAACCTTGAGATCAACGGAGCCCGACAAAACTCAATACAGTTAGGAAGTAGCTATAGTGGATATTCATGTCATTATTCAGGGCTTTGGTAGGTTTTGTCTAAATCAAACCGGGGAGCATGCTTTATTTGAATTTTTGAAATAAAACCAAGTCTCATTGCATAAGAGAGCAAGCATCAAGTCATTCTACCATATCTCAAAGCTCAATAATTTAGATGAACATGGGGTCCCTAACGGGTAGTTGCCCATCAAAGTATGGTTTTTTTTTTTTGGCGAGGAATAACGTGTATGCATGCCATGAATCAATTGGTAGATCGGAGATGGAGTTTTTTTTTTTTTTTTTTTTTTAAGAAGTTTTGTCTTTTTGATTTGTTCAATTTTAGACCTCAAAACTTTATGGAGGATGTGAGAGAGGGAGTAGCACAAACCACCGTTTGAAGAGGAAGGAGTTAATGGTAGTTGTTCGTCTTGTCCTTCTCCATCGTGAATTGCTCGGGGGTTTGTGCCTTTGTGTTGGGGAGATCTCGGATGGGCATGATTGTCGATTGAGAGGTCTCCCCACACTTGTTTCTTGTACTGTTTTATTTAAACAAAAAACAAAACAAAAAACAAACACATGGCTCTATCGACAAAACCGTGGAGCCTTTATTATGATTATTATTTAGTTTATTTTATTTTATTTTTATTTGTTCACCTCATCATGACTCAAGCAAGGCTCATAAAAGAGGCAGTGTAAGCATAGCCTTGATTCATCTCCAACATAAGATACTCCCAAAGATCATGATAGCAAAACTCTAAGTTCATTAACTTAGCTCGACACCAAGTCAAAGTTCGATTAAAGGAGATCTTTTTAACCTAAGCACCACGCTCAATTTAAAAGACCTATGGATGTACCTATAGAATACACCCAAACTCAAAGCATGTGTCATAATAAGGGAAGCATGGAGTTTTATCATCATGGAGACAAAAACGAGTGAAGAGATTTTTGGTGAACAATTATTTTCTTTGCATACCGGATATACTTATCGGCAACATTAATGGATGAAACATCGTAGTTGTTTTTGCGGTGTGCATGATGGCGTCAGTGTATCTCAAGGCTAGGCACACACCACGGCGTGTGTGCGGACCATGGGCCTTGATGATAGCAAAGAAAGAATGAGAGGCGAGCCCTTCTTGCTTGTTAAAGTAAGGAAGGGTCAAGTCGGCAACACATTAGTATATTTCTTGACCATGTGAGGCCAACCTACTCCTCCCTCTCTTATTGTTTTTTTTTTCTATTCTATTTTTTTTCAACAACATTCTTATATATATATTTTTTTTCTCTCATCTCATTTTTTTTTTTACCTCTCTCTTCTCTCTTCCTCTTTTTTTTTTTTTTTTTTTTAATCACATTTTTCTCTCTCTTTTTTTTTTTTTTTTTTTAGTAAGGCATGGTGACATCATATTTTATTCACCCTCATTTTTTTTTTTGTATGACCCCTTGGTGGATGGAACTTGAGATTGTCACCATCTTCCCCACACTTAGACTTTTGTGTAAAGTCAAAGTGTGCAAGGTCCGAGTCTCCTCTTGAGTATGTTCCACCACCCATGAACATCATAACTCTTTTTTTTTTTTTTTTTGGATGATGTAGCTCTCATGTTCTCAAGCGTCGCATGCCTCTTTGTTCTTCTTAATCGATCTCCACTGAAATGGTTAGCGACAAGAATACCCGAAGGTGCATACTAACTTGATAACATGTTCTTGCTTTTATTAATAAGAAGAGAGAAAGACTTTTTGTGCTTTTTTTTTTTTGAAAAAGAGATAAAATTTATTTATTTATTTTATTTTGAAAAAGAGATAAGATAATTATTATTATTTTTTTATGAGAAGATTTTTATAAATAATAAGAGACACGTAAACTTTTTATTTTTATTTTTATTTTTGATAGTCAGGGGTATCTCCGTGATTATGCTTGAGTTATGGTCATAAGCTTGACCGCGGGAAAACATCTTTGCGGTGATGGTGGTGAAGTTCGGTTTCACCACTAAGAAGTTGGCGTGCAGCTCAATTTTGCAAGGTTAAGCGTCATCATGCTACTCACGAGATTTGCAACCATTCTCTCAAAAAGTTTTACAAAGAGAACCAAGAGATGGTTGTGATCTTACCGTGGAAACACTCGGCTAGAAGCAAGACAAACTCGAGAAGACCCAAAGGTGAGCATGTAAGAAGTCTCAAGTGACAACTTGTTATGCTCAAAAACAAATTTCTGCTTGGTCTCAAGAGTTGTAAACCGTGCATGTCCATGGCACATGAGGTTTTCTCCTCAAAAGATGTGTCATGAAGGACTAACGTTGAATCTTGACCATTGTCAAGAACAACATTTTTTTGGCTTGAGGAGGGACATGACTTGTGTTCGTGTGAGGGTGACAGTGTTTCGTTTTCACTAAGATGTGTTAACAACTTGGGTGAAGCGAATAGAGTTATAAACTTCGCCTCCTCGAGCGGTTTTTTGTTGGGAAGATGCTTCGCCTTTGGGATGTCTAGGTGTAAGAGGCGAAAACATTCTTTCCCAACTTCTCATCATGGCTCCCTCTATAGGTCTTTTTTTATGATTTTTTTTCGAGAGGGTAGCCTATGAGAAGATTGAAATCAAGGATGAGATAGATATGGAAGTCTAAAAGACACCTCGGTTTACATGGTTCCGTCATCATCCTTGAATTCCGCATGAACTCCGAAGACGAAGCATTCCTTCCGCCGGCGTTAGGTGGTTCGGGAGGGCTCAACCGCCGTTCCAATGGAGGCGTGCGGGAATGGCTCGACCGATGAGGGCTCCTCAACGCTTGACATGCCCTTAATGTGGAGGGAATAGGTTCTACAGCGGGAGAAGCAAGCTTCTCTAGGATGTTTTAAGGGTTTTCCTAAGTTCCGTTGTAGGTTTACGTGCAAGCGACCCTCCAGCGGTCATGTCAAGGCATAGGGCAAAGCATCTATGTCAAGACCCGAACAAAAGATATGCAAAAGCACACTATCGGGTAATGATAAGTCTAGGCCAACATGTATAAACATTGTAAACCTGGCCTAGGCTACACCTATGGACTCCTTCTTATCCTACTTGAGATCGAGAGTTGTCCTTGGTAAGCTTTGATGGGGAAGAATGCTAGACAAAAATTGTCTTTGAGTTCTTCTCGGCCCCCATTCAAACTTCCTACGACAATAGTGTACTATTGTTTTGCTTTCCCTATGAGGGAGAGCGAAACAAATTCCACATGAGAATTTGAATCATGCCGGGGAATGCTGAGGCAAGATTATAATTCTCGAAATCTCGTAGGTGGCAACATAGATTTTCAAAATGGTCACCGAGATGGAGTGTACCGAACCAAAAGGTTTTTTAAAATTTAGGGTGGAGTTCATGGCCCGGTTGAAAAGTTTGATTTTGAAAAGGATTTTGGCCCTATGAACTCCCCCTTTGGAGAAGCGGATAGATCTTGAATTTGGTGAAGGCTTCATTTTGGATAAAAGAAAATAAATAACTATTTTTGTTTTTTTGGATACAACACACGGGTTCTCTAGGCTCGAGAGAATTATGACTACCGTCACCGACAACGGCGCCCGAGAAATGCTTGTTGGCGTTTCTTAACGTATGCGTAAGAATCATGGCGCCGCGGAATTGTCGTTATAGCATTTCACCGGGAAGTATTCGAGGTATCGTATTTCCAGGAACGGTTGTGTGACTTCTCTCTAAATAGAGTCACCCTAGGATAACTATGGGTGGTGAGGTATCTTTATGGGCTCAAACTCTCTAGCCAGGGATCACTTGGCTGTTATGTCCTTACTTGGCACCGGCAATCGCCCAAACTGGGATCGAGACCCGGCATTTAGCACCGCGCCACACCCGAACGTGGGGATTACAAAGGACGGACAATTTGTCACAACCCGACCACCTACCCCTCAACCGTGGAATGCGCCACAAAAGATAGAAAACCCTTAGTCTAGACACCACGTCTACACTAGTGATTATTACTACTGGCGTGTTAACAAGGCTTACCCGTCCAGAAGGGTCCTTCTACCGAGCACGCCCGAAGGAACGACTATCAATCCCATAATTCTATAATAACAGCTAGATAATATGCTTAAGAGTAAAAAGCCGAAAAAGAGGGACACACAACCATTCTTACCCAAATGATTAGAAGGTTGTAGAGGTACAAGCATGGTGGGTGCCGACAAGTCAAGACACTCAGACCACCAGAGATCCGCAATGCAGGGAGGCACACAGGGACTCCATGGAGAAGAGGCCAAGCCCCCTCTTCTAGCCTTCCCTCTCTCACTCCCCATTAGAACTAAGAAGGAGGAAGAAGAAGAATAAGAGTGGAGTGGGAGCTTCTTCCTCTCTTCTACATTGTGGCTCTTCCTTGTGTTGTGTATGGATTGGTGTGTGTTGAGGAAAGGAGAGGGCCTCCTTTTATAGGTAGAGGAGAGGGGATTGTTGGAAAATGTCCCTCCCCATATGGAAGGAACCAAACCGACCTTGGTACACCTTCCTAATCAGCCCAAACCGACCAACCAACGTCGGCAACACACTTTTGGAAGGTAATGCACCGCCTCGAGAAAATTTGGGCGGTTGGCGCCGCCGAGAATGGCGTACAAGACCACTTGGTGCGGGCGCACCAAGATGTAAAGCCGTTTGGCCTGAAATTTTTGCAGGGCCGCGTGGGCCTCGGGTAAGCTTCGTTTGACCGGTGGATCACCGAAATCCGATTTCGTATGAGAAAATTATGCCCAAAACATTGAACCCATGTCTGCGGCCCGGTATGATTTTCATGTTGGATTTGGGCCTCGACTTCTTGGGTTTATGTATAGATGTTGATATTCATGTTTATGGGCATTTCTCCTCTCTTCTCCTTGCTTTGCTTATGTCCATTTAGGGCCTTGTTATTCTTTATACGTTTTCCTTTTACTTTTGGGCGAAATGTGTATGTTTCCAACATTGTCACGCAAAACAAGTGAAGTACCAAACTTGTGGAAATGGTTAGCTCAAAGCCCTATCACTATTGTGTTTTGGTAGTTTTATACTAATGTTGACGGTATAAAATATGTAGTTAACTAATCAGTCGTCAGGGGAAGATGGTTGTTGACATTTCTAACACGATCCAAATTAGGAAGGTGAAAGAAATGTATATGGTATCTATCTAATTATGTTTTACCTTGGATGTGGAGTTAATCTCACAATCCAACAAAGGCGGAGTTAGGCGGTGTTAGTTGTGGGGTGTAATCTCGGTATCATTATCCATAGTGGAGTTAATCTCACTAAGGATATGTACTCAAGGTATACCACTCATTTCTAGGCATTACCAACATACTAGTATGTCACCCTAGCAATAACGGCTCTAAGAAATGCGGGTATGGTATTCTTGATATGCCTTGATAAAACATGAACATGATATAAAAAGCGCATAGATAGGGAATACCATTGTAGCACTTCACCGGGAGTCTATCTAGGTATCGTATTTATATTTTACCACGGGGAAGGGGTAGTCTATGGAAAGTAAGAGAGATAGGGATGTCCAATGATTTAGTTGTGATTTACTTTGAGATTCACTTGCGGTGGTATAACGCGGAAGTAACCATATGTCTCCAACAATACTCATAACAGGATAAGTCACAAAGTAAAGATAAATGAATAAATAATAATAACTACCCAAGTCTAAGATCATGGTATGCCACTAGTATCATATGAGCTATTAACATAGTATAGAAAGAATAGAAAGAATATTCCTAAGTTACTCTTAATCATATGTCAATGAATACTACAATTAGTGCAATTACATCTAGCTATCATGGCAAGGTTGCAATACATCTACACATGGTAAGCATTACCAATGACAATCAAGAACAAAACTTGATCATCACCGTAATTATGGCTCAACTTGGCCTATCATTCGGGTGGACTCAAAGGACTCACAAAGGATTGTCACTCCCGCGATCTACCACACGTCCCGAATGTAGGGTGCAATCGCAGATAAACGTTGTATAAACACCACGTTTACACATTGCTTATCACCCACTAAGTGATCATCTAAGTGGATGCTATACGATTCCATGCATAAAATATAAGACAAACTCACTAATCTAGATATATAACTATAGCATGCAAGGTTTCATTTCACTAAGAATATAATCATTATGTAGAAGAAAGTCATAGCAATTGTATTCCAACAAATATACTTACGTGATTGGATACAAGAGAGAAGCCACGAGAAACTACGCTCCGCTACTTCTTGACTATCCCGGGAATCAAGACAAGCTTGACTTCCTCTAGAGCTAACTAGGTAGCTAACTACTTCTAATATGATGAACTAGGGCTTAGTATCTAGACTTGGTTGGACTTGAGTAGAACTGGATTGATCCGGAAGTTGATAATGACTTGATAATGAATTAGGGTTTAGCCACGGGGTCGGAGTGTGGTCTTCTTATATAGCCCTCGCGATGAACGAGGACCCTTGGATCAAAACCGAACCTTGAATAATGGTATAGATACAACCTCAATGTCGGTGGTAAACCGCCATAGAAATCGAGGGCCGATTTGGTGGGACCCCACGGCGGTCGCCGTGGATGATCTGGCGTCGCCGGAGGCCCTGCTCCCACAAGCTGTGTCTCCTTCCTCCTAGTGTCTTCTAGTGTCTTCTAGAATGTGTTTTAGTCCACTTTTTGTGGTTGACTTACTTCACGGTCAAAAGTCTTGTTATCGTATGGGATGTAAACTCTTAGGTTTCTCCTTTGTTCTTATCTGCTTTTATCCGATTCAGTCCACCAAAAGTCATGAAATACCAAAACTCATGGAAATATGCTAGTTAGACCCCTAGACTTATGTTGATATTCATCTTAAGCCCTTATTTCATGTTTAGTTGGCTAATAATATTATGCTATAATGCATACCAACAAGCTCCCCAAGCTTACCTCTTGCTAGTCCCTAGCAAGACTCATTATATATATTATATTAACTACTTGGATGGGAGTTTTTTGCGCTTTCACACCTCAAGAGTACACATGCTTTCAAACAAAATTTCTCTCCGGATAAGAATAAACTTTTTTTCAACCTTCAACTTACCCATAGTACCTTTTTACCTTTTTGGGGCTTATAACCTTTTCTTCAATCTTGGCAATTGAAAGATAGAGAGCGATCAAGTCAACCTTTGTCTCTCAAACTCTTTTGTTCAACCTGTCCTTACGGAGTTTTTGCTGGTTTTCAAATAAAACTCAAAGTTCCTAGTATGACTCTCTCTAGTCTCTCATTTGTGGTATTTGTGGATCCTCTCTAAGGCAATAAGGTTATTTTTGCCTTTTCTCTCATAATATGTTGTATTTTGGCTAAGGCATTAGCACACTATGTCTTCTTCTCTCTCACCTATATCTAAAGCTTATATCTGGAGCTTATAGGTGGGGAGAAACTATATCTAATTACTAGGCATATATTGTAAATTCAAGCAATGGATCCAAAGTCCGAGTCACCTGGGATCAAGTGATGCATGTGTATGGTGGAAAGAATATAGTGGATATGATGGTAGGGAATATAGTAAGGTGTATGGAATGAATGAGGGAAAGCCTAATTCTACTTTTGCTCCTTGAGGAATCATCTCTCTTTTGAAATCACGGAAACTTTTGAGAGAACACAGGTTGTATCTCTTTTTTCTTTCTTTATTTTTCTTTTTATGGAGCAGCATCTAAGTACCCATTGTTTTTTTTGGGCACTTGTCCATTTTTTAACTCTCCTTTATTCTTTTTTTTTTTTTTCTTTTCTTAGGGAGGTAGGCTCTACACGCGTGTACTGGGACACTTGTCCATTTTTCATCTCCCCTTCTTCTCTTTTTTTAACAATAACCCAAATCTCTTTTGCAATAACTTTTTGAGAGATAGACAAATGTTATGGAGCTTTGTAAGACATTGGCTAGAAATGAATGAGTGGATGGGTATATGGAATATTTTGGTTGCTCTCTCTCCAAGATAGGAGTAGAACATTTTTGGTGGCTATAGTGTATGGCTATATATGGTGGTTATATGTATGGTGGTGTAATGAGTATATATGTTTGGATCGTACTTCGGAATAGAAATAGCATATAGGTGAATGGAGTCGAAAGTGGAGTGGAGTGTAGTGAGATGGAATGAGGTGGAGTGGAGTGTACATGACAAGCATGACAAGTTTCTAAGGGTCACAAAAGATTGAACAAACTCAATGCAAAACAAGCATATCTATATATATATCTCAAAGGGTTTTCTAATCTAGGGAGCATGTATATATGGCTAGTGGTAGGAGGTTCAAACACATCACACAGGGAACTTATCATGTGCATTTTAAATTTTCAAAATAAATCTCGAAATCTAGTGTCACTAGGAGTAAAGATCAAATAGCGGCTCGGACTATCTTATATTATATCCGTCAATTACCTAGACTTTAGAGCAAGCAATTTGCAACCCATAAGTTTAGGGTTTAGAGTAAATCTCAAGTCAAAACAATTTTGCATTTGGAGCTTAAGAGAAATTAAGCTTGAAAGCTAGGTATTAGAAAGGAATTACTGGCTGAGCAACTATTCATCATCTCCATGTTGGCAAATTTTAGGGTTCATTTTAGTTGAGCAAAGCAAACCGTGTACACTCTCTTGATTATTTTATTCTCACACTCTAACAAAAGACTCTTTAAGCGACTAGACTTCATAAAACTAGACTCTTAGCAAACTCTATAGCAAACCAAATATTTAACTAATAATATTAATACTATAAAATAGATAGAGATACTTATCGGGATAACTAGAGGTGCACTCCCCTTTTGGATTGAAGTGTGGTTGTTGTAGAAGTTGAGGTAGATGGCGACAAAGTAGGCGCTTATTATGTCTCTTCTTCTTTTGAATTCCTTTGAACTAAAAATAGACAACAAAGCTAGTGGAACTTGATTAAGCATTAGGGGTTAGCCACATTGCTTTAAGATTTGCTTGGGATATATTTTTGGATTTTCATTTTTATATGCAAGAAAAGGTAAAGTAATACTTATGCATCTTTATTTTTTATTTTTATGCCACCCGGTGCAGATAGCCTAGAGGTGTTTAAGCCTAGGGGATATTAGCATGAACTGATAAGGTTTTCAAAACAAAGCTCAAAATATTTTTGTTGTTTTCAAATGCAAATGTAAGATGCTAAAAGACAAATATGTAATGGGGAATTTACATATGGATAACTACCGAAGTTACCTTTCGGGCGAGGATTGATTGTTTAAAGTCCTCCGAATGGACTTTCTAGTTCTGCTCTTTACTCCCCATGGTATATTAGTTGTCACAATCGGTTGCAGCGATGATTCTATTGTCTCTTCTCGGATGATGTTTTGGGAGATGTCTTCTTCTTCCTCCACTTTTAGCTTAGGTGGTGGACTCTTCTCTGGAGTGGTTGATCCTTCTTTCTCCATGGATGGTTCAGGTGTAAAGGGATTTAACCTCTTCACTTACCTTCTCATCTCGAAGTCTTTAATCCTTTGCCTCCTTTGGCGGTGACAGTGACCTACTTTTCTGGGTTTCTCATAATTATTATAACTATTAAAATATACTGCATTTACCTTTTACGTGGGAACTGGAAGTGTATCTCTCTATATGGATGTAGATGATGGCGCGTGTAGTGTTGAGGAAGGTCTTCCCAAGCACTGTGGAGGATCTTGATCTTCCCCATGGGACTATAAAAAGTCGGTGAGGACATAGTGATCCATGATTTTGACCGAATGCGTCTTTAGCAATTCCTTCGGAACCCTATATGATTGGTGCCATCAACGCAGACAAATGTTAGTTGCAAGGGCAATTTTCCAAATAATAGTTCATATATTTACCTTTGCCATTAAGTTGATGCGGACCCGTATCTTAAAATGCATTGTAGAAATTCCATTGGTTGATGGAGCAATGGATAGTTGGAAGTACGGATCATCTTGCTTGCGTAGTATTGGAGATGGAAGTAGATGGTCATTTTAGAACTTACCTTATTAACCACCATTACCTTTGTAGGTGTGCGCCTTCTTGTATCTATTAAGGCGGTTCTTCTTCTTATTCTTGTTGAAGGTCTCGATCTTGAGTTACTGGCGCAGATATGAGTAAGACCATTGGCGGGTGAGCAAGAGAGGTATGTGTCTTGTTCTTGAAGTTGAACTTCTCCTTTCTCCCTCTAATGTTGAAACAAATCTTATGACCGCCTGTCGTAGATGATAGCTTTTAGTCGAGGACTCGGAATGGTGACCAAGTATGATCGTTGATCTTTCACTTCCTCTGTTTCCACATTTGCAAAGTCTGGCGGTGCGTAAGAGCTTCTAATTCCCTCACACACATCTTCGCATATCCCCTTGGGATAGCATAGTGGCCCGATCAAGCAAATGCAAGCACATGGTTGTATACAAAAGTGGTTCACCATGAATCTTTTCATATATTACCTTAGGCATGATGTTGACGCTGGTAGAAGTCACATAGAGCATTGTCGAAGGTGTCGGTCCTATCACGGATGGTGATGGTGGCCTTCACGGATCTTCCTTCTTGGGTGGCATAGAGTCATCCAACTTGATTTACTTCTGAGTCTCTCTATAGTAATGACACTGCATTAAAGATATACGATAAGGTTTGCAAATTCTAACTCTTTAGGTGGCGGAATCTTTTCTGGTGTGGTTAGTGGAGCAGGATATTTGCTAGCTGAGAAATACGAGATTATATCATCTTATTAAAAGCTATGCTGATTTTTAATTCTTTGAAGAAAAGCTTTCCATTCTAGTGTTGATAAGTTTCTAGAGCTTTTATCATTGGAAACTATCTTCCTAGATAGATTCTCCATAGCTTTACCTTGGCTAAGAACTAAGGTCTCTCAAAAGAAGGTTGATTATAATTATTAAAATTAGTACCTTGATTATTACCTTGGTATTTGCCTTGGTAGTTGGGCCTCACCATTGGTTTCTTGATTACGGTGAGGGCGATAATTATTGTTGTTATTAATGAGTTTGAGGTCCTCCAAAATCTAAGGTAATTCCTGCTAGTGTGGCTGTATTTCCATTCTTCATGTCATGCGAGGGAATCTTGAATTTCGCATGGCCTAGCCTTGGGTTGAGGATCTCTATCCTAAGCTATTCCTCAGTAGGTCCATCTTGGATAGTATATCTACCTCTTTCAATACGGTGCATTCCTCTCTTACGGGGTTGGCGCTCTTCATTTCCAACCTTGGTTTGGAAGCCATCTTCTCCACAAGCTCACGTGGCATGTGTTATTGTAAGTGATAAAGAAAGCACCTCTTCTTTGCGGCATCCATCGTCTCGAGCACTAGGAACTAGCGAGTGGTAGAAAGTTTGCATGAGCAGCCACTTCTCCATCCATGATGTGGACATTCTGAAATGTATTCTTGGAAGCGTTCCCGCAGGGACAGATTCATCGTGTTCTTTATTTGGAAATTGGATATCTTCCCTCTTAAGGCATTTGTCTTTGCCTATAGGAAAGAACTTGGCGAGAAAATTTTGTGGAACATAGGTCCCAAGTTGTATTCTTCTCCTTTTAGCGTAGAACCATTGCTTTGCCTTCCCTAATAGTGATAATGGGAAGAGACGTAGCAATATGGCGTCTCTGGATACGTCCTTCATGAAATTGTGAAAGTCTTTGAGATCTCGAAATGTTTGGAATGAGCACTTCGCATCTTCATGTGCCTTTTCTGCGCGAGAATTGGCTTGCTTGCACCATGTTGATGAGCCAGGGCTTGATTTCAAAACCATTGTCTCAACCTCTACCTTCCGGACGATTGAGGATGTTGTCAGGTAGTGAATTTGAGCTCCGCGAAGCATCTTGGTTGCCATAGCCTCAAATTCGGTGGCGGGCTTTGCACGACTTGATCAACGTCGAATCGGAAGGTATTGATGTATACGTCTTTGGTGTTTATGCGAGTTTAGCTCGCGGCACATGCGATTAATACTTGGGATTATCTATAAAATTATCACGGGCCGGTTCCATTTCATACATTTACCTGCATAAGATCAAAAACAAATAGACAGGGAACCCCTGTTTGGTATGTGCTAATGGGTTCTCAATGCATTATGTGATGCAAGTGATCTCTCTTAATTCCATGTATGTTGTGTTTTGGGTTTTACGGCTAGCACCTTTTCCAAACTAAGGGAGATTAGAAGCGAGGAGCCATGATAACTATACTACTGTTTTAGGTTTTGACTAGCACCCTTCCAAACTAGGAAAGCTGGAAAGCGGCACTAACTTATGTGATTGGGAAAACTCTTGTTTAGGTTTTGACTAGCACCCTTCCACTGCTTGGCCCGAGAAATGCTTGTTGACATTTCTAACACGATCAAATTAGGAAGGTGAGAGAAATGTATATGGTATCTATCTAATAATGTTAGCTTGGATGTGGAGTTAATCTCACAATCCAACAAAAGCGGGAGGTTAGGCGGTGTTAGTTGTGGGGTGTAATCTCGGTATCATTATCCATAGTGGAGTTAATCTCACTAAGGATATGTACTCAGGTATACCACTCATTTCTAGGCATTACCTACATACTAGTGCGTCACCCTAGCAATAGCGCTCTAAGAAATGCGGGTGTGGTATTCTTGATATGCCTTGATAAAAGATGAACATGATATCTGCAAGTGCACGAGATAGGAATACCATTGTAGCACTTCACCGGGGAGTCTATCCGGTATCGTATTTATATTTTACCCACAGGGGAAGGGGTAGTCTATGGAAAGTAAGAGAGATAGGGATGTCTAATGATTTAGTTGTGATTTACTTTGAGATTCACTTGCGGTGGTATAATCTTGAAGTAACCATATATGTCTCAACAATACTCATAAGGGGATAAGTCACAAAGTAAAGATAAATGAATAAATAATAATAACTACCCAAGTCTAAGATCATGGTATGCCCACTAGTATCATATGAGAGCTATTAACATAGTATAGAAAGAATAGAAGAATATTCCTAAGTTACTCTTAATCATACTTATGTCAATGAATATCTTTACAATTGAGTGCAATTACATCCACAAACATCACTTGCTTAAGGATTTCTTGATACATCTACACATGGTAAGCATTACGATGACAATCAAAAACGAAACTTGATCACCGCAGTAATTATGGCTCAACTTGGCACATCATTACGAGGTGGACTCCAAAGGACTCAGCGAATTTGTCGCTCAGCGATCTACCCTGCGTCGAATGTAGAAGTGCGATCATGAATAAGCGTTGTATAAACACCACGTTTACACATTGCTTATCACCCACTAAGTGATCATCTAAGTGGATGCTATACGATTCCATGCATAAAATATAAGACAACTCACTAATCTAGATATATAACTATAGCATGCATGGATACATTTCACTAAGAATATAATCATTATGTAGAACAAAGTAATAACAATTGTATTCCAACAAATATACTTACGAGGTTGGATACAAGAGAGAAAGCCACGAAACTTTGCTCCGCTACTTCTTGACTATCGGGGAATCGGAGGGACAAGCTTGACTTTCCTCTAGAGCAAACTAGGTAGCTAACTACTTCTAAATATGATGAACTAGGGCTTGAGTATCTAGACTTGGTTGGACTTGAGTAGAAGCGGGTTGATGCGAGTTGATAATGACTTGATAATGAATTAGGGTTTAGCCCGGGGGTGCAGTGGTCTTCTTATATAGCCCTCGGCGATGAGCGGGGACCCTTGGATCAAAGCAAACCCTTGAATAACGGTTATAGATACAACCTCAATGTGGGTGGTAGCCGCCATAGAAATGCGAGGGCTGGTGGTGGGACCCGGCGTGCGCCATGGATGATCTGGCGATCGCCCGGGAATACTGGCTCCTAACTGTGTCTCCTTCCTCCTGGTGTCTTCGGGTGTCTTCTAGAATGTTTTTAGTCCACTTTTTGGGTTCAGTTACTTCACGGTCAAGTCTTGTCATGCGTATGGGATGTAAACTCTTGGTTTCTCACCGTTCTTATCTGCTTTTTATCGTTCGGTCCTCAAAGTCATGAAATACCAAAACTTCGTGGAAATATGTTCGTTAGACCCCTAGACTTATGTTGATATTCATCTTAAGCCCTGATTTCATGTTTAGTTGGCTAATAATATTATGCTATAAGGCATACCAACACAATGGTGGGAATCTCAAAGTTCCATCCGCCAGGGGTCATACAAATATATATATATATATATATATATATATATATATATATATATAATATATATGAATAAAGGATATATATATATAAAATGGTGAATAAAAAATGTCAAGCTAAAAAAAGAAAAGGAGGAGGAGAAGGGGTTTTAAAAAAGAAAAAAAAAAAGAGATAGAAAAGGGAAATGAAAAAAATTAAAAAGAGGATAAAAAAAGAGGGGTATAAAAAGAGAGAGATTAAAAAAGAGATTAAAGAGAGAGAGAAAGTAAAGTAAAAAAAAAGAGTGTTGAAAAAAAAATATATAAATAAATAGAAAAAAAAAACAAATAAGAGAAGAGAGGGCTTGAGGTTTGCCTGCATCGTCGAAAACATTCTAATGTCTTTGCTGACTCCACCCATCATTGCTTTCACAAGCAAAAGGGCTCAAATCTCTTATCCTTTTCTGCGACTACCATCAAAGCCCATGGTAAAATGCGCACTAAGTGTGTTTGTGGCCTAGCCTTGAGAAGCACACAGAGGCGAGCCATCATGCAAACCGTAACAATGACTTCCAATGCTTCATCCACTTATGCTGTCAGTACTTATACTCAGGTATGCAAAGGTAACATTCACCAACACTCATACTCATAATTCATCTCCATAAGGTTCTTTAAATTCATGCTTCTCTTGTTTATGATGTATGCTCTAGTTTGGATGAACTTCGTGCATTACATCCATAGATCTTTTAAATTAAGCGTGGTTCTTAGGTTAAAAAATGATCTCCTTTAATCAAAACTTTGACATGGTGTCAAAGCTAGGTTAATGAACTTAGAGCTCATTGTCATGATCTATGGGGTATCTTATGTAGGAGATGATCAAGGCTATGTTTTTCAAATGCTTCTTTATGTTAGCCTTGCTTGAGTGATCTTTGAAGTGAATAAAAATGTAATAAACAAATAAAACAAATAATAATCATAATAAAGGCTCCACGATATTCTTGCGATAGAGCCATGTGTTTGTTTTTGTTTTGTTTTTCTTTGTTTAAAATAAAGCAGGTACAAGAATAAGTGTGGGGAGACCTCTCAGCATACATGCACACCCATTCGAGATCTCCCCAATAGAAAGGAACAAAACCCAAAAGCAATTCACGATGAAGAAGGATGAAAGCGAGACAACTACCATTAGACTCCTTCCACTTCAAATGGTGGTTTTGTGCAACTCCCTCTCACATCCTCTAGAAGTTTTGAAGTTTAAAATTGAACAAATCAAGACAAAACTTCTTGAAAAAAGCTCCATCTCCATGCTATCCTTTGATAAAAATGTGCATACTCTTTATTCTTGCTAATATTCCTATAGCTTGTGAACCACTTTATCACTTAGGGACCCCATGTTATCTAAGTAATTGGAATATGTGATATGGAAATTTGGATGATATGAACCTTGCTTTCTTTTATATGAACTTGGGATTTGTTTTCAAAAATTCAAAATTCAAATAGCATGCTCCTCAATATTATGCATTTTCCGGAAACCATATGACATGATGATCATTCATGAAAAAAAAATAAACCATAGTCATATGCTACTTTGTAAGAAAGGCAAATCTAAGCCTTTTGGTGAGGAACAAACCACATACAAATTGAGTGATCTCGAGTGAATCATTTGAGGAGCAAGGCTATATTTACATTTTCAAAATCATATGAAAACCCAAGTTCCTGCACTTATTTGAAGCAAGGGGATTTGAATCTATGTTGTTCCATAATTCAATTACCCAAGATTAAACATGGTAGGCACATCAAAAAGTTCACAAGTGCAGGTGAAGCTTGGAATAACTTGTATGCGGGTTACATATCAAAGGAGATGACCCATCTTAGTCCTCAGCCTTTTACTCGAGGACGAGCAAAGGACTAAGTGTGGGGAGTTTGTTGACGGTCGTTAATCGCATATTTTATATTGTCAACAATAGTATAAAACTACCAAAACACAATAGTGATAGGGCTTTGAGCTAACCATTTCCACAAGTTTTGGTACTTTACTTGTTTTTTTGCGGGCAATGTTGGAAACATATACATTTTGGGCCAAAAGCAAAGGAAAACATATAAGAAATTACAAGGCCCTAAATGGACATAAGCAAAGCAAGGAGAAGAGAGGAGAAAGGCCCATAAACATGAATATCAACATCCAAACACAAGCCCAAGAGGTCGAGGCCCGAATCCAACATGAAATGACATTGGGCCACATGACATGGGTTTAGTTTTTCGGGCATAACTTTTTCATACGGACTCCGTTTTCGGTGTACCACCCGCCAAAACGGAGCTAACGACGAAACCGACGTGCTCACAAAATTTCAGCCCAAATGGCCCAGATCTTGGTGTGCCCGCACCTTAGGGTGTGGCCGCACCCCTGCGGCTGCCAACCGGGCCCACCTTTCTCGTGGCGGTTGCATTCATCCAGGGAACGTCGGTGGTGGCATGGACCAGGTGCAATGAACCTAGGAACTGCCTATTCCTGGTCGGTTTGGTCATTATGGGGGGAGGTGGCACATTTCCAAAGACCCCCCTCTCTCCAAGCTATAAAAGGAGGCTCTCTCCTCCTCCATTGAGACACCATTCTACACACAACATAAAGGAGAGCCACAATGTAATAGAAAGGGAGAAGCTCCACTCTTGTTCTTCTTCCTCTTCTTAGTTCTAATGGAGAGTGAGAGAGGGAAAGCTAGAAGGATACTTTGCTCCTTCTACTCGGAGTTGTCGGAGTGCCCTCGGTGGTCCGCGGTTCCTAGGAAGTCGGAGTGTCGGACTTGTCGGTACCCGCTTCGCTTTGTACCTCTACAACTTACTTACACTTTGGTAAGGAAGCTTGTGCTCATCTTTTGGCTTATTGTTCTTCAAGCATATTATCTTAGCTGTTATAAACTTCTTGGGTCGATAGTTGTACCTTCGGTCGTAACTCTTGGTGAAGGGACTCTTTGACCGGGAACCTTGATTGACACCAAGAGTTGTGTACGGTAGTGCAAACATGGTGTTTGGGCTAACGTCCACCTATCTTTTATGGAGCATCCCACGATGCGTGGGGTAGGCGGCGTGGTCGTGGACAGCCTTGTCCGTCCCTTGTAATCCCCCTTGTTCGGGTGTGACGTAGAGCTAATTGCGGACACCGCCCGGTATGGGCGTGGGCGGTGCCCGAAGTAAGGAGATAACAGCCCTAGAAATCCCCGCCTAAAAAAACCTAAGCCCATAAAGATACCTCACCACCCATAGTTATCCTTGGGCGGCTCTGTTCAGAGACTAGTGCGCAAACGTTCCCTGTGGAAAATACGATACCCTGAATACTTTCGGGTGAAAGCTATAACGATAGTTCCGTACGCTTGCGGATTATTCTGCATACGTTAAAGAACGTCAACAGCTGCTGCCTGCACCTTTCTTGATGTCAGCCTCTGCTGTCTTAAGCATGCCACACAATTCATTCAAGCCCTTCTCTGCCCCATGCATATGGTAGTTCGAGATGAAGTTCCCATAGCTAGGCGGCAGAGATGCAAGAATGAAATCAATAGCCAACTCTGGGCCTATTGGGAAGCCTAGCTTCTCCAATCTCTGAGTGTAACCAACCATCTTGATTACGTGTGGTCCAACCACTGCGCCTTCTGCTAGCTTGCTCTCAACAAGAGCCTTTGAGGCATTGAACCTTTCGGTTCTAGCTTGAGTTTGGAACATATCCTCAAGCGCCACGATCATATCGTGCGCCACATGATTGTTGTTGAACTGCATTTGCAGGTCGGGTTCCATACAAGCAAGCATAAGGCAACTCACTTCAAGATCAGCATCACATGCCTTCTTGTAAGCAGTTTTTCTCGGCAAAGAGTGCATTATCGCCAGGTGGTCTAGTAAGGGGTTGTCTAGAACATCTTCCTTTTTTTCTCAGCCACGAGAACAATTCTCAAAGTTGCGGATCCAATCCGCATAATTTGTTCCATTCAACTTATCTTTCTCAAGAACTCGAACGCAAAGTAAATGGTTGATTGCTAGGCGCCATTTATCTACAAATGTAAATAATGCAAAAAATACTAAGACAATGTATCCAAGATAGAGTAAAACATATTAACTTTTAATAGAATGTACTCCCACTAAAATCAATATCCCTCAATTAAAACTTAGTGATTCAAGACCCACAACTAACAAGTCTACTAGTGAGCTTTAGCATCACGGCTAGAAGACATGGTAGATCGGTAAGCAACCCTTTGCTAATCATATCACATATGACTCTTGTTGTTGGGTAGCATCTCTATGCTAAACGCCAACCTCGCCATGCTCCAAGGTCCCTAACCGTTAGGATGACCTTGTTCAAGTAACCAAACCTTCCGCAGTAAGTATCCGATACTAACCTCGTCTAGTCGGGAAAACCGGTGGTACCCTAATTTCATAGACCCACCACCGATTGTACAAGACTTGTGGCGGTGCAAGGTTTGGGGAGCATCAAAACTTAAAACATTGCCGAGGGATCGTTCTACTTCACTATCGTATGTAGACAAAAACATAGTCACGCGTGAAAATAGAACATAATAAGAGTGACATTAAACAGTTTGTGACTTGGTATGGCCTTATATGACTTTGGGGTCTCCACCTCCAATGAACTGTTCATCATGATGATCTCCATCTCTATGATCTATGTATGCCATCCTCCAGTGATGAATCTGCCAATACTAGTCTATACTAGCGCAGATAGTAATAATCATTACATTGTCGCGATCATCACCATTTGGCACGCAGGCCATTACATTAATGAGACAATATATAAGCGGCTCCAGCCATATTGTCTTTCTCATGACATGCAAGTCATGAATTAATTACATACATGCATCACATACACATAAAGGCCATACCTACCACATAAACCCGCAAAACGGCAAAGATTAACCGATTCCGACGTCTAAACTTGACGGGCCGAAAAACACCATTTTGTGAGCTGTTTTTCGCAATTCTAATTTCGTCAAAACCAGCAAAGCTCGTCGGCAGTGGATGTAACTTTTCGTTCTCTACGATTTTCGTTTAGAGTTCGTCTCAATCCAAGGTCGTATGCAAAAGTTTATGGCTGTTTTACGAACAAAGACTTTTTTCTAGGGCCGGCGATCGGTGGAAGATCAAATCTACCACCTCCGCACCTCGCATCATATGCGCCCGACCATGACCTAGGTTGGATTCGATCAATCTTATTGATCTCTAACTCGCCATGACCGGGTTTACATGTATCACTTAACTCCGATGGCGGAATTCCGACCGGTATGAGTAGATCGAACAAGCTAGCACGGCAAGATCACAAACCATTATCGAGACTCATCTACAACCGTGCATATCATCATATGCACACATCCGAATCTATAACGAGGCAGCTACGGCTCGATACCACTGAAGGAATATGGGATTGCTACGCCAGCCGAAAATAAATTTTTTCTACCCATAAACCAGGAACTACTGCTAGTTATAGATCACGGGATTACCACTAGACGCCAAGCAGTGCAGCTGAAGACGTCTTCTCTTGACATAGATGATGCGATCGCAGCAAGTGCCGTCAGTTGCTCACGTCGTCCTTCACGTGTGGTTCGTCCTTGTGCTCCGGATGTAGCACCTCCGAGGTATCCCACACATACAGGGGGAGGAAGCGATACGCGCCTCCTGGGACCGCTAGGTCCACGAGGAGCAAGAGGCTAGGGGGCGTGGGGCGGTCGCCAAAATGGCGTGGCTTAACCTAGCCCCGCGCCACCTCTCATATATATATAGGTGTCCCTAACAGGGCTCCCGAGCCGGAGGCCCATTAGTGACCCTAAGCCTCACTTAATTGGATCATATCCGAATTAGGTTTCCTTCCCTTAAGCGTGCGCGACCCTATCGGCTCACGCGACACATAGACATGGCCCGAAAGTACTCCTACTTTCGACCAATAGTCGACAAATGACCTCTAGCAAGACGTGTCAACTCCCCATGTGTACGCAATGATCATATCGGACGAACCACCACAAACTCACATACATGTTATTCCCTTGCCACATGATATTTGGTCCACCTCGTAGGTTAACACTTAACCCAAGCACGGCCATGCATTTCTTGATCCAATCACATCTTGAGTACATACGACAATCTCAGGTCTAAGGACATAACGCATACATGATGTGTAAAGAGATAATAATAACATCTCATGTCGGGTCAATCCAGCCCCATGTCATACATGTGCCCACACTATTAGTTTGACATCTCCATGTCTATGACTTGTGAAACATTGTCATCAACCAATAAGTGTGTCGATCTAATATTCATGTCCGTCCTCACATGAACTCCGACCCGGGGACAATTACGAATAACCGTGCAAGTAAAGAGTCTCACAAACAATTCACATAATTGCCAATCGATACAAGTTGTCTTTAATGGATATTCATGAACACATAATATATCATGGATACAAGGCGATACAATCATCTCTATGATTATCTCTAGGGCATATTCCAACACTTAGATTTACATCTACAAAACAAATGTTTATTGGCCAAATGGATAGTTAACCTTATGAACACTGAGGGCACCCGGCAATCCTTGCTAAGGAATAAATATTTGGGATCCAAGACCCTAACCCAGGTATCAGCCAAACCGAATGACTCTCATTTTTGAGAGGCCTCATGCATATTAAAGAGGAGGTACTCGCAAAAAAGGTTGCTTCGTTATTAAAGATGGAACCAACACGAGCTTCTGGGATGATACTTGGATAGGTAATAAGCCCCTCAAAGATAGATACCCGAGCTTATATAATACTAGAGGAATTCCCCACGCGTTGCCGCGGGTACGAAGGAGGAATATAAATGAGATTTCTATATATATAACTTTATTTGTATATGATTGATGAAAATAAAAGACACAACCACAGTGCATGCTAAAAGAATGAACCTTTGCTTTTTATAAAGCACTTGCGTTGCCGCGAGTATGAAGGAGAATTCTATGAGTTACAATATTACTACCACCCTCCCATTCTTTTTTCTTTCTTTTTTTTTTTCCTTTTTTTTTTTTTTTTTTTTTTTTTTTTTTTTTTTTTTTTTCTCTATACCAACGGGTCTCACTTATAATTTTATCAAAATATATACATGTGAGAATTGAGATCTTATTTTAAAGGATTTATTAAAATGAATTTAATGGTGTAATGTAATTTGATTTATTTTTTTGGTTCATGAGTTATAACCTTTTTTTATGCCCATAGACATGTGGGGCATATTGATGACATGGCGCAGGGATGGGTTAGTGGGCTGGTGAGGTGGCATGCTAGTGGGTTGTTAGTGGGATGGTGAGGTGGCGTGCTTGCATGTCAAGAGAACTCCCCTAGTGGGTCTTGTCTTTATAGGGGTTATAGATAGATTGCAAGGGATCGTCGCTACGGTTTTTGAAAGTTATGTCCTCTACACCTCTTAACATTTCCTTTAGGAGGACTTTAGTGGATAATAACCTAATGGAGTGGCTTAACCTAGTAGCCTAGGTCTCCAATGTTGACTTGGTGGATGGTAAGGATTATTTTAAATGGTCTTTAATAAAAAAACGGACTTTTCTCAGTCCGGTCTATGTATCTTGATGCTCTAGATACAAATCCACCTTTTCAACATAGGAAGATCCGAAATGGAAAATACCACTAAAAATTAAAATCTTTCTCTGGTTTTCGCAAAGGGGTGTCATCATCGACAAAAGACAACCTTGCTAGGAAGAATTGAAAAGGGAGTCGAAATGCTTGTGTTGTAATATGAATGAAACAATACAACACCTCTTTTTTTGATTGTCCTTTTGCTAAAAAATGATTTGGAGGATTATTTTCTATGCTACTAACCTCAACCAACCTAGATCTATTGACCACATGTTGGGTTCTTGGCTTAATAATCTACATAAAAAGATTAAGCCGTTGATTTGGGTTGGTTTGGCTGCCTTATGCTAGGCTATCCGGAGATGCCGGAATGACATAATTTTTAATAGAATGAAATCTAACTCTATTTTGCGGATTATTTTCAGGGGTGCCTATTGGCTACGCTTCGGGCCCGATTGCAAAAGATGATGAATGTGCCAAGGACACCCTCGTTAAGATGAGCAAGAAATTAGAGATGATTGCTTTACATATTACCAATAGAGGGTGGAAGCATTTTTTTTCGCTTGTTTTTAGTTTCCATGTCTATGTTAAAGACTATTGGCTTGTTGTTTTTGTTTTCGAACAATTGTAATAATTTTGTTTTCGAACACTGTAATAATTGGCTGTGTGCATCCACGGATGTAGAGGCCGGATTTTATTATCCATTATCTAAAAAAAATAAAGTCTTAGAGTTGAATATGAAAAATGGCCACTTTTACCTTACGTTCGAAGAGCTTTTGTGTGAGGTGGTCATTTTCAACTTCTGTACCTTGAGAATATCCTCTATTCAAGTGTCATCCATTGTCACAAATGTGAACTCCGCAACCTAAGTAAGTTCTTTCTAAAATATGGTGATACTTTGTATCACCACTGATTGCATCCTCCTCTTGCTCTAATTCAAATCTAAGAGTTTTATTTTGTTTCCCATTTGCCACTAATGGGAAGTAATTAGTATTTGTATCTCCTGACATTGACAAGCGATTTTGGAAATTAAAAGCCCCTATTAAGATCAAAATCTTTCTGTGCTACATTCAGAGAGAGGCGTCATCCTAACCAAAGATAATTTACCTAGAATTGGCAAGGTAATAAACAATGTTGTTTTGATACAACATTTGTTTTAGATTGCCAGTTTGCATGCCTGATTTGGGCCACCGTATATGTAGCTTGGGACTCCTAGACCTCATAATGTGTCCATTATGTTCAGGAGCTGGTTGGATGGGCTTAGAAAAGAGCTAAAACCTTTGGTTCTACTAGCAGCTGCAGCTTTGGTTTGGTCCTTGTGGCGATGTAGAAATAGTTATATTTGAAAACAAGCATTCTTTCTTTTTGCAGATTATTTACACAATTACACATGGGTTCCGTACATGGTCCATCCTACAGAAGCCTACTTCATAGGTGGTTGTTGCCGTGGCTTCTCAATTCTTGGCATAGGTGGCAGTCTATTTTACGTACGCATTGATGACCAATAGAGTGCCTTGGCGATGTTTTTGCAGATTATTTACTCAATTACACACGGGTTCCATACATGGTCCATCATACATAAGCCTGCTTCATAGGTGGTGGTTGTCATGGCTTTTCTTGGCATATGTGGCGGTCTAGTTTACGCATTGATAGCCAATAGAGTGCCTTGGCGAGGCAAAGGCAGGGAAAATTTCAAGATGTTGTATCAGCATGACATAACATTCTTGAAATTAATAAAATAAACTTCCCTTTTCCAAAAAAAAGATCCCCTTAATTCCAAAAGATTTTTTTAGCTTTACTCTTCGGTATAATATTAATTCTCCATCCCGTTAAAATTGGGATAACTTTTTTTATTTAACGTCTTCTTAGATTTAAATCAACATAATAAATATGCAAAAATTCTGTTTCCTTGTCTAACTCATCCAACTTATAAGCTGTTTTTCTTCTATTTCTTGTATGTCCCACTAAAATTTTACTTGCCTTGACCTTCCTTTTCCGTGGGCTAGCCAAGTAGCATGGGAAGCGCTAGTTTTTATTTGGCCGAGCCAAACAATCGTTTTGGTTTATATTTAATAAAGAGCATCATTATTCAAACAAAATACAGAGCCACAAGCCATTATACAGATCATGGAGCATGGTTTTAGCATTAAGCCGGCTGAGGCATTGAATTAGCAGAGCCAAACAATCCTTCTGATTTATATTTGATAATAAAGAACATCATTATTACGAGAAAGGGAAAAGGGAGAGAAAAAATACAGAGCCAACAAGCAATTATACAGATCATGCTGCAAGGTTTTAGTATTAAACCTGCTGAGGCTTTGACATGCTCGGAATTTTCTGTCTCATTTGGTGATCCCTGAGTCACCAAGCGCAAAGGAAGTGGCATCGAAGCTTTTGGGGATGCCAGCGCCAGAGTTGAATATGAAAAATGGCCAGTTTTACCTTACATTCCGAAAAGCTTTGTGTGAGGTGGTCATTTTCAACTTCTGTACCTTGAAAATATCCTCTATTCAAGTGTCATCCATTGTCACAAATGTGAACTCAGGAACCTAAACAAGTTCTTCTAAAATATGGTGATACTTTTTTAAATTTTGCATCACCACTGATTGCATCCTCCTCTTGCTCTAATTGAAACCTATTAGTTTCTTTCCCATTTGCCACTAATGGGAAGTAATTAGTATTTGTATCTCCTGACAATAACAAGCGATTTTAGAAATTAAAAGACCCTATTGAGATCAAAATCTTTCTATGCTACATTCAGAGAGAGGTGCACTCCTAAACAAAGATAATTTAGCTAAATAGAATTGGCAAGGTAATAAACGATGTTGTTTCTGTCTTATAAATGATATGATACAACTTTTGTTTTTAGATTACCAGTTTGCACGCCTAATTTGGGCCACTGTATATGTAGCTTGGGGACTCCCTAAACCTCATAATGTGTCTATTATATTAAGGAGCCGGTTGGATGGGCTTAAAAAAGAGCTAAACCTTTGGTTCTACTAGGAGCGGCAGCTCTGGTTTGGTCCTTGTGGCAATGTAGAAATAGTTATATTTGAAAACAAACATTCTTTTCTCTTTGCAGATTATTAACTCAATTACACACCGGTTCCATACGTGGTCCATCATACAGAAAGCCTACTTCACGGGAGGTGGTTGTCGCAGCTTGTCAATTCTTGGCGTAGGTGGCTGACGATTTTTTCGCCCGGGCACATGGGTGGCTGTCTAATTTACGCACAGATAGCCAATAGGGTGCCATGGCGATGTTTTTCTGTCCTCTATCCTTGGGCTGTGTGTCTTTCAGGCAGATGCCGGGAGGATTTCTAGATGCTGTATCACCATGATGTAACATTCTTGAAATTAATAAAATAAACTTGCCTTTTCAAAAAAACTCTCCTTAATTCCAAAAGATTTTTCTCCTTTGCTCTTAGGTATAATATTAATTCTCCTTCCCGTTAAAATTAGGCTAACTTTTTATTTAACGTCTTCTTAGATTTAAATCAACATAATAAAGATGTAAAAATCAGCTTCCTTGTCTAACTCATCCAACTTGTAAGCTGTTATTTTCTTCTATTTCTTGTATGTCCCACTAAAATTTTAAGTGCCTTGACCGTCCTTTTCCGTGGGCTAGCCTAGTAGCATGGGAAGCGCTAGTATTGAATTGGCAGAGCCAAACAATCATTTTGGTTTATATTCCCTCCTTTCCAAATTATAAAAGTCAAAGCGACTTATAATTGGGAACGGAGGGAGTATTTAATAAAGAACATCATTATTCAGGGAAAGGGAAAAAGAAGAAACAGATCATGGAGCATGGTTTTTAGCATTAACCCGGCTGAGTCATTGAATTAGCAGAGCCAAACAATCCTTTTGGTTTACATTAGACAATAAAGAACATCATTATTCCAAGAAAGGGAAAGGGAGAGAACAATACAGAGCCAACAAGCAAATACAGATCATGCAGCAAAGGTTTTTAGCATTAAGCCGCCTGAGGCTTTGACGTGCTCGGAATTTTCTGTCTCATTTGGTGATCCCTCGTTCCCAAAGCGCAAAGGCAGCGGCATCGAAGCTTTTGGGATGCGCCGGACTTGAAGGTATACCTCTGCCCTGAAAAATTTCCGCGGTGACATTCCTTAGTGCCCCTGAAAATACTCTTTCCTTTGTAAATCAAATCGGACCATTTGTAAAAGTCGTATATATACTAGAGAAAAGAGTCTCACTGTCCATTTGTAAAAGTCGTGCTAGAAAATACTCTCTCCTCTACCAATCAAACCTGACCATTTGTAAACGTCGAGCTAGAAAATACTTTTGCAGTTCCAGATGAGTGGCATGACCTAAGCGATTACGCCAGCTGCCTTTGTGTCATCATCAACATGTACAGGGAGTAGAGAGGCAGAACTACGGCCTTTTGCACGAACGGTTTCTGACCAACTTCTTCCGGTACAGTACTCGTAGCCCTCATGACACACTCCCGTGACGCCAGCTGCTGGGTTCTACTGCAAGTACAAATAGCCGTGCATGGGAACGTGACAACAACCGCACTACTCCAACCACACCAACAGCCTCGGTAGCAAGCATCTCGGCAGAGTCTATTCGATCCAGCAAACCAGCAGCAATGGCGGCAGCAAGTGATCCGGCGTGTGTTCTACCACCGCGGCCACGCACGATGAAGCTGGGCTCGCAGGGGGCTGGAGGTCTCGGCACAGGGCCTGGGCTGCATGGGCATCCCCCGTACTACGGCGAGCGCAAGCCCCGAGGCCGACATGTTGGCGCTCCTCCCGCACGCCGTCGCGGCTGGGGTCACCTTCCTCGACACCTCCGACTTCTACGGCCCTCACACCAACGAGGTCCTCATCGGCAAGGCGCTCCTCGGTGGGGCAGAGCGGGAGAAGGTGCAGCTGGCCACCAAGTTCGGTATCACGCCCGACCTCAGCACCATCCGCGGCGACCCGGCGTACGTGCGGGCGGCGTGCGAGGCCAGCCTCCGGAGGCTCGGCGTTGACTGCATCGACCTCTACTACCAGCACCGCATCGACACCACTGTACCCGTCGAGGTCACGGTGAGTTTGTCAGTTGCGTACGAGTACTTTATTTTGCATTCATCCGTTGACAAGTTGCACTAATATAATACTTTCTCTGAACTTTGTATATGTGCAGATGGGTGAGCTCAAGAAGCTGGTAGAAGAAGGCAAGATCAAATACATCGGGCTGTCCGAAGCGTCGGCGTCGACGATCAGGCGGGCGCACGCGGTTCATCCCATCACCGCTATCCAGCTGGAGTGGTCTCTCTGGACAAGAGATTGTGAACAAGACATAATCCCAACCTGCAGGTACATATATATCGCCACATTATTTGCTTTGTACCTAAGACTTGGAGTGGAAAACTCTAATTGCTGGGCATGGATCAGAAGCCACGGTACATATATACACAATGCTGATCTGTCTGTTGTGTCGTTTTTTAGAGAACTTGGAATTGGAATTGTGGCCTACAGTCCGTTGGGCAGAGGGTTCTTCTCGGGCGGAGCTAAATTTGTCAGTGAGCTGCCAGAAGACGATTTCCGCAAGGTACGGGTGACCTATCCATGATCCATCCAACTCTATTGAGATTACCAAGATATTGTGCTTCATCCTGCGCTGAATGTAATGCCACCATTCGATATGATCATCTTTCAGAATATTCCAAGATTTCAGCCAGAGAACATGGAGAAGAATGCACTAATATTCGAGCAAGTAAGCCAGATGGCTGCAAGGAAAGGATGCACAACATCGCAGCTCGCGCTGGCTTGGGTTCACCACCAGGGAAGCGATGTCTGCCCCATACCTGGAACCACAAAGATCGCCAACTTTGACCAGAATCTGGGAGCACTGTCGGTGAAGCTCACGTCTGAGGAGATGGCTGAGCTCGAGTCATATGCCGCCATGGATGTCGTCCAAGGTGACCGCCTCCACAGCAACTTTCTCAACACCTGGAAAGATTCAGAGACGCCTCCACTGTCATCTTGGAAAGGGAACTAGACATGTAACCTACCTAGTATTATCTGTGGTGGCATTGTAGGGAGAGTTGAGGTTATGTATTCTATTTTCAGACTTTCTTTCAGTCATATATCTAAATAAATGTTGTAGTATGAGGATCGGCATTGTGAAATTAAGCTACTGATTATTTCAAGCAGCCATAGAATGTTTTTTGAGCATGATCATTTTATCCTTTTAAGAGGTGAGAGCTGATAAATACTGATAAACATCTGACGTTGCTCTTTTGCCGAGTGCCTGAAAAAATACACTCAGCAAAGAAGTGCGCACTCGGCAAAGACGCGGATTCTTGTAGGGGAATCTAGAATAAATGTTTTTATGCATACCAGAGCTCCCTGCATTACAGTTCTCAAGGCTATTTACTTCCTGAATGTTCACGACTTATATAGGATCTCCAAGAAACTAGGTAAAAATATATTCTAAATTATACCGTTGAAACTTGTGTTTCCAACAGGGATGAAACACCACCATCGGGCGTTGCTCCGGTGGAGTGAGGATGGCAAAAGTAAGTGTAGAATGCTCAATATTAAATGTGAATAAATTTCATTCACCAACCAACAACATCAAGGACTGTGCCCTTTATTTATAGTTTACAAAACAGGTGGGGATGCAAAGTTATAATTCTATCCTTCATGATGCTCAGTATATTCCGATCCATTCTCTTCTGTCCTTGGGGCGTTCGCGTCCTTTCAAGTCTAGAACCGCCTTGATCCTATGGGCCGGCGTTGGCCCATTAGGGGCTTGATTCCCCACCTTTGGGCCTCCGGGTAGCGTCTCCGCTGGGGCAACCTCCGCTTGCTCCCCATGCTTGAACCCTAGATCTTGGACCGGATATCTTTGTTTTCTCGGAGCCTATTTTCATGGCGCCGGCGGAGATCCCCGTGTCCCCTGTGCTTGATGTGCGGAATCCGGAGGAGCTGGCGGAGATGAGACCTCCGCCAGTCCCTTGTCCTCCCGATCCAATGTCCGTAAGGCCCCCTGCGAGGCAAACATACGATCGAACCAAGGAATTAGTAGTTAGTCGCCCGGGTACACCTCCGCTTGCCACTCTAAACCAACACCTTCGCGTGCGAACCGTGTCCCAACGACCCCTTTCGTGTAAAATAGAAAACCCACCAAGAAGGTAAAGTTCCACTACAACCTTTGTATATTTTCGTTTTTCCTTATTTAAAAGTGGACCTCCCCATCACAAGTGGCTAGCGTGGCATGCTATCTATGTCAAACAAAAGTTTAGGAATCGCCTACTTACTATTTTAGAAACAAGATAGCATACCCATTGAACATTAGCCTTACACTGAATCTTTAGTTATTTAGATAGAAAACAAAAATTATGGTCAATTTTTTTTTTGTTGTTAATATATAATTTGTTTTTGCACACGTTACTTGTATTAGCCTTACATGAGTCATTAGTTATTTTTTAAGATTTCTTATTCTTTCAAAGGATTGTAAGAATGTGAGAGTGTGGTAATTTAAGATTTCTTATTCTTTCAAAGGATTTACTTGTATTTGTTTTTCCACGAATTAAGATGTTTCTAGATGTATATATGCAGCCCTGCATGGAGAGGAAGAGAATGTGAGAGTGTGGTAATTTTTTTTTTGTTTATTGAATATAACTAATGTGTTTGTAAATTTACATCTAGATCTACATATCAAGATCTAAATTTACATCTAGATCTACATATCAATGTCTAGAACATTACACAGTGATTTAAAGTTTAATTTATGACTTCAAATTCATACATATTTTAAACTAATTATATGTTTTGGCTAAGGGATTCTGCGAGATCCGCTATTTTTCGAGAGCGCCTCCGGGCGACTCCGAAGGCAATCGTGCCCCGACCATGGCTTACCATCACCGCCCGGTGATCTTGGCCAGCAAGCGTCGAGACCATTCAGGTCACGCCCGCCCACGCCCGCGCCTCTCGACGTTGGCCCGGTGTGACCACCCACCATCGCGCGGTTAGCCGGCAACCGCCCCATCCTCGCCTCCCTGGCCGCCGCGGAGGCCAACGTTGGCACAACCGGCGGGCGGCCGTGATGGCAACGGCTGCCGGGCCTTCGTCACGAGTGCTCGCGGCGTGGCGTCCCAAACGCCCGGCGCCGGTACGCTCTTTGGCGGTGGCCCTGCTCGCCTCTCACGGATCCGGCGGCCTAGAGGCGGATGCATGGCCTCCAGTTGCCCGGCCGTGCTGCCTTGGCCGCGGGCGTCATCCGATGCGCGGCGCCCGACGAACTTCGTCGTCCATCCCATCGCGATCCCGGCGCCTTGAGCATCGATCCGGCGGGCGAGCAATCGCTGCCTCACTGGCCTCCGCCTCGAGCCCATGACGCGGCGGCGTCAACGCCCACCCCTCTCTAGATCCGGCTTTCCCATGGCTGGAGCGGTAGTGCACGTCCTCCATTCTACGAGAGGACAGCACTCATGGAGATGGTTCGAGTGGGGCCCCCGCCCAGCGGTGATGGCGGATCGAAGACAATTCAGGGTCTTCCCCGACACAAAAGATCGATGGTGGCTATCGAGCGCCACCGATACATCAAGAGGGGGGGCAACGGTGACGGCATTTGCCGGCCCGCGGTGGGGGTTGTCTACATCCAATGAGTTTCTTTCAAGTTCATTTTAGTGCACGTTGTTAAAGGCGTGGTAGCTGATTCGAAGACCGCCCGCGGCGACATTGATATCTTCAGCACTGTCTTGAGTAGTAAACTCAATTATTTTTTTGGATGTAGTAGATCTTTAGTACATATATCTTCATGTAGTAAAGTTTTTTTATTCCTATAATAAGTTTGGCTATGTGTGGTCACGCAGAGGCTTTAGGCTGTGTGCGTTACTGCAGAGGCCGGAATGTTAATTCCATTATCTAAAAAGGGATACTGATGTAGGCATCATGGATGTACATAAAACCAAGGCACACTGTCTCGTTTGATTTATCTAGGATACGTTAAGGAATTTATTCAGTCAACATGATGTATTGTCTTCCTCACCAAAAGAACAACATATCCAATGTCTTCCCTTTGGTTGGTTACTTGCTGGAGCAGCTGTAAGCTCAGCCAGGCTTTTTTCCAGATACACAAGGAGATTCCTTGAAGCGCTGCTGCACAGACAGGTGATTGCTCCGAAAATCCTTAGAAACTTTCAACTGCGAATTTCAAAAAAAGAAAAAAAAAACAACACAAGGAATCACGCGGTGCTATTGGGTGTGTTTGGCTGGGTTGTGTTTGGAAATGCTGTTGTGGGCTATGCCATTTAGAAAAGTAGTTGTGAGTTGTTGTGGGATGGTTGGAAGCCTATTTGGCAGAGGTGTTGTGGCTTTTGGAAAAACCCTTACCATTTACAAGCAGGCTCACATGTCACACCCAAATTAGACCTTTTATTCTACTCATCATTGCTCCCGTGCCAGGATGTAGCTCGTGAGGACGTGTAGGGGAGGGGCTTACTGGAGCCCAGAGCCGTGGCCACGCAGGTCGTCTTCTCCAAGAGGCAGCACACGCTTTTCTCCCTCGCAGGGCCTCACGGTCGCTTGGGAAGGTCACCTGGAGTAGGGCTCGCCAACCTGGGAGGGAGGGACCTCTGGCCAGGGAGGAGGGCACCTTTGACCCGTGGCCAGCCATGGGGCAGGCCGGAGCTCACTGGTCGTCCACCCGCGCCGCGGCCGGAGGGGACGGGAAGCCATGGAGGTGCACCGTGGAACCAAGGAGGCGAGTCGGGCCACTAGAAGGAGGGAGGTCGCCCACGCATGCCAGAGTTGAGGTTCTGCTCGTTGTGGTCGCGTGATGGGTGCGGAGTTCGCGACTCCGCATCGGAGCAAAGAATAGAAGGAAAAAAAAAACGAACCATTATCTTCGTAACCTGTGGCAGGTGGGTAATTTTTCCCCAAAAGCAGCTGAAAGCAGGGAGATGCTTTCAGTACTAGCCTAAAAGCTACTTTTGAGATCTTTGGTTGGCGTTTTACTTTTTTAAAAAAAAAAGAAAAAAAAGCAGGGGGCCGTTAATTTAACAGTGCCGTTGTCTACCAAGCCAGGACCAACATTTATTTAGATATATGATTTTACAACCTAGTAGGTAGACATATAGTCATATAGCTAGGCGAAAACAGAAATACAGATCACAACATCTCTAGTTGCTGCCTGTCCAAGACGATAGTGGAGGCGTTTCTGAATTTCTCCATGTAAATAAGGTGCTGCTGTAGCGTTCACCGTGGATGTCATCCATGGCAGCGTAGGACTCGAGCTCGGCCATCTCCTCGGGCGTGAGCTTCACTAACAGCGCTCCCAGGTTCTGGTCCAAGTTGGCGATCTTTGTGGTTCCAGGTATGGGGCAGACATCGCTTCCCTGATGGTGAACCCAAGCCAGCGCGAGCTGCGATGATGTGCAGCCTTTCCTTGCAGCCATCTGGCTAACGCGCTCGAATATAAGTGCATTCTTCTCCATGTTCTCTGGCTGAAATCTTGGTAGAATCTGAAAGACGTGCATATATCGAATGGCATAACATTCAGTACAGGAACGATGCAGGACAGTATGTAGTCACTAGGAGATAAATGTATATATAGATCATGGATGAATAGGATAGGTTGCCGTACCCTGCGGAAATCGTCGTCTGGCAGCTCCGTGACAACAAGTTTGGCTCCGCTGGAGAAGAACCCTCTGCCTAACGGACTGTATGCCACAATTCCAATTCCAAGTTCTCTGAAAATAGCCAGAATACAACAGCATTATATATAGTGCCTTGGTTTCTGATCTATCGCCAATAAAGAGTACGTCTCTTCCAATGTTCCATTCCAAGATATTAAAACAAACAATGTGTGTATATAACCATATATATTTACCTGCAGGTTGGGATTACATCCTCTTCAACATCTCTTGACCAAAGTGACCACTCCAGCCGGACAGCGGTGATCGGATGAACCGCGTGCGCTCTCCTGATCGTGGACGCCGATGCTTCTGACAGCCCAATGTATTTGATCTTGCCTTCTTCTACCAACTCCTTAAGCACACCCATCTACATATATACATATCAAAAATTAAAAGCTCAGAGAATGCAAGTATTACTGCATTTTCAAGCCATGAAAGCAATGCAACTATGGAAGTAGTATTCCAATGCAACTGACTAACTCACCGTGACCTCGAGTCTCCCTCGCTCTCCCTCTCCCCTCCCTTTTCGGCGGCCAGCCCTCCCTCTCCCCTCCCCTTCCCTCTCCCGGGCGGCGGACGCACCAGGTCGAGCCGCGCTGGGCGGCGGTTTCCGGCGGGCGGGCGGGCGGATCGAGCTGCGTGGCGGGCGGTTTTCCCGGCGGGCTGGCGGATCAGCGGCCGGGCGGCGGCGGATCAGCGGCGGGGACGGCACAGATCGTGGCGGCGTGCGATCAGATCAACGCGGGCGCAGCCGGATCGGCGGCGCCAGCCGGATCGAAAGGGGAGCGGATCGAGCAGGCGAGGCGGATCGAGCGGCGGCCGGGGCGGGTCGAGCCGGCGTGGATCCAGCGGCGGTCGGCGGCGCTGGGCGGCGGAGCTGGCGGATCGAGAGCAACGCCGCCTGCAGGTCGAGGCGGATCGGCGCGCGCGCGATGGCAGGTCGGCGGCAGGGGCGGATGGATCCCAGGGCCCGTTAGGCTTTCCTGGATTTTTCTTTTTTATTATTTTTTAATTATTTTCGGAGGCGGGCAATGGAAACCGCCACGGTAAATCCGGTGATTTACCGTGACCTTGTCTTCATGGCGGGCATGAAAACCGCCACCAAAAATTCTTTTTTGCCGCCACGCATGTTCATTTTAGTAGTAGTGACAGATGCTACTTTTTTGAGCCTTTGGTTGGCTTTTCACTTTTTAAAAATCAAAAACATGTAAAAATCCAACCAAATTGGGGGGGCGCTTAATTTAGCGGTAAGCACCCGATCCTCTTATGACAACATTTATTTAGATATATGATATTGCAACCTAGTAGGTAGATACAGTCATATAGCCAGTCCGAAAACAGAAATACAAATCACGACATCTCTAGTTGCTGCCTTTCCAAGATGATAGTGGAGGCGTTTCTGACTCTCTCCATGTGAATAAGGTGCTGCTGTAACGTTCACCGTGGATATCATCCATGGCAGCGTAGGACTCGAGCCCGGCCATCTCCTCCGCCGTGAGCTTCACTAAAAGCGCTCCCAGGTTCTGGTCCAAGTTGGCGATCTTTGTCGTTCCAGGTATGGGGCAGACATCGCTTCCCTGATGGTGAACCCAAGCCAGCGCGAGCTGCGATGATGTGCAGCCTTTCCTTGCAGCCATCTGGCTAACGCGCTCGAATATAAGTGCATTCTTCTCCATGTTCTCTGGCTGAAATCTTGGTAGAATCTGAAAGACAGATCATATATCGAATGGCATAACAGTCAGTACAGGATCGATGAAGGACAGTATGTATTCACTAGGAGATAAATGTATGGATAGGTTGCGGTACCCTGCGGAAATCGTCGTCTGGCAGCTCAGTGACAACAAGTTTGGCTCCGCTGGAGAAGAACCCTCTGCCTAACGGGCTGTATGCCACAATTCCAATTCCAAGTTCTCTGAAAATAGCCAGATTTGAACAGCATTATATATAGTGCCTTGATTTCTGATCTATCCACAACAAAGAGTACGTCTCCTCCATTCCAAGATACTAAAACAAACAATGTGTGTATATAACCATATATATTTACCTGCAGGTTGGGATTACATCTTCTTCAACATCTCTTGACCAGAGTGACCACTCCAGCTGGACGGCGGTGATCGGATGAACCGCGTGCGCTCTCCTGATTGTGGACGCCGACGCTTCCGACAGCCCGATGTATTTGATCTTGCCTTCTTCTACCAACTCCTTGAGCACACCCATCTACATATGTACATATCAAAATGTCAAAAGCTCAGAGAATGCAAGTATTACTGCATTCTCAAGGCATGAAAGCAATGGAACTATGGAAGTAGTATTCCAATCCAACTGAGTAACTCACCGTGACCTCGATGGGCACAGTGGTGTCGATGCGGTGCTGGTAGTAGAGGTCGATGCAGTCGATGCCAAGACGCTGGAGGCTGGCCTCACACGCCGCCCGCACGTACGCCGGGTCACCACGGACACTCCATTCAGGCGTGCTGCCGAACTTGGTGGCCAGCTGCACCTGCTCCCGCATAGCATACCCATCGTGGAGGGCCTTGCCGATGAGGACCTCGTTGGTGTGCGGGCCGTAGACGTCGGAGGTGTCGAGGAAGGTGACCCCCGCCGCGACGGCGTGCCGGAGGAGCGCAAGCATGTCAGCCTCGGGCTTGCGCTCGCCGTATGCTGCCGACATGCCCATGCAACCCAGGCCCTGCGACGAGACCTCCAGTCCTTGCGACCCCAGCTTCATCATGTGTGGCCGCGGAGGCGCTGGAGCTGGTGCTGCCGCCATGATATTGCTGCTGGTCTAGTCGTGTTCTGGGAAAAAAAAATGATATTGCTGCTGGTGGTCTCCCTGGGCTTCTCTACGTTTCCTTAATTCTCTTAGTTGTTGGCGCTGCGGTGCCGTATTTGTAGGCCGTATGTAGTGCGGTCCGTTGTTGTCACGTTCCCGCGCACGGCTGTTTGAATGTAGTGTCAGGACTTTTCAATATAATTTTTTTGAGCATGGAACTTTTCAAGCATGGACTTTTCAAAATATTGAAAGGCGGCCATACATAAAAGGCCAGCATCAAGGGCCCACTTGACAACAAGTGTTGGCAAGAGAAAGGAAGTGACATAAAGGTTCGCCAAGTGTCGGAAAACACTCATCAAAGTAATTATGAAAGAAAACCTAGAAAATGGCAAATGACAAACATAACTTTTTTTTTTATCTAAGGTGGGACCACTAGATAGCCAACGACCAAACTTTCCTTTCACACTTGCTGCTCTACCACTGCACTATACCATCTCAGATGTCAACATTCCGCTTCGGGTCCCCAAATATTGTACAGACAAAGAGAAAATTGCTTATTCGAGGCTTCAAACAAATTCAAATCAAGAAGTGTTCAACTAGATTCATAACTTTTCGAGATCTACAATCTTTATTTAGGAAGTTTTTCCATCCAAGGTCGTTTGAAAATTTTAAATTTCGAATTTGAGATATTTAGGCGTAGTTTTACATGATAAAATGAATTCAAATAAAAAAGTACTCAGCTACAAAGATTTATAACTTTTCAAGATCTACAATTTTCTTTTAGGAAGTTTCTCCATACGAGGTCATTTTTTAGAAGCTATTTTGGGGGACAGCTTCCCCACCTTTGTTTTCAAAAAAAGTCCCGTTTTTAGGGAACAGGAAGAAACCACGGTCGTCCATTAATCATGGAAAACCGGACTAAAACCATACAACACCACACAAGAACACAAAAGAAGGAGAGAAAGATACAACGCCCGGGACACATGAACCCTCCAAATGAAGCCTCCAAGGAGGAGGTGGAAGACGGATACGCCGCCCGGCGCCGGCACGTTGTTGGTGAGCCGCGGCCGGACTTCGCCAGCGGCGGCGGGGAGGCGGCAGCGACCGGCAAGCATCACATCATGCGAAAGAGGAGGGCGAGGGCGCTGCCGCGGCCGCGTGGGCAGCAAGACGGACTTCGCCCAGCACAGTGGGGCGTGCCCGCAAGCGTCCGGCCTGGACGGAGAAACGTGGTGCCCGGCCGCCGCCACACCACGCTGGGGGAGGCTATCCGACTCGCCGTTTTTTGGGGAGGCGCACCGCAAGTGTCGGTCCGTCTGGGGTCAGTCGCGAGAAGACATAGAGATCTCCGGCCATCGCCACACGCGGGGACATGATGGACAATGACGTGCGTGGCTTGGCTGAAGACGGCGAGGAGCTGCTTGGGGTAGGGAAGGTGGCCGATGTCAACACCTCTAGCAAGAGGAAAGCGACGCCTGAGGCCGTCGCCGGTGACCGCATCGGTACAAAACCGAACAAGGTTTTCTCCTGACCAGAACCCACACCAGAGCGATGGATGGAATCACCACGACCAACGCCTCCAAGGAGGAAGAACGGCACCCGAGGGTGTCGCGCCGTTGTCGGCACGAGCAATAATAGCTGGACTAGGATTTTCCCGGTGATATTCCCCAACCATCGACCGCAAAGGCGCCAATTATCCCGCACCGGCAAGACGGAGGAAGAGGAAAAAGAGGACGCCTCCAACGAGGGGCGGCCGGCGTCAAGACACCACTGTCCGGTTTTCACCATACCTCAACCAACCTGCCGCAACGGGGGACGGAGAGGGACGCGTCGCGGCACCACCCACCCGCAGATCCAATAAGCTCGAGCAACACAACATGGGCGCCGCCGACAATCTCCATGGCACGGGTCCGCGGAGGCACCAGGCCCCTGGGGGAGGAGCAGCACCAGGACGCTCCCGTGGATCCACCACAACTACGCCACGAAGCGAGGCCGCAGCACGCCGTGGGAAGGCGAGCACTTTTCCGCCGGCGCATCATGGGAAGGCCGCTCCATCCCTCCAAGCACGCCGTGGGGCGCAAGGCAAAAGGCCAGGCTCTGCATCACCGCCACAAACGGCATGCTTAGCTCCAGCACGCACTGCAGGTCGTCACCGCCGCCATGAGTACGGCAGCGCTCGCCCCGCTCGGAGAGAATCCCGCAAGGGCGGGCAGCTCCCATCCGCGGGGCTAGATCCGGGCCACGGACCATGGATCCGTGCTCACAGCCCCAGCTTCGCCGGCAGCCGACCCGGTTGAAGGAGGTGGAGGACGGGAAGGATTGGGGAAGATGCGGGGAGGGGCAGCAGCACACGGGACCTCGCCGCCGCCGTCATAGAGGGCCTCACGGGCCTCCCGGCGACCCCCTCAGGCAGCGGCAAGGACGGGTGGTGGTGGGGGGGGGAGCGCGGCGGCGGCGGTTTCCGCCCGAGCCGCCCCTAGAGGAGTTAAAACGAGGGGGGACCTCACGTTTCGCTTCTAAGGAAGCAAGTAACAAGATTGATATATCATTTGCATAACTTATGCCCATACGAGGTCATTTGAAAAAAAATCAAACTTTAAAATTTTAAAATTTTGAGATAGCTTTGCATGGCAAGATGAATTCAAATCAAAAAGTTATCAACTACAGAGATTCATAACTTATCAAGATCTATAAATAGTGGTAGTAACATTGTTCACAAATCTTAATAATTTCTCTTCTAATTTCAAGAAATGATGAGAGGATACTAGAGAGATGTAGGATTTGTAATCTACATTATTAACGCTTTGTCAAATGAAAACAATGATCAAAATAAGTTTATAAATCTTAAGAAAATATGAATCTTTTTAGTTGAAAAGTTTTTCATTTAAATCATTTAGGGCCTCAAAATTGCTTTGAAAAACTAATTTGTCGAGTGGCTGTTTTTTTTTTTTTGGCGCACGACCAAATGCCTTTTTGCAGTGAAAGGAAAAAGGGCACTCGGCAAAGACGCGACTTTGCCGTGTGCCAGAAAAAGTATTCGGCAAACTATATTTGTGCGAGTGCAAAAAAAAAAAAAATCACTAAGCAATTTTTTTTTTTTTTGGCTGTGTGTTTTTATTTGGCACTCAGCAAAAGACGTTCTTTGTCGAGTGCCAAGTAAAAATAACACTAGCAAAAACTATACTATGAGCGGAATTCCGGCAGTGTCTACAAGATTTTTTTCTTGAAAGGTTTATGTGTGGCCCTCCTTTTTTTTTTGACGAATATGTGTGGCCCTCCCACACATAATTCAAAGCATTTCTTGAATGGTTGATATAAGACCGTGAAAGCAGTGTATAGGCAAAGCTAGCTAACCACTTGCAGGTTCACCTACAGCAACGCAGACAGCGGCAGCTTCCTGCCCGTGGCGCAGAAGACCAAGTCCAACGCGGTCCAACGCGGCACGCAGGAATAGGGCCCAGAAGCTCTCCAAGCAACAACGACCGCCGATCCCAGGAGCTCTCCACGCAGGATTATGCTTTGAATATTTTCAAAAGCTTGCAGAAGAAGTTGAGGTTACACCGTTACACAGAGAAATCTCTTGCCCGGCTTTCAATATTTTGAAAAGTCCTGACACAGACTCCATATCAGGCTACAATATTTTGAAAAGTCTTTTTTATGTATGGCTGGCTTTGAATATTTTGAAAAAAAGTCCTTTTATGTATGGCCGGCTTTTGCCAACATGTGTTAATTGTACTACAAGCAAACTACATACAAACACAGCACTACATATACGGCCTACTAACGCAGCACCGTGCACCCAGAGCCAACGTACAATTCACAGAAACGTAGAGCAAGTTTCAAAACAAAAAGAGCGAGAGAGAGAGAAACGTAGAGCAAGACCAGGGCAGGGAGACCAGCAGCAATATCATGGCGGCAGCACCAGCACCAGCACCAGCCCCAGCGCGTGTCGTCTCGCCTCCGCGGCCACACAAGATGAAGCTGGGGTCGCAAGGACTGGAGGTCTCGTCGCAGGGCCTGGGTTGCATGGGCATGTCGGCAGCATACGGCGAGCTCAAGCCCGAGGCTGACATGCTGGCGCTCCTCCGGCATGCCGTCGCGGCAGGGGTCACCTTCCTCGACACCGCCGACGCCTACGGCCCGCACACCAATGAGCTCCTCATCGGCAAGGCGCTACTTCAAGGTGGGGATGCTACCCGGGAGCAGGTGCAGGTGGCCACCAAGTTCGGAAGCACGCCTGACCTCAACGCCCTCCGTGGCGGCCGGGCGTATGTGCGGGCAGCGTGCGAGGCCAGCCTAGGTCGTCTCGGCATCGACTGCATCGACCTCTACTACCAGCACCGCGTCGACACTGCTGTGCCCATCGAGGTCACGGTGAGTTTACTTCCACAGTTGCATTGCTCTCATGCCTTGAAAATGCAGTGGTACTTGCATTCTCTAAGCTTTGACTTTTTTATATTTATATATGTAATGTAGATGGGTGCGCTAAAGGAGTTGGTAGAAGAAGGCAAGATCAAATACATCGGGCTGTCGGAAGCGTCGGCGTCCACGATCAGGAGAGCGCACGTAGTTCATCCGATCACCGCCGTCCAGCTGGAGTGGTCGCTCTGGACAAGAGATGCTGAAGAAGATGTAATCCCAACCTGCAGGTAAATATATATGGTTATATATACACACATTGTTGGTTTTAGTATATATCTTGGAATGGAAGACGTACTCTTTGTTGGCGATAGATCTGAAACCAAGGTACTATATATAATGCTGCTCTCTTTTCTGTTCTGACTATTTTCAGAGAACTTGGAATTGGAATTGTGGCATACAGTCCGTTAGGGAGAGGGTTCTTCTCCAGTGGAGCCAAACTTGTTGTCACTGAGCTGCCGGACGACGATTACCGCAAGGTGCGGCAACCTATCCTATTCTTCCATGATGCATATACATCTCCTAGTGACTATATATATGTACGACTACCGTGCTTCATCCCTGTACTGTGAATGTAATGCCATTTGATATATGATCGTCTTTCAGATTCTACCAAGATTTCAGCCAGAGAACATGGAGAAGAATGCGCTGATATTCGAGCGTGTGAGCCAGATGGCTGCAAGGAAAGGCTGCACATCGTCGCAGCTCGCGCTGGCTTGGGTTCACCATCAGGGAAGCGATGTCTGCCCCATACCTGGAACTACAAAGATCGCCAACCTGGACCAGAACCTGGGAGCGCTGTCAGTGAAGCTCACGCCGGAGGAGATGACCGAGCTCGAGTCTTACGCTGCCATGGATGACATCCACGGTGAACGCTACGACAGCTTCGGTAGCTTATACACATGGAGAGATTCAGAAACGCCTCCACTATCATCTTGGAAAGGCAGCAACTAGAGATGTGGTGATCTGTATTTCTGTATCTAACTACAGGTTGTAATATCGTATATCGAAATAAATGTTTTTATCAACAATAAATATATTAGATATTTATGTATGCTTTTTATTTATTTATATTTATAATATAACAATATATGAAACCAGCTATATATATACACTTTTCCTTTGTCTCTGTCGCGAAGAGAACGACGGCGCTGTCTTGCGACACGCGGCGCGTGCTGAGCGTCGTCGCCGCACTCAAGCGCCCAGGCGTTTCCGTGTCCTTGCCGTCGCGCCCAGGGCGTTTCCGTGTCCGCGCTCAGGTGGCTCCTGGTCGGATGCGGTTTGTTTCCCTTTGTCGGATCCGGTTTGTCGCCCGTTACCATACACAAGGCATTGGATGCCTATCTTTTCATGTCCTTTGTTCGAATCCCAGGCCGCCTTGGTAGAAACGTCTCGCCGGACGAGCTGGAGAGCTTGAGGTGGCGACCTCTCGGTGGAGGGCGGATTTGACGGCGGCGGGGGCGAATCCTCGGCGGAGGGCGGATTCGACGGCGGTGGGGGTGGTTTGTCCGGGCGGTCTTCCTCGTCCGCGGTCTTCCTCGTCCTCTAGCGTCGAGGAGGCTCGTTAAATGCCGCCAGGCTTGTTTCCTCAGCCTTGCTTGTAGATCTCGTCCACGAATCCATGAATGGTTGTATCTCTTGTGTTCGGTAGCTGTAAGTTTGTGCGCCGGGAATGGGTTATTTGCCGATTTGAGTTTCATGTGGTGGGGGTGGGATGGGGGGCAGGGGGTGGGGAAGCAGAGGAATGGTGGTTGTCTTAGGTGTTGGGTGGGCGCGACACGGTCTGATCTACACTTGTGCTTCGATTTGATGTAGGATTGCAGATCTACACTTGTCCGATTTCAGTTTCTGTGTTATGGCGATGTGGATTTCGATTTTGCATCCTGGGGAAAGCAAATGTAGCAGAGAAGGAGGTAGGATTGGGGAAGGATCTTGTAGTCAAGTACTGTGTTCAACATTTTTTTTTCTATGTGTCTCTTGATCTGCTTGATGACACTGATTGTTGCTCTGTTCCTTGCAATGATGTATTTGTAGGGGGCCATGTGAGAAGCAGGATGTAGTTTCTGTATATCTGGATGTCATCTATATAATGCGTGCATGTCTGGAATCATTAGTTGTATATTTAGCTATCATATGGGTGAATCTGTTTAGATATGCCATCATATTCCTGATGTATCTTTATAAAAGTGCAATGCACGCCTTGTGATGCCTGTGTCCTGTGCCGGTAGGAGAAGCTGGGGTGCTGCAGATGGGATTAGCCATTGCGAAGATAATCTGAAGAAGAGCATTTTAAGTAGAAGGGATGCATGGGATATTCGTAATGAGTGTATATTGCCTTACTTTGTTTCTGTTTTTGAGCCCTGTCAAAATCACTTGTAGTCTCATCCCATCGGGTTGTACTACTCCATTTTCTGTAAAAGGTGGTGCTGTGATTACTCACTACTTCCGCGAGCATATGTTATTTTTGTACTAGCACTGCAATTGTGTAGGGTTTCTATATTTGTATAAATGTGGTGCTGCAATTGTTCAGGACTAGGTTGCTCATCTTGTCTGGTGCGGAGTTGTTTAGGCTACTGGTGTCATCTCTTCGTATACTATGTCTTTAACTCTTGACTAAGATCATGCTATAGTTTTGATTAATTTATTTCCATCCTTCTGATGGCTGCTGGTAGCTTGCATAGAAAAGCTGTACTATGTATTAATCTAATCGCACCATTTAGCAATCCCGTGCATACATTAATTTCACCACTTGGCATTGTTTATTGGCCTCTTTCTTTGTGCTGTTTGCAGTAGCTTAGAAGACCACTTTCCGTTTGCCTATTTCCGCTTCTGTGTGGCTTTGAAGTTACTCAGAAGAAAGAACTTTTCTGCGTTCCCAATTTGTTGACTGTCCATGGCTGCATAAGTTAATCAGTTTCTGATTAGAAATTTTTTCATCCTAGACACGACAACAGAGCTAGAAACCAAGAACTTCCTTGTTCAGTTATTAGTCACTGCCGTGAGGTCATGGATATGGTTCTAGTATTTTTTTTAAAAAAAAAAAGTGTAGAATTGTGTAAGTTGGTAACAAAAGTCTAGTTAAGCAGGGAATACAGATTGAAGGGATCCTTGTTCTGGAAATTTGGGAATTGTGTCATCTTGGGTACAAGTATGCTGAGATCTGGGACAGTCAGCTAGATCGAATAGTTGAGATGGTAAAGTTGTGTATACAAAGGTTACCGAGGTTCAGCGTGATTGGAACTGCTACTTCTGGCCGCAGTTACAGCTTTGCCACTTCCAGTTCACTTGCTATGCTGGTGGCTTGCTGGTCCTTTACAGCTGCAGCTGCAGCAGCAATCTGAACCGATCAAAGCCGTTATTATTTGATTTGATTATCTATTGTTTGAGCACATACTCTACAAAGTGGCATAAACTATTTAACTTGCCTCTTATGGTCCTTGAATTATAGAATTGTTGAATTAAAAAAGCTCTTGTTGAGTTTCGATTGTCTAGGATCCTATTTAATGTCAATTTATTTTCAGAATTGTTTAGGTTTATTCCAAGGTTCAGTCTAAGGTTCAGTGTCTATGTGATTGCTGACTGTGATTGCGAGTGCAGCAACTAGCAATATTTATTTGCATGTGTCTGTCGTGATGGAAACTGGGTGGTCAATGAATTATTTGAAATGTCATTGTATTTGCATCTATGATTGGTATGATCTAGAGGACATGAAATTGGTTAACTGCCTTGTCGGGAACTGATTATGGTATGGTATTTGTAGGGGGTCATGTGAGAAGCAGGATGTAGTTTCTGTATATCGGATGTCATCTATGTAATGCCTGCATGTCCGGAATCATGAGTTGTATATTTAGCTATCATATGCCTGAATATGTTTAGATATGCCATCATATGTCTGAATCTATTCATAGCTACTAGCTATTTTGGCCATATTGCTTAGTTTCATTTATACTCTATGGTATCCTGCTACTAGTCAAGTCTTTGTTAGTGAACAAATTGAACAATCTCTCTTTAGTTTGTTGATTGACACTGGGAAAGCTAATTATCATCTAGAACACCTTTGCCCTAACATGAGGAAGAGGAATATTTGCCTTTCTTGACTGCTTTTAATTGACACCACATATAATCTGCCATTTCCTACGTATCACTGCATGGATTGTCTCATTGAACTTGTCTTGTCATGTTGGGGGTTGCTTGATGATTCATGTTGGGAAGGGGAAATGGAAGAGGGGGATGAGGACTGGTATAAGGTTCATGGTGATGTTAATCTCTGTTTACCTTGCCTTCAGTTCATTGACAAATAAAATTAAATGCATGCTTCTTTTTTTTAGTTAAATTCCATCATCTGAATTGAGATGCATGATATGAAATGGAATGCTTGTTTAACTGAGTTGTTGTGGCTGGTATTTGTCTCTTTTGGTCCATCATTTTTTTGTTTTCATAAAGATATTTGCATGTCGTAGGCATGGATTCGAAGAATTTGTTTCGGATGATTCTTTAAATGCCGATAGTGATGATGAGTACTCGATGATATGTCCTACGAAGATGAGGACAACAACGGTTACCAATGCTGGCCAGGTGCTAATATTTATTTTTGTTTTACTTTTCTATGTGTGCCCTAGCCTATTTATACTTATCTGATATATCTTGTTTCATTTTGTTAGATTCCAAATCCTTCCGATCTAACCGAGATGGTCAATACTTTCAAACATGTGCAAGAAGCGATCACAGGAGTATGTTCTAAAACATCTTGTTTCCCCATTTCACTTTCTTTATGTAATTTGTGCTTCTCAATTGTACCTGACATGGTGACATTCTTTATTCTCAGTTCTCTAAGATTGTTCAAGGCATGGGTAATCCAAGGCATTCTGGTGTCGGGACACGTTCTGAAACGGTACATGTACTACCTAGCTGTTCATTTTGTTTTGATTTGTGCTCATGTTGCATTAAATGTAGTATGCTAACAATATATTTTTTTTTCTCCTGTTTCCATTGATTTTCAGTACCCGAGCAGCTAGAGGTAGAGGAAAAGGGAAGTCAAGTCTTGCTTTGCTAGCCCTTACGTTGGACAGCCTTCAAAGAAAGCGAGGAAGTAGGTTCAACGGCCCGGTACTTTGGACAACGAGATAGTTGCAAATTTGGATGAGCGGAAGAGGCGGATAATTGTTGATCGAGGATTTTGAGTTTTGCTTGAGTATGATGGTTGTTCAGCTCCCAAAGCTTTTGTGCGGTGGATAGCGGATCAAGTCGACATCAAGTGTGGTGACATTCTTGTTGGAGGGCAGGTGATCCCATTTGACCCGTGGTGGTGTGCACTTATTCTTGGGGATTCCCATTGGTGGTCCGGATATCAAGGAGATGCACACCGATTCGATGAAGAAGGACTTCCTAAAGAAAATCAATCTTCCTTCTCTGCGTTCGATCAAGTTCTTTGGGAAGAAGTTGTTAGAAGAGACACTTGATGATGATGATACCTTCGGATATTTTATGGTTGTAGCCTTGTCAAGTTTTACGTGTTCTAACTCAAGTACTCTCCCCGGCCCATATTACCTTGGACCAGCGGATTGATGTGAGTATGGTCAAAGATTGGAATTGGTCCAAACTTGTGTATGATTGGATGCTTGCTTCCATAATAAACTATAGGAACAAAGGTCGTGGTGTGATTGGTGGGTGCAGATACTTTCTTCTTTGTAAGTTCTCTTCTGCCTTTTTCATTTTGTTCCCTACATCCATTGCTTCCTATTCTTACTTGCAATAGTCATCTCATTTCTTTTGATATATGTAGGGTTACTATCTTGACTTCTTGTGCTATGGACGATGTAATCATTTGCCTGAGAGATATGCCTAGGATCCCTTCTTTGGAAGGGCTCAATGATTAAGTTGTATTCTTCGTATGATCGTAAGTGGCAACACTTATGGAAAGAGACCGGTGAGTTTATATTATTTGTCTCTTTATGAATTGTACGTGCTTTTTTGTGTATGGTGGTCTTAAAGACTTAAAGGGTCTGTAAATATGTCCGACAATAAAACAAACTATTTTTTTTGTAGGTCAAACCTTTTCAAGACACATTGTATGCGTAAAACTATGAAGTTGAAGAGGCTTGTGAGGATTTTAGTTATACTATGGAAAAACATTTGGGCTTCATTAGGCGGAGGTATGCTTAGTGAAATAACCCGGTTTGGAATAGTTGTTGAGAGATGAAATCATGGAAATTTTGTTTCTTTCATAGAAGACAAATTATGAATAAACTATTTTTGCTTATTGTGCTAGATATGTATGGATGTACTTGTCATGTGCTGGTTGTAGGTGTCTTTTATATTTCACATATCCTGAATATTGGATGCAAAATATCTTTAGGATTTGTGGAACTTCGTATGTTATTATTTCACATTAGAATGGTGGGATTTTTATTTTAGTGTGATATGGTCATTCCCTGCCAAAGCCTCAAGGTTGATTGCTTTAGAGATTGTTAATGTAGTGTGGAGTCGAATTCCTTCTTGTTTAAGTAAATGACAAATAAGTCGAATTCCTTCTTGTTTATATATTCTCGGTTCAGTTGATGGCCCATCTAACACTACCATTAATCATCCTTCTTGTTTTTGAGCATGTTTGTTTCATGAGAGTTATACGTGCTTCTTATTTTAATATTGAACTACATTACGGGACAGAGAATGTTTGAAGAAGATTTTCGTGAGAGCATCACACAAGACTTGGCTATAAATGTCCTGATACACTTCTTGCCAAGATGTTCAAATATATGCACACTATTGCTATGGCACGCGTTGCCCTTCTCATTCAAATGCTTTGGCCGAGTTACGGTGGTACGCCGCTAGTGCGTGCCATGATAATGGTGGCGGTGAAGATGATAATGTGGTTCCTAATGAATCAAGCGCCTTTGCCTTAACGGTACATGTAGATGTTCCAAAATCTGGTTGTGATACGCAACCCAAATTCTTTGGCACTAGTACTACTGTTGTGAAAGAGGTGAATAAATCTAGTGTCGCTACTGTTGGTGTTGCTTTGGTGCTAGCTCTACTCTTTGTCGAAGAGGCGAATCATGTTAGTGCCGCCGCTGGTGGTATTTGCGGCACTAGTGCTACCGCCGTCAAAAGAGGTCAATATTGCGAGTGCTCCCGATCTTTGGTGCTTTTGATGCTGCTTTGCTCCTTCAAAAACAAATGTAAGATGTGGGGTCAGTAAATCGTCAATGAGTGATTCTTCCGACTCGAGTTTGGTTCGGATTATTGGGAAGTTGATTGTGGTCTTTGGTAAAGAGAAGCTCATCGGTTTCGACTTCACCCGGACCTTACCTCGAGAATAAGTGTAATGAGAATGGTATATGAATTTTTCCTTGTTTATTTTGGTTTTGGATATTAGTGCTTGTTAAGTAAAGAAGTAGCCATCTTGCATATCACTTGGTTTTAAATTGATGGTATGTTTTCTTTTTCACATCGGTCGACTTATTTTTGTTTTGTTGCTTGCGGGAGAAGGTTCTAAGACAACCAATGCTACTTGCATCTTTGAATTGGTGATGATATTGATTGTGGTGTCCACAATCCTAAGGCTTCTATTCCACTTCTGTTGAATCACAAGAACAATTGGATGTAGTTGCACCTCCCGTTGTTCCTCAAAATGGTTCGATCTTTAGTTTTTTTGTATTATGTTTACCAATAAATTACATGCTTCGATTCTTCGCAATTATGTTTGTTGTATTTTTAATATCTAGTAGTTATCTCTGTCCTCGTGGTTAATAGCAAATTGATTGTTGTCTAATATGAGTATATCGGCTGGTCATGAGTTGCAATTTCATCTTGTTAAACCTTTGATTGTATGTGGATGTCAATTGTAAAGAGAGAGAGACGTCGACTCGAGTTGTATGGTTCGGGATTATTGGGAACACGCTTGTGGTCTTGATAAAGAGAAGCCTCTTTGGTTCTATTGCAGTTGCTCAGCATCAAAGAGAGAGTCAATTTGATGGACTTGGTGAAAGAGTTTTAAGTCCTAATGTTGTGCCTCGAAATGGTTTGTCTTTACTTTTGAGTTAGTATCAAGTATTATTTTGTCCGATTATAGTTATATTCATTCAAGGCGTGATTCATATTGTCAACTTGAGAGGTAGATCAATTCCTCGCTGCATGAGCCACATTTGCACGTTTCATGAGTTGCCTTAAATATCATGGGAATGAATTGAAACCGGGATTTAGAAAAACTAGGAAATTAAATGCCTTGTGAATAGGTGTCTAGCCTTCAAATGCTTTATTTCCCTGCCTGGCTTGCTTAATAGACAAATAGTACAGTGATTCTAGAATGAACCATGTCAAGCGATAAATTGGTATTCTAAAATAAAACTTTGATTTGACAGTAGGATCAAATGCTTTCTATTTGCATTGTCGGATAGGTGAACCCTTTAATTTTTAAAAAATAGGTAGCCCTTTATGTGGCAAGAGTGGTGAGAATTTGAATATCTTTTTTTGCATCCAAATTGTATATGTTTCCTGTCTTGAGATAGCCGAACCCTTTCATTTATCAAGAATAGCTAGCCCAAGGCTTGAGATGCAACTGATGGTTTACAACCAAATACATCTTGTTTATGAGATTTGTTCAGTTGTTGCTTTAGTGTAGTTTTTTGTGATAGGTAGCTCATGTGGGTTGTTCTTTTGTTGTAGTAGGACAAGTAGGAACTCACATGGAACTAGTGGTGGTTCATCGATTTTGAAATTTTCAAGTTATTCAACAAGCATCCAATTACTATCCGTCTCAAAAAATAAATATTTGATTGCTATCTGGATAGTAGGAGCTCCCATCTTTTAAATGTCTCTTTGCATAATTTATAATAAATATGTGTGTAGTATCCATTTCTTGATTGCATATTTGTAAGTAGTAAATTGCACACTTAAAGTTCGGCAATTATGGTGAACCCACTATGTTGTAGTTTAAATTGGGGACTCAAAATCAGCATAGCTAAATCACGTATAGTAGCCTTGCCTCTTTATTTTAGCATTCGGTAGTAGTTGGTGGTCTTTTTTGTTTTTGCTGGTAGGGGGTTGAGTTGTTGGACTCCTCTTTTAGCTGTAATTAGTTTTGTGTTGGAGCTGGGCTCCCTCTTGTTAGCTGGGGTATCCCTACTTTGTAAAGTTTTACTCTTTCTTTGTATAAAAGTAGAGTTCACCTCTGTCAACAATGGAACCTTCTTCGTATAAAAGCGAGTTTGCCCCGCTTAATAGATAAACTAGTAAAGTGGATTCTGTAATGAATCATGTGACAGACAAGTTATAATCTTGTAAAATGGAACTTTGCTCGACAAGTAGAATAAAATGCCTTCTATTGTCATTGTTAGATAGCTGACCCATTTTATTGCATATATATAAGTAGTAAATTGCATACTTTAATTTCTGCAATTATAGTGTTCAATATGTGCAATATCTAGTTTTTATTATGAATAAATAATATCTACTTTTAATTTGTAATTTTGGTGGCTTTGTAGACTCAATTCAAAAAGATGGGAAGAGGAAAGGAGTTGTATCATCACAAACAAGCTCGAGATGCGGCTTCCGGTCCGGTGAAAAAGCCAAGGAGAAGCAGGGGCTTACAAGGTCTTAGCCCGAGAGTTCAGCTTCCATGAGACCACGTAAGATGAGCTTAAGGTTGGGTACACGACTTAGTGGTTTCAAACCCATTATCGGAGTTGGATCTACGTTGGACAATCTGTAGATCTTGATGAAGGTCCTGTTCAAACTACTAAGAGTCCAAGAAAAAGGGAAGCGGAAAGACCATGCATCTAGCCCGTCCCCGTCAATTGAACTACTTTCTTCTGATGCCTCACCAGGTGTGTTACTTATCTGTATCATTGTTATTGTACGTTCTAGGTTTTATGATGCTTTATGTTGTCCCTATATGCTTGTTTAGATGCGAGTGCTGCTACAAGGAAGGGCAAGAGGACAACTAACGCAGCTCAACCTCGATGTGCAATCTCTAAACGGCCTTGGTAAATCTCCACTAAGTCGTCTTTGAAGATGGTAATGATGGAATGAAGTCTGGTCGAAAGGTCTTTCTTGGGCCAGTCTTTGGATGAGCATGTTGCTCTGCCGCTTCTCAAATTGGTTAGTATTTTTTATTTTCAATTTTGCACTTTGTTTTATCATATATTTTGCATTGTGGGTTAGTTGTATAAATTTTTACCATTTATAATATTATCTTCAAACAGGAAAACACCACATGTTGACATTCACTCTATTAAGAAGCTTCTTTGTAGTATTTAATAGTCCTAGTATGCCTTCTATGAGATTGCTAGAGGATGAGGATGATAATGGAAACTTTGTAGAAGATCCTAAACTGAGGCGTCCTTTTTCCTACAGCTCCATCTATACCTTGTCCTGTGTTGAGAGAGCTAAATCGGGTCCCTTTGTTGGAGTGAGATATGCTAAGTCAAGTGTTGCCGGTAGTGATGTCCATGAACAAGTCAATTCTTCTTGGTACTCTTCTTTGCCATTTCATCGCACTCTTTGTATGTGAATTATCCTATTGTTTACGACTTAGTATGATTATCTAACAGGGAAGCTACTGCTGCCGCTTTGCTCCCATGTTTCAACCTCATTGCCTCTAGTCTGTAATCAGCCCCACAGAGCTACGCTACCAATTGTATAACGGATTTCTTCGGTCTTAGATGCATTTATAGTTTATATTGCATTGTAACAGCTATTTGGATGTTTCTTTGTGTTTGGAACACCTTTTACGTGATTGTAAGCGCTTTTGGAACTTCTATGCGACACCTTTTTGCATGAAATGTAACACCTTTGTTGAAGTGTCTTTGTGATTGGAACATATGTTTGCGAGGAACTAATAAGTGGTGTAGTCCGACCGTATTACGAAACACGTCTATGAGTAACTTATTGATATGAAGTACTTCTTTGTGTTTGTATTGTGTATTTTTTACTTGTGTTTTTGTTTACTTCCTTGCAGAGAGGTACTGGATTTTCTACTCCCTTGAGAGATGGCTTGTCTGCAAACTCTGGCGGCAGTAACTCATTCAGCAGTGAAGCTTACTTTGAGCCTTCAAGTTCTAAAGTTCTTTGTATTGTGAAAGCGGCTTGCACAACCTAGCCGGTACAAAGCGAGCCCGTTTGCTTGTGAAAAAGGTGTAAGATTAGAGTAACTAAGGAAGAGGGTGACTTGTATCAAATTGCTTTGGAGATGGGCGCGAGATAGAGCATATTCTAAGTGAGTATCTTTACGGTTTCCTTTTTCGCACTCTTGTGTTCATATTGCTTTTCGATGCATTCTTCATGGTTTGATTCGTGTTGTAGACTTGAGGTTGTTAACTTTAGTGGTGTAAGATTGCGGTTGGGTGCTCTTGTCTCTTTGAAGCCAGAAGGAAATGTTAGCTACTACGTTATCAATTCTCTGTGTAGACTCATGTTTATAAGGAAGCACCCTCAGACTTCAAGGAAGCATTATTTCTTCTCGAAAGTTGGGGTTAGTTTTCATAAAGCATTAGTTGTTGAATGAACCTCGTTGTATATCATTAGTCATGTCAATTTTGTTATTTAGGATTTCCTTATTGGCAACCATGGTGGGAATGATGTCAATGCGGATATCCTTCGTTCAAATGCTTTGAAATGTTTTAAAGGTGCTAACATAGCTGCCTGGTTGGGTAGTACTAATGGTATCAGTGTAAGTATCGTAATTGCATTCCAGTAACCGTTGTTTGCTTCTTCCTTTTTTAATGGAGTTTTTTTTTGGCAGCTGTATTTCCCTATCTGTTTTAATGGCCGGTGGTATGTTGTTATTGTCGTTATAAACCGGAGATGGTTACTTGTTTTGGATCCTTGCTGCGCGTGCTTGGGAATCGACTTTGCTTTCAAAAAGGCTCTCGAAGATGAATTTGTGAGTATCTTTTTAATGGCAGTTTATTTGAAGTGCATTATTTTGTTATAACTGAACATGAGATTTTTGTTGTCTTGGTTTTCTGAAATTTAGCGGGATAACATTGCTCAAATCTGGGAAAAAGTGGTGAAAATTGACTACGGATGGCATGGTTACCAAGTGGTGTATGAAAACAATTTGGTGCGGTTGGATCCGAGTATGTGAAGTTCAGTTCAGTGATTGCTTCATTTATATTCATGATGTATGTTTCCCTCATAGTTTATAACTATCATGTTATACTTGCGACCATGTCAATGAGAGTGGAATCTGGCGCAATGATGAATTTGGAACACTTTGATGTTGGAGTTCGTATGAATGAGAAGTACTTGTCACAATGATGTTGGTAATCTTCGCATCAAGTACCTCAATCACCTATTTGTTTTGCTCGAGAACATTGCAGTTAATGGTGCATCCCAAATTAGAGGGTAGTGTTATTTTGCATAGTTTGCCGTTTTCAATTTGGTCCATTCAATGTGAGTTGATTTTGGATCGATTATATTTTTTCCTTTTCCAGGTCTATGCGAGAAAAGTTTGGGATGATCGGCCGATTCATGACCCATGATCTATGTGTTGAGTTAGTTTTGCTTGTTTAGGTTGTTACCAATGTCGTGTGTCTATGTACATGCCGAGGGCATACTAAAAGTAATCAAGGTCATGTGTCTATGTAAACAAGCTTGGACAATGCATGATTATAGGCTTGATGTTATGTTAGCTATTTTTGTATCTATATCCCCATTATCCTAATTTTAATCTTCCTCTATATTTGTGTGTTTCTCTATTATTGTCTATTTTTTGGTGACTTGCATTTGCAGGTAGTTGTTTTTCTCTTTATTAGTGTGCAGATCTTCACTATATAAATCGAATGGTGAATCAGAGGAGCAAATAAGAGCAGAAGCAAAAAGTTGTGCATATGGGCCTGATTTTGTCAAGCTCTTGTGTTTGTTGACAAAAAGTTAAGTTAGCTCGAGAACCAAACTTTTTCTTCTTTGATGTATCAGTCCATGTATTTTCATTCTATTCCACGTAAGTGACAAACCTGCATGTCCCTATCTACCCATTACATAGTATGATTGATTGATTGATTGATTTTCATTCGCCGGCTGGCTGGCTGGCTTTGTAGGTTCACCCGGCAAAGACGTATGTACATGTGGTCACTTGCAGCAGGAATCTGGACTGCATTCGCTAGTGGAGCGGATCGTCTCGAGAGGTACACAGGAGGGTGAGCACCACATTTCAGTCTCTGTGCATATCGTCTTATTTTAGTGTAGTAGAAGAGTAGAGATTAGATGTGGGTCTGACAAACAAAAGAACAATATGGGTCTCGCATTGAACACAACCGGTGCGGAGTACTATCCCCCGTTTAGAAGTAGGTCGTGTGGTGACATTCACCGGCGCTTTGTGTTTCTAGTATCTAGGTTTTTTTCTTGCAATTTTACTTCTCGATCAGGAAAAAATTTGGATAATCAGTGAGTTAGCAATATCTTCAACTCTAATCTGTTTGTCCTAATCCCATAACTTGTTGCGAGAACCAGTTTTTTGCCTTTTCGCCGCTTAAGATTTCTCCAAAAGAATCGATGAGCTGCTCAAAAAAGGCCGCTTGGTTCACGAGTTTAATGTTTTCACAAATGTGGTCACAAAACCTTTGCGCAGCCTACTGACCCTAGAAGCAAGCAAGCTACAAGAACAAGGTACTAGATCTTTTGAACTTGATATGATCACGTTCCTTACTTCCGCTTTCGGTGCGCACCCAACCCCGCTTACGAATCCACCTCGTGTTCTTGGTCTTTGTTTGCGGGGAGAGGACCGAATTTGTGGATCATGTTGATTTAGATGTAAGTGGAATCAATATTGTCCAATCCAATTTGGGACGCTTTAACCATAGCTCTAGACTTGAATAAAAACTTTTGTGTTCGGCTTCAAGCTCGGAATGGTGAGGGCATTTTAACACACAAGCGTAGATGGAACTTCAACAATAAGGTCGGTATTTGTATTTGTCGATCCTCATAGTCACTTATATATCCTACACTCATAACCAAAACGGACAATAAGTAAGAAGTGTCTGGCGGACATGTTGTTGCAAGTAAGTCTTTGCTTTTGCATATAGTGTACAAGAAGGCTATATTTAGTATCCAACTCTTTATTGCACATTTACAAGTAGTAAATTGCATATTCTAATTTATGTAATTATGGTGCGAACATGTGCAATTATGGTGTATGCGTGTTTGGTTTTGGTACCCGAAAGTGTTTTTTATCCCTCTAGACCTATGATTTGCTTGTTGGGGAGTCGAGTGGAGGGGGTCGGTAGCATTTTATGATTGGTTTTCAATTGCTAGTGTTATAATACACCGAAACGCAGCTCTCTAGCGCAAAAAAAAAAGTTCTCGGCTCCTTTGGTGGAAACTCTAATGTTCCCCTAATGTTTTTTACGGGGCCTTTTTGAGGCTGATCCTGCAGATGCCATTTACGTGGTCAAGACCTCTATTGGTAGCACTAGAATAACCGGTCGACTCTGTTGGTTAAAAATGAAACTCTTGGCTTTGCAATCCGCCTATCTAGTTAATTCTCTACTTGGTTTGACCTTCCTTTCACTTTGTTTGCCCGGGGAAACAAGAATTGACTTCTATTGACACACACAACAATCGACCAAGGTAAGCATTTGCTTTCCATCTAAATTATCTATCCGGTTGATCAAGTTAGTATACTTGTTCAAGTAACACAAGTTGTTTGTTTAGTACCACAAGTTAATTAGGCTCCACATGCTTGAGCCATATTTTGTGATTATATACATATATAGTATAATTGCAAAGTAACAATAAGTACTATTTGCACTATTTGATAGGTGCAAATTTCATATTTGTGTTCTGTAATTTTTTTGGTTGTATCTACTAGTGGGAATCCATTTGTTTGTTAGTGAGTATTGCAAGCATTATGGTTCAATTATAAATTTGAATGGTAATTCAATTTGATACGATACATCTAGGGTAATTGTGGAAGTGGAACTGAATGGTAATCTGTTGTTTGTCATCTCAAGATGCATTGTACTCATATTGTTGTGGGATTATTGGTAGCTTTTTTGTGTTGGGTGTTTCTCATCTTAGGGTGGTTCTAGTTCCTTGCGTTGTCTTTTCTTGGTCCCATGTAAAATCAAGATGAATTTTACGGTGACTTTACGCTAAATTGAAAGCATATGTCCAGGGAGAGAACCTTGCTTGTTGACATTTTTATTTCTTTTTTTATGACACTCACATCTCAGCAAGCAACTATCACTAGTATATTTTTTACGTGTCCTGTTTGTGGTGCTGACTCAATGTTACTTTCATTGGCGAGGTTAGTGTTGAATATTCAAGATGGTTAACCGGGAAGAAATTGATGGCAGATCAAATTCAGAATGGAAAGGGTACTACTATTCACATTTGTATAAGATTCTGTTTACTTACGGTGAACCAATCTATATTACTATGAACCAATCAAAAACAAGTCCTAGGATTGTGATTTATACTTCTCTTTGTTTTAGGGTTGTGCCAAGTGAGGTCTTTGAGAAACAAAGGCGATATAGGGTATCTCCAAGTGGGAGAAATGTTTTTGGATAAGAATCTAGATTCTTTCATAGGCTTTGATATCTTAAAGATGATGACAACAAAAAATCAAGAACTTCCCGTAAGTATGCAACTTTGTCTATCTAGATCGAAATGGTAGTTGTTGAGTTGTACATATACTATACAATATTTTTAGTTTTTGAATTGCATGGAACCATAGTACTTGTCATTAGCCTTGCCAAAGATGTAGCATTTGAGACCATAAAAGCTTTGTTCACCCTCTCATAGTGGCCTATTTTCATTCTAATCTTGAATTGTGCAGTAGGGGAAACATTAAACTGAAGTTGCAAATAGGCGATATAATTGGAGTCTGCTATAATCTCAATTGCAAGTGTTGGACACTGCAATTCCTGTTGCAAGCATGTGCAATATGCTGTTGTTAAACTGAATTTCTTCATGGTTGTCATTTTCCTACTGCCTGATCTAAGTAGCTGCTAATTTTGATTTGAAATGAGAAATCTCTTGCATCTTACCGACTAGAGTAGTTGTCATGCTTTCTTTGTCTTGACCGGTCCACAACATGGGGATTCGGTTTCATTCATTTTGATTGGATACAAAACGGGGTGTTCAAACAGAAAGTTATGCCTTAAATGTTAGGGGTACATAGAAATGCATCGGATTTGTTCCATCTACGTATTCTTTGTCGATTTGGTATTTAATCGTTACACTTATCAGTTGGGGCATGTGTTTGGACTTACGTAACTCTAGATCCCTTGGCTTGGTGTATCTCCACCAAAATTTTGGTAAGACATAATCCGTTGTTCCCTTGATTGTGTGCTGCAATTAGTCAGGTATAGGATTAGCTTGTGCTGTCCATTCTATATGCAAAGAAGCAAGGCCATGGCGTCGACCATGAAGATGGCTTTGACCGACCATGTAGAAGGTGTGGCTCATGTCACACATGTACCTAGGAGTAGGTAGAAGTACATCATCCATACTTGGATGACTTCAATTTGTACTAGGAGTAGTTGGGAGGTCTGTAGCTTGACCATACCTAGTGTACCATACATGGTACAAGTAGATTGTATAAATAGGGGGTACTCTAGCTCAATGCAATTCAGTTCATTCGGTCACATTGAGTTTGGTTTCGGTCCTGACCAAACTCGCGTGGTGTGTGTGTGTGAGCTCGGTCTCTTCTTCAACCTTGGTTCAAGGGTGTGCGGGGAGGAGTGGTGAGCTTGTTGCTCACCTCGGTGCTTGGTGTAGGTGCCAACAAATTTGCATGGACACCATCAAGGAAATGAAGTGGAGGAGCTTGTTAGTTATATATGGATGCTTTTCTTTTTTGCTCATGTATGCTTCATTTACTCTAAATTTGACAATGTGTTTGCAAATACAAAAGGCATCTTAAGCGCTAAATACCTCGATGCTTACTCTGTTCTTCGCAAATGGCGAGTTTTGTTCATTTTTTTTGTGATCTCTAAAGAAAATGTTAGCGGCGTCCCGATTGACATGATCTTACCATGATTTCTAACTAAACTGTTCCCTTTTCCTGTTTTCTGCCCCTCTATCTCATTCTTTGTAGAGATCGCAAAAATGATTGACGTTGATGGGAAAGGACTTCAGTACACCTTGGCCAACAACCACTTCCTTGGCAACTACGCCCTCCATGCCGCTTGTGACAGTGGCTGGATGGGTGTCCTCCAAAGATCTTGTTGAGGATCTCAAAATTCTTTGTCAACAAGGGCGATACCATGAGACACTTATTTTTTGCCAAGCGTAAAGATCATCCTAGTATTGTGAAGATTTTATTGGAGAACGGTGCAGATGTATGTGGTAACTGTAACTCTTATTTTTATTTGTTATGGAAGCTGCACGGTTCACTACCCCCTTCCCAGACCTGTCTTAGACAGTTTTTCCTTGTTTAGAGAATTTGACCTGATTGAATAAAAAGTTGTCTCTGTACTCAAAGTTTATTGAGTAGTGCACTGTCTTATTCCATCATGTAGCAGTTGTATAGTTCTATCTGTTGGATGTTGCACATGATACCTATACATGAAGTAGTTGTAAACTTTTATTTGTTCACTCAAACTTGAACCCTTTCAGCATTTTTTTCCTGTTCAAGTTTTATTTTATGGCACTTGTGCATTCTATAGCCCAGCTTCTTTGGTTTACATCATACCATTAACAGACACACATGATAAGGGAGGCAACATCTTCTCTACTCGATGTTCTAAAGCTAAAGTTGCCTGAACCTTCTTGTTCATTCTTGGACAAGCTGAATAGGGTGTTTCAGATGAGGTAAGAGCACCGCATTTAACACACTAATCATTTAACAAAATTTGTAGGGAATCATTGTTGTTCAAGCTTGAGATCGATACATGTACTTGTTTGCGATATGGCGAAGATAAAATATAATTTATACAAAGTGCTTCGTTACGAATATAGATTACATGAAGTGGTTGTCCTAATGAAAATTATTCTAGCTACTAGTCCATCCCTTTTCCTGGTGTATTTGCTGACCCATGGCCTTTCTCTTCAACTTGCTGACCCTTAGCTTAGCCAATTTTGGATCCCTTGCTGGCCACTGCTGCTTGTGGTTGTGTTGATTTGTCCAACTTGTCCTGCCGAATGAAAATCAGCAACATTTGATGAATATAAATCTGAAACTAGTATATTTTGTTCATTGGTTGGATTTAGCTAAAGTTTATCAGTTTTTACGACTTTCTTTTGTTGCTTTTTGAAGGCTTTGGCACTTGAGGAAGATGCTTCTTTTCGCATGTCACAATGTTATGGCACGCTTCCGACAATGTGTACGGGGTAAATTTTCCTTTGGGTTTGCTTCTCGCATCCTCGGCTACTCCTATTTGTCCGCCAATTATCCTTGGCCTTCCTCTTCTCTTAGCATTATCGGGATCTTGTAGAATTCTTGTACCACTTTGTGCACTAGATTGTGAAGGAGCCATCATGAATTCATTGTTTGTAGCTTGTGACACCTCTAGCCCCCTATGCTGACCACCTTGTGCCTCGAGCCATCATTGCTTGAGTGTTAGTAGCTTGTTGAACCTCTCGCAACCCTCTGCTGACCTCTTTGTGTTTGAGCCATCATAAATTGATTGTTTGTAGCTTGTGGAACCTCCGGACCACACTCTTTGACCTCCTTGTGTCCGAGCCACCATTCCTTCATTATTGCTAGCTTGTGAAACCTCGATAACCCCTTTCTTTGAGATTTGGTTGTGATGGAATTTGAATGACTTGATCTGTTTGCTCATTGAGTTTTTTTTTCCTCATTCGGTGAGCTTCTTCTAGAACATAGTTGAATGTTTCCATAGTCCTAGAACCATCTGAAGCAATAGTGCTCAACTCATTAGACAAGATATTGTGCCTCGGTGGCTGCTCTTCTCGATGTCAATCGATGGAAACGACGATGCGTGTTCTCAGGTTGTTTCCTCTCCTTATTTCTCCACCTCTCAATGAAGTACTTCTCATCTAGGTGAGTTATATTGAGGTTTGTTAGCACCTTGATGATATGGGAGCATATTATGCCATCTTTTTCAAATTTGCAACAGAGGCAATTGTACATTTTTCTGGGCAAGTCCGGTGTCACAATGTACCTCCTTGTTCGAAGTCAAACTTTCTCATCTCCTCGGATTTCATTTCATCACCGCATACACCTTGCCTTTTCGTATTTCATGAGCCACAAACATGGTTGCGGATGTGATTTCCTTTTGGAACTTGAAGAAGATCTTTCTGTTTACAGCTTTGAAGCCTGCCTTTCAAATTCATACCTTGTGCTCAACCAAGGCTTCTGTCTTGTAAGAAAGTCTTGCTCTTGTTGATTCTTCTCGGTAGTATCTGATATCCTTTGAAACTCACTCATGAATCTGTTGATACAGTATCTTGGCCCGACATCTAGCTTGAATAACGCATTTGTGCCTTCACTCCTTGCTATAGTGTTGATAAAAGGGAAGAAGTCCTTCTTGAAGTAGCATGGGACAAAGTGTGTCCTATTCTCCCACATGTCAGCCATGTATTTGAATCCTCGTACGTCATATGTCGTGACAACTTTAAAAAGACAGGTCCTCAAACTCAGCCCCAGTGAGTGAGAACCTTAGTATGTCAAAGAGATCAGCATGAAGCTTCTTATTCGCCTCTGTTGAGAACACCCTTCCACCCTTCTCTTGTGCTTTCTTCACGATGTGGAAGAAACAGTTTCGATGGACAGTGTTTGGTAGCTTATTTTTGATAGCAGCCCTCATTGCAAAGTCTTGATCCGTTATTATTGTTTTAGGATGCTTGCCTCCCATACAAGTCAACATAGTCTCAAATATCCACTCAAAAGTTTCTGTTGTTTCATCCATGATGAAAGCACAGCCGAACAAGCAGTTGTCCCCATGACCTGTGATGCCTACAATTGGTGCAAACTTGAGGGAGTACTTGTTGGTGTTGTAGGTCGTATCGAAACTGATGCAGTCTCCAAACTCTTCATAGTATCTTCTACTCCTTCCATTGCTCCAGAAAATGTTTCTCACCTTGTTGTTTTCATCAATGTCAAACCCGTAGAAGAACATTGGGTCTTACTCTTTGCTTAGAGAACCATTCATAGACTTGCTTCATGTCATTGTCTGCCGATGCCTTGTTAATCTTGGTCTTCTCATTCTTGACATGTTTCTTATTGAATGGAGTCACAGACCCCTCCTCTTAAGTAGGATAGAACAGCCATGATCTTCCTATCCGGTAGGTTAACCTTGTTGAATGTGGCAATCGGCTCCTTTTCCATATCTCGTCATCCTAATCTGCGTGAGAACAGCTTGTTCTTTTTGATTGTCGCCTGCAAACGCATGATTATGCTCAAGGTTCAACCTAGTGATTTGTCCATACATCGATTACGTAGTGTGGCAACGAATTCAGCGGGGCAATCTGTGGTTTCAAGTGTGCTCGTTACCCTTTTTGTTTGGCATCGGATTTGGTGTTGGAGGTGTACCGGATATCTCGCTTCTTGTACTTTTCGGCGCCTTTGTACTCTGCTGCGGCGGGCTTCTTCTTTTTCCGTCACTAGTGCTTTGGACACTGGAACAGCAGAGGCCTCACCCTCCTTTGCCATGCTATCATCCGTCTTTGGCTTACCACACATGTTGCACTTGAGTGTGATTCTAGTCACCTTGTCATAGTTGGGATCTTTCTTGTCTTGGCACTTGTATCGGTGCCACCTGACAATTGAGAAGCCAACTATAAAGGCGTAGTCATTGTAGAATTTATAGGCTTGGTCGGATGTGTCGAATTTCATTCCAATGTGAGGTACGAGGTTTTGTCGGCATATTCTTGAGACAAGCGTTCAATTTGCCATAATAGTTTCGGTTTCCATCCGAATTGCTCTTTGCTCTTCATCCTCTTCTTCACTGCGCTCTAGATGCTCTTCATTTGGCTGCATGTTTTCTCCAAAAACTTCGCTCCCTCCTTTGAATGCTTATGCTTGTATTCATAGGAAGTCGGTTATGTTGTTGTTCATGTACCAAGTTTGCTTCATTGTTGGCATACGCTACTACAACTTCGATTCTTCATTTTGCGGTCATGCGCATAGTCTTTGTGGTGGATGAGGCTCATGAATTCTTTGGTTGTCATGAACATTTGGTTCTGTTTTCACGGGTAACAAAACAGGTGTATTGTTTAGATATTTCAGCATGTACTCTAGGAAACAAAGTAATGTAGCATTATTTGTACAAAACAAGTGAATACCTCTTCGCCATTGAGCAAGGCCATGAAACCTCTGTCATTTGTGATGACATAACATCTTCGTCAATGAGATTTGAAGAATTTGCATGTCCCATGAAATGGTTACTTATGCTTGTATTGCTTGTTCCTCCCTCGATAGTACATAGCTCGTTCCTCCCCTGTCTTGTGATCAACTGCAAACACATGCATCCAGTGGTTATAATTGAAACATGGCTATATTTTTCAAAATGTTTAGTGCCTGTTTTATGAATCTCACTTCTTCTCTCTGTATGCCTTGTTCTTGTCCTAAGGTGTTGTAGTTCATTGGTGGTCCGAGGGCCCCTGTTGCAAAGATGAGGAGGACAAGTGAATTGGTAAAGGAAACAATATTGGGAGATAAAGTAGTGTACAAATAGATTTCAAGATTGACAAAGTAAGTTTATTCACTTTTTACCTCATGAGTATGTGTTGAATTCAAAATGTTTGATTCAAATAGGTAATAGCTCTCAGGATTCAAATGAAAACCCTCTATGGATGTAGCCTGCATAAGAGAAGGGCCATATGAAATAGCTTATGATGGATTTGTTGTTGGTATAGCCCATGCTCTTCTTTTTCAAAAAAATGTATGTCATGCATAATTTTGGTGGATATTTTGTGAAACTTACATTCATTTCTTCTATTTCTTCTTCCCGTCCATAGCGGTTGTAGTCCACTTGTGTTGCTGAAGTATCCTGCTCATTTCAAATAAAATGTAACCACGGTCGGATATCGGTAGTTGCAATTAGGGATAGGCTAAATTTGCACATTCCTATCTTTGCATAGAATTCTAATTTACCACATGGTTGTAATTGGGGTTGACAATATTTGAATTATAGTTGTAGTAGCTTTCGGGATTGAGTTCGAAATGTCTTGCGAAACTTGATCTTGCATATAAAAATTGAGTAAGTGGAATGTAAAGTACGGTCGGCTGAGGCAGACAAGAATGTAAATAACATGGAATTTGCCAAATGGAAACTAGTTCCATTATTTTCAAACCTCATGATTAGTTGTTAACTCGCACAATTGAGTAAGTTGTATTAAAGGATCGGGTTCTTCCATTTCATCAACTCCTTGGGTTTGGACAAAAAAAAAAATGTCAAATCTGTCATATTGTTTGTGTCATTTGTTATGTCCCTTGTAATATATAAATTTTGTTCGAAACAAGATGACATAGTCCAAAAATAGGGACCCCGCGATACAAGGCGGGACAATACAAAATGACACCGTTTGGTTGCCTATATAAACCTTGCGCTGAAGGCGCCTTTTGAAAGTAACACTTTCGCTTCGAGGCCGAGTGGGCCGTTAGGCCCTCGAGGCCGAGGCGTCAAGTTATCACAGGGATCTTTGAATTGTGTTTCAATTGTCCATTGTCTTGTACTATGTATTGTACTTTTTTTGTTGATTGTGTTGTTAAGTCCCTTGTCATGCCCCTTGTATTGTTGGTAAAGTGCCCAAACAGTGTTGGAGCTAAGGTCCTTGTAGATGCTTGCCAAAGTGTTTAGCTAGAGATATAGGAGTGGGTGAACGATGAACTTGTTTTTGTTGATTTTGTTTTTACTCCCTTGTGCTGCCCTTGTATTGTTCTCTACCCACTTTTTTTTTTTTTGCTAGGACACCACCCTCTTTTGTCCTTATCTTTACATAGAACAAAAAGTTGTTTTTTTAAAAAATATATAGATTTGTATCTTGTTTTGTGCACATGCCGGACATAGATGAAGTCAAATTTGTGGAGCTTTTGTACCCTGAAATGTACATCCCTGCCATTAGTAAGTAGAAAATGCTATATCTTAAGGATAGCATGGACCCCGCCATCAATTTGTTTAGTAGTGTGGTTCGTGTTAGATGTATAAGGATAGCATGTCTACTTGAGAAAAATATAGTGTAAAAAGACCACATATTCTAATTGCTTCTGCTATTTTGTTATTTGTGTGGCCTTTGTGTATAACTTTTCTCTAATATCGGGGCCTAGACACGGACTCGGGTTGGTTGTCTCTTTCCCCATCCACCAACCCACTCTCTCTGTGTCCTAGGAGCGACTAACGAGAGATGGATTACCTTAAGCTTGTGGAGCTTTCCGATTTGCCTTCATTGAGAAGCCGAAGTTCTTGCAAGATGATATTTTCCTTAACTTAGTTTCTTAGTTTGTCGATTCGATTGGCGGGCATGAATTTGGCGAGTGGTAGCCAAATTCTTAACTTTGTTCAGTGATATATGGTTGTTCTATGAGTTATTGTGTGTCGGCCGATTCATTATAGTCTTAAATGCGAAACAACAATAAGGCAACTATGTCTATCCCAACAATATGCAACTCTTTTTTCAGCTCCCTTCAACCACTCGGTAGAGCTACATACAATAAGTACAACCCGGTTGATGGATGGAATCTACTTCATTACCCATGGTTTTTTGATCACTAAATGTGCTTAGCTATAGCCGAAAAGTTGATTTAAGATTTTAATCAACACAATATGTACAATGACCATAGAGTTTCCCCTGTTGTCTATTTTATTCGTTATATCTACACAATATGTACAATGACCATAGAACTCCTTGGGTTACGTCATGTCCACATCAAATGCCGTTAATTTAGCTAAATTAAGGTTTTCTAATCAAGGTTCTGTAATGTTGATCTAAATCTTGGGCTTTGTGCTATGGTGCCACATATTTATTTTTTGTTACATTATGCCAGGTATGAATGGTTTTAAACTTGTCTAGCTTTTTGGTCTTCAAATGGATCTCCCCGTGACTAGTAAGTCTCACTTTGTTACCTACTTGTCCTTATCTTGTTTCTTCTTGGTTTATGATTTTTCCGAGATCCTATTAATGAATGTTTTGTCGACTATGCCATCCATTTCACTCGGGTTGGAGCATGTTTGGTTAGTCAAGATGGAATAATCCTAGGTGAGGATGAAGTCTTACTTCGAGAATGCTCTGTATACACCGATATGCATTTGTGTTTGTATTAATTTGATCATAAGAGCGCCCGTGTATCGTCTATGATCTCAGGCCGATAAATGCTTTGGGATTGTGAATGTTTATTCGTATGGTACCTTTATGGAAATTTGCTACCCATACAACTTCCATCTTTTCCCCTGTCTAGTTCATACTTTTGATGGTTTGGTCCCAGTTACGCTAATAATTGATTCCTAATTTAACATGGCATTAGTGGTATCTTTTTACGTGGTGTGTTAATAGAGCCTATCTTGGCTTATGACAATATGCAACTTAGTTCACCATAAACCTGTTACGGGCTGATGGTCTGTATTTTCTATGATGGGCCTATTCGATGAATAAAGCTGTCATGTCGAACATTTAAAGTTACATATTGTGTTTGACAATGTAACTCAAATTGTTATCTAACGGGGAATTGGCTACAATGGCTTCCCTAGAGGTTGTTCCGATGCCCTTGCACTAGCTACATGGATTATCTGGAGCTACTTGGTATAATCTCCGCTCGAATTACCCGAAGTCTTGTCTTTGTACCCTTGTTTTCTCTGTATAAATTGTTCAAATATGTATGTTGACAGTAAATACAATCTATGTGCTAGGCATGGCGGATATGGATGGGTTTAAGCTTGTTGAGATTGTGGGTGTTCAAATTGACCTCATAGTACATTAGTGAGTGCCACTACCACCTGCTGATGTTTTTTTTCGGTTGGGCATTTGTGTTCGGGTTGTAGACACATGCTATCTTTGTTAAAAATGCCTAATGAGTTTCTTGAATATTGGCCTTGGTCATCATGTGCTCATTGTAATGCTCAATTGCAAACCGCTAATAGTCTAAATTCCAAATCTGTTATAGTATAAATTGCAGCTATAGTTAAGCGCAATTTTAGTGATGATTATATGAAATGTTGATTCCTATTGGTCCTACATTGCTCGGACAAGCGTGTTCAGTTTTGGCCCCTGGACATGTTAGTTCGAGTTATGGCCCTAGATATCCGAGCATGATCCTTGAGAGATGTTCGGGGCACTTATATAATTGATAGTGTAGTATTTTGAAAGCCTAATTGCAAAGCATTAAGTGAAAATTGCAAAGTGTTATAGTATAAATTGCACATATAGTTAACCGCAATTTTAGTTAGGACTATATGATATTTGGATTGGTAGTGATCCTACATTGCCCCGGCCCGGACATCTGTGTTCAGTTGGGCATCTGTGTTCAGGTTGTAATGATTATCTTCTCCTCGATCGATCTTTGAAGGAAACGTGGGGAAGGATGTGCATGTGCAGTCACGTACAGAGGACAAGGATGTTCGATCATGTATGATTACTGAAGGAAACGTGGGGGAAGGAGGAAGAACAGAGGGGACATACCAATCCAGTTGATCCTCTTCTCCTACGATTTTCTCCTAGATCCGATCAGATCGGGCCTGTATGGATGGCCATCTCCCCTAGATGTTTCTTTCCTGCAGCAGGGTTGGATCGGTGCTGGAGGAGGCCCTGTTGAGTTCGTGTATTTTCTTTCTTGTTGGAGGGTTCAGTGGCAGTTCTGTAATTTGTCTATAATGGTCCCCATGCAAAATCCACGTGAACCGGTTGTACTATAAGATGGTTAACGGGTTAGATCCGGATCCATTATTACTAGTCGGACCCGCAACCCATTTGTCTTCTCTGGACGCATTGGAGGTTCCCGCGTTTGTTCGGTGGCCGGTGCATGCGGGCGCTCTGGTCATTTGTTACGTTAACAAGTCCTTTTGTCTGTTTGTTAGGTGGCCACCGGATGTGGATCTTATGGTCCCGGTGGTTGCAAGATTTGGGGGTCATTTTCTTGTGAAAGAGATATAGCAAGTCCCATATATATATATAGTAGTGTTGTAACCGTAGGCGACCAAAACACGGTTGAAATTTCTAACAATACCACAAAATTTCTTTTTGCGTGATATTGCCAAATATTAACCATGGAGGGCACATCTTTTGCCCGCCACGGTTAATGCCCGTGATTAACGGTGATGGGTAGATTTTTTTATTTTCCATGGCGGGAACTTTTGCGCGGCACGGAAAATTGATTAACCGTGGCGGGCAACATAAAAACGCCGAGCATGGTTAATATCTATTAACCGTGCGGTGGCAGGCATCCTAACATGCCCACCACGGTAAATCGATTTTTTCGTGGTGGGCACCTTTTAAAGCCCATCACGTAAAATAATAGCCCACCTCGATGTCCATGGAAAAGCCTATCTCAGCTCCCCTACCGGGTTCGTCTCCGGTTGCATTAGCGCCCGGACGTTCGATATATGTAATTTTGATTGGTGTAGTTTTCAAATTTTGTTAGTAAGCTTGTGTGTTAAATGGGCCGATAGTTCAATTCTAGCCTAAATCAGCACCAAATTTGGTTAACGGGTATTGGATCTTACGCCTGTTAAGCTTTGGCGGGCCCAGTAGTTTGTTGGGTTGGATTTGCGGGTTTATTTACGGACCCGGTAGCAGTGCCTGTTACAGAAACTACACAGCAGACAAATCTGGCCCTTGGATCTAGATCCGATGGCTGTCCATGTCGCCTGAAAACCCAAGTTTTTTTGAGGCGACTGAAATATAGCAACTCCCATAAAATAAACGATAAATTTATAGCAACCAGATTCGATTGTACAGTACTACCATAATTAATCTGCTAAATTGTCCAATAACGTTTGATACATACTCATGTAACAAGATTCTAGCCTCGAGGATGGGTTGATTATGATCAACTAGTTATCAAAAAAGGCCTGCACGGCCAGTGCCAGGAAGGTTCCATCCCTCTCCAATCGATGCAATAAGCATTGAACGAATCTATATATGAGTAAAAAACTGAAAGTGTGGGAATAGTTGTTGTATTCCATGAACGGGTACATGAGTACATATATATAGCAGCCAAGGGTGGCATGCAAGCCTACCGCTGAAGGCGCGATTACATCCACACAATTATAGCCTAATTATATTAGTCTAACACTCCCCCCTCGTCTAATCGGGAGCATTGCTAACGGTCGGTTGGACCGAACCCCGGAAGAGCGAAGTAGGAAGACCCTTGGTGAAGACGCCCGCATACCGTGATGTCGTGGGAACATGAAGAACCCGAGCATGACCGAGGCCAACCTTCTCTCGAACAAAGTGGAGATCAATCTCAACATGCTTCGTCGGCCGATCTTTGCCACCGGGTTCTTTGGAGAGATACACAAAGACCGACGTTATCACAATAGACCAATGTGGCTCGGTGAGGAGGGTGATTAAGCTCAATCAACAATCGCCGCAGCCCACGTAGCTTCAGCGACACCATTTGCCACAAAGACGGTATTCGGCCTCGGCTCGCTACACCGCGTGAGACGGTGTCCGACGCTTGAGGACCGGGACACCGGGTTATCACCTAGGAACACCGCGATAGCCGAGAGGTGGAGCGACGGGTGTCCGGACATCCAGCCCGCCCGCATCCGTGTACACGATGAGGTCTCATGCGTGATGAGCGGCGCATGGTCGGCCAAGTGACGAGTACCTTGCGTGTATCGCGAGAATCCACTTGAGAGCCGTGAGGTGGGGCTCCCCGGGGATCATGCATATAGAGGCACACTTGCTGAACAGCAAAGGCGATGTCCGGACGGGTAAATGTCAAAATCAGAAGCGCCAGCTAGGCTGGCTTGATCTTGTGTAGCATCGGCGACAGGAGGTCCATCCGCAGATAATTTGGAGTGTAGATCAACGGGGGTGCTGCATGGCTTGCACTCACTCATCCCGGCTCGCTCCAAAATATCCCGCGGTGTAGTGGCGCCTCGAGAAAGAAATAAACCACTAGCGAGTGTGCCACCGAAAAAGACCCGTAAAATGGTGAAGCCGACCCATATCCGTCATGGCAAACTCATGTCAAGAGCCCCAATAATCCGCTTTTAGAAGACCAGCAGAGGAAGCGGTGAGAACAATATCATCCACATATAGCAATAACAGGGCTGTTTCAAAACCGCGACGATATATGAATAAAGAAGTGTCTGATTTTGCTTTAACAAATCCAAGCGAAATGAGATAAGAAGCAAACCGTTCACGCCAAGCACGAGGAGCCTGCTTTTGAGACCATATAGAGATTTGTTGAGCCGGCAACAAAATCAGGGCATGAGGAATCCACAAAACCTGGCGGGCTGAACACGATTAATCGTCTCTCGAGAGATTACCATGCAAGAACGCATTCTTCACATCCGGTTGGTGAATAGGCCACCCCCGAGAAAGAGCCGAGAAAGAACCACTCGGACCGTCGCGGGCTTGACCATGGGATGAAGGTCTCATCATAATCAATACCAGGTCGCCGAAAGTGAATCCCCCGAGAACCCAACGAGCCTTGTAGCGATCTAGAGAACCATCTGCGTGCAGCTTGTGACGAAAAATCCACTTGCCAAGAACCATATTAACACTAGGAGGCCGTGGCTCAAGACTCCGTGTGTTATTGGCGATTAATGCATCAAACTCTACTTGCATAGCAGCACGCCAATTTGGATCCGACAGGGGCACCACGGACGGAGCGGCGGCGCCGACATAGGCGTGGAGATTAAGGCGCATCCACGCCGGGTGACACCGGCCTTGCCACGTGCGTGCATCGAGTGCGCATTGGTGACGGAGGGATGGTGATCGGTCGGTAGCGGTTGTATGGCCGGGCATCGCCGGCAACAACCTGTGCACGCAGCATCGGGGGCAGCAGGACCAACAATACTCGTGGGCGTCGTGTGATTGGTGCTGCTTGGCAACAGCCCGTGCGAGGTTGCATAGGGGCGATAGCTGCCGCTGGGCAGCAGCCCTTGTGCGGGTGCATAGGGGCAGCAGCACCGGTCGACGCGGAAGGGGCACCGTGGTGCGCCGTAGAGGTGGATGGGGCGCCACCGGCAGCAGCCTATGTAGAGGACGGGGGGCAGCGGCCGGGCGACAAGCCACTAGGAAGTCGAAAGTACCGCAGCCACAACTCTTGGCCCAACGGGCAAAGAGGAATCGTCATCATCGCTCAAAAACTCTAGTGTTGCCGGATCAGGGGGAGGTGGACATGTCGGAAAAGGGAAACCGAAGTCTCATCGAACACGACGCGTGTCGAGAGATGATGATCTGATTTGAATGCAGATCAAGACATCGGTACCCTTTGTGATCGGAGGAATACCCAAGAAAGACACACAAGGAGGAGCGGGGAGACAATTTATGTGGAGTGTGGAGGATAAGTTGGGGTAACAAGCACAACCGAAAAACTCGAAGGTGAGCATAGGACGGTTGTGTGCCATAGAGTGAAAGGAAAGGAGTGCGGCCGTCGAGGGTTTTTGTTGGGTGACGATTTATCGATATGTGGCAGTATGAAGAGTGTCAGCCCAATAAACCGAGAGGAAGACTGGCCTAAAAAAGAAGTGAGCGCAAGATGTTGTTAATCGTGGCGAAGAATGCGCCAAAGACGTTCGTTACATTTGCGAGGTGTATGGGCACGACAGACGGAGGACTACACCATGAGTGAGGAAGAACATGCGGCCGAGAAGTTATCAAACTCACGGCCGTTGTCGCACTGAACTGCCTTAATGGGAGAGTTAAACTATGTGCGCACAAGTGAGAAAAAGTTAGATAAAACGCCAAATGTATCGGACTTGAGGCGTAAAGGAAAAGTCCAGGTGAAGTGGGTGCAGTCATCAAGAATGGCAAGATAATATTTATACCCACACACACTAACAACCGGAGAGGTCCAAAGATCACAATGTATTAAATCAAAAGGATGAAGCGCGCCGAGAATTTGACATGCTAAAATGAAGACGCGCACATGGCGGCCTAATTGACAGGCATGACAAATATGATCAGGGTGGCGCTTTTGCTACAAGAAATAACATTGCTACTAATGAGCTTGGACAATGCCTCATTACCGATGTGACCAAGGCGATGCCACAGGGTGGTGGAGGATGAGTCGGCAATAAGGGCGGTGGTGCTAGCTGGTGCCAGTGGAAAGAATGGGTAGAGGGCACCCGCACTGTTACATCCGGCGATCACTCGTGTGTCTAAGTCCTTGATGGAAAGGCCAAAGGGGTCAAACTCGATGGAACAATTATTATCGGTGGTGAAACGACGGACGGAAATTAAATTCTTAATAATGCTAGGTGAGACTAGGACATTAGAAAGAGAAAGAGGACGACCTGTCGTGGAAAAAGACTGTGACCCAACAGAGGTAACAGGAAGCAAAGCTCCATTACCGACAATGATAGATGAAGGACTTGATGATGAAGGAGGATGAGAGGAGGATAATATACCGGCGTTGTTGACCATGTGAGTGCCAGCGCCGGAATTAGCATACCATTCCGACGGCGGTTGGTTTGGCATCATGGTGCTGAAGTTGTGGACGAGCGACCGTGGTTGGAGCTGTTGTCGCTGCTGCATAGCGTAGGGGCCAGACTGGACACCTCCGTAGCCGAACGTACCAAACACAGGAGGTACGCCGGTGCCGTATGGAGAGTATGGCACCTGCTGCAACTGTGGAATGGTGGTGAAGGCAGCTGGTGGAGAGGACCATAGCACCTGTCCAGAGCAACTGTCATAGCTGTGCGGCCACCGATGGGTTCTAGCTGCCATAGCCACGGGTGACAGCCTGAGACGCACGCGAAGAAGCTGTGCGTGCGACGTACAGGTCCACCGATGGCGTGTGTTCTCTTCCTCGCTTTTCTTTCTTTTTTTTTTTTTTTTTTTTTTTTTTTTTACCGGAACCAAACACGTGAGCGCGTTAGACGCTCCACTGCCCGCGGCTAGCGAGCGCTAGCGATCCGGCTCTCGCGGAGCAGCGGCGGGCGGACCGGATCGGAAACAGCGTCACGCGCGGGAGGCGCGGCGCTGGCTGCGCGACGGAAATCGGACGCGAGGCCGCGCAAGCGCGAGACATCGGGCGTCGGGATGCAGACGGGAAGCGCGGCACGCAAGGAAGCTGCGCGGCACCGCGTCCGCCTGCCTGGCGATGTAGAAGCACGAGTGATGAAGTCGTCCACGCTCTCCGCGCGACACGTCGGGGCCGCCTGCGATGGAGACCGGGGCCGCGCGACGAAGGAAACCGGCGTCGCAGCGCGGATCGGGCTTCGACGCGAGGAAGCACCTCGTGACCGTCGGGGCTTCGCGATCTTTGGAGCACGTGAGTCCGACGAGACACCGGGTACGGAGAAGGGATCCGGACCAGCGACCGCGCTCGGCAACGCTGGCGATCGGGATCGGAAGGGCGGTGTTGATCAGCGACCGCGCGTGCGAGGGATGACGCGGGCGATCGAGTGTGCCGATAAGCTCGGCGGCGCTCCGGGCGAAGGGTCAGCGACAGGAGCGGCGAGGATCGACAGCACGTGAGTTGGGGCGCGGCAGAACGCCGGAGGACGGCGCGGGCGATGGGATCAGCGGCACTCCAGGCGACGGGGTCAGCGGCAGGAGCGGCGATCGGATCAGCGGCGGCGCGGTCAAGGTTGCGGAAGTGTAGCGGATCGTAACCGCGTGTGATACCATGAAAGTGTGGGAATAATTATTGTATTCCATGAACGGGTACATGAGTACATATATAGCAGCCAAGGGTGGCATGCAAGGCTACCGCTGATGGCGTGATTACATCCACACAATTACAGCCTAATTATATTAGTCTAACAAAAACTACTACCGATGGATCGGATCGGAGATCGTGGTGTGTTCACCAACATTAATTTTATAGATTTGCACGTTGCCAGCAAGATGCATCTTATTAATTAATGTAACACGGTAACATTAATTATGTATGAGTAAAAACTACTCTGACATACGACACCGTCCGCTTGTTGCTTGATCTTCAATCTGCTTACATGGAAGGGAAAAAGAAAAAGAAATACAGAGCAATCAAGCTATTATACAGAGTTTTAATTTTAATAAAGGTCATATAAGGTGATGGATCATGTTTTTTTTGAGCTGATCATGTTCTGTCTCATCTGGTGAACTTTCACTCCCCAAGGGCAAAGGCAGCGGCATCAAAGCTGTCAGAGAGGCCGGTGCCAGTCTTGAAGGTGACCTTCTCTGGTGAGGCCTCTGGGACATACACCTCGACGACGCTGAGCCAGAGCATCAGCTCCTTGGTCTTGACACCTGTGATCTTCTTCAGCTTGCCATTCTCCGCGAACGCAGTCACCTCGGAGGCGTACGACACCGTCTGCTTGATCTTCTTGAAGGTGTGCTCCACCTTCTTCTTCCCCCTGCACCAGCCACATGAACCCCGTGTCCCGGTTGTACCCGAACTCCTGGATGTCCTGCATAGGAAGAACGCCCTTGGGGAGGCCCAACTCCTCCAGCAGCTCAACAGACTTCTTCCTGCATGCAGCGTCTCCAGTGACTACCGCTGCACCGGCACGGTGGCTTTCGATAGCCTGGGACGCCATGGTTTACAAACGGAGCTCTTTGTAGCGGCAAGAAATAGAGTATATAGTTGTAACTTTAGCTGGTTGTTTCTGAGAGTGATGAAGTGCTTGTGGGATCGGAGATGGAGCAACAGCACATACATAGGCAGGCAGCTTTGTACAGGGAAGCAGTGGAAGACGACGTGCAGTCTTGTTTGACTTTGCTGGCAAAGGGCGTTGAATTTGACAAGGACCATTGTGGTGTGCTTTCTAGTCCGGCGTGCTGAACTGAAAAATTGACCATTTCTCTTCAGGACCCAGCTGCAGTTAATTATTATATGCAAATGAATCAATACTTGTCTAAATATTAATTTTAGCTGCTACCAGGGCAGACATTTGTTTGTGAAGAGTGCATAAGTTTTTGGGCTCGAAGCATATGTGTAATTTTGCTTATTTTCTTCATTACCTTCTTTGTATCATGAACTTTGTTGTAAGACCAGTTACTTATGATTAATAAAGGCACAGTAGGGGGATCAAACCCCTCCTGTTTTCCTTCAAAAAAAAAAAAAAAACGAAAACTTTTTGGGCCACCATTATCATCCTATTGATGGCCACTTTGATGAGGATTTTGGAAATTAATGTCCAATGGTCAGAAAAATGTTGATCAGTGGAAACGGAAGTTCAGAGAAGAATTCGGCCTGGTTTGTACCAAAGCCAAACCGAGCAGATATATCCTTTTATGGAGAGAAGATAGCTATTCTTAGTGAACACTTTTTTTTTTTGTACTTCGTACTTTACATTCGTTCATTTAATTGACAAGCAAAAAAAAAGGCAGTTCCCTTCTGATCCGGTCAAAAACAAAAACAAAAAAATAGATCGGTCAATATTGGTCTCCACTAAGCAATTTCTCAAATTGATCCATGAAAGTCTCTTTTTAGTAAGTTCTAAAAATCCAGATATTTTTTTCCGGGAAGCCAAAGGTATTGGAGTTGAATATGACAATTGGCCTGTTTTGCCATCTACTCCGAACTACAAGCTAACAAATGACTGCGACAAGAAGATCCAGGTTTTGGTGCGGACTCTGCTTTCATCCTAGCAGAGTTGCAGGACAAGGGTGGTGCTACCGACTCTGCCAGGACCAAAAATAGGAAGGACACTGCTGGAAATTCAGGGATATTCTGTCTCCACCTAGAGGCCAAACAAGCAATTATCCCGCAGGAGATGCAAACAGTAAGGCTATTTTTACTTTGAACAGAGACACTTCTGCATACAAAGATCGTTTGAGCACCAGAGCATACAAAGATCGTTTGTAGTTCAACAGAGACAATTGTAGTTGCATACAAGAGGAGATGCAAGCAGTTAGGCTGGCTGTAAATTATCCCCAGCTCTGCATACTTCTACCAGAGAAATTTGGACCGAGTGCAGAGTTTGCTTTGAACAGAGACAGTCACAGAGCGACTCAAGGTTTGGTCTTTGTCATCCTGACCAACGTGAACAGCGTTAGCCAAAAAAGAAACGTTTTTGGTTATATAAATTAAAAAAAAGAACATATCATTTATTCATTTCTGAGAAGGGGAAAAGGAAATACTAAATATGAGTCAATAAAACAATTATACACTTTTTTTAGTTTTAGAAACACTCAGCTCCTGCTGTATGTTTTTTAGCACAAAGCTGAGTGAGGTTTTCGGATGCCCATTATTTTCTGCCTCATTTGATTGCCCCTTTTTGGCTTATTCCCCAAGGGCAAAGGCAGCGCCATCGAAGCTGTCAGAGAGGCCAGTGCCAGTCTTGAAGGTGACCTTCTCCGGCGATGCCTGTGGGACGTACACCTCAACAACGCTAAGCCAGAGCATCAACTCCTTGGTCTTGACACCAGTGATCTTGCTTAGCTTGCCCTTCTGGGCCAACGCCGTCACCTCGGCGGCGTAGGACACCGTCTGCTTGATCTTTTTGAAGGTGTGCTCCACCTTCTTCTTCCCCTGCACCAGCCACATGAACCCCGTGTTGCGGTTATACCCAAACTCCTGGATGTCTTCCATTGGAAGGAGGCCCTTGGGTAGGCCGACCTCCTCTAGCAGCTCCACGGACTTCTTCTTGCAGATGGCATCTCCAGTGAAGACCTCTGCACCGGGCGCGGTGGCTTTTCGGATGGCCTGGGATGCCATACTTTGTAAATGGAGCTCTGAGTAGCGGCAAGAAACAGTGTACTTGTAATTGTAGTGAGGCTGGTTTCTTTTGAGAATGATGAAGTGTTTGTATCATGGGAGATGAAAGAACAGCACATATATAGGCAAGGCATTGTACAGAAAAGCAGTGCAAAAACGAGGTGCAGTCTTGTTTGACTTTGCTGGCAAAGGGCATTGAACTTGACAAGGACCATTTTGGTTTGCTTTCTAGTCTGGCGTGCTGACCTGCAAAATTGACCATTTCTCTCCACGTCCCAGCAGCAAAATTGACCAAAATTCTCCACGTCACAAATCTTTGTAATTCTCTCTACGATTTTGGTTAAACTTGAAATACTTTGAGTCTCTAAGATTTTTAGAATGACTTACAATTTGGAACGGAGAGAGTAGCATTTACTTATAAGAAGCTGAATGAATACTGCTTTTCTAAATGCTAACTTTAGCTCCTCCCAGTGCAGATCTTTGCTTGACATCCTATAAGAGGCCACCTTCACGAAATTTTTGGAAATTAATCTCCAACAAACAAACAGATCCGCCTATATTGTTAGATTTGGTTGACATTATTTTTTTGGTGGTCATCAGCTTATAGTTCCTCCAATAAAGCGATCAAATTCTCTATTATCCACAACACCCCCTTCCCCGGGGTTGGAATGCTGGGTCGAGCAAACTAGACAATTTCTTGAAAATTTAGTGATATCTACTACACCTATGTAGAGAACCCCTACTAAGGAGTTCTCTCGACATGCAAGCATGCCACCTCAGCAGCCCCACTAAGACCATGACATCCAGCAAGGGACCCTACTATTTGAACTAACTAAAAAAAGTTATAAATCACAAACCAAAAAAATCAAATTATGATTACATCATTGAATTCATTTTAATAAATCATTCAAAACAAGATCTCATATGGATATATTTCGATAAAATTATAGGTGGGCCCCCAATGATAGTAATTGGTATAGAGTAAAGTAAAAAATAAAATAAAAGAGAATAAAAAAAAAAAAAGAAAGAAAGAAAGAAAAAGAATAGGAGGGTGATAGTAATATTCTATCTCATAGATTTCTTCTTCATACCGGCGGCAACGTCAAGTGGGGAATCCACCTAGTATTTTTAGAATTTCATTACTTTTTGGTAGTCAGATTATAGTTCCAAAATTTAACATATGCAGTGGGAGTTCTCCACTAAGCAATTTCTCGAATTGATCCATGAAAGTCTCTTTTAGTATGTTCTAAAAATCCAGATATTTTTCAGGGAATCCAAAGGTATTGGAGTTGAATATGACAATTGGCCTGTTTTGCCATCTACTCCGAACTCCAAGCTAACAAATGACTGCGACAAGAAGATCCAGGCTTTGGTGCGGACTCTGCTTTCATGATTCATCCTAGCAGAGTTGCAGGACAAGGGTGCTGCTACCGACTCTGCCAGGACCAAAAATAGGAAGGACACTGCTGGAAATTCAGGGGATATTCTGTCTCCACCTGGAGGCCAAACAAGCAATTATCCCGCAGGAGATGCAAGCAATAAGGCTTTTTTTTTTTTTACTTTGAACTGAGACACTTCTCCATACAAAGATCATTTGAGCACCCGGGCATACAAAGATCGTTTGTAGTTCAACAGAGACAATTGTAGTTGCATACAAGAGGAGATGCAGAGCTGGCTGCAAATTATCCCCAGCTCTGCATAGTTCTACCAGAGAAATTTGGACCGAGTGCAGAGTTTGCTTTGATCAGAGACAAACGTGAACAGCGTTAGCCAAAAGAAACGTTTTTGGTTATATAAATTAAAAAAAAGAACATATCATTTATTCATTTCTGAGAAGAGGAAAAGAGAATACAAAAAATATGAGTCAAACAAACAATTATACACTTTTTAGTTTTAGAAACACACAGCTCCTGCTGTATGTTTTTGCACTAAGCCGAGTGAGGTTTTCGGATGCCCATCATTTTCTGCCTCATTTGGTTGCCCCTTGTTGGCTTATTCCCCAAGGGCAAAGGCAGCGCCATTGAAGCTGTCAGAGAGGCCAGTGCCAGTCTTGAAGGTGACCGTCGCCGGCGATGCCTGTGGGACGTACACCTCAACAACGCTAAGCCAGAGCATCAACTCCCTTGGTCTTGACACCAGTGATCTTGCTCAGCTTGCCTTTCTCCGCGAACGCAGTCACCTCGGCGGCGTAGGACACTGTCTGCTTGATCTTTTTGAAGGTGTGCTCCACCTTCTTCTTCCCCTGCACCAGCCACATGAACCCCGTGTTGCGGTTGTACCCAAACTCCTGGATGTCCTCCATAGGAAGCAGGCCCATGGGGGAGGCCGAGCTCCTCCAGCAGCTCGACAGACCTCTTTTCTGCATGCAGCGTCTCCAGTGAAGACCTCTGCGCCTGCACGGTGGCTTTCGATGGCCTGGGATGCCATGGTTTCCTAATAGAGCTCTGAGCAGAGTGAAGACAGAGTGTACTTGTAACTGTAGTCTAGCTAGCTGGTTGCTTTTGAGAATGCTGAAGTGTTTGTATCATATGGGAGATGAAACAACAACACATTATACACATATATATAGGCAGGCAGAATGTACAGAGAAGCAGTGCAAAATGACGGACGTGCAGTCTTGTTTGACTTTGCTGGCAAAGGGCGTTGAACTTGACGTAGATCATTTTGGTGTTCTAGTCCGGTGTGCTGAACAGCAAAATGTACCAGTTCTCTCCACGTCCCGGCCGCAATAAACTAATATAGGCTAGGTGTTCCCAACAGCCTATATTAGGTGTTCCCAACAAAGACCTTTGTTTGATGGTAAAAAAACAGACCTTTGTATGTGATGGGCAGACAACTTTTTGAACTACTACAGGCATCTTATTAGTGGCTACCTTGATGATTGGTTTGAATTTAATGTCCTACAAACAGATTGGTTTATATTATTGTTGGATTTGTTTAGTATCACTACTTTTTGGTAGTCAAATTATAGTTCCAGTTGGACCTCAGTGTTGGTGTCTCTAATAATGAATAGCTATATGCATTGGTCGATGCAGAGGCTGAGATATTAATATATGAGTTTTACTATGGTATACCCAAATGACTGTGAACCGTTTATTTGTTTCGATCGGACGATTATAATCAGTTATTACATCCTAGGAGGTGATAGATAAAATATATATTTATTTAATTTCTTATTAGGTACATAAGGAAAGTTTAGATTGGGAAAATCTTTTTTTTTTCCAAGATTTAGATGACACATGCATGTCCGTATAGTAAATCATTTTGACTTTGTAAGTAACTTTGGACTGATATATTTTGACTATCATGTAATTTTTGTATGTCACGACACACTTCATTTACATGTGTACGTGATAAAACATGTGTACATTGTGTACTATGTGATTAGCTTGGATGTACATAACTACCGTATCAGGCCAGCAGGTAATTAATGGAGTGAATAACATATTATTACTTACAAGAATATAACTGTTATTTTTTAATTATAATTTTTGATCGATGAATGTTTCTAATGTGTAAACCACAACTAGATCGTCAAACTTTTTGAAAATCTCCACACCGATAGCAATAGTACGAAATTTTGAAAAACTCCACATAAAAGGAAGGAAGGCCACGACTCCACCAGCGTGAGTAATCAACGTGTGTATGTGCCGAGCCACCGTAATTAGGGGGATGCGACAATATATTTTGTTTCTTTTCCTATATTAATTAAGTAATTAAGGAATTCAAAATTCTAAAAAATCAAGGGCTAAGGTTTACTTGAAATATTACCTCCTAGCAAGTAAAAAAAGTGTACCTTAGCATTGCCCTATATATTCATTTTTCTTAAAAAAAAATTATAGTTCCAAATTTAACATGTGGAGTAGGAGTTCTCTTTCATGGAATTCCTCGAATAGAGCCACGAGGTTCTCTTTTATTATGTTCCAAAAATCCTGATATTTGTTTATGGAATCCATAAAGTCTTGGCGTTGAATATGAAAAATGGCGACTTTTTACCTTACATTCGAAAAAACTTTGTGTGAGGTGGTCATTTTCAACTTCTGTACCTTGAGAATATTCTCTATTCAAGTGTCATCTATTGTCACAAATGTGAGCTCCGCAAACTAAATGAGTTAGAATATGGTGATACTTTTTAAAATTTGCATCCTCCTCTTGCTTTAATTGAAACATGTGTATGAGTTTTATTATTTTCTTTCCCAATTGCTACTAATGGGAAATAATTGTTATTTGTATCTCCTGACATTAACAAGCACTTTTGGAAATGAAAAGCCCCTATTTTGATCAAAATCTTTCTATGCTACATTCACAGAGGGTCATTCTAACCACAGATAATTTAGCTAAACAAAACTGGCAAGGTAATAAACAATGTTGTTTCTGTCATAAAAATCATATGATACAACTTTTGTTTGTAGATTGCTAGTTTGCACGCCTGATTTGGACCACCATATATGTAGCTTTGGGACCCCTAGACCTCATAATGTGTCCATTATGTTCAGGAGTTGGTTGGATGGGAAAACAAAAAGCTATAACCTTTGGTTCTACTAGGAGCGACAGCTTTGGTTTGGTCCTTGTTGCGATGTAGAAATGATTATATTCAACAACAAACATTCTTTTGTTTTTTGTAGATTATTTACTCAATTACAATCTTGTTCCGTACATGGTCCATCCTAGAGAAGCCTACTCCCTAGGAGGTGGTTGTCGCGGCTTCTCAATTCTTGGCATATCGCAGTCTAGTTTACACATTGATAGCCAATAAGGCGCCTTGGCGATGTTTTTTCTGTCATCTATTATTGGGCTGTGTGTCTTTCAGGCAGAGGCTGCTTTGAGAATTTCAATTTGTTGTGTCATCATGATGTAACTTTTTTAAAATTAAGAAAAAACAAACTCCTCCCCTTCAAAAAACACCTTAATTCCAAAAGATTTTCACCATTGCTCTTTGGTACAAAATTAGTTCTCCATCCCGTTAAAACTGGGTAAATTTTTATTTAACGCCTTCTTACTTTAAATTCAACGTAATAAAGATGTCAAAATCCAGCTTCCTTGTCTATCTGATGCAACTTATAAGCTGTTTTTCCGTTCTATTCTTGTAAGGGAAGCGCTAGTATTGATTTGGCAGAGCCAAACCATCGTTTTGGTTTATATTTAATAAAGAACATCATTATTTAGAGAAACGGAAATGAAGAAACAAAATACAGAGCCACAAATTCAGTAAAAAAAAAATACAGAGCCACAAGCAATTATACACCATGGAGCATGGTTTTAAGCATTGCTGGCTGACGCATTGAATTAGCAGAGCCATACAGTGTTTTGGTTTATATTTGATAATAAAGAATATCATTATTCCGAGAAAGGTAAAGGGAAAAAACAATATAGAGCCAACAAGCAATTATACTGATCACGCAGCAAGGTTTTTAGCATTAAGCAGGCTGAGGATTTGACGTGCTCCGAATTTTCTGTCTCATCTCATTTGGTTATCCTTCATTCCCCAAAGCGCAAAGGCAGCGGCATCGGCTTTTGGTGATGCCGGCGCCGGACTTGAAGGTGACCTTCTCCGGCGAGGCCTCTAGGACGTACACCTCAACGATGCTAAGCCATAGCATCAACTCCTTGGTCTTGATGCCAGTGATCTTTGTTATCTTGCCCTTCTCGACGAACGCCGTGACATTGGTATCATACGACACCTTCTGCTTGATTTTCTTGAAGGTATGCTCCACCTTCTTTGCTTGCACGAGCCAAGTGAAGCCCGAGTCACGGTTATACCCGAACTCCTTGATGTCCTCCAGTGGAAGAAGGCCCTTGGGGATGCCGAGCTCCTCCAGCAGCTCCACGGACTTCTTCCTGCACGCGGCGTCTCCGGTGATGACCTCTGCACCAGCGCGGTGGCTGTCAATGGCCTCGGATGCCATTATTGTTTCTTAGCTATTTGAATTTACAAATGGAGCTGTGAGTAGCGGCAATAAAGAGATTGTAGTTGCAAAATGTAGCTGGTAGGTTTTAATAGTGGTGAAGTGGTTTTGATGGGAGATGGAGCAACAGCGCATATATATAGAGAGAGAGAGACAGGCAGCTTGTACAGACAGAGAACAAGCAGTGCAAGACGACGTGCACTCTTGTAACACGGCGTATCTTTCTAGTCGACCTTCTGATGTACTTCTAATAAGCTGATTGTCGACCAGCTGCAACAAATCAACCAGATAGGATTGTCGAGTATCCTAATCAGCTAAATTCTCCACTGAACTTTTTAATACTCATCTAACTGGATCGTTGGCAGGAGCATGGGTTGTTAGTTGATTAACTAGTCATAAAGAATTAGTTTGATCAGGAATGTTCCATCCCTCTGATGTACTTCTAAGAAAAATGCACAGAACTTTGTCTAAAAACTAATGCCGATGGGAGCTCATGGTGTGTTTAACTGCATTATTGTAAACGATCCGGTGGTTGTCAGCAAGATAGAGGCATATATTGCAATCAGCTAGACAGAAAAATAAAGCTATTTTTCATATGACAAAAAAAAAGAAGATATACAGTATTAGTTATTATACTAAGCACGCATTTTGTTATCCGGCTGGCCTATGGTCTCACGGAACGTGTCCTCCACGTTCAGAGATAAGTTATGCTACCTCATGTTTGGAGTTCCGATCCTCTTTGGAGATCCAGTCCTCTGTGAGCCGAGATGCCAATGGCAACACATCATTATTTTAACGTAGTCCGTCCATTTCAAATTATAATTAGTATTGTTCTTTTACCTCATGTTTGCCCCTACCTGTCCTCGCCGCCGCTCCAGCACACGGCCAGTTGCTGGCAGCGGTGCAAGGACAATGGCGGCAAGGCTCGCCTTCCACCCCCATATCTTTTCGTTCATGCGTGCATGCTTTTGAGGACAGCCGCCACCCACGATTCCGATGGTTGAAGTGTGGTTCTGACAGCCGGGAGGGTGGATCCGGTGGCCAGGAGAGTGGTAGCGACAATGGCAGTGGCGGCGGTGCTGGTTCGTGGAATGGCGGACGGCGGCAGTATTTCGGCCAGATTAAAAGTTGCTATGGCTTTTTAATTTTTTATTTTGCGATATATTTAGTTATATAATTATATCTAGATGCATAATCAAATGATTATTACAAAAAAATAACTTATATTTTTTTTAAAATAGTTTATTATTTGTAACTATTTCGATCCCAAAGATATAATTATCTAGTCCCGAGTCCTTGTCAGCGAGATTGCGGTCAGCTAGACCCACACAAATAAAGTTATTTTGTATGATAAAAAAATATAGTAATTGTATTATATTGAAGCACGCATCGTATTGTCATCTACGGAACGTGTGAACGTGACAAAAAAAAACTAAAGTTCATGGTGGCTCATGTGCTTCTGCCCCCACTCTCCACAGCTGTTGCCATGGTCACCGCAACCATCTTTATTTATTGAAAAGATCCCCCATCATCCCTCTCTATTATGCAATTAGAGTTTGTTTGCCTGCCTTCATACCCCACCTCAACTCATGTGTGCATTGACGTGCTTAGGAGCCGCTAGGGAGAAATCCAGTTCACCGAGGCCCCTCAGCGTCGCCCGGGAGGGGGAATGCGAGATAAATTCCCAGTACTAAAAAACTTGACATGGAGAGACTCACTCTAACACTAATAAATGACTCAGTCTACTAGAAAATTTATAAAAAAAATGTATCACCACTTTCTCTAGCCTTTTGGCGAGATGCTAGAGAGGGAAGGGGGCGGCGCCAGGGCAAGGAACCTGGTAGTTGCAAAGCGGCGGCTGGTGTGGTAGTCACCATATATGTGGTACCTAGAACAGAGTCGCACACGTAATGCACATCAAGTTTATCAAAAGTAGGTAGAAACTACATAGTATCTATATATGATGCCTATTGCTTTACAAAATGAGCAAATAAAAATAGCATGCAAATTAATAAAAGTAATTTTTATTACTCATATAAATTAAACTGAAAAATGTTTGTCTTCTAAAACACTAGCCCGTATAGGAGGACAGGTTGATGTACTAGTTACAACTGACTAGCCTGTATAGGAGGACAGGTTGATGTATTAGTTACAACTGAAGTAGATTGTTGCATACACAAGAACTTGTCGAAGTACATATATTACTGTTGTAAAAGCCACATACGGGAAAAACTAAGAAGGCACAACTTCATTTTAACTCTGGGAAAATTTGGTACAACGCTTCCTCTTGGCAGCTTTAGTTTTTAGCTCTGGGATTTCACTAGCATAAACATACCTGTAGTATGGTGGTATCTCAGATTTCCATGCTAGGACATCAAATCTTCCTTGTGGCTTAATGCTTCCATACACAAGATCTTGGAGTTTTATCTCCGGTACATCCTCTTGTGAAGAGCGTTGATGCTCACAATGAACAATGAAATCTTAGGACTATGCAGCAATTCTCTCAAAACGTGCAGGCCTATTTTGGTTCATAAGATCAATTGGATTTTCGCCGAATCTGGAGACATGCTTCTGGTAAGACCCTCTCAAGAATGCCAAAACCTTGCACCAGAAGCGGATGTCGAAGTTACCCCTCAGCACAAGAGAAGTGACGTTTGCAGCAATGAGGGAACCATTCAGTGTCCTAGATATCTCCATGGCTATGCCTGTAAGCCTTGGATGGATCTTTGGATCCAGGCTTCCGAATGTAAGTGTCTTGAAGAAATACCAATATGCCTCCTGGGATAGATACTTTAGAGTTAGTGCTCTTGTTGTTCCAAACCTTATTATCTTGTCCGACCGACTTGTGACTATGATTTTACTACTGCTTTGGGCACTCCCTTTAAAAAAGCAGAATACAAGCTATCCCATGTGTTGTTGCAACCTCCAACCTTAGGTCATGATTTTTTATTCTTTCTTTGCTCATACACCCTTCACCAGATTCCTTGGAGAGTGGAAAATTCACCGAGTGAAGATAGACTGTGTCACAGCTCATCAAAGGGCCCAAGGAGGCCTGCGGAGCACGTAAGGGAAGCAGCCCTGTGGCTGTCCGCCACCGTTGTCATCCGATTTCGTCGAAATAAAAACTAGGAGCAAATATTTATGAAAGAAATAGATTGAGAAATATTAGGAACAAGATTTTTTTTCTAAAGTGTATTGAAATTCATAAGGAAACCTTTAGAGATTGCTTAGCGTGTAAGGCAATATTATTTAGGAAATATAATTAGATTTCTTAGAAGCCAAGTCTCAGAACTATAAATACAAGGGGATCTTTAATCATTTGAAATTAAGAAAGAAATAATAAAAGAGGTAAAAACCCCTGAGCTCTTAAGCCTTCAAGCTCTCTCTCTCTCAATAGCCCTAGCTGCCATCGCCATCTGCTCACGCTGCCGCTGCCCCTCGCGCGCGCCCACACCTGTGCTGCATGCTGCCCCCGCCGTGCGCCGTCACGTCCGCCGGAGTCCATCCGAACTGTGACAGACTGCAGTCATGTTGCAAATTCTTTAGCTTGTTTAGCTAGATCACTACAGGAATCCGCTTCTTTTGCCGAGTGCTAAGAGGTTCGCCGAAAGTGGCAAACGCCGGGCACTCGGCAAAGAACACCTTTGCCGAGTGCCAACCGCAGCACTCGGCAAAGACAGCTTTGCCGAGAGCCCAGCCGCCGCGTAAGTACAAACTCGGAAAATAATATATTTGCCGAGTGCCCGGCCGCGGCAAAATCACACACTCGCAAAGGATAACAGAACCAAACGGACACGCTCTCCGTCACCTTTTGCCGAAAGTGTCCCACGCTAGGCACTCGGCAAATGCGCACACTTTGCCGAAAGTGCCACGCCGCCCGTGCACTCGGCAATAATGTCTTTGCCGAAAGTGCCACATATGGCCCCAAGCAAACTATGCTTTTTTTTTTTTTTTCGTCCCATTTTTTTTTGCTGCGTTGGTACACTAATTACATCTCATGTTCAGAATTTGGGACAATTTGAAGTTGTTTTGCTATATTTCATGAATTATTTTTATTTTCTTGCATTTTCTTGACGACTCCAAATTTGAACCTGCAGTACATGAAATAATGGACAAAGTGGTCATTCAAAAAATGTTATTCACCATGTTTGGCGTATGTTTAGGCTAAATCCAGGGGACTCGCCTGAAATTTCGAACATTTATGTGCCTGGGAACATGTGGAGTCACGTATGGAAAGGTGTTTTTAAAATCTATAAATTCCAAACGAAGTTTAAAATTCACTTAAACTTGGCGTGGTGTCTTGTCATCTCATGGAGAGGTGTGTGGAAAATTTTTGAAAAGTTTCGAGCAAGTTGTGACGTCGGATGGCTAAAACCCGCACATCTCCACACTTCATCACATGTTAGATTCTTGCGAAGTTAGCTCTCTTTCTTTAATTGTGACCTTGGTGACATATGCTTGGAAATGATGAATAGTTGTTCGGGCTTTTAGTTCCTCTTAAAAAAGTACTTTACACTTCAGACTTAGATTCTCCCAAAACTTTAAATGCTTAATTTGCTCTAAACCCAATACTTGTGGGAAGCACATGCTTAATCTGAGTTTTAGCATTGAAAGATAAAGATACATGAAAAGTTGAGCTACCGTTTATCATATTCCTAGAGATACTTGATTCTGGTTTTTTATCTTTGAAAATTATAAAACATTTCATGATGAGTTCCTTAGCTATGACCCTTAAGACTTTATCATTCGCATCAAGATCATCCCACTTCACTAAATACGCCGCTTCTAACCCGAAGTACGCATCCCCATACTCCATCAAGCCGCTAGCCATAATTATGAAAATGAACTCTTACAATCTTTGGATATGTCTCTCTCAGTGTTTTTATGTCAAATAGAGGCCGGGCTACATTCAAAAAAAAAAAAAAAGAGGAAAGAGAAAAATAAATATTTAGAGAGAAAAGTGAGACGAGAGAGAGGGAGAGTAAATGACAAAAAAGTCATACTAGGCGAGAAGGGCCTACCTCCCTAATAATAAAAATATATTTAGAGATGAATAATGGACACGTGTCCGAGGGTGAGTAGGGCCCACATCTCTGGGAGAGAGAAAAATGGACACAAGTCCAGTGGCAAAGCCCACCTCTCCAAGAATGGACAGCCCCAGTCCTAGCAATTTTAGAAAGAGAGATATAGTCCAAGATGCTTGAGAAGAAAAATACTAGAAAAGGCTAAGGGCTATTTACTACCTTTCATCCTCATCCACTTCACCACTATCATCCCACTATGTATGTCCTACCACATGTGTAACTCCACTACCACCATCTACTTAAGAGGGTCATACATAGGATCTCCGAGTTTCTTTTGAAAAATATTGCAAAACTCAGGATGATAGTTGATTGAAGAGCTTGAGACATGGTACTTAACTTGATTGTTTCTGTCTCTTAATTGCTTATGATTCGTGAAAAGGCTACGCCCCATAGTAAAAGGTATGAGAGAGCAATCTTATTAAGAGGAGAAATTATTTTTCGATAACCACAAGATTCGGAGGAATGAAAGCGTAGTAGCAACTCCCGATCCTACTATAGCATATAGCTTTGCTAGGGACTAGCAAAGGGTAAGCTTGGGGAGCTTGTTGACACATATTAACGTATACTTTTACTTGTCAACTGAATATGAAGAAGGACTAAAATATAATTAGATCACCTTATTAGGGCTTACACTAACAAATTTCCACCAGTTTTGGTAAAGTTGTGAATTGGGGGACTAAACAGAAAAACAGCGTAATTCGCGAGCCGCACGACTACAGCGACGTAACGCAATCCAACTCCGAGAAAGACTCTAGAAGGCTCCCGGATTAATCCCCGACGTGATCGAGACTTAGCATCCAAGAAAACATCATCTAGAAGACTCCAGAAGCCACGACGCGTCATGGGACCCGTGGTGGGGCCCACCCGGGGCCGGCCGGCCCCCCCCAGTTAGGCCGCCGGCCCGCCCCTCGGCCAAGTCAGCCCCCGCCTCCGAAGCTTCTCCAACCGCCTCTAAGACGCAATCTAATCCGCTCGTTTAATGTCGGTTTGATCCGAGGGCGACGGTGGAGTACGAGATGTATCTAAGTCCAACACTGCACCTCCTCCCGGACTATATAAGCAGCCCTGTGCTCAGCCCCCAAGGCTCATCTCTCATCATCTCCTCATTAGCTATCGACAAGAGAAAAATCTAGGGTTTCATATTAGAAGAGAGAGAGGTCCCTCTAGTTGTCTAGTTCATCTAGTTCTAGTTCTAGATCTAGTTCTTCTAGTTCATCTAGTTGTAAGATCAAGGAGAGAGGAGCGGAGAAAGCCGGAGATCCGGACTGTCGGATCTTCATCAACATTGTACATCTACAAAGAACTAGTTCGTCTTCAAAGAATCTCCGTGTTCTTCATTTATTATTTCTATTTATTCTATTCAATTAATTTCAGTTCTTACTTTACAATATTTATCGGATCTCTCGCTCGTATTGAGTGCTCTAGTTTTAACGTGAAATTAGAGTAGTAATTAATAGTGTAGGCGTGGTGTCTAGACTAGAGATTACCCGAAGTTTGCGCCCCAATCCCACGGTTAGTTGTGGTAGCCGGGGTGGGTGACAAACGTCCAGGTCTTTTGTAATCCACCACGTTCGGGTTGGTGATTCGTAGAGCTTTTTGGCGGCCTTCCCCGATCACCCCTTTCCCAGTCTTTTTCGAGGATCGGGGACGGTACCGCCGCCCGACGTAAGTAAAGTAAAGCAAGCCTTTGATTATTTAGATCAACTTAGAATACTTAGAAAATTCTAAACTCTCTTCTCACATCATTATTCTTTTCTTCTGGACGTTCCTACTCTTTCTAGTACACTTCACGTTCCCGTGGAAATCGATACTACGGAATACTCCCGGTGAAAGCTACATCGGTATCCGTGCGGCGCTTTGCGGATTTCTCTCGTTCGCGTTAATTCATACCAACAAAGCAAGTCGAAATTCGACAGGATTCCGTATATGGAGGAGAGGATGTCTATATTGTGGCTAATATACACGCCACACAAGTTTATTACCTCCCATGGGCGTGCCAAAAAACACGCGGACCTTGCGGGTTGGTACCTTGTGCGGCGGTATCACCGCACGGTAAAGCGCCCGTTCGAACGATGATGATTACAACCCCGACCCAAACACTCAAGAGTTCTATCAACCCGAGGGGCTAGAAGGACGTTTGGAGATAGACATTTTTTCGCCGATGGGCATGGAAGTAGACAACGCCATCGATGAGGACGAGGGTGATGAGGTGCGTGGATGCTAAGGACCGCAAATTCTTGAACGATGGAGCTGGTGCGCCGAAGGAGCTGTGGAGGGCGATGCACTTGCCGAGGACGATACAGATGATGAGGGTCATGACATTGATGATTACAATAGTGGTAGCGATAGTGATGACTACATCCGGCCTTTTAGGCATTCGGGAGATAATTTCTAAATCATGTAATACTATTTTGTTATTATTGTTACCTTTCAATTATATTTCGTTTATTTTGCAATACTAATTGGTTTACTATTTGTCTTTGCGGGGACTCGACAAAATGCCAGGCGGAAGGCGGCAACGTCGACAGGGGATCCAGTCCCTCACGCGAGACCCCCCACCCTCTCTCCCCACGCCGACGAGGAGGAGGCCGACGGAGGAGGAGGCCGACGAGCAGCACCCGACGGTGGAGACGCGAGGGCGGCCGACGTCGCCCGGTCCACGAGGAGGCTTGAGTTTGTGTCGTCGTCGGACCAGCCGGGGCCGTCGTCGGGCCAGCCCTCGTCGGGCCACACCGCTTCGGACTCGGACTCCGGTGTCGAAGAGACACTGTCCACATGTCCTCCTCGAAGGTGCCACCGTGGTCTACCTGTTGTGGGGCCTCGAGCCTCCCACGAGGGCCGATCCCTTTTCCCCACCGCCCCGTGATTCGACCCAACGGTGAAAAGTAAGTAGCCATTGATATTTTCACTTCTTCTTCATATGACATGTTGAAAATCGAACTTCAGACTAACAATTTGTCTTAATGGCTCGTGGCAAGAATCGAAGATTGTAAGCGGAGGGGCAAGTTCGCGCCATATCAATGGGCATCCAGAGCTCGGCTGATTAGAGAGAACTACCCCGGCCCGGTGGACGCCGGGAACAACGTGAGGGAGGTTCCCTGGACGTGGGACCACTTCGTGCGCGTGAACGAGGGCACCCTTGCCAGGAAGATCAAGACGTAATTTTGGGTGAGTCTCGTATGCGGGATTACTTCACATCGTTTGAATACTATGTTTCTTAAATAATTGAATGATACATGTTTTCTCAGTATGCGTAACTACTTCACGCGGCGAGGCGGGGGCGAGGAGGCGGTGGTCGCTAGAGTGCAGACGTGGTCCGCCGAGAACGACTCAAGGACCCGTACCACGAGGCGCGTGTTTTTGCATCACCTCCTACAACGCCGACGTGCTTGGCGGGGTGGTGGTGAAGAAGAACGAAGCAAGGGAGCTGATGCTCCGAGGGAGACCGACCTCACCAGGGGAGCAAGACATCCAGGTTCGTAGAACGATTTATTCAGATTTCTTCAATGAAAAATAAGCAGACTTCCATTAATCCTGCTCGCTATGTCATGCGATGTGTCCGGAGTGGTGCGGCAAGTACAAGGACTGGGAGGAGGCCATTGTGGACAAGTGGCTCTTGAGCCGAGGCGTGACGAGACCAAGAGACTCCGTCCGGAGGTGTCGCACGGAGATGCAAGGCGCCCACACCACCAAGGCGCAAGGCCCCTCCCAATATATATGGATAGATGGGTGCGATTGTGTTGATATTTTTATTCAAGCGCTCAAATCTCTTCACTTTAACCATCTCGTGTTCTCCTCGTAGTAAACCGCATGAAAACCAAAGAGTCGGCCGAGCACGCGGTGGGCCTTGACTCACGATGGTAGAGCGGCCGACCCCGCTAACGTCTACGACCGCGAAAGGCCCGAGGCGCACAACAACGGCAGCGTCTACCCCAAGATTACCCGATGCCGAGGCGCTGGGCGGCGCTATGGGGAGGACCGATCCAGCCACCGCGCCCCGGACATGCACTGGTGATGAGGTTGGGAGAGGGAAGCAAAGACGGCAGGTTCGGATGGCCAACAGCGCGATCGACCGTCCCTCGTTGGGATGCCGGCGTGATTCGCTCAAGGAGCACGACCTCCACCGACATCCCCATAGCACCTCGGTGAAAGCTCCATGCGACGCGATGCGGGACTTTCGTGTAACTTCGTTACATCGGGTCATTCACTGGTTTTACACATTTTCGCTACCTATGCATTGTTTCAATGTTACGGTTGTAATATTGCAGGCCCGATGGATAGCCGGAGGCCGGCGGCGCCCAGCGGCGAGTTTGCGGCCGTGCAGCGCCCGAGCGAGGCCCATCGGCGGGAGTTGAGGCGATCCGCGCAATACTCGGTGCGCCGCCGCGGGGCGTGGCGAGCTACTTCGGGGCCTCGGATCCCGGGTGTGACCCGCCTCCGTTGCCTCCCTCGATGTTCGCTCCACCCCGTTCCCCCGTTCCTCCTCCTGAACAGACTCCGGTGAGTATATGTTGTTGTTTATTTATTTGGCATGTGCGGCTCACTGCGGTACTAATGAGATCGCCTCACACTTGTGCAGCCACGGTCGGCGGGTTCGAACCCGACTCCTCCAGTGGCCCTTCTCCACCCCATCCAGCCTATTCGGGTCGGCCCGACCGCGACAAGACACGTGGCGGTGGCGTTCCTCCTCCGAGGGCAGCGGCAGCCACACTACGGCTTCCACCGCCCCTCCACACCCGCGGGTGGGCGTTCGATCGGGCGCCGAAGACACGGCGCGTGGTATCCGGGGCAAGGTGAGGGCTCTTCGCACCGGGGGAGGCCACGGTTCGGGGCCGTCAAGTTGAGGTGGTGGTGGTGATGGATTTATTTCCGATGTTGGACATGTTGGATTGATGGATCTAGTTTGGATGTTGGACATGTTACATTTTGTTTGGATGTTGGACATGTTTAATTTCGTTCGGATGTTGGACATGTTACATTTCGTTTCGATGTTTGGACTATATGTATGAATTTGTGATATATGTGGATTATATATGTGGATTTGTGAATTATGTGGATTATATATGTGAATTGGTGAAATATGTGGTCTATGATATATATATGAATGCTTATGGTATATGTATGTGTTGATGGAGGCTGTGAATCAATAGAAACACAAAAAAAAATTAATTTTCCAGCTTTGCCGTGTGCCGGTTGGGTAACCGCAGCGAGAAATGGCAGGTTTGCCGTGCTGGCGGCACTTTCGGCAAAATGACCATAACTTTGCGAGTGCCGGCTGAACAGCGACGGCAAAGAGCATTTTTGTTTTTTCAAAATTAATTAATTTGCCGAGTGCTAGGATATGGGCTTCGGCAAAGTTCAAACCTTTGCCGGTGCCGACGTCCCAAGACTCGGCAAGGGGGCTTCCAAAAGTTAACGGCCGGCGTTGGATTCGCCGAGTCGCGACATGGCACTTTCGGCGAACCCTTCGCCGACCGCAATAGTTTGGCACTTTCGGCGAAGAAGGCTTCTCCGAAGTCGATCTTCGCCGAGTGCCGTCGCGAGGTGTGGCACTCGGCGAATCCTTCGCCGAAGTGCCTTTAAGCATTTGCCGAGTGCTCTCCGCACTTTCGGCAAAGCACGCGATTCCTGTAGTGGATGTAATAAGCATTTCACACCTTGGCTAGGACAGGCACATGTGTGCACCTGGGACCCTCGAATCCCGATTGTATAAACATCAATTTCTAGTTAATAAAGCTCTCTATTTTTTTTTTTTTTTTGGTGGGTGGGTGGGTTGGGGGGCAGGAGTGGGCGCACCACCTGTTGTGATTTGTAATAAAATTGAAAAGGTTTTCTACAGAGAGGTTCAAGATACAAATAAAATCTGTGAAATTACACGTAAGCTTCTAGCCATTGAGTAGACAATTGTGCTTAGTTGCGTTTTGTTCTAAATATAACATGAGCAAATTCACTTCAGAAGACTGCCTTGTAATGAAGAACTGCTGGTTGAACTTGTTTAAATATTGCATCATTTCAAATAGTCCAGATGGACGAGCTCATCGTGATAATGATTTCCATGAAAAGGGCAGGTGATGTGTAATTGATTTTTAATTAAAGCTCAGAGAGAGAGAGAGAGAGAGAGAGAGAGAGAGAGAGAGAGAAGTCCTTGTTTGAGAGTGCAGATGGTGGAGCTCGCTCAATGATGGAGCATTCTACTGATATAAACACTTCACGCATGACAAAGCAATAGTACATCATGATATTTTTTTCAACTTGATACCTATAGCCTCCTATCACAAGAATGCAGCAATTTTGTTACAACCCATCAAATAAAACCATATTCATATGTCTTTATACATAAGCATAACATCACAGAAATTAACAAAGCGTGCCTCAGTTTTTCATATAACGCTTTCTCTTGGTAGCTGTTCCTTTTAGATCTCGAATCTCACAGGTAATGACATAGCTGTAGTAGGGTGGTATCGGAGACCTCCAAGTTAGTGCCTCGAATCTCCCACAAGGCTTTGTACTTCCGTACATCACATCTTGCATTCTTACATTTGGAACCTCCTCTTGTGGAGAGCGTTGGGACAAATGATAAAGCACAAGATCTTCAGAAGGTGCCACCATTCTGCCAAGATGAGCAAGCCTGTTTTCACTTATAAGATCAAATGGATGATGCTCACTAAATATGGAGACATGCCTGTGCGTGACCCTTCTCAGGAAGGCCAACACCTTGCACCAAAAGTGAATGTCAAAGTTCTCTTAACAAATAGGTGATCATATTTCCACTAATAAGGCATCCGCTGAGCACCTTGGCTATCTCCATGGCCACGTGCACAAAATTCTTGTGCATGTCAGGATTCGTGCTTCCAAATGCAAGAGTCTTGAAGAAATACCAGAATGATTCAGGGGACATATTCTTTAGACTTAGAGCTTCTATTGTTCCAAACTTTCTTATTTTCTCTGATCGGGCTTGTGACTATGATTTTGCTATTGCTTGGCATCCACTGTTTAGAAGCAAAATATAGCTTATTCCACATGGCGTCATCAAGATCACCAACTAACTCAACAACAAGAAGCACTCTCCCATCACCGTTCATGTTTGACACACAATTTTGGTGTTCCATTGCACATCCTTCTCTTAATGTAGTGAGGTCATCATCTGTGAAATTATGGCCTTTCAAGAACATGATTTTTGAGAAATGGCCACTGACTCTTTCGTCCTTGCAAACATGAGCGACAAGGGTGCTCTTGCCCACTCTACCTGGACAAAAAATTGGCAGGACCTCCAATTCTTCAGAACCATGTGGCCATGACTGCAGTACGAAATTGATGACAAGTTCAGTTTCCAACTGGCGGCCAAAACATGCAGTTACCCAGCTGGATATGCATGCTATATGGTTGTCTGTACAAGCGAGGGTAGCTCATCAAGAACATGACCATCTCTTCTGCATCATATATCATGGAACTCAAACTGTGTATCCCCTTTTGTATTTGTTCCAAAATTTCAGTGTTTCTATTGGAGGAATGGAAACTTTTCACAACATTGACTTTAGAAAGAAACGAAGTTTGACTCACAATCTTATCTTCGGTGGCCTCCTCGTTGTGAGGTTGGTATCTGAAAGTATCAAGCATGTAATAACCTTGGTAGATGCCATCTCTCATCACGTTGAGCTGGTGCAGCATAGCTTGGTTTGTGATGTGCCGCCCCGTTGCCTCATCAACAATGACTTGTGCCCGAAGCAGAACTCTGCAGAGGCGATCCTCCAAATCAGGCGCAGATGGCTTGGAGCTTTTCCTGGTGAGGAAATCCATGGATCTTCTGGTCAGCTCCCCCAGAACTACAGAAAGGAGAAGCTCCATTGGTAGCAGGTGGAGGAGAAAATGACTAGCAAGTTGTGGAATGGGATGATGTATCTCTGAATGAAAGGAGAGCAAGAACGTTTTTAAGAACAACAATACTTGTTCAGGTCATGCCTGGTGAGTCCAGTGTCTTGTGCGATAGTCATACTCCAAGAACACATTTTATTGACTTTCTTTCTCCCACTTTGCAGCCAGAGAATTCTAGATCAGTTCAGTTCAGTCCTGACCTCTCCTGCGTCCTGCCGATTCAACAAGTTAGAAAAACATGGTTAGCCGTATAGGAAATGAGCGTCCATTTCTGCACTGACAAAGACGTCAGTTAAGAAGCTCTAAGTCCACTATTGACAAAAAACATGTAATAATCTACCACGCTATGATCTACACATATGAGACATAAATAAGAATAACGGCAAATTGCAAAATTCAAGCATTCTTTTGGACGGATAAAATTATCAATATCATAATAAGACAAACTAAGCTATTTAGTATTCACAATAGTTGTAACCTCTTATAATATCATCATAAGACAAAATAAACATCTGATAGTTATTTTTGGGCACCACCTTCTTGGTTGGTCCCATTTTCTTAACTTCTTTTTCAGGTTGTAAAAAATTCAGTCCAGTTTAATAGTCATAATCCAAGCACAAATTTATGTGTTTTAAACAAAAAAATTCAAGCACAAAAATTGAAATGGAGTAGTCCAGTTCAGGAGTCATAGTCATAGTCCAACCAAAAATTCACATCAGGTCCAGTTCAATAGTCATAGTCATAGTTCAAGCAAAAAAATTCAGTCCAGTTCAATAGTAATAGTCGTAGTCCAAGCACAAATTTTTTAAACTCAAAATTTTTAAACACATGCTAATATTCTACCTTCAAGCTATTTGTGTTTCAAAATGCAAGCTGTAGCCTGTATCTGCCATCTGTAATTGTTTGTGACTTGAAGGGTAGGCTAAACCTGTACTACTAATGTGTCATTGCTAGCTGACACCGGTTTGAATCAGCTATCAGGCATCACGCAAATTGTCTTTATTCTTCTTGCACATGTTGTCACCTCTTCGAGTCTCTGCATCACTACATCATCACACAACTCATTTTTCATTTTCCCCATCCAACCCCCGTCTTGCAGTGGATGATTAGATCTAGACTTAAATAGATCTACTAACAAAAAAATGTGGATTCTAGAAGCATTAACATCCTAAAATAAATTTGCAAGCAAGAACGACCCCGAGGCATGATATTTTATTTTATCAAGGTACAGCAATATTTACTATAACCTCAGGACATACCTATGGACGCTCCTCCCCACAAAACAACAACTCTATTACACCAGCACATGGGCTTTACTGTTGCCTCACTGCCATCCAAACCAACCACCAATTCGTTTCACAGTTACAACAGTGATTGCCTCAATTTATGCCTAAGCCCCTAGGATACAGACTTCGAGTCCAACTCTGTCCTAACCCGTAACATAACTGAAGTCCAACAAGAGCAAACTATACACATCTTTGACACATATCTAACACACTAGATAAACATGGAGGTAATCTATTTGTGTGCACAATGATTCAACAAGTTAGAAAAACATGGTTAAGCGTACTTATAGGAAATGAGCGCCCAAGACGTTTTCTGCAGACCGACAAAGGCGCCGGTTAACAAGTGACAACAACCTGAAGACTAATGCGCAGGTGCGTGCACGTAGACGCACAAGCACGTAGAATGGCCAGGACCGCAGCAGTCGAACAGAACTCCGCGACGTTTGTTTCCTTCCCTCGTTCCGCCCAGGACTAACCCTGGTTCCGCCGCCGCCCGCCACAGGACTCCGGGACGCTAGGACCACAGCAGATCGCCGCTGCTCCTAGCCTTTTGGTGACGCCGTTCACGTGTCCATCCAACATGATGACTCCCCAAGATATGTGACGTTGCAGCAGTTTTACAATCTATTTTATTTCATCTTGAATTGACGTAATTTCATGTTAAATGTTATTACAATATGGTGAAGCAATAAGGCCGTCAAATTTAAATAATTAAGGTATCTTGATCACTTTTGCAAACTAGTTATTTTTTTTGTGTATTTCTATTGCATAATCATGGCTAGGTAATGTATGCGACCAATGAAAAAATCCCCCCTTTATTTCCTCGCCAGCTTTAATCGTGTCCAACAATCCATCACTCAGCCAATAAGGCATATAAGAATAAATAATATAACATTGTTGACACCGAAAATGTCCACGTGCTATTTTGATGGTTTGGACGTGTCAAAATGATGCTAAAACATGGCCAACGAGAAACAGCAAGGCACAAAACTTAGAAGATCCGGCGAAGAGGTCGATCACTTGGTCTCACCATGCGCCTGACGATAGGACCTCACCGAGCCATATGGATGTTCTGACAAAAATGACTCCTTCCTTCTGTTCTGCCAAAAGACTGCACGTCACATCTTCACAATCAAACGCTTTTAGTTTGACTAAGTTTATAAAAAAAGATATAATATTGTTTTTTTATTTTCTAACAAAATTTCTATAAAAAACGCATGATTAACCAAATAATATTTACTTAATATCTTATATTAGTCTTTTTATGATTTTTCCCAATTTAATTAGTTACTTTTTTGTAAAACAAGATGTGCAATTTTTTTGGGCAAAAGGAGTAGCAGCCTAGGAAGGGTTCAACTGAAAGCATCAAGAACGGTCTACATGCCCTGGTCCTGAGGCTTATTCTAGAGCAAAACCCCGACAGCAAAACCAATGCCAACATTTTATTTTATCTCATAAAGAGGTATCTTGCATTATTATGTAAAACTAAAAAAATACTCCGGATTGATAACTTGCAACGTTCTATCATGACTATCATATATATTATCCTCCTACATTAACCATATTTGTATAAGAAACATTATTAATCTTAGAGAATTACGTCAAAATGACAAATAAAATGACCACCACGATTTGTCTCTGCACTGCTAGGGTGCATATACTGCATATAATTATTAAAAAAATGGAGAAAATGACATGTCACCAAATAATACGCCACGGATCGTAATGGTGCACACAATAAATTATTCATCTACATGCTTACATCCACTGCAAATAATAATAGAAAAACGACTAAGAAGTTGTGACTCCATTCTTCATAGAACGCTTCCTCTTGGCTCCAATACTTTTTGTTCTTCCATAGGAGAGCAAGTGTAGACATAACTATAGTATGGTGGAATCTGGGACGTCCATAGTAGGATATCAGATATTTCAAGAGTAACGGTTCCAAACAACACATCTTTCATTGTTATCTTAGGGATTTCCGCCTGTGAAGAGTACTCATATTGACGAAGACAACCAAGAAATGATTCAGAAGGTATTGCCATTCTTCCAAACTGTGCAAATCTATTTTGTCTCAGAAGATCGTATGGATGTTCTCCAAATTTGGAGATATTCTTCTGGATCAACCTTCTCATGAAGCTACGAGTCTTGCACCAAAAATGTATATCAAAGTTGTCCCTTAGTAAAGAAGACACAACATGTAGACCATTGAAGCTATAGTCCAAAATCTCGGCTAATTCCATGGCCACTTGCATATGGCCTGGTTGGATGTCAAGAACCATGCTTCCAAATGCAAGTGTCTTGAACAAATACCAGAATTCCTCTTGGGGAAGATACATCAGAGTTAAAGCCTGTGTGGTTCGAACCTTATAACCTTATCTGATCGACTTGTTAATATAATCTTACTACCTCTTGCCATGCTTTGTTTGGAAGAAGAATACAACTCATTCCATACATGTTCATTGAGATCGCCCACTAACTCAAAAATAACTAGTAATTTATCATCTTTGTTCAATTTTGACACACAATTTCTAAGTTCCTTTAAACATCCTTCTCTAAAAGCTGTTTTATCATCAGTAAAATCATGATCATGGAACCATAAGACTTTTGAGAAATAATCACAAACTCTTTCATCCTTGCAAACATGAGCAACAAAGGTGCTCTTGCCGACTTTATTAGGGCCGACAATTGGCAGGACCTCAAGATCATCATGATTTTCGCATTTTGTATGCAACAAGAACTTCACTGCAAGTTCTATATCCATCTGACGACCAAACATGCAGTTTCCTAGTAGGATATGCATGCTATAAGGTTGCAGGTACAGGCGACGGTAGCTGGCCAAGAACATGACCACCTCTTCCATGTCAATGATCATGGAGCTCAAGTTGTCAAGTGCCTTTTTGTACCTCTTCCAAAATCTGTGTGTTTCTATTGGAGTAACATATATCTTTCAAATAATTTACTTTTGAGAGAGAGAAAGATGAACTCAAGACCTGATGTTTGGCATCCTTGTCATCCTGAAATTGGCATCTGAATGTGTCAAGCACATAATAGCCTCGGTGCATGGAACCTCTCAACATATCCAGCTGCTGGAGCATAGCTTGATTTGTGATGTGCCGAGCCATGGCCTCATCGATAATGACTCGTGCCCGGAGCAGGACTCTGCAGAGACCGTCCTCCACTTCATGTGCCTGTAGCTTGGTGCATTTGCTGATGAAGAAATTTATGGATCTAGTGATTGCTTCGCTTAAGAACCGCAGAAATTATCATGTCCATTTGAGGGACTCTAGTTTGGGTTACTGGGGGTGGTGGAATCGTGTAAGATGAATGTGATCTCCATGGAAGGCAAGAGCATATATAAAGAAGAAGTCTCTATTCTAGATGCAAAAGGTCCATGTTCTAGATTCAGTGTACTAGTTCATGCATTTTTGTCCATTCAACTTCCCTTTTCAATATTGCATCCGAGTGACTTGTACCAGAAAGCTAAGCTGTACATGTCAAAATTATAGCTGGCCATATACAGTGGGCAACCGCTGACTGACTAGTAAAAGATCAAAAGCTAGTTGTCTTGACTGAAATATCTGTTTTGGCCTTTACGTGTTTGGTCGCTCTTTTTTTTTTTTGTTTTTGTTTTTTTTGGCAAATCAGCCTACAATGGGCTAGAAATTAGTTGTTTGGTTGAATGGCCAAGAGTTGAAGCCAAGCCAAGACCGGGCCATGGAACCTGGCTCCAGGAGAACGGCCGATTTGGCCATTCAATCCTGGCCAGGCTCGAGCCAGCCTCCCGTGCTGCTTCCGTCACCACCTGGTGCTCCTCTTTCTCCCTCGGGTGCTTCTCCGTCAGAGCGCCAGCTCCTCGGCGGTACCGCGCTGGCCACCTATTTCCTGGCCAGCACCTCGGCATTCATGTGTGTCACCTCATTGTCATACTCCTCCGCCGAGCTCTAGAGCCATTGCCGGATCTGCCCGAAGTTGAAGGTAGGCAACAGGGCGGCGGGGCGTAGGCACCAAACGACGACGCCGCGGTGGAGGGAGCAAGCATCAGCCACCAAACCCACGCGGACGACGCGTGCCCGTGGTGGTGGCGGCCCCGACTTCGCGCCGAGAGGAAGAGCGCACGCAAAGTGGTAGGTGAGGGCCAGGCCTCGGGCGCCCTCGCGGGACACCGACGAGTAATGACCTCGTGGCGCATCGGCGTGTGGTTCGAGCTCCCACGCTGCAGCAGTCGACGCAGTTGGCACGAGGTGACCTGAGCATAGCTTTAACGGTGGTCGCTTCCGCACATGCCGAGCTTCTTCTTCGGCCGAACGAGCCATAGGAGGAACGGAATGGCTCAGCCGCGGGCGCAGTAAAGAGGCTGTTTCGCTCCGTCAATGTTGCGTCAGTGCATCATTTGTGGCGTAAGCTCTTCTTGACGCTGTTGAATCTGCCCTCGAATCCACGTAAAATGTGGCCACCCTCTAGAACCATTTTTTAAGAAAAGGAACCTTCATTCCAAAGCCTTCACATCCACGCGTGGATGATTACAACTCAAAGTCACAATACAAAGGGGCATAGCCCAACAGTTCGCAAAGCCCGTTACAACCAAATGAAAAGAGATCCTTTGTCGATTCGGCTAGATTGGGCCGGAATTGACACTTTGATTGGGGGAAATTGGGAGGAGGACGGAGAGGCGGCGATGGTGCGGGGGCGGCGGATGGTGCGGGCGGCGCGGAGGGCGCCCTTCTTTGGGGCAGCAAGGCGGGCGGGGGGTGGGGGGCGCGCGCGCAAAGGGGAGGAGGAGGAGGAGCCGGAACCGAAAACGATAGATATGTTTATTTCTTGCTTATCCCCTAGAGATTACATGCCTCTTGCTTATATAGCCCGACTAGTGGGACTTGTAATCTAAGCAATCTCTATAAGGTTTCCTTATATTGTTGGAATACCTTTTACAAGCAATTTACTATTTTATTATTTCCTAATAAGGGTCTCCCTTATAGATGAGATAGCCCCCCGCACACCAAAAAAACTACCTAAAATAATCCTAACTTGAAGACGAAGCAAACTCGAATCGCATGCGGAAGGAGGCAAGTGGCGGCGCGGGGCTAACCCCAAGGCTACAAGACACGCCCCTCGGCCCCTCCGGGGCAGCGGCCGCCTCGCTTGGGCCCATTAGCCATTTTCAGGCTGGCCCAATTCGGTTCATGACATTTCCCCACCGCTCGACGAGGTGCGTGGCCCACGTGCTGCCCAACCCACGGTGGTGGGCATGTGCACGCCGATTGGAGAACTCGATAATGCCGTGTCCAAAGTAGAGGATGAGGGGGCCGCTCTTGTCGTTGTGTTGCAGAGGCTGGAGTCTTTGTCGGAGAAGGAGAAGTCGATGTGGAAGTCGCCAAGAAGGCGCCGAACTTGAAGCTCATCGGTGGCAGGACGAAGGGGCGTTCCGCACATGCACATTGCATGACGGAGGCGCCGAGGGTGCCCGGCATCTCGAGCATCCGTGAATCGGAGGTGGAGACGGGTAGGAGTAAGTTGCTCGAACCGTGACTGTGCATGGAGTCTGCCGACAATAGACATGTCGGAGTGTCGTAGGCGGTGATGAGGTGAAGTCGAGGAGGCACCAGAGAGGAGGTCACTTGGTGTGCTAACGGGGGGTCCCCGATGTATCTCCTTTGTCCACGGTGCTCCAACCGTGATGTTGTCGACGCTGAAGAAGACTTCACCGTTGTTGTCGAAGAGGAGGACAGTAGCACCCTCGATCCGATCGCCGGCACGCCTCGAGAAGAAGGATGCCTGGCCGGAAATGCCCGATCTTTGTTAGGGCGATTGGGGAGGTGGAAGCCCACCGCTATCTTGTGCAATGGAACGTTCTCCCCAAAGATGACGCCCCTCGAGGAGTTCGAAGCGGCGAGGAATATAGTAACGGTGAAAGTACCTCACGATGCCGTGAGCGTAGACTCCATTCGGCCCAGCGCAGCTTTTGAGCCCATTTCGATTGCGCTTGAGATGATCTCAAGCTCTTGTTTGAAGTTGTGCCCACTTGCAGCTCAGTGATCATGTTGTGTGTTGTCAGTCCCCCGATGTCCTCCATGGCAAGGCATCAAGGCGTTGTTGTCCGGGCGGGCGGTCACACAGGCAGCCGCGATGTCGCCGGCCGAGGCCGTCCGGTGCCCGTGGTGAGTCGCTCACTTAGTGCCGCTGGTGAGAGTGTCCTCGTGGCCTGCCGGGCTCGTCGCCGTTGTACCGGCGGGCAAGGTCGATGGCCTCCAACAACGGGGCTCAATCATTTGAGCGTGTTGCGAAGAGTGTCGCGGAGGCCTTCCATGAAGAGTCGACCCGGTGGCGCTTGTCCCTCGAGTTCCATGCGTAGCGTGTATAGTTCTCAAGTCGCTGATGTAGTCGACGCCTTGCCTCCCCGGGAAGGTGGCGCGTATGCCCCCGGTGACGAGGTAGCCGGGCGGGCCGGGTGGTTATGAGGAGGTGTGTGAACTCATCCCACTTGATTGGAGAGTTCTTCTTGGACAGATCCACGAACCGCATCGGGCAGCAATACCGGCGAGGTGGAAAGCGGCGTAACTCACATAGTCGGCATGGGCGTTTCTCCTCATTGAGTCGGAAGAAGAGTTCCGGCTTGCGGCCAAAGGTCGAGATCCTCCGTGCCGTCGTACTCCTTGACTTGCGCACGCGTGGCGGACGAAGGGGACGTGATGCCGCGGGTGGCACCATCGAGGCGCCCGCAGTGGCGCTGCATGAGGGGGGCTGGGGTGCCGCGATTGGCACCGTCTGCTATGGTGTCCCCTGCATGGTTGCAGTGTCGATGGAGATGGGGGACCAGCCCGGTCTTCGCCGGGTCATCGAGGGTGATGTTGAGGATGGCCGGAGCTTCACCGGCCAACGCCTTCATCTTCCCATTTGCGGAGGATAGCAAGATCGGAGCCATCGACGGGTCCGCGGCGGGGGAGGAAGGGGCGGGCGAGCGGAGGCGCCCGACCCTATGGCAGCGGGCGCGGGTACCCCCGGCCGCCCTCCCGTCGCCGCATTTGTGCGGGGGTACCGACGTGAAAAGAAGATGTGCTCCATCCGGCGTAGGCGATTCTCGATGTCATCGAATCTCTTGCCGATCCGGGCGTAGTGGACGCCGAGGGGGCCTTCCGGCGCCCGCGTTGAACTCCTTGATCTCGGAAGCCATGGATGGTGGGTGGATCGAGTGGTCTCCGGATACTGGGCGGCCGATTCCGGCCAGATTGGGCCGGAATTGACACTTTGATTGGGGGAATTGGGAGGAGGATGGAGAGGCGGCGATGGCAGGGGCGGCGGCGCGCCTTGGGCGGTGAGGGGCCGCTTTATGGCCCTGGGCGGGCGGCAAGGCAGGGGAGGAGGAGGAGCTGGAACCGAAAAATGATATATATGTTTATTTCTTGCTTATCCCCTAGAGATTACATGTCTCTTGCTTATATAGCCCTAATTAGTGGGACTTGTAATGTAAGCAATCTCTATAAGGTTTCCTTATATTGTTGGAATACCTTTTACAAGCAATTTCCTATTTTATTATTTCCTAATAAGGGTCTCCCTTATAGATGAGATAGCCCCTTGCACACCAAAACTACCTAAAATAATCCTAACTTGAAGACGAAGCAAACTCGAATCGCACGGAAGGAGGCAAGTGGCGGCGGCAGGGTCCAACCCCCCTGCTTGGCTGGCAACGCCCTGCCCCCTCCCCGGGCCCGTCCGTCTCGTTTGGCCCAATTAGCCACTTTCGAGGGCTGGCCCAATTCTGGTTCATGACATCCTCACACGGGAGGACAACTAAACCAGCAAGGCTCAAACAAGCCAAATAGCCAGCAGACATACTAAACCAGCCATGCTCAGTCTTACCGAACACCTCGCAGCCAATGCCTGAACCAAGCCACTCTAATCAAACATCCATCCGGCCACCCTCTGGAACCTGCAGGCATCTTTCCGGGAGTACATGTGCACTGCTGATTGCTTGCTAGCTTTGCTTGGTTCTCTTGGTTCATGGAGGGCAGTGATGTGCTTTCTTGCTTGCTCGAATGTGCTGATTGCTGATGAACATGAGGCAGTGACATCTGGGCTCGTCTAGCTCTCCCTCACCCATCAATTGTTCGATGAAATAGCTCAACAGAGGTAACCATACCAGTCTGGAGAAAAGGTTAATAGATCAAAACAAATCGGGCAACCAAACACATGCTGAGTCTAGCCAAGCTTAGATGGCGCATGCAACCAAACAAATATATCTTTGCTTGTTAGGGACAGGCCTGTGTTAACATGGCTAGTCAGGTTTGTATAAGAAACGAACCAAACAAACCCTACAAGAACTCAAGAAGACAACAATGCAGAATATTACTCGTCCGGGGAGATGTGCTTGTACAAAATATCTATCACTACCAGATTCTGCTCATTTCCCGTGGGGAAAACGTTTTTAGGAACCACAACTTCTTAAATGAGGTGGTGCAGTTCTCAATCATAAATGTACTAATTATTTTTTGTGATGGATGGGTTCATTATGAATGAACCCATTATTTCAGTTCCATGTCTGCTCATCTGCTCTGTTCCAAGACTAGATCAAACATGCCTTCAGTTTTTTGCATAGAAGAAGGCACAAACTGCACCTGACTTTTCACTTACATGCGCCCTGCTGCGACACTGACCCCTGAAAGCTTTGCTTTACCGGTCAAAATAGTGACTGGTCTAGAATGCACAACAGCAGACTAGTAAACACGTAGAAGTTGCCTAAACATTAGAGAAAATGTCAGAGTAATAAATTGCGAGAGATAAGTTGTTCTAAGCTCTAACAGGCATGAGGGCAATGGTGACCTCAGAGATAAGCCAAGGTGGTGGCGAAAAATGCCGCCGCCCAGCTGGCACTAACTCGTTCTCAACATGATTAGATCTTCTACATCAATTAGCATGAAGCTTCAAATGACAAGTGTGGTCACTGCTCGGGGTAACTCAATATAACTTTATCTAAAAAAATTCAATATAAGTCAGTCGATCCGGTACTGTAGTCGCAGTCACCTCTAGTGCGCAGATTTTGACCAGCGCACTGCTTAGAAATTGCGCTGCAACTGCTTTCCACCTCCATTAATTCCATATTAATTTTCCATCTGTTTATAGTCTTGACTTGAAAGAGATATGCATTCAGCTTTATTTGTCTTCTAAATTATGGTATTCAATTCCGTGTGAGAGGCTTAATGAGAAAAAAACTAGGCAAAATTTGCCTATGGAAAAAAAAAACTTTTTCATTTAATCATATTTTAATAAGAGGTTTAACCACATTTTTGTGTTGCCTTGTGTGTAAGAGGGCTGCTGTGGGTTAGTCGGCAAGGTTTTTGTGTTCCTAGAATATATGCACGTAAGGTTTTTAGGCCTCAATTTTTCTTAAAAACTAGGCCAATTTATTCTACTTAATTGACAAAGCTCTTTCCATTACATTAAAAAAATGTTTACTGTGCCACTACCATGTCATAGTTTATATAATATACTCCATGTTAAGAAATAAAGCACTTCAAAAAAGAAACCCAAGCAAACATACACCAGTACTTTCTCTTGCAAGCCTAATCAAAATTAAAATTAACAAAGAGTGATTTTATTTTTTATAGGACGTTTCCTCTTCACAGCTCTTGTTTTTAGCTCTTGAATCTCACAAGTAGCTACATAGCTATAGTAGGGAGATAATGGAGACCTCCATTCTAGGACATCAAATCTCCCAAGAGCATTAACACTCCCATACATCACATCTTGAAGTCTTATCTTTGGAACCTCCTCTTGAGAAGAGTGTTGACGCTCATTACAACGCACAAAATCTTCCTTAGGTGTGGCCATTCTTCCAAGACGCACAGATTTGTTCTGGTTTATAAAATAAACTGGTTTAACACCAAATTGTGATACATGCTTCTCGATGGCGGATCGAACGAAGGCTAGAAGTTTGCACCAGAAATGGATGTCAAAGTTGTCCCTCATCAAACAAGAAACGATGTTTGCACAATTAAAGTGTTTGCCCAACATCTTGGCAATCTCCATTGCTATGTGTGCATGCTTGGGATGCATCTCCGGTCTATGCTTTCAAATGTGAGAGTCTTGAAAAAATACCAGAATGCTTCATTAGACAGATACTTTAGACTTAGAACTCTTGTTGTTCCAAACATTATGATCTTCTGAGAACGGCTTGTGACTATTACTTTAATATTGCTCGGCATACGGTGTTTACAAGAAGCGTAAAACATACTCCATGCATCATCATTAAGGTTGCCTCCATCTAAATCAACAATAACTAGTAATCTCTCATCTTTTTTTCAACTTCGATATGCACTTTTCAAGCTTCATTGCACATCCTTCTCTGGATGTAGAGAGGTCATGATGATCTGTAAAATCGTTATAATACAGGAACAGAAGATTTCAGAGAAGTGATCACATACTCTTTCATTCCGACAAACATGGGCAACAAGGGTGCTCTTGCCGACTTTGTTGGGGCCAACAATTGGCAGGACCTCCAAATCTTCATACCCTTGAGTTTGTGTATGCAGGAGGAAGTTGATGACAAGCTCTGCTTCCATTTGGCGGCCAAACATGCAGTTACTCAGCAGCAGATGCATGCTATAAGGTTGGCGGTACAGGCGAGGGTAGCTCATCAAGAACACAACCATCTCTTTCACATTAAGTATCATAGAGCTCAAGTTGTCAATTGCATCTTGAAGTTGTTCCAAAATCTGTGTATCCTGGTTGGAAGAAACTATTTCTTTCAAGTAATGAGATTTGCACAGAGACAGAAAATAACTCACAGTCAGGTCCTTGGCATCTCCCTCGGAGTGAAATTGGTATCTGAAAGTGTCAAGTATGTAATTTCCTTGGTACACTGCGTCTCTCAGCATGTCCAGTTGCTGGAGCATAGGTTGGTTCGTGATGTGTCGCCCAGTGGCCTCGTTGATGATAACCTGTGCCCGAAGGAGAGCCCTTTGCAGGATGTCAGCTACATCCAGCAGCACCTTTGGCTTGGTGCTTTTGTTGATGAAAAAATTTACGGACCTAGTGACCGCCTCACCAAGGACTACAGAAAGTAGAACTTCCATTTGTGATAGATACTCTTGTTCTCACTGCGGATGGAGGAGAGAGTGGACAATGTGCTGTGGGAATGGGTGTGAATTTCTTGGTGTAGACTCCATGGGAAGGAATATTATATAAAGAGCAGCAGACCCTATTCTAGATTCTGCAACTGCAGGACTATTCAAGTTCTATGCAAGACTGCAAGTGCAAGGCAACCCTGAAACATTATTTTGTCATTGCATTTAACTCCATGGAACGACTACACCTTAATTAATTCCTTGTTTGTCGTCCTCTACTATTTGTAGTCTGCATCGAATTAGTCATCATTCAATCTTCTTTTGATTACGTCGTATTGTATGACACCACCTCGTAACTCCGATGTACATGTCCTTATTAGAAAAACCTTCGTCTAGCACATGTTTGGAAAATCCGAGTCATGGACGCGTGCCTAATTATAGTAGACTGCAGATATTGACCATTAATTTCTCTTCCAGCATCTCCATCTGCGTTGAATGTCCCTGATTCAATGGACTACAGCATTGCTTTATTTTTTAGAGGAACAAGGTTAGAATTTTATATATTGCACAACCAGACTCAAGCTCTTTTGTCGAGTGCCAAAGACACTTGGCAAAAGCCCTTATACACTCGGCAAAGCCTTTGCAACTGGACTCAAACTCTTTACCCAGTGCCAAAGACACTCGCAAAGCCAGCAAAGGACACTCGGCAAATGAAGTGACAGCAAAGACCTCTTTGCCAAGTGTTTTTTTATCGGGCACTCAGCAAAGAAAAACACTCGTGAAAAAAAAACACTAAAAATGGCATTTTTGTAATCCAGGAGGGCTCCTAGCCACCAACCACCCCTAGCCACGGTCATTTTTCACGTTTTTGTGCAAACTCCACAACACCCCCCTCGTGTGCATGCTACTGTACCATGGCACTACACCATCACATGTGTCAACATTCTGTTTAGGGGTTTAGATTTCCCCAAATATTGTACTAATTAAACCAACAAAAATTGCTTGTTTGAGCCTCTTAACTAATTCAAATTAAAAAGTGCTCAACTACAAAGATGCATAGCTTTTCGAGGTCTACCATTTCATTTAGAAAGTTTCTCCATCCAAGGTCATTTAAAAATTTTGAATTTCAAATTTTGAGATATTTAGACGTAGTTTTGCATTATAAGATGAATTCAAATCAAAAAGTGGTCAACTACAAAGATTCATAGCTCACCGAGATATATGAAGTTTATTTTGGTCATTTCTCCATCCAAGGGTGTTTGAAAATTTTCAATTTTGAAATTTTGAAATTCATACATAGCTTCGTATATGATAAGATGAATGCAACTCAAAAGTTGTCAACTACAAAAGACTCATAACTTATCAAGATCTACAAAGGCTTTTTTGGTCATTTCTTCATCCGACATATTGGTAGTAACATTGTTCACAAATCTTAATAATCTATCTTCTAGTTTTAGGAAACTATGACAGGACATGTGAGAGATGTAGGATTTGTGAACAACATTATTAACGCTTTGTTAAATGTAGAAATAACCAAAATAAAATTTGTATATCTGAAGAAGATTTGAAACTTTGTAGTTGAAATTTTTTTATTTGAACTCGTTTAGGACCTCAAAAACTGCTTTGGAAAACTGATTAGCCAAATGTCGTTCCGGGGCACATGGCAAAATGCCTTTTTGCTACTCAACAAAGAGGTATTTTGCCATGTGCCGGAAATAGCACTTAGTAAAATATATCTTTGTCGAAAGTGTCAAGAAAAAAAGGCACTCAGTAAAATAGCTCTTTGCCGAGTGCCAGGTCAAAGCCATCTTTGTCGAAAGTGTTTTTCTTTCCATGTGTTTATTTTGTCTTGGCACTTGGAAAGACGGTATTTACCGAGCGCCCGATAAAATACACTCGGCAAAGACTCCGACACTCGGCAAAGAGCAGAATCTCATAGTTGATATATAAAAACGTAGAAATTACGAACAACTAGACCATCGGTCTGGCTTCCTAAGCATTATTTGTAGCCTCCGGTAGTTTTGGGCCATCCACCTCTCCGCGGTTGATTTTCATATTTCCACCATACAAGTTTCGCAAGCTGTATAGTTCAAAGATTTGGAATCAACTGGATGTAGGATCTGGATATCTAAGAGCACCATTAATGCTACCAAAATTTGATTCACTACGTTCGCTCATGGTTTTACGTGGCTGATATGCCGGCTGATACTCTTTTTATTCTGAGGCAAAAACATTGTACCATAGGATATTTTGTTGTTTTCAAGTCGCTGTTTCCATAGCTTCTGATCATTCTGGCATATCGTCCAACATAACTCTCTTGGCACTTTGCATGCTAGGGTATAATTCCTCATACTCTTTTTTGGACCCACTATCCACTAATCATGCATCTTGTGGTCGTAGTCTCAATAAACGCAGATTCATGCTTAGGCCATAGGCAACCAGAGTCAAGATTATGAACTCTGTGGATGAATAATTGGACATTTGAAATGTGGAATATATGTGGTCTATGACACGTGTTCTTCGCGTGTCTGCGCTGCTGTGGCAGAGTATTGAAGATAAATTGTTCCCTCCAGACTGAAGCGCTATGAAACTTGTGAGATTTTGTATGTGCAATTTTGGTGTAATGGCCTAGTATGCCAGTTGTAGTAGATCAGTGTATACTTGTACAATGTGTGTGTGTGTGTGTGTGCGCGCGCGCGCGCGCGCTGCCTCTAGAAGATAGGTCGGTACAGTAACTCACAGGTTGTAGCAAAGCAAAAGTTTCTAGACAAAACTACTCATCAGTTGATAATCCAAGAAATACACAGTAGGCCAATGTATGTCAGTTGACCATTTTATGAATAGAAGTGTACTGATACATGTAGTTGGGTAATAGTCTTAATGAACAGAGAATAAGAGGTCAACATGTTAATGTATAGCAAGCGAAACAGCTTGGTTTGTGATCTGCCGTCCCATGGCTCATCGACGATGCCCACAGCAGGATTCTGCAGAGAAGTTCCTCTGTATCCAGTGCAGTTGTCTTGAACCTGTTTCTGATGAAGAAATTTATGCATCTATTTGTTAGCTCCCCTAGAACTGCAGCTAGCTAGGAGAATATCCATTCTGGGACTCTCTCATCTGGAAGCAAACGGCAGCAGCTGGGTGTTATAATTCACAACAGAGGTAAAGAAATCCAGTCACAAGAAAGGTCAGCTCATTCAAAGCACGTGGTTGATCTTTTGAATATCTGTTGCTTTCGCCTGATGCCCTGATTGTCTTGACTATGAAGCCATTGCTTAGTCATGTAAAGCCATCACCATCATTGGTTCCTTAACTCCCCCCTGCATTTCTGATCTTGTCCTTAGTGTTGATCATGCTAAGGAGAGACTCATTTTTCCTACTTCAACGTCTTTTTTCTGGTTCCTCAACTTTCTCGACGTTGATCAAGTTCAGGATAGACTAAGTTTTCCTACTGCTACGTCTTTGTCTTCCAGCAGCCATTGCCATTGATACCAGAATGTACTGCTATAGCAGCCATCATGGTAGTTAGTCAGCGATGAACAACAGCACATTAATAAACATTTACAAAAGTAAAACACATCTACTGAATCTTCACGTGTGTGGGGTTTAGTCAAAGAAAAACAAAGATGATGCTGCAATACAGAGAGCCAAGAAGGTTCTGTTCACACTATATAAAGTCCTCTAACTAAAAAAAAAAAAAAAGTCCTCTAACCTGTATGACCGACCAACCATGCTACAAGTGTAGCGATTTTGACTTTAGAAAAGGAAAGCAGTGCACCATATAAAAGAGATAAAGATACAATAAATATCAAAATGATGACTCCAGGTCTCCAATATGTAAAGAGAAAATTTGGGCTATTGATGAACAGGTCGACATTGTTGACTGCATGAAGATTACATTCTTCTTATTCGAGTAGTGTTTCAACCAGCTGTGAAATTGTAATCAGAGCTGGCCTAAGACTGTGTTAAACTTCCGGACAACACAAGCTCTTAGCTTGAACTATGTTCAAGGCCCTTCTATTGGAAGCACAGATTCACTCAAGACAGCAGTTCATTACCATGCTCAGATAGGACCTGATAATGCAGAGGCTCCCAAAACACTTTGGGTTCCATTCCATATCATGGAAAAAATTGAGGTACTAGTTTTTTTTAGAAGAAACAAGGTAACCCTGGGCAACACATAACAAATAACTCTAAGTTGCAGAGGTATTCAGATTTTGCGCTCGAGCATGGTCAATGTATGACATGAAATCTTTGTTGTAATTATGTTGATGGAAACCGTCACCTAAGAAAATGAGGTACTGGATTTTTCTAAAAAAGTTGAGGTAAAAAAAATCTAGGTACCAGATATTGGACTGCTTGGACAGTCTTAGTCAAAAAAGAACATTAACACCAAATACAACTGCAAAAAGGGAGATACTCTACTCTGAATATCTCACATTCTTTTTTTGACCCACTAACCATCTTGTGATCATAGTTAATAAAGCCAGATGTATTCTTCAGATTTGAGTTCAAACCACAGGCAAGGCAAGTAGAGTTCGGATTTTGAAACCTATTGATGAATACCTGGACGTAGAAATGTGCAATGTTCGGTATAAGACGCCGTGCTCTTGGCGAGCTGGCGCTGCTGTTTTTTGAGGAAACTGGAGGGGCCGGAGCCCCTACAGAGCTTTATTGGGAATTAAAGAACAAGTTAGAACAAGTTACAAAGAGAACGAAAAACGGACGACAAACAACAAACAGCCAAGGGGCTCAAGAAACGAAAAAAGAAACAAAAAAAGCAGAACTAATCTTCTAAAAGTATAAATCTTTGACTCCATGAGGAAAAAGAGAGCAGCAAATTTTGGCTTGATCCTATGCTTGAGGAGCAACAGCTCGGCGCTGCTGTTGCCAGTGTCGGAGCTAATTTTTTCCCACAAACTCAAGCTATATCTACAAGCTGCTCTATCTGGAGTCCATGAAAGTCAAGGCGAATAAGTATTTGTAGGACAATGTATATTGGTTGAGTGGATTATGTATATAAGGGTATAGATACATGTAATTGGGTAATACTCTAAATGAACAGAGAAGAGGTCAACAGGCTGATGGAGAACAAGCTAATGTGCACATCTCTGTTTTCAAAGAATAGGTCCTCTGTGTTTGCCTCCTTGTTGTGTTCCTGCCCAAGCTCTTCACCTACAAACACAGAAATGGCTGGAGGCAGGCAGGCTTGGGGTGTTTGGAGGGAGGGGTTTCAGAGGTGCCATGTGGCCTGTTGGCTGTGGCAGGCTGGCAGCACAATCATGCCGTGCACTGTTACACGAGCCCGACAGATTAGCCAGGAGACGTTATATTGGCACCACGAAATACATCTTCTAGGAATTGTACAGAACAGAAAACAACCAAATACTGAAATCAAGTAACCTTGTTCCCATTCTCTCTCAGTTCTAACCGACCAAGATGCTTTTGGTTCGGTAGCTATCCTAAGTTGCATCTCCTACTTGAACATAGAGATAGTATATTGAGCTCCATGCACCGATAAATTTAAGTCAAGGCTATAATATGAGAGTTGTGGACATTCTCTATGACAAGAAAACCTCTGCGTCAGTATCTTTCATTATTTTATCTTTTTCTCTGCAAACGTTTTTTTCTCTCAGTAAACATTTACAAATCAAGTCTATGTATGCTGCTTTAATTAACAATGGGGTAAGAGTGTCACAAGATATTTGGAAGACAAAATTACCAATGAAAATAAAAATATTTATGTGGTGTATTAAAAAAGGTGTTGTTCTAACCAAAGATAACCTGGCTAAGAGAAATTGGAATGGGGATAAACAGTATTCTCTCTGTCATCTTCCAGAGACAATTCAACACCTCTTTTTGATTGCTTCTATGCCAAACTTTTGTGGCGCTCTGTACATCTACTTTTGGATTAACACCTCCTTCAAATATAAATGACTTGTTTCGCAAAAAAAAAAAAAAAATATAAATGACTTGTTCCACAATTGGTCTAAAATGGGGGAACAAAAAGTACATTGTTATTAACAGCAGCATCTGCACTCATATGGGCAATTTGGATAATAAGGAATGAAATAGTTTTTGACAAATGCAAACCAAAAAATCTTTTTTTGGTACTGTTCGAGGAACTCATTGGCTACGACGATTGGGCAAGCCTGCGCGGCGGCATGAAGATCTTCAGGATCAATTGATCTCGCGGCATGTCACCTAGAAGTGTCAGCTTTATCTTTCTTTCGCTCTAGTGGTTGCCCGTCACAGAGACACGTTGGTTATGTTTAGTCAAAGACCGTTATTTGCTTGTTTCATTGGTTATGAATGTGGCTGGAATTTGTATTCAGCAAACCTTAAGTTTGGTTTGAACTCTGTAATAATTGGCAAAACTTAAGTTTGGTTTGAACTCTGTAATAATTGGTCTAATTCTATCTACGGATAGATGAAGCCGGATTTTTATCCTTTATCTAAAAAAAGAACATATCACTGTTCTGTTGATAACAAACACACTTTACACATGAAAATGCAGTAGAGCTTGACAATTTGGTAACATGAAAAATGCAATAATCACAATAACATCACTTTTAGTAACATATCAAAACATAATCACATATATTCCTACATAAGGTTACCAATAGCAAATTTAGTGAAGTGTGACTGAATTTTTAGCTCTGGAATCTCACAAGTCACAAGTAAGGATATAACTATGGTAGGGCAGCATTTGTAACCTCCATCCTAAGACCTTGAATTTCCCATGAGCTTTAACACTTCCATACACGACATCTTGAACAGTTATCCTTGGAACCTCCTCTTGCGTAGCGCATTGGCGCTCATCATACAGCAGGGCATATTCAAAAGGTGTAGCCATTCTCCCAATATATGTAGGTCGCTTCTGGTTTACAAGATCAAATGGATCTCCACCAAATCTTGTTGATTTGACTTCTCAAGAAATCCAGAACCTTGTACCACAAGTGGATAACAAAAAGTTCTCTGCCAAAAAAACAAGCGGTCATTTTTGCACCAATGAAACATCGACTAAGAATCTTTGCTACCTCCATGGCCAGGTGTGCAAACCTCGGGTGCATATTGGGATCGATGCTTCCAAATGTGAGCGTCTTGAAGAAATACCAATAAGCTTCATGGGACAAAAACTCCATATGTAGTGCCGGTATTGTCCCAAACTTTATGATATTATCAGATTGGCTTGTCACTATAACTTTACTGCCACTAGGCACATGATGTATAGAAGTAGAACATAAACCTTCCAAGCATCTTCATTGAAATCACCAACTAACTCGACAACAACTAGTAATCTTCCATCTTTTTTCGAACTCGACACTGCACTATGGTGTTCAAGTTCACATCCCTGTCTAAACTTAGCAAGGATATCACCTGTCAAATCATTATCTCGCAAGAACAATATTTCAGAGAAATGATTACGGACTCTTTTCATCCTTGCAAATATGAGCAACAAGGGTGCTCTTGCCAACTTTATAGGGACCTACAATTGGCAGGACTTCAAATCTTTCGAAACCAGGAGGTTGCCTATGCAACAGGAAGTTGATGACGAGTTCAGTCTCCACTTGACGGCCAAACATGCAGTTGCCGAGTAGGACATGCATGTTATAAGGCTCGCGATATATGCGAGGATAACTCGTCATGAATATAAAGTAGCTCTTGCACATCAAGGATCATGGAGCTTAAATGATCAAGTGATTTTTGCATTTGTTCCCAATTCTGTGTGTTTCTATTGGATGAACACAAACCTTGTAGAGGATTTATTTTGGACACAAAAATAGAGTGACTCAGGACCTGACCTGATCTGGCCTCCTTTTTGTGTTCGAGGTTGGTATCTGAAGGCATCGAGGATGTAATAACCTTGGTGCATGCATGGCTTGTCCGAGCATGTCCAGCTGCTGGAGCATAGCTTGGTTTGTGATCTGCCGTCCTGTGGCCTCATCAACGATCACCTGTGCACGGAGCAGGATCCTGCAGAGGCGATCCACCACATCCAGTGCAGTTGGCTTGGAGCTGTTGCTGTTGATGAAGAAATTTATGGATCGATTTGTTAGCTTGCCTAGAACTGCAGCAAGGAGAATATTCATTCTGGGACTCTCCGCTTTGGAAGTAAAAAGCAGCAGCTGTTGGGTGTTGTAGTTCACAACAAAGGTTCTTCATGCAATCATTGCCATTTATACTAGAATGTACTTGTTGACACCCAAAAATGGCTTGGTCTAAGGCATAGAAAATTTCAAGACTTTCCACAGCGTGACCGGGCGTCCGGTCAACTACGTGCGTCCCGGTCAAGAAAGGTGTGTTTTCAAGACTTTCAGGAAGTGAGGGACGATGGCCACCGAGTGTCCGGTCATTGTTCGCTTGTCCGGTCATGCATTCGGTCAGAGGCGTCGGTTGGCGAGGCATTTCGAGCTCTCGGAATTGACCGGACGATGGTGACCGATGAGTCGGTCGGCCCGATCCAGCGTCCGGTCAATACGCGACGGGCTGTCTCCGTACGATCCCGAACTGATCTTTTTCCTAATCGTGTTTGGGTCGGTTTTTGGAGATGGGAAATGTACGTCCAAGGATGGTTTCCTAAAAGCATAAGACCACCCTCCTCTATATAATAAAGAGGTTCATGGACGATTTGATCTCATCTTTATCCAATCGACAAACACATCTACTACCGTCTTGCTTGTAGGTCAACTTCCCTCTACCCTGGTGTTTGTCGACGTTCTTCGTGAACTTCGCCGGCGTTCTAGGCGGCCTTGCTGGTCCTAGGGAAACCCTCGCATGTGTCCTCCCGACGGGTCATCCCGGAGGTGCGTTCAGAGGTCTTCCAGTCGTCACCGAGCTCTACATCGGCCTTAGCGATCTTTTGATCGTTCGTGGCTGATCACGCTTCGGTGTTTGCTGCTTCAAGGTTGATTGCAACCTTCGTGGGCTTCCAAGGCCCTCCCGGTGTGTTTGGTGTGGAAACATAGTTTCGCGTCAACAATACTCTCTCCGTAGTCATAAAACATGATGTTTAGGACAATGACACAGTCTCCAAAAAACACAACTTTGACTTCTTGTAATTCTAAAAATAGTTATAAAAAATGATATATGTATATTTTTATCAAAGTATTTTTTCAAGACAAATCTTTGAATGTAGTTTTTTAACAAATTATTTGGCGACACAAATGCTACACGTATTTTCTACAAATCAAATTTAAATCGTGGCACATACACCAACAACGACTTATTTAAGGACGGTGGAAGTAGTTTTTTTAGGTACCCTAGGGAATAGATAATAAATAACTTTAACTGCATAGGTATTGAGATGAGATTTTCAGGGTGTTGAAATGCATTATGGAAACAAAAAAAAAAACATGTCTTGCGATTAATATGACATTTTGTAGTGCAAAATTGCAATAGAAAGCGGAGCTAGGCTCCAGATTGAATTCAACCGAGGGCACAAAAGGATGCAGAGTATGGAAGAAGGAACCGGTGCTGCTGCAGCAGAGTTGTTGGGGGCTGGACAAGGCATCTGGGACGCAGATCTGACATAGGCGAGGCTGGATTATCGGTGGCGGCTGGTGGGGCTACCGGGCCCATAAGTGACGCGAGGCTGTGTTTAGATCCAAATTTTGGAACTCCAATCTATGTCACATCAAATCTTTTGCCTCATGAATGGAGTATCAAATGTAGGTAAATGAATTAACTATTTACACAGTTTGGATATATTTTGCGAGATGAATCTTTTGAGCTAGTTAGGTCATGAAATAACTAAACACTACCTTTGACCCTACCAACTCCTTTTTTGTTTTGTCTAACTGATGCAGAGACCACAACTGTTAGATTGCCCACACTGTTGAGGATGCTCCAAACAAAAAAAAATCTATGACATCAAGCCCCGATACCTATCTCCTTAATTGCATCGCCATAGTGCGGGCATCAACGCTTCTCCTGTTGTGGACCCTGCATAAAGGAAAAATCCCTTTTCCCCAACCTTTCGTCTCCTCCCAAATCGGAGACCGCGGCCTCTCTTCACCACCGCATCCTCCATGGCATCGCATCCCGACGATTGTGTGGGATATAATCTTTTATTATTGAAGCATCGGTGAACCTAGATGAGCCAGTGCCAATTTTTTTGGGCCACTCGGCACTGGGTACAATTTGTGGCACTGGTGCTTAGATGCTCTCTCTCCTCTCCACGCACCGGTAAAAACACGATCCCGTGAACATTCTAACCCTCTCTATTGCAATTCCATACCGGGCCTCCTAGTGATTCCCATGTGCTATGCCTAGTGATAGTGTTTTATTACTAACTAAAAACAATAAGAGAATTAATTCCAGCATTTTGGTAGTGACAGGGAATTAAACCCCTCTCTATTGCAATTCCAACATTTTTGTTGTGGTTTTCACAGGTTTTCACAACAATCTGGTTTCCATTGCATAGGTTGCCTATTTCGAAATAGACATCTGTGCGCCCGCATCTCCATTCAGACACGGCTTCCTACTCTGCCTTGCCCACCTCTCTCTAGAAAAAAAATCTCCCCACTCCGTCTTGCTGTCCCCCAGCTCTTATTCTCTTCTTGAATCCACTAACAGCAGCAGAGCCCCGCGGCGCCACCGCTGCATCCTTGCCATAAGAATCGAGTGTAAGGTTTTGATGAACTCTAACGAAACCAATGCACCGATGGAAGCACCAATGCACCGAAACCGGCCTCATTTGCTGCATGATCGAGACGTTGTCAGGATCTGTTGTCGGAGTTGGATCGCTGCTTGATCGACGGTATGCCAAGGCAGCGACGAGGGGACGCTGCCGGGAAACACTCCTGGCCTCACGACTCGTGGATTCCTTCCGCGTGGAAAATGAAGGGAACCGGGCAGCTATTCTCAGGTCGGCAGTCTTCCAAAGTGCGCAAAAATTTTTGTCCAGGGAGGTTGGCGTGGCGGGCAGATTGTCCTGGCAAACACGCCGGGATCCATTCCACCACTCTTCTGCTTTGCTACAGTCTATAGAAAAGAACAAAATAATAGACAAAGAAGAAAATTTTCTTACTTCATCCATCCGGCCATCCAATCACACTTCACTAGCTCTCCCCCATCCAAGACGTATTAGAATAGATGACACAGTTATTGGATAAATCTCCAAGCCATGAGTCATGTTTGCTAATAAAAACATAATAGGTACATGAACAAAACAATAGCTACCAATTTGTTATAACTAAGGGAAAACATCACCCGCACATTTCACATTCAGAGGGAGAAAAAATAAATCACTTTATGAATGCCACGATAGCAAACAGATAATAGTAGGACAGTTATGAATGTCACATATGTTACACCATTTTTTTTCCAACATTAAACATCCTATCAAGCATGACTACGCTTTAGCTTGTCGGTGACACCTTATCAAAACATACTCAGATATTTCACCACATAAGCCAAACAACAGAAGAAATTCAACAAATCTGATTCATTTATTCTTTAGTACCTATTGAGACCGCTTCCTCTTGGTAGTTGCAGTTTTTTTTCCTTCGAATCTCACAAGAGAAAATATAGCTATAGTAAGGTGGAATCTGAGACCTCCATGATAGGACCTCAAACTTTCCTTGAAGCTTAATGTTTCCATACAACACATCTTGGATCGTTATATCTGGAACCTCCTCATGTGAAGAGCGTTGGTACAGACAACCAGGCACAACAGCTTCAGATGGTGTGGCCATTCTCCAAAACTGCACAGGTGTATCCTTGATTACTAGATCATATGGATGCCTACCATATTTGGAGATATGTTCCTGAATAAGTGATTTTAAGAAGGTTAAAACCTTGCACCAAAAGTGGATGTCAAAGTTGTTCCTCAACAGAGAAGCAGTGTAGTTTGCACAAATGAAACATAGATGCAGCACCCTTGCTATCTCCATGGCCACACGAGCAAACCTTGGTTGCATATTAGGGTCCATGCTTCCAAATGTAAGTGTCTTAAAGAAATACCAGTATGCTTCATTAGACAGATTCTTCAGATGTAGAGGTGGTGTTGTTCCAAACTTGACGGCCTCGCCTGATCGGCTTGTAACTATGATTTTACTACCCCTTGGCATGCATTGTTTATAAGAAGACAACAACTTATTCCAGGCAACTTCATGAACATCACCATCTAATTCGACAACAAGCAACCTCCTGTTTTTGTTTGTATTCAACACGTTTTTTGATGTTCCACTGCACATCCTTTTTCGAGTGTAAGGAGGTCATAATTGGTAAAATCATGGCCGCTCAAGAAAAACAATTTCGGAGAAATGATCACGGACTCTTTCATCCTTGCAAACATGACTGACAAGGGTGCTCTTGCCGACATGAAAAGGACCAACAATTGGGAGGACCTCAAGTTCTTCAGAACCATGAGGTTCTGTATTCAACAGGAAGCTAATGACAAGATATGCTTCCATCTGCCGGCCAAACATGCAGTTGCTCAACAACAAATGCATGTTATAAGGCTGGCGGTAGAGCCGAGGGTAGCTTGTCAAGAGCACAACCAGCTCTTTCACGTCAAGCATCATACATCTCAAATTGTTAACAGCATGTTGCAATTGTTCTAAAATCTCTGTGTTTCTACTGGAAGAACATAATCCTCTAAGAGAATTTGCATTGCACAGAGACAGAGAATGACTCACAATTGGACCCTTGATATCCTTCGCATCTTGAGACTGGTATTTGGATGTGTCAAGTAAGTAGTTGCCTTGGTATATGGCATCTATCAGCATGCCCAGCTGCTGCAACATAGCTTGGTTGGTGATGTGGCGTCCTGTGGCCTCCTCGATGATGACCTGTGCCCGAAGGAGAACCCTTTGCAGGCTGTCCTCAACCTCCGACACCTTCGGCTTTGACGTTTTGCTGATGAGGAAATTTATGGATCTTGTGATCACCTCACCAAGGGCTACAGAAATTATTGCGTCCATTTGGGTACTCTTGCTCTTATCATGAAGATGATCACACAGGGGGTGTGGATGAGCTAAGTGAAGTTAACGGTTTTCTTTGGAGGAGCTAAGAGATTTTCCTAGTTGATCCGAAATCTTTCAGAGTTATAACGCAGCAGGTCGAGGAAGGTATATCGTATAACTGGTGGAATTCAACGCAGCACAGGTTTATTTGGTGAAGTCATTGCAGCATCTCCTGGCATGTGAGGTCAGTTCGGGTGGTCACCTATAGTGCTACCCATTTGCATGTGACGAAGCTGCCAGCTGAATTTATAGAAAAACAAATCAGGCCAACAATTTCTCAATCTTGGTGACATAGAGCCAACAATTTGTTTATATCACAAACCTGCCACTGAGAAAGGTACTCCCTCCGTCTCAAAAAGAATGTAAATCTAAACTCTCGAGGAGTCAAACAATTTCAAATTTGACCAAATTTATACAAAATAGTAGTAATATTTGTGTCATAATATGAGTATCTTTAGATTAATCATGTAATATATTTCTATCCTACATCTACTAAGAGATACAAATGTTAGTAATTTTTTGTATAAATTTGGCCAAAATTATAATCGTTTGACTTCTCAGAAAACGAGATTTACATTTTTTTTCAGACGGAGGGAGTACATCGTTTTGTTGTGACGTGGAGCCAATAATTTGTTTACATCACTAATTAACCTGCCACCGATTAGAAAGGTACATCTTTTTTGTGACGTGGACCAACAATTTGTTTACATCACAAACCTGCCACTGAGAAAGGTACATGTTTTTGTTGTGACGAGGAGCCAATAACTTGTTTACATCACCAATTAACCTGCCACTGATTAGAAATGTACACCTTTTTTTTTTTTTTGTGATGTGGAGCCAACAATTTGTTTACATCACCAATTAACCTGCCACTGATTAGAAAGGTACATCTTTGACTTCTCCATCCTTAGTTACGTGGAGCCAAAAACCATCACCATCTTGGAATCCCTTCCTTTTCAAATTATTTATGCTTCGGCATATATAGTAGAATTAAGGCACATGCTGCGCCACCCTTTTCCATGACAGACCTTGACTCAAAGCCGTAGGTGACCTACAATGCACAAATCGACGTGGCAATGGATTAATTAACTTCCAGTTTTTGACATAATGTACAAATCGAAGCAAAAAAATCCAAATTCAATCATCAAGCATATAAAATATATGAATAATGTACAGTCCTGCTACACCGGAGCTTCCTTGGGGAAACCAACGTCATGCTAAAAATCTCTCATATTGGTCCCTTGGTTTTATCTGACTTGTGACCGAATGTGTAACAAGCGTGCCGGGCTGGACCCTAGGGGTGGTGGCTAGGGCTAGAGATGGTGGGGGGTGGCGGCGTGCGGAGGGAAGGGGAGGGTAGGAGTGGCAGCTGCAGTGGAAGGAGAAGGAGGCATAGGGGATAGGAGAGGGAGGCGATGAGTGTGGAGGAGAAGGGAAAGGAGACATAATTTTTTTTTCTTTGCTTAATCGGTGATAGATACAATGACTCTATATTTGTAGTACCGAGAGGACACATACTATGTAAGTAATCTCTACTCTATTTCCATATAATATCTATTTCTTTCCTTACCTATTATTCCCTAAAAATATGATGATGGAGATTTGGTGGCAGCAGCGGTAGGCCGCAGGGCTGCCGCCCTCTTGGGCTGGGCGCATGCCCTATGGGGTGCGTGGCCGGCCCCTAGGGCCCATTGGAGCTGATATGTAATAGAATGATGTACTGAATCCATTTGTTCCTGGGCGTACGCCCATGCATCCTCTCCTGTTCGCTTGAACTTGAACATGCAGGCGCACTCCTCAACTCAACATCTCAGTCTGAGCTTTCGATAACCAACATCAGTGTATATGTAAGCATCGACAACATCAAATCTGGTTTGTAACACTTTTTTATAGTTATTGTAACATATGCAGATTATGAAACAAATATTTATTTCACCACTACATGTGGCATTGATGAGTATACTTTTTTATAGTTACAACCAAAGGCAGTAACACACTATTTTGTGTTACTATAAGATTTCACTGGAACACATTTGACGAAAAGTATGTTACAACAAAGTGCTACAATATCCTTGTTTTTGTAGTGGTGATCCTATCAAGCAAGACTGTGCTTTAGCCAGTACGTGACACTCTATCAAAACATCTCCTCAGATATTTCACCACATAAGACAAACAACATAAGAAATTCAACAAATCTGATTCATTTTTTCTTTAGTAATCAGACCTCTTCCTCTTGGTAGCTGCAGTTTTTTTTCCTTCGAATCTCACAAGACAAAACATAGCTGTAGTAAGGTGGAATCTGATACCTCCATGATAGGACCTCAAATTTCCCATGAAGCTTAATGTTTCCAAACAATAAATCTTGAATTGTTATATCTGGAACCTCCTCGTGTGAAGAGCGTTGATACCGACAATAAGGCACAATATCTTCAGATGGTGTGGCCATTCTCCAAAACTGCACAGGTATATTCTGGCTAAATAGATCATTTGGATGCCTACCATATTTGGAGATATGTGGCTGAATAAGCGATCTTAAGAAGGTTAAAACCTTGCACCAAAAGTAGATGTCAAAGTTGTTCCTCAACAAGCAAGCAGTGTAGTTTGCACAAATGAAAGATACATGGAGCATCTTAGATATCTCCATGGCCACACGAGCAAACCTTGGTTGCATATTAGGTCCATGCTTCCAAATGTAAGTGTCTTAAAGAAATACCAGTATGCTTCATTAGACAGATTCTTCAGATGTAGAGGTGGTGTTGTTCCAAACTTGATGACCTCGTCTGATCTGCTTGTAACTATGATTTTACTACCCCTTGGCACACGTTGTTTATAAGAAGAGAACACCTTATTCCAAGCATCTTCATGAACATCGCCATCTAATTCAACAACAAGCAACCTCCTGTCTTTGTTTTTATTCAACACATTTTTTTGATGTTCCACTGAACAGCCTTTTCTCGAGTGTAAGGAGGTCATAATTGGTAAAATCATGTCCGCTCAATAAAACAATTTCAGAGAAATGGTCACGGACTCTATCATCCTTGCAAACATGTGAGACAAGGGTGCTCTTTCCGACTTCCGAAGGACCAACAATTGGGAGGACCTCAAGTTCTTTAGAACCATGCGGTTCTGTATTCAATAGGAAGCTAATGACAAGATGTGCTTCCATCTGCCGGCCAAACATGCAGTTACTGAGCAGCAAATGCATGCTATAAGGCTGGCGGTACAGCCGAGGGTAGCTTGTCAAAAACAGAACCAGCTCTTTCACATCAAGCATCATAGAGCTCAAATTGTTAACAGCATGTTGCAATTGTTCTAAAATCTCTGTGTTTCTACTGGAAGAAGATAATCCTCTAAGAAAATTTACATTGCACAGAGACAGAGATTGACTCACAATTGGATCGTTGGTATCCTCCACATCTTGAGACTGGTATTTGGATGTGTCAAGTAAGTAATTGCCTTGGTATATGGCATCCATCAGCATGCCCAGCTGCTGCAACATAGCTTGGTTGGTGATGTGGCGTCCTGTGGCATCCTCTATGACGACCTGTGCCCGAAGGAGAACCCTTTGCAAGGTGTTCTCAACATCCAACACCTTCGGCTTGGAGCTTTTGCTGATGAGGAAATTTATGGATCTAGTGATCACCTCACCTAGGACTGCAGAAATTATTGTGTCCATTTGGGTACTCTTGCTCTTATCAGGAAGATGATCAAACAGTGGGTGTGGATGAGCTAAGAGAAGTTAATGGTGTTCTTTGGAGAGCTAAGAGTTTTTCCTAGTTATAATGCAGCAGGTCGAGCAAGGTACATCTTCTAACTGGTTGAATTCAACGCAGCAGGTTGGTCAAGTCAATCAGCATCTGCTACCATGTGAGGTCAGTTCGTGTGGTCGAGTTAGTTGAGCCACCTACTTATTTACATGTGACCAAAATGCCAGCTAAATTAATAGAAAAAATCTGGCAACGTACATCTTCTGATTTCATAATCTTGGTGACGTGGAGTCAACAATCTGTTTACATTGTTTGTCAAAAAAAAAAAAACAATCTGTTTACATTACAAACCTGCCACGGAGATAGGTACATCTTTGACTTCTCCATCCTTAGTGACGTGGAGCCAAACGCCACCACCATCTTGGAATCCCTTCCTTTTCACATTATTTGAGCTTTGGCACAGTAGAACTAGTGAATTCTCCGCGTGTTGCTGCGGTTATACAAAACTAAATTTAATTTAATCTAGCTAAGATGAATTTAAAAGTAATTTCAATAATGAACTACAGAAAAGGCATCATGTTAATCTTGGATCATCAACTTTAACAAAGAAAACATAGGTTACTAAATTTTGGAGGATAATATTTGGAACTGAACGTCCAACACAAAAGATATCAGTTTACGGTATGAGTAGATTTGAGAAAGTACTAACCTGCTAATAATCCAACATACCTTGGGTGCTAGTAATATTTTACTTGAAGAAAATCTAGAGGGGCATGTACTTAACTTTTAGAGGAAGAGGTATATATATGCAAGAACATGATATCATATCTCCCTCCTCCATTTTTCTTCCCCTGCCGTCAAAACTGCATTCTATCTCATGGGTTGTCAAAAAATAGAAAAAAAAAGAAAAAGAATAGCACAACATTACCTCAATTGTGTACATGCTTCGTGCTTCCCCTGCCGTCAAAACTGCATTCTATCTCATGGGTTGTCAAAAAAATAAAAAAAAAGAAAAAGAATAGCACAACATTACCTCAATTGTGTACATGCTTCGTCTTCCCACTCATATCCAACATAGAATGGCCTTCTCTTCCGCATTGGAGCACTGGTCAAATTTTCTCCTCCCTGCATTTTTTCTCCTTCCATATATGCGCGGCGCGTGCATGTCTCGCGGCGGCGGGTGTATGCTCAAAACACATGGTGGTTATGTTGCTGCGAATTTGTGGTTGCCTACAGCGTGGGCATCGCCGGTGCTAGGGACGGGCCTCTACTGCTGGCAACAGGGGTGGTCGCGATGAGCGAATGGCTGGGGGCGATACAGTGTTGACGAGCAAGGCAGAGCTTCGATTGCAGAGGTGATGTTTGTGCCTCAAATGTCCATCTCCTTCTGTAGCCAGGTGATCCCGCCAACTTCATGATGGCCGAGCCGCCAAAGTGGAGTGTGGCCGATCTAGGAGAAGCCTATGCATGGATGCATGTAGTTGTGCGGTGCTGGCAAGCGGTGCAGGGCATGGCAGAGGCGGAGCAGAGTCATTTAAACTACTGCAACAACGACCTTTCATTTTCAAAATGCAGCGAGCTAGAAGAGCTGGTAACCGCACAGTGGTGCATGCCGCAGTTGAAGCAGTAGAGCAACTTCTAGTGGAACGGTGAATACATGGCTGGGGGGAGACCAAACGCGAACAAACAGAATGACTCTTCAGTTGTATGCTTCGGCTGCATTAGTTAGTGAGTGGTGGGATCCATTTGCTGACGTAGCTTTACGAAATCGCAGAGAATTAGCTAGTGGGGGTTTGTTCTTTTAGGCGTAGTAGATTAAGGCACATGCTGCACCACCCTTTTCCATTACAGACCTTGACTCAAAGTCGTAGGTTACCTAGCTACAATGCACAAATCGACGTGGCAATGGATTAATTAGCATCCAGTTTTTTACATAATGCACAAATCCAGGGAATAAAATTCCAAATTCAATCAATCAGAATACAAAATATATGAATAATGTATAGTCCAGTTTTGTTTTAGCCACATCCATCCATATATTCAAATAATTATACCTACATGTTGATCCTATGTTAAAACTTTGTGCATAGAACTAAAAAGTTTGTATTCACACCTTAAAAGCTTAGACAACTTAACTAAATTTGTAACAGATGACTCAGTGTGATTGCCCACCACTTTTTTACAATGGTTGGAGAGGCGCCTGGAGCCGTTCTCGTGTCTATGACATGTGGGCCCAATATGAGAAAAGGCGTTGGGAGGCGTCGGTGGAGAGTATGCGTCTGGAGGCATTTCCTGTGCCTATGACATGTGGGCCATACGACATGTAACGCCTAAAAAAAAATGTGGTATTAGGAACCTAAATAATGAGTGTTAATTGCTTTTTCGTAGTTCTTTTTTTAAACAAAGGGTAAAACAGTACATTAATCATTGTAATATAATGTCTTGAGCCCTATAGTTAGGAGGTAGTATAGTTAGTTGAATATTTTATTTCTAGGGTTTATTCGCCGTCAGTTGCCGATGAGTCGCACGCCAACGCCAACGCCGCCGCACGCCATTGGTGCCGCCACCCTCTATGCTATAGGGTCGCGTTGCCGGGGAGCGAGATGCGGGATGTGGAGGACCTCCTCTCTTGGCTGGACCCCATGGCCGATGAGGAGGAAAGGGCACGGCACCTGGGCCACACCCCAGGCGCGCGGGCTGGCAAGGCACAACCTAGTAAAAATGGAAAAGCCTAGCCGACTTGCTAAGAAGCCCCTCCCAAGCCCCGTTCCTTTCCGATGCCTGCTAAAATTAGAACTAGCTAATTTTCTACCGTTCCATTCCCTCCCACAAAAAATTAGCATCTACGTGCTCAGCAAGCACTATCTACACCATTCAATTCGCATTGAGATGTGTGCACTAGGAGAGTCTGCTGACATATAGTAAAAAAGTGCTAAACACTGGGTGGGAGTAGTGTGTAGCACGAATCTAGAAGCATATATGAACAATGTAGATAGTGCGTGCTGAGCATATAGATGCTGCATTGCATATCTGCTACCAAGCCCCTCCTAAGTTCCCACGTGCCATACTCGCTTCTCGTCGCAAGTCGCGGTAGCGTGCCCGCATGCCCGCATCCCTTTCCTTCTCGCGCAGCCTACTACTCCGCTCTACCTCTCCTCCTCGACTTGCGCAGCCTTGAGGAAGGAAGCACCGCTACCCGAGGCACTGCCGCACCGGTCTCGAGTGGGGAGGTTGTAAGGACCGGCACAGGCTACCGGCCTTCAGCACGGAGGACATGAGGACTAGCGCTGCCTTAAGCGCCACCGCGGGCACCGGCTAGCGGCTCGACCTCCTCCTTCTCCGTCGTTCCTTTTTTTTGCGTAAGCAGGACTCGGGCTGGCACAGCCCGCTAAACTGCTCGTGCATGACATGACATGAATTCTAGCCAGTGGGCTGTACTTGGGCCGACAGCCAGGAATGAGGCCCATAGTGGCACGTCCGGCAGTGCACGGCGTGCTAGTTAGCCTGACCACCAGCGAGCCATGCGGTGCTGGGCCAACCCGATGGAAAACTATAATCTCCACTTGATTTAATATTGAGTACTTTGCAATTTCCATAGCAACGCACAAGAGATAACATCTTCTAGTTACACATAACGTATGCCAACATAACATGATTTGTTCTTTACATCTGATAGGTTGTCTCACATGAGGGCGACACGGGCAGCAACAAACCAGCGCCGCCAGCACCACTTCGCCCGCTCGATCTGGCCTTGCCGCCGCCCGAGCAGGTAGCCGAGATGCCCGCGACTGCGAGGAAGGCGGCGGCGGGGATTTTTTCTCCTCCCCGCTGTCTCCGCGCGACATGGACAGCGACCTCGCGGCGCCGGCGGCGAGGTTCGTGGCAGGGAGGTGCTTTGGGGGGCGGATCCGTGCCCCCTGCTGTGGATCCGGTGCCACCTGCTGTGGATCCGGTGCGGCTTCGTGGGAGCAGCGCGGAGAGGTTCAGTGGAGGTGGTTGGAGCGTTGGTGGGCGCTGCCCGGCGTCCGGCGGTTACGGCATTCGGCGACGGAATTGGCTTCCTTTGGTCGGTTCCTGCCTTCCTTCGGCCGGATCTGGCGAGGGAGCGGCGGTTGGTGGTGGTGGGCAGGCGGGGACGACGGTCGGGCGGGCAGGTGGCGGCGGTCGGCGGCCCGAGCTGCGGTCGGGCGGAAGTTTGGGGCGTGCTGGTGGTGGAGGTGCTGTTGATGGTGGAGTTGGGGCGGCCGAGTACATCCCGCAGCTTACCGGGCGCCCGGGAGCATGGTTTGGCGCCAGTGGCGGAGCTATTAACTTTTGACGCCTAGGGCCGCAATCAAAATGCACGTAGCGCTCACAACGGGTCAAATAGCGCCCGCATCGGATTTAATACCGATAGGACTTGACGCTTAGGAAACTGGTCCTTCGCCGACCGCCGTAAGCGGTCGGCGCCGAAAACGGTTGCGAGCTTCGCCGACCGTGGTGGTCGGCGGCGACGGTCGGGCAATTATTGGTCGGCATAGGCGATTCGCCGACCGCCCAAAAATACCACCTGCCGGCGTATCCTTCGCCGACCACCAAAACGACGGTCGGCGAAGAAAAGTTGCCGTTAACGGAGCGCCGAAGTGGATGGCCGGTTACGCTCTTCGCCGACCGCCTTGTCGTGGGCGGTCGGCCGAAGGTATTTTCATTTTTTCCTCTTTGCCGACCGTTCGCCTAGGTGGGCGGTCGGCAAAGGTGTTTTTTTTTTTTTTTAACAATTTTTCGCCGACCACCGCCCATATAGATGCTCGGCGAAGCTGAAATTTTTTTTTTGCAAAACTTCCCGACCGCCCAACTCATGGTGCTCTGCGAAGGTTCCATCTTCGCCGACCGCCGTGGCAATAGCGGTCGGTCGGGGAATGTGGCCGAAGCCCGGCCATTTTCCTTCCCAGCTTCGCCGACCGCTATTGCAAAAGCGGTCGGCGAAGGCTCCTTCGCCGAGCACCGCGCCGGCGAAGCCCCTGAAAAAATGTTATTTTTTTTTTGTTTTCGTTTTCCCCTTGACAAACTAACACATTATAATATATATCTCATCCATTCAATCACGTAACATATATATATCGCGATTGCACACATCCCGCACATGAAACACAACAATATATCACATAAAACAAGTTGCACAAGTCTACATCGAGTCTCACAAGTCGAACATCATGTCCACGAGTCCAACATCAAGTTTACAAGAGAAACAAGTCCACAAATGATCCGAGAAGTCGCGGGGAGTCTCACAAGTTCATTCACCTGGCGGGAAGGGTGGGAAAGATGGAACTTGATGGTTCGGGACGGAAGCCTTGCTCAACACACGGAGCACCCGCAAAGGGCTGATTCGACCCCGCCGATCCCGGAGTGGAAGCCTTGCGCAAAGAAGACAATGTTGCGGGTGTTAGACATGATTATTTGAAACGAAAATCGAAACTCTTTGCTATCATACTCACAGAGTACCCAGAACGGCCTGAGTCGCAGTACCGTGGAACGACCGACCTAGGAGCCGGGTGGCGACTCAATCCACTGCCGTGGCAAGGAACCTAGTAAGTTCCTCGAACTTGGCCGCCATTGCCGCCTGCTGGGCCTCCACCTCCCGACGGCGCCTCCTTTCCTCTCGCTAGCCGCTGGGCCTCCACCTCAAGGGCACCGAAACGGCCATGTGCCACGCTTGTCTGGGCCGATCGGCGGGTCCGTGGTCCTTGAGGTCACGCATTCTCGGCGCGGCACCGACGGGCTGTCACCTGAAAAAGAAGACAGGTTCAATTAGAAATTTCGACAGAACCTCCCTACACGCCGAGGTTTTCAATACCGCAAGAAAACAGCGGCACGATGGCCGACCAACACATATGCATACACATCGAACTCAATTCTTCATTGTCGGCACACATTCATATACAACGACGGCCGCGGGGCGGCACGAATGCTCACCTAGCTAGGGCGGTGGATCTAACGGGCAAGACGACGACGGACCACGAGCATGGACACGAACGGGCGGCACGAGGACGGCGTCGACCTTCTCCCTCCTCCCTCCTCCTCCTCCTCTTCCTCCTCTTCCCTCCTCCTCCTCCTCTTCCTCCTCTTCCCTCTTCCCCTCCTCCTCCTCCTCCTCCTTCCCCTTCTTCTCCTCCTCCCTCTTCTTCCCTAGCACCGGCCCTCTTCTCTCCTCCTCTTCCCTCCCTCCCTCTTCTTCTCTTCACCGTGGGGCGGGCGGCGGCGGCGTCGGCGTCGGGGGCCGGCGGGCGGCGGCCGCGGGGGGCGTGGCTCCGGTCTGGCGGGAGGGTCGGGCGGGCGGCGGCGCTCGGGCGGGGCGGCGGCCAGGGTCGGGGCGCGGCGGCGGTCGGGCGGCGGCGGACGGGGCCAGACGTGCGTGTGTGTGTGTGTGTGTGTGTGTTTGTCTGAGCGCGAGCTGAGAGTGGGGGTGAGCTGAGGTGGGGTGGGTTTTGGGTTTAATTTTTTTTTTTTTTATTCTTCGCCGACCGCCAGACGGGGGCGGTCGGCTGAAGTCTGTTTTGCCGACGGCCCAGATCCGGTGGTCGGCAAATCTGCTTTCATTTTCCTTTTTTTAAAAAAATCGACATGATATTTCTTCGCCGACCGCCCCCCAGATCTGGCGCTCGGCAAAGATTTTGGCCTTTTTGGCGGGCGCGCGGGATATTCCTTTTTTTTATAACATATGAGCGCCAGCGCGAAGTTATGTGATTGGAAAAATGATATTCTTGTTTGTTAGTATATTTTGAGCCCTCATCTTTGGACACGTGAGAAAATCAAAAGATCTTGTGCGCGAGACATTCCGATTCCCGCGGCGCGCGAATCATTTTAAAATTCTAAAAAAAAAACGGTCGGAAATTAATGAAATTTGATGAGGCATCGTTATATTGCATGTTTAAGCTGTGGAAAAATTTAAAAGGTTTCATGCAAGTTTGCATCCGGACTGCTGAAACCTAGACATCTCAACTAGAGTTTCATTTATCACATTCTAGAGATGTCTTGGTAACCGCCACCCGAGATGCAAACGTTCACTAAATCGACTCAAACTTTTTTTCATAGTGTACACATGTGATATAAGGACAACTCGTCAAGTTTCATGATTTTTCAACTCCGTTTGAATTTTATAGAATTTTAAAACAAATCGACCCGCAAGTGAGTCGACGTGTTTCACAAGACAAGATATTTGAATTTCGCGTCCGGCCATGGATGAGGACTCAATATAGACTCACAATCATGTTTATCATTTTTTGAATCATTTAGACCCATTATTCGAATCACTTGCGCTCAAATTTTAGTTTTCGAAAGAAATTCAAATATAACATGAAAACTCATAAAATATAGTAAAAGTTTTAAAAAAATCCCAAACTTGAACAATGAACTCAATGTATTGTAGCTAAGGCACAGAAAAGTTGTGATGGTAAATTCAAAAAAATGTATACTTCGGGCCGAAAGTTAACCGAAATAGGTGCTCGGCGAAGGCTTCGCCGACCGCCAGTGTGTGCGGTCGTCGGCGAAGATTTCTTCGCCGACCGCCAGATTCACGGGCGGTCGGCGAAGAGCTTACCCTCGGCGTTTTTTGCCTGCCGCCACGGGCTATGTTGGCAGCGTTTTTTTTAATTTTTAAAAAAAAACTCACCGACCACCCGTTGTGCGGGCGGTCGGCGAAGGTCAACCCTCGAAATTTTTTTGGCGTGCCACGTGGTGGCTGTGCGGGCCGCGGTTTTATAATTTTTTAAAAAAAACTTTGCCGACCCGCCGGACGGAGGGCTGTCGGCGAAGGTGTCGATCTTCGCCGACCGATCGACGGTGGGCGGTCGGGCGGCAGGCGCCGACAAAAAACCGTTACGGTGGCGTCGGAAACGACGACGGGTTTTCTTCGCCGACCGCCGGAGGTCGGCGAAGAAGGCGCTTGTTGCCAAGCGTTTTTCGCCGACCACTTGGCGGTCGGCGGCGACTCTTCGCCGACCGTGGCGCTTTGCCGCGCGGCGGTCGGCGAAGAAATCTTCGCCGACCGCCAAATTTTCAGGTGGTCGGCGAACGCAGTACGGTCGGCGACGACCCAGTTTCCCGTAGTGCGATAGATAAAAAACTTGCTTATAAATGCATAACTTATTATATCTTAATTCCATACTTAAATCCACATCATAGTTGACAAAAACATGAAAATGCTTACAGAATTATGTTGCTAATGATGACTGACCTTGTCACGCTACCACTCCTGATTAGAACTATAGAAATAGAAGGATAAAGTATTACACTTTGCTGACTTACCTTACCCGGATCAGTCTTCGGTGGATCAACCGATCAGGATGCCTAGGAATAGTCTTCGGTGATCAAAGATGCCTATATGCCTGATCGATCCCTCTCCGTGCTTGAAACCTTGAACGATCCCTCTCGTGTCTCCCTCTCAGGTCAGCAGCGCCAGCACCTAGGGTTGGGCCGGTTGGCCTTGCCTTGACCGCGCGGGCAGCTGGAGGGCAGGCAGCGGCGCCGCCGGCCAGCAGGAAGCGGCGGGAGGCGGCACAGCGCCGCACGCCGGACTTGTACGGTACGTCCGCGTCGAAGAGAGAGCACGCGCGCGACGATTCAGTTTCCCTCTTTTTCTCCTCTAGACTCTGGACTCTGCTGTCGGGTCCTCTTCGGGCCAACGAATTTGGCTCAACAGCTAAACCCAGGCCAAAATCAGAGCATTTGCTAAAGATTTTTTGGGCTGCGACTAGGGCCACGGCCCTACTAGCCCTAGGCCCATATCCACCCCCTCGTTTGGCGCGGTGCAGCTTGAAGCGCATGCAGGGGGACCGTAGGTGCCCTGTGGTTGGTGTGGTGGTGAGTAGCGGTGGCTGCGGGCCGGCTAGGGCTGCATGCATGACGCACGGCCGGGCGTCACCGAGGCCGTGGACGTGCCGGGCGTGGACCCGCGTGGGGACGGTGGCGGGCGGCGATAGGTGGCCTGCATGGTGCAGGGTGCGGCGACTCAATGCCGCGGGAGGCCCCGTGTGGGGGCGCCTATGTGGCCGACCGTTTTCGGCCTTGGTGGTCGGGAGGCGGTGTCGGCAGTCTTCTTCGTGCGGGCGGTGGGGCGGCGGCTTTGTTGGTGGTGCTCCCCCTCTTCGCGCTCATCGGTTGCGATTTTCGGCATCGCCTCGGTGGCGGGGCTGGGTGGCCAGGTATGTCTCGCGGTGCCGTGGCGGCATTGTAATGATGTACCGAACCATCTCCTCGGCTGGGGTGTTGCGGAGGCATTGGGGAGTGGTTGCTGCTTGTCTATGAGCGTGCGTAAGGTGCGGTGTCGTTCCGGGCGAAAGCCTTCACCGACATTCTTGTTGTCGGTGGTAATGGTGGCGGCGTTCTTGGAGCGCCGTTTCTCCCGTTGGGGACACCATTATGGGGCATCGTGCATGGAGTCTCGGAGTGAAAACCCGGTCCAGTTTTCTGGACGAGCGACGGCGGCGCCTTCGGCGTCGCATCCTCCTTGGAGGCGCCGCTTCTTGGTACTCATCTCAGCTTGTGGCAGGGTGTCTGGTTGGTCCGTGCGCAGCGGCATTGGAGGCGCGCCTTGGTCTTGGTGGTGGCGGCGAGGTGCAGCGGGCCCATGGGTGCTGGAGGTCTTGGGCTGGTGCGCTTGGTGCGGTGGTGACCCCGGTGATGGCTGGGTGGAAGTGGTGCTCTCTGAGCGGTTTCTTTTATCTGAGTCCTCGGCAGTGGTTTAGTGGAGTGTGAGGCGGTGGGTGTGGCGAGGCCCCCACCCTGAGTAGCCAGGATCAGTGGTTTTCAATAGTGCCGTGCCGGGATTATTTCTGCTGACGCTTCGCTGGAGCTGGGGGATCGACGATCATGCGTGTGCGGCTTGAGGGCGATGGTCCCCGTGGTGGAGGAGAGCTGGTTGCCGCCGGGCTTGCAGCTGGCTGCGCACACAAATAAGAAACGACGGCGCAGGTTCCAACGGCCTGCTTTTGACTCCTCTCCTAGGTGGTGGTGGTGTAGTTGGTGTGGTGAGCTTTGTGTCGATGTCCCAATCCGACCAGTCATTGTGGATGGAGGCTCGTGTTGATGACCCAATCCAACCGAGCGCTCTTCATGTTTATTTTCCCCCATCCGAGTTGTTTTGTTGTTTCTAGTGGTAGGTGGAGCGGAAATCTCCCCTAAGTTGAGTTGAGTGGACACTATTGGTGGCGCGAGTTGAGTCGTTCCGGTACCTATGTGTGTTATGTGTGTTGGTGGAGTAGGGTACCCTCCAAATTGTATGGTTTTTCTGGCCCGGTTTCCAGTCAAAAAACTGGGCTGGCACTTGCCTTTTTACTTTTTTCGTCTAATAGAAATCGCGGCAAAGCTTTTGCCGTCCTTTCTAAAAATAGGTAGTCTCACATTAGTAATTGATAGCGGAGGAACACAACATATAAGGTGGGGCAGCTGTCACCTATCGACTAGCCTTTTGGGTTGAGTTAGTCCCAAAGCCTGGGCTTGTTGTGGGCTCCGTTGGACCTGGACTTGAGTGTTGTTGGTTCAATTTAGTAGTCCTTTACTTGTGGTATCTTTATCTTTGACCCTAGCAACTTGTTTTGCTTTTTAAACTGGAAAATTGAGAGTCGATGAAACACTAATTAAGCTTTAACATAATAAACTGGTATATATAAGTGCTCAGAAGTCAGAAAGTTTGGCAGGTGAGTTCGTACTACTGTATCTTTTCCTTTTGATATTCTAGACAGGTCCTCATCCATAATATTTTTTTCAATGTAGAGTTGTACGAGAGAAATGATAACTATTAACTAGTCAATGATGCACAAGAAGGTTAATAAATAAACAACACGAACACTGATGTGTGCTTCCGTCTCCTTGGAAGAACTGCACAGACTAGGAATTATGCAAAGTGTTAGGTACGTCTTGGACTTTATATACAAGTGTTTCCTGGCCATCAAATATTCGATTCCCTCTGCTGAAATTTTAAACTTGTGGTTCCACTGATATCAACACAATCTCCAATCTTTTCTAAAAATAATATTAGGGAATAAATATTTAGGAAAGAAATAGGTTACACCTGACAAGGTAGTAATAAATTAAATACTACTAGTATTGTTTCATAACGTTGAAACCTGTAACATCCTATAATTACGTATGACTCCTAGCTTGATGTGTCATGATCCAGAGACACACCGCTCACGCTCAAAGCATGCTGCAACAATGCTCCACTCTAAATATTTGCTAACCTCTGCAGTTCTGCTACGAGGATGCCAAATTGCAAATCACTAATCATGATTACGAGGCTCTGTTTAAAATCAACATTTGACGGGTGGGTTCAATTCAGTATATAAATGAAGGGGGTGTCATGTATCAAATCGGAGGCCCATGGGGCAACCGACCGCGCGAGCAGGGGAGCCGCCCTAGGGCCGGCCGCCTCCGCCACCACTGCGTATAATGTGGTCGATATATTGCAATGGGCCTCATGGGCTAATTATATAGATTACATCGTCTACCCACACGTGAGGTGTTAGTCCTATGTAATCTATATAATCAGCCCATGAGGCCCATTGCAATATATCGACCACATTATACGCATCCTACTCTTTTACATGGTATCGCGAGTTAAGGTTTCCCGGTCCCGACCTAGCCGCGCCGCCCCTTCCGCTGCTCCCCACGCCCCGGGGATCCCGATCGATCTCCACAGGGGGCAACGCCGCCAGGATGCGCCGCGGATCCCTCGATCCACCGCGCCGTCGTCGCCAAGCGAAGCGTAAGGCGCACCTCCTCCCGCCGCCATGGCCGCGCCGCCGTCGGTCGCCATTGCCCCCGCCATGGGCTGCCGCCGCTCCACGCCGCCGCCACCGCACCGCATCGTGCTTTCCCCGACTCCGCCGCCTGCCGAGGAGGGAGGCGCTCCCAGTGCCGCCGCACGGCCTGCGCCATGCGTGCGTGCGCGATCGAGGGAGTAGCCCGTTCGCGCCACCGGGACGGACGGGCCGAGCACCGCCGGTAGACATCGCCGCCGACCGCACACCGACCGCCCTCCTCGCCGGCTCTCTCCTCCGCGCCGCCGGGCCGACCCACCGCGCGCGGGAGTGGAGGCGCCGCTCGCACACCCCGCCCCGACGAGCTCCCCTAGCTTGAAGGTGTCGCCCCTCCGCTTGCCTATCTGTTTCTCTCGCGTTCCGATGGGGAGGAAGAGATAAGGTTCTAGCGGTCGGAAATTGCTAGGTGCACCCGAGATTGTACCCGGAGGTCTGTCCATCCGCTATGTGTTGTTTTGTTTTTTTCCCGATCGAGATCGGTTTGCGCCACCCCGCCGTTCGTCGCCATTCATCATCGACGCTCCCGGCGACGAGGTTGTTTTTGTGCCTTCCAGGCTGCAGCGCGACGCCGCGGGTCAAGCCTCCTCGCCGGTGTCGCCGCCTATTCAGGCGGTGGCGACACTTGCCGCTGGTCCTCGTCAAGCGGGCGCCGATCCACCTCCGCGCCTCCAGCCGTTCTCACGCGGACACCGCCGCGGACCTTCTGAAGGAAGACGAAGTCGCCAGCCCTGCTCTGAGCGTGACTTTTGCTGCAACTTGCCGTCGCCACCCCTGTCCTGAGCGTGACCCAAGTTGCAAACTACGCCGTCTACCATCGCCGTCCGCCACTACTGTCCTGCTGCTGTCCTCGGCACGAAGCTGCTGAGTTTTACTTGAGCACCTCGACGACGCTTCGACCCGCGCTTCCTCCACGGCTTCGACCACGTCCACCTCGACCTCGGCTATTTCGGCACTAAAGGGCTATCATCTGCATGTGTCTCCAGTCACAGCTTTTGCACCGGCGTTCCGACTGCGGGGGGATATATCTCCATTGCTCTCCAGTCTGATCGTTCGTGTTTCTACCGCTACGACTGTGGGGGGATGTTAGAGTAATAGGATTAGTACCACATCGTCTACCCACGTGAGGTGTTAGTCCTATGTAATCTATATAATCAGCCCATGAGGCCCATTGCAATATATCGACCACATTATACGCATCCTACTCTTCTACAGAATTAATCCGGTTTGTGACAGGGGGATAGAAGGCAGGTGCTGAAGCCCAGATTCTAGTACTGAAAGTGCAAATCAATGACAAGGACTCCATCAACAAAAATGTATGCATGAGTTATTCTTTACATCATTAGCAATATACATATCTTCTTTAATGAAATGGCATAAAGCTAGGAACAATTCTAACATTGTTTCATGACATTCCAGAAACATTCTACAATGCATGAAAACTGCAACTTGTGACCACCTATCAAAACACAGATAGTTTTCCACAAGAGCGCAGAGATAGAAGATATTAAGATTTTAACAAAGCATTATTCATTTTTTTTTCATAGAACGCTTCCTCTTAGCAGCTGCAGTTTTTACCACTCGGATCTCAGAAAGGTTAACATAGGAATAGTAAGGCGGAATCCTAGACCTCCACAATAGGATCTCAAATTTCCCACAAGGCTTAATAAAGTTTCCATAGAACAGATCTTGGAAACTTATCTTTGGAACTTCCTCCTTTTCAGAGCGTACAAATTGACCATAACTCACAATCTCTTCACACGGTGTGGCCATCCTCCAACATAGTATAGGTCTGTTCTGTTGTATAAGATTGAACGGAGACACACCAAATTCTGAGACATTTTTCAAGGTGACCCCTCTGAAGAAGGCTAAAACCTTGTGCCAAAATTGGATGTGAAAGTTGTCCCTCAGCAAACAAGCATGCATGTTTGCACCAATGAAGCTTCCACTTAGGAGCCTGGCTAACTCCATAGCAAGTTGAGCAAACCTTGGGTGAGATTCGGGATCCATGCTTCCAAACGTAAGTGTCTTAAAGAAATACCAGTACGCTTCAGGGGACAGATGTTTCAAATATAGAGGTGGTACTGTTCCAAACTTGACGATGTTGTCTAATCGGCTTGTGACTATGATTTTACTACCCCATGGAATGTGCTGTTTATAAGAACAATACCATTTGTTCCAAGTATCTTCGTTAAGATCACCAACTAATTCAACAACAAAAAGTAACCTCCTATGTTTGTTTGAGTTCAACACATGATTTTGATGTTCTGCTACACATCCTTTGCTCAGCTTAGCATGGTCAAAATTTGTAAACTCATGTCCGCTCAATAAAAAATTTCAGAGAAATGATCACGGATCCTTTCATCCTTGCAAACATGAGAGACAAGGGTGCTCTTTCCGACTTCGTATGGACCAACAATAGGCAGGACTTCCAATTTTTCAGAACTACGAGACTGTGTCGTATCAAGTAGGAAGCTAATAACAAGATGTGTTTCCATCTGACGGCCAAACATGCAGTTACTGAGCAGGAGATGCATGCTATAAGGCTGGCGGTACAGGCGAGGGTAGCTCGTCAAGAACACAACCAGCTCTTTTTACATCAAGTATCATAGAGCTCAAATTAGTAACAACATGTTGCAATTGTTCCAAAATCTCTTTCTTTCTACTGGAAGAAGACAAGCCTCTGAGAGAATTTACTTTGCACACAGATAAAGAATGACTCACAACAGAATCCTTGCCACCCTCGACGTCATGAGAGTTGTATATGGAAGTGTCAAGTATGTAATTGCCTTGGTACATGGCATTTGTCAGCATGCCCAGCTGCTGCAACATACCGTGGTTTGTGATGTTGCGTCCCGAGGCTTCATCAATGATGACCTTTGCTCGAAGGAGAACCCGTTGCAAGCTGTCCTGAACATCATCCAGCACCTCCTGCTTGGAGCTTTTGCTGATTACAAAACTTATGGACCTAGAGATCGCCTCACCAAGGACTGCAGAAATTACGAAGTCCATTTTGGGACTCTTGCTGTTATCTGGATGATCACACAGTGGATGGAGCTAAGAGAAAGAAGAATAATTTCCTGTGGAGGGGCTAAGTGCCTTTCCTAGTTTGATCCAAAATCTCCAGTATATACAGTTCGAGCCACCTACTACTTGTTTGAAAGTAACCAACAACCTGCCAGCATTTATCAAACATCAGGACCTGGTCGGTTTGAATGCATAGTTCATCTTCTGACTTCTCTACCATAGTGACACGGAGCCAATTCAGCAGCCATCACCATCTGTGAAACTTTCCATCACAAAACGAGTCAAAATGGTAGTTGGTCTACAATGCACAAACAACAGACCAGTAATTGTTTATCATGCATTAGAAGAACTGAAGAAGCTTCATGAATGAAAACATTGTTTTTGGCCTTAATTCACGGGGAAAATATGCGGACTATATATAGGTTAAAGTGGAGCATATGTCTACAAAATCTTTGCTTGTCTTATATATTTGAGTAGGAGTTTTTAGCTCGTTTTTTGGAATGAGGAGTCTTTAGCTCTTGAATCTCACAATTTAAGCTATTGAGAGGGATACATCATAATTGGTCTTCTTGCGAGTAGAATTGCGAGAAAGTAAAGAGACACAATGTAGGCAAATGAACTCGTCATCTTTATTCATTGATCACGGGGTTACATATATAGGGAGGAGAGGAGAAGGAAACTTCATCGTCAAGTCACCGTAACCTCATGCACACATTACGTGGCTGTGGGAGCTTCCCGTGCATGCAGCCATGCGGGGAGGAACTCCTATGCGGTTGTGCCTTGACTGATAAGGAACCACATGCGGTGGTTAGAATGAGATCATCTTGTACAATGTTATTCATAACACTCCCCCTTGATCGAATCCGTCTTTGAGATCAATGTATTAAGAAATTTCTCCAAAAACCCTGTGGGAAAAATAAGGAGAAATATGTGTGGATATGCCATTAAAAACTCCTTAAAACCCAGTGGGAAAAACAAGGATAAAATGGTATGGCATATTTGATTATTGTCTCATTATAAACTTATATGGGGAAAACCGTGGAAGGAAAAACCCATGACCAAGTTTAGAGAACAATAAATATGATCTGAGGATCATAATTGTATTAATATATCTTTGATACCTCCTCAAAAACCCCTGCGGGGGAAAATAGAAGATATGACATTGGCTATGTCTTTGGTATCCCAAACAAAAACCCCTGTGGGGAAAACAAGAGATATGACATATGAACTTGTTTTGATATTGCCTCATTAAAAACCTTCTATGAGAAACCTATGTAAGGGAAAACTCATAGAGGAAAAGAGTACAATATGATGTTTTGAACAGGTTATAGTTTCAAGAGGAATCTCCCCCGAACCTTGCAACTCTTAGAGTCATCACATGCCAATCTCAACAACACATTGTTAAATGTGGGGATTGGTAGGGACTATGTGAATAAATCTTGTGGAGTTATCACTTGATTAGTTTGCAAAGGTGTTTATCTCCTCACTTTCGTGAGAAGAAAACATTTTAGAAGGCAATATAGTGTTATTGCTCTTATGTAACTTGTATACATCCAAGCAACACAAGTTGCATTATCATTGAGGATAATGGCTAGTGATTCGATGGAATCAAATGAGGAGTGGAAGTAGCCATTAGAGTCAAGTTTGATGACTCCTATGAGAACTTTACCACTATAACATCAGTATGTGATCCGGCAATATAGGGGATTAAATAGCCAATATCTTGATACTCCACATGATCATATCTTAATTCACGTAATGATAAATCAAGATCCTTTATGCCATATAGATATCTGTGGATATCCATTTTCACTCCCACCTTTTGATGTTATAGGAGTTGCGCTATTTTGAGCAATAGCAAGTATCCGCAAATGCAATATCAGGCCTGTTGTAATATGCAAGACACATGAGCGCTTTGACGGCATTAAGGCTGTTATCCCAAGGGTCATAATGGATATTGATCCATATTTAGGGATTGCATGATCATATTGTCGGTAGTATGATTGTCCAATATTATTCGGATATTGGTATACAATATCAATGGAATATTGGAGGACTAATGTGGGTGCTCAAGTAATGGACTTAAGCATAATTTGGTTTTACCCAAATCTTTCATCTCAAATCATGTCTTATATGACGACGACCTGTTTTGATATGTACCATAGGAGATGTATAAAATCTTTGAGGATTTTACTACGGTCACACAGTGAAATCAATGATGGGAGACATCCTTACGTGGAAGGAACTCACCTAGTCAATTGTACCACAATCAACTTGACTATATCAAGACATGGAGTGACTTGATTCATACACAATGTATGTTGCGATTTATGTTTTGATTTAGAATACAAAGTCCCTTAGAACTTATAATCCAAAGAGTAAAATGCACTGTAGGTCCATTAACTTGTAGCGGTGTCCCAAATAGGTCCGCCAACTACAAAACCAGATATTTGGGTCCGTAAACTTGTATACCGGTTCACTCCAGGTCAAAAGACAAAACCAGCTTGGTTTTGTTGTGCCATTTATCAAAAAAGTCCCTCCCCAATCTCTCATCTCACCCATATGCCCTCCCCCATCTCTTTGCTGTGCAGGTTCGCGCCGCCGGGCGCAGCCATCGTGGGTGCGGCAGACCCGGCGGGGCAGCCGCGGCGAGGACTGCTGTCGCCCGGTGGCCGGTTGCCTCCGGCGTGCGCCAGCCAATCACGGAACCATAAGAAGCCACGTGGGGCCCGAACGCCGTCGGGCGGAGCTTTTGGCGCGAGGCCGTGCGGGCGTCGCCGGTGCTGGCCGTGATGCGAGCAGCCGCGCATAGAGGTTAAATCGCCGCCGGTTGTGGGAACCAGGCCGCGCACGAGGTCGCCCACATCGGGCGTGAAGCCACGCGTGCGTGTCGTGTGGGCGTTGCGGGCGGGTCGCGGCACGAGGAGCAGGCCGCGCTGAGGTGGCTGCCGGTGTCTTGTGCTGTTGCCAGGTGCAGTCTGCCTGGCCATGGAGAGCCGCTGCCGCTGCAGCTCGCATGCCTTCCCACGCTCCACCGTGCCTGCCCCTTTTGCACGCATGGCATGCCTCTCCTACGCTAGTAGTTGCACCTCGGCCATATGTGCTTGTCTGCGTTGCCTCCGTGGCCAATAACCCCCGTGCGTGCATGCACATCCGGCCACAGCTCAGCCACCTTGCCGCCATCGCTGCAGAACTGGTGAGCACGGGAAGAGAAGAGGATGGGGGGAGAGAGAAGACATGAGAAACGAGACCCGCTGGCCGCTGCGCTACCATGCGTCATGCGACCTATTGCCTCGGCGGCTTCGAGTCCGTGAGGGTCGATGGCGCTTGCTCGGCGACCCATCGCGAGCCTCAGCTTGGCCCTTGCCGGTGACGGGCAAGAAGAGGGAGGAGAGACTGTTGGAACCGAGACTCCGGTGAGGAGCTCGGCAACGTCGCCGACCCTGCCGGTGGTGACCGCGGCGACCTAAATCCTGACTCCAGTGTGATTTCTGTGGAGCAGCAAGAACGAACAAGAGAGAGAGAGCGCTAAAGGAAGGTGAACACGATGAATAATGGCTCACTATCGCACTAATTCAAATGCCAAGACTCAAACAAATACATGGGGTACTGCCCTCAACCCGGCCATGGTTCAAACAAATACACGTGCAGAGAATGTGGCCATGACGGGTGGCTTCTTGAAGCGGTCAGAGCGCCAACGTGCACATCCTCGTGGTGCCTGATTCTACTCTAACTGAAACATGTATTTAGCTACAAATAGAAAGATCCTAATGCAACTGTATGCTGACACCTGTTAACACGATTACGGCAAGGTTACATTCAACAGAGAGGGAGCGCCGCCGCGGCCGGCTGTTGTCCCGAGGCCGGCAACGGTGCCGCCGTGAGCAGACAAACGCACCCACAAAGTGCGACTGTGCAGACCGTCCCTGACGCCACGAACGAGGAGAATACGCCCAGGGCGGCGAGGACGTGCTCGCGGCGTCCACGGGCCGTGAGCCATGCATGCCTGGTGGCCGGCCGAAAGAGATAGGGAGGGCATATAGGTGAGATGAGAGATAGGGTGAGGGGCTTTTTTGATAAATGGCACGACAAAACTGCTGTTTGGACCTAGAGTGAACCGGTATGCAAGTTTGCTGGGGCAGATAAATGGTTTCATAGTTGATGGACCTATTTGGGACAGAGCTACAAGTAAATGGACCTACGTACAATGCATTTTACTCTAATCCAAATATATCCAAATCAAATTTGGTCTGCCAATTATCAATATAGGAACTTAATCTCCACACATACCAATGGGTATGTTATGCTAGGTCTCTGCGTGAAACCATGTGCTACAAGCTTTCACCACCTTATGAATTTGTGAGTCCATAGTGCTTCCGTCAAGAAAGCATTGTGAGGAGAAATCAGTAAAGACTTCTCACTTTGAGTGAAAGCAATTCTCCTTAATTGCCACCTTTGATTGACCCAATATGATGAGTGTTTAAACACTCTGCCTAGGACTTGTGGTCTGGATCCAGATAAGGTGCATGGCAATATTGAGGAGTTTGTCGACAATTTGTAGTCTTTTGGTATGATTGATTCGATGGAACCAATTTTAGCATGTGGAAATATTGACCCTTTGAACTCCATGTCATTTCCCATAATAGCAGAGTTAGGGTGTTCCAATGATGACCCAACGCCTAAATTTGTGCACAAGTATGATGGGTTTCTGGATGTTAAACATCCATAGGCTTTGGATAGTAAATATCCATGTGTCGTCTATCAACTTGAGGTTGACATGCATGTATTGTCTTGGATAATTGTTTCCCCCGATCCGAGAATGCTTGCAAGAAGTTGAATCCCTATGTGGCCATTCTCCCCCTCTTATTCAGATTCAGGAGTTGAGTGGTTTTGTTAGGTACCTCCACTCTTTTGGCACATTAGATGGGAATTGGATTGGGTCACAATTTCATGCATTTGCGTAGTATTTGCAATGTGTTGCAAATGTAAGATATTCGAACTATTGGTTCAGATTCTTTGGTACGTGGATATGAGGACAGAATATCAGTAGTGACATTCTCTTTTTGATTCTTGGCATTCTATGTGTGGTAAGTATCTCCCCCTAATGCCTGGAATCTCCTCAAATATGTGTTCAAAGATACGGGCAATGAATGAATCCCTAGATGCCCTTTGATGTATCTTTGCGGTGGTGATATTGGTACATGCAAAACGTTACCAATTCACGATGGGAATTGTTTGGTTGTATGGCCAACTATCCACGTACTAACCGCAACGGGGAGTCGTATGATGCGGTTTAATGAATTTGGATTTATGATGCGTTGTGTAAACCCGCATGTCACCAACTAGATGTTGGCAAATTGCAATTCTATTTTGGGTCATCAAACAAGAAACTTGATTCTCTCGATGAGAGATTTAGTTGTGCCATTATGTGAATGAACATCATATACTTAATGGTGTAGTCCCTAAAAACCAAATAATTCCATGTAAATGGATTATATCCCGCGTCCAGGACCATTTGCTCTAATTTATATAATTTGAGCAATGAATTTGGTAGTTGTGGTACCTTATGAGTAAGGCACACATTTTAGGACAACGTTGTAGATGCATGTGTGCATTACATAGTATCTTTATGGTCCATAAAATGGCAAATGGAGTCACATGTATGTTCTTGAATTTCTTCAAGAAATTTGGTGGCTCACATTAATGTTATGACTAATAGAATTGATAATAATTTTTTCTCGTCATTCTACAAGTGGAATAATCCAGCAGATATGCCAAATCTTGATGAGATCAAGAGAGAAAATTATTTTGTACGTAACATGTAATATGGGATTGATGTATGTAATACACCCTAGACGATATGGAAGGAATTTGCACAATCTTTCATAGTTGTGTTAGCGGTACAATGGTACACTAAACAAGATTCCTTTCCATCTGGTTGGATCCAAGTAATTCTATATATAGAGTGAGGTAGAATCCAAACGAACTTGCACTCATATAGAATATGTATACCATGCATGTGGTGCATGATATTATCATACTATATGCGGTAGTGTGGCATTAGGCTAATAATAGCTCATTGGAAATATGGAAACTTTACAAGTGTTTGCTTGTTGACGTGAACTCCAAATTAATCCAAATAACTTCGCTTGCCTCCAATGAGTTGGAGGAACACTTGAGCCAAATGTTGAATTTGGCATTTTTGTTTACTTGGAACGTATAATCACATTTATGTGAAAATGTGAGATTTGCCATACTTTGCCACTTTTCGGAAGAAAAATGACATTTGTGTTTATGAGAATCCATTATGTTATAATTGCCATGGACCAAAGATCCTAGGTAAATGAATGAGTAAACAATCATTTATGTTTAGGCATATTACATCCTTTGTTGAAATCCCAATGAGGGACATGCGAAAGGTAGATGGATCTCACTCCTTTGAATACATGGATTTGAAGAAATCCAAGTTTTGGAGTTGCATAAAATGCATAAACACAAGTGTGAAAATATCTAGAATGGATTGAACATTTGGTTGAGGGCTAAGCAATAACTGTTGTCATGCCATATGCTCCCAATGATATTGTTGATATCGCTCATATTAGAAAAATAAATTCCATCCAATGCGAGGTTGAAAATATTCCAAGCTGGAAATATTAGCCAAGTCCAACATGAGTTTATCATGTATGAATTTACTTGAGAGTAAATTATATAGCATAAAGGCAAAATTTTGAGGATTCAAGGTGATACTTGATTGTAAACTCTCCATTCTACAGGCGACAAAAAGTCGCTGCTAATGTTTTGGGATCCATTCCTGTGGGAATAGATTATGTAAAATCTTCGCCAAAACATAGACTCGTATGTGATAGAAAGTATATATCCGCCAAAATAATGCACTATATATTGCTATTTATTTAAGCAAATGATTACTTAAATAACTTCATATTCAAGATGTGTCTTGAATTGGCATATGCAAAATATTGTGAAGTCAAGGTGAATCTTGAAACATATGTAGTGTTTTTCCTCATATTGGATAGGTGATAGAAAATCACTACTATCATTATAGTGTACAATAATTATTGCCAAGATAGTCTCAATTAGATATTAGCAATTTAACACATTGAAGGTGCAAACCAGATTGGTGACCTTGTAGTAGGGGAGCATAATGCAAATATGTGTATGTGCAGTAGATGCCATCCCATTACCTTGTGTTCATGCTATAATAGTACGAGTTTATCACACTTTGAAAGTGGTTCAACTCGGAGGTAGTCACTTATGTTTGAAACACAGTGTAGACCTCAAATTGTGAGACTATTGCTTTGAAAGTAAACATCCAAATGATGTAAACCGTATGCAATTCATATTTATATTGGATAAGCACATGCGGATAGTCACTATGCGATGATCATAGTGTAGATCCCGCAGTAGTATTGAGATACTAGCTTGTGTATGGCCAATCTAAAAGATGAATTATGGCAATCACATGTAGGTGTAGACCTCTTTTTGTAGTTCCGATTAAAATTGGATACGCACAATGAGGATGAAATCCTATGCACAATGAGGATGAAATCCTATGGTAGTACTTGTGGTACACCATGCGTGTATGACCAATTTTGAAAAATGAACAAAAAGTTGACACCGTGGAGGTGAAGGTCATTTGTTCTAAAATTTAATATTGGATACACATGTTGAAGATAATCACTATGTATGACATAGTGTAGATCTCGCTTGATAATCTTTGTGGTACTACCTTGTGGTTGACCAATATGCAAAAGTTAGAACACTATACATAAATGATGAGGTAATCACTTATTTTGCATGAAATAAAGTAAGCACTTGAAACTTAAAGAGTAAGTAAATGCGCTTTAAATAAAAGAATGCAAAAGTAAATTGCATATAAAATAAATTGCATGAAAATAAAGGGATTTTGTCTCATTTGATGGAACTTAGGTAGTTGTGTAGACCTTTTTAATTGTTTCACTCAAGATGTATTCCTTGTAAGTTCATAGTCAAATTAGAAGTGTACTTTGAGGAATAAATCCCACAAGTGGTATGGATACTACCTTGTGATTGCCAATTTGATAATAAACGAAAGGTGACATCGAGCGAATCAAGTTCCAAAAAGAAGAGATCAATCGACCAAAGTACGTGTTATGATGCAATTTCTGATGATATGTGGTCACAAAAATATTATTTACATGAGGTAAATATCGCTGGCGGAGCTATGAACTTTTTTGACGCCTAGGGCCGCTATCAAAACACACGTAGCGCCGCGATAGGGTCAAATACCGCCCGCACCGGGTTCAATACCAATAGATAACACAACTTGTTTATAAATGCATAAATTAAAACTATAGAAATTAGAAGGATAAAGAATTACACTTTGATGACTTACCGTGATTAGTGTTCGCCGGATGCCTAGGGAACACTGGCCCGATCGATTCCTCTCCGTCCGCAAGAAGCCTTGATCGATCCACTCCGGTCTCCCTCCTCCCGATGTGATCCGGTCGTGAGCAAAGGGCAAAAAACAGATATTCATTCCTGGCAGATATTTCTTGTGATCGAGAGAAGGCCCGTATGATGTATCAACCGATCGAGAGAAGGGATCAATTGATCCCGGGCGCACTGGGCTTCAAGAATCGGGCCGCGCTGTCGCCGCCAGAGGCAAGGCAACGGAGGGTTTGGCCGCGGCGCGCTGGCTTCGATCCACGCCGCCAGAGGCGGACAGCGGCAGGCGGGGGGGGGCCGGGGACCTGTGACTGTTTTCGGCGACATGCGTCGAACACATTCTCCGGAAAGACTGGACCGCACGGTGAGTAACATGTGCTCGGCCAACGATTTGGCCCAAAACCTAGAACCGGGCCAAAATCACGAATTTACTAAAGAGTTGTTTGGGCGCGACTAGGGGCCACGGCCCTATCGGCCCTAGGCCCATATCCACCCCCCGAGTATTTACATGAGGTAAATATAGTGTACTGCACATACATGTATTTACATGAGGTAAATATAGTGTACTGTAGATACGTTAAAACCTGAGGGTTAAAACATAAATCTGGAATGTATATTAATAATCCATTTGGACTATTATTAATTCACAGAAAATAGGAGGAGGTTTGTGCAAAATGCACAACCTTATCCTAACTCCCACGGATGTTTTCTCACGGAGAGGAAAAATCGCTCGGCGGCATTTTTGGCCGTGGGCCGCTGTTGACCTGCGCGTATCGCGCACGCGCGGGCGCGCGCTCGCCCGCGAGGGGCGCTCCTGATCCAGCGCGTGGGGCCGCGCGCCAGGTGGGCCCAGCTGCCGCTCGGGCACTCGCGCGGGCAGGCTGTGTCGGAGGCGCAGGCTCCGTGTCAGAGCAACGCGAAGCCGCGCGCGGGCGGAGTTCGGCCGCCGCGGGCGCGAGGGCGTGCGCGGGTGCAGAGTCATGGCGGCCAGGGCCGCCGGGGCCTCGCGCGCGGGCGCATGGCCGCGTCGAGGTCAGTCAAGGGCCGCCTAGGGGCCACCCCGCCGAAGGAGGCCGCGCGTCGGAGCGTTGCGGTGCCGTAAGGCCGCGGAGCAGCCGCGCATGTCCGTAACCACGAGTACGCGGGCCGGCCGCGAGGGCCGTCGTCATCGGCGGAGCTCCGGTGAGAGGAGCCATGGCCTCGGCGTGAGGCCGTGCAGAGAGCCGCCGCGGTCGTGCGAGCTGAAGCCGCGCGGACTACCCGCGGTGCCGAGAAGCGCCGTCTGCGGTCGCGACGCGAAGCCGCGCATAAGTCCGCCGTGGCAGCGGCGTGAGGCCGTGCGGACGTCGCCGGTGCCTAGACGAGGAGCAGCCGCGAGATCGGGGCAGCCGCGCGAGGGCCGACAGCGCCCTGGAGCACACGACGGGAGCCGTCCGCGTTGGGCCTCGCGGGGGCCGGACGTGGAGCCGCGGCGCGGCGCGAAGGAGCATGGGGCGCCGGGCCGTGGTCTCGAGTCTCTCGACGCACGGGGACCGCACAAAGGCCGGGTGCAGCATGGGGCCACAGTCGCGGGCCTTCGGCGTCGTCGAGCAGAGCCGCAGCGCGAGGCTGCGGGTGCGGGTACCGGTGCGCGCTGCGATGCAGCCGCGCAAAGGTCGCTGATCGCCGTGATCTGGCCGTAGACGGCCAGCAGTTGTTGCCGTCGAGCGCAACCGCCATAGGGTCGCAACGAGGTGTTGGTTCGGCCTGATGGCCGCTGCGACGGTGGTGCCTGGACCACTGCGTCGCCCTCGATAATTGCCGAGGAAGAGAGGAAGATCATGACGTGATCTATGGTTGGGGACATCGTTACCTTGATCCGATTGGATTACCATGATCGGATTGGCCTTCAATACCGATGATCTAATCATGTGAGCTAATTCTCTGTGGAGAATGTGGAGAGCGAAGGTGTGCTGATAACGTGTTGCGAGTAGAATTGCGAGAATTAAAGAGACACAATGTAGGCAAATGAACTCGTCATCTTTATTCATCGATCACGGGGTTACATATACATGGAGGAGAGTAGAAGGAAACTTCATCGTCAAGTCACCGTAACCTCATGCACACGTTACGTGGCTATGGGAGCTTCCCGTGCATGCAGCCATGCGAGGAGGAACTCCTATGCGGTTCTGCCTTGATAAGGAACCACATGCGGTGGTTAGAATAAGATCATCTTCTACAATATTATTCATAACAGGTCTATTGCCAAGCAGAGGGATATATCATAATTGGTCTCACCTGCCTTCAAGATGAGAAAGGCATGCACATCACTTAGACTTTCGAGCCTTGGCTTAATGCCCGAAGCCGTGCCATCTATGAACTCATTATTTTATTTGGGTTATTTTGATTCTTACCAATTACAATTTTCGTACTTTGGACAAACACCATTACAATTCACCAAGCATACCATTACAATTTCTAGTCGTGATGACATTAAGGAGAGGTGTTAATCAAAGATACTTCGGTTTGCTTTTACAAAACGAAAGCACACTGCACATGCCACGACTTCATTCTCCATCAGCGACACCTTCTCAAAGGCATATATCTCAACCAAAAAGACCAGTAAACTATGTTGTCACGCAAAACCTTTGTCACCCATCAAAGATGGGTTCACGGGCTCCATCATCACAATATATATGAGACCCTGTTAGAGTAATAGGATTAGTACCACATCGTCTACCCACGTGAGGTGTTAGTCCTATGTAATCTATATAATCAGCCCATGAGGCCCATTGCAATATATCGACCACATTATACGCGATCCTACTCTACGCATCCTACTATTCTACATGGTATCGCGAGTTAAGGTTTCCCGGTCCTGACCTAGCCGCGCCGCCCCTTCCGCTGCTCCCACGCCCTCGGGATCCCGATCGACCTTCCGCGCCGCCCCAGGATGCGCCGCCGATCCTCCGATCCGCGCCGCCGCCGCCGCTGCAGGCGCAGGCACACCCTCCCGCCGCCATGGCTGGCAGCCGCCGTCGGTCGCCATGGCCCCGCCCATGGGGCCGCAGCGCCCATGTCGCCGCCACCGCACCGCAGATCGCGCTTTCTCCACCGGGCCGGGCCGAGGAGGGAGGCGCCCCAGCGGCTGCCGCACGGCTCAGGCCATCCGCTGCACACATCCGAGGGGAGTAGCCCGTCGCTACCGGGACCCGATGTGCCGAGCACCGCCGTAGACATCGCCGGACCGCACACCGACCGCCCCTCCCCGCCCGCTCTCCTCCGCGCTGCCGGGCCGACCCACCACGCTGGAGTGGAGGCCCGCCGGCACACACTCGCCCGACGAGCTCCCCCAGCTTGAAGGTGTCGCCCTCTCCACTTGCCTCTGCTTTTTCCTGGCCGTTCCGATGGGGAGGAAGAGATAAGGTTCTAGCGGTCGGAAATTGCTAGGTGCAACCCGAGATTGTACCCGGAGGTCCGGCTCCATCCGCCATCGGCGCTGTTTTTTTCTTGCGTCGCCTCGCTTCGTCGCCATTCATCATCGACGCCCGGCGACGAGGTTGTTCTTTGTGCCTTCCAGGTCGCAGCGACGCCGCGGGTCAAGCCTCCCTCGCCGTGTCGCCGCTTATTCAGCGGTGGCGCCACCACGCTGGTCTCGCTGCAGGCGCCGATCCACCTCTCCCGCGCCTCCAGCCGTTCTCACGCCGACACCGCCGCTGACCTTCTCAAGGAAGACGGCGTCGCCAACCCTGCCTCGGAAGGTGACTTTTGCTGCAACTTGCCGCCGCCACTCCCCTCGCCCCGGAAGCGTGACCCAAGTTGCAACTACGCCGTTTACCATCGCCGCCCGCCACTACTCGCCCTGCTGGGCTGTCCCGGCACGAAAGCTGCTGAGTTTTACTTGAGCACCTCGACGACGCTTCGACCCGGCGCTTCCTCCACGGCCGACCACGCCCACCTCGACCTCGGCTATTTCGGCACTAAAGGGCTATCATCCGCATGTGTCTCCGATCCCGCGGCTTTTCGCACGGCGTTCGGCTAGGGGGATATATCTCCATTGCTCTCAGTCCGATCGTTCGTGTTTCTACCGCTACGACTGTGGGGGATGTTAGAGTAATAGGATTAGTACCACATCGTCTACCCACGTGAGGTGTTAGTCCTATGTAATCTATATAATCAGCCCATGAGGCCCATTGCAATATATCGACCACGTTATAATGCATCCTACTCTACGCATCCTACTCTCAGACCCCAATATGTTACAGGTAATTTTTCAAACCATGGCTCGCTACGTTGTTAGATTACATCACAAAATTTAATGAGCTCGCTGCGTAGTTACACAAGGGGTAATAGCTCGAACAAATCTAAGGTATTGATTGTTTTTTTTTTTTTTGATTTTATGACTTAATAAAATAAAACATAATTTAAGGATAAGAAATAAAACTACTGAAACCCTTGACCATGGAAACAAAAATAAAAAAAATCATACGTGTAGCTCAGCAATATCTACAACTTTGATTTGTGTCATCTTTCCACCCAATTAAATTTTAAATATGATATCTTCACATAGAATTCTTTTTTTTTTTTTGAGAATTACACGCGATAACGCTTGAGACACTCACACACGCACGCACACTCATCCCTATGAACACATGTACGTAAACTCTACCCCTATGAGCACCTCGGAAGGACTGAGCACCGGTAGATCCGGAGATTCTCGAAGTCACCATAGGCGCTCGTCGTCGACGACGAACGCCGCTACCACTTAATGCACAACACCGGTAAATCCCTGTGAAAATTCCAAGAAAAAGGTGCAAGCACCGGGATTTGAACCGTGATGGGGTAGCGTCCCATTTGGATTGTCCTACCATTGACTACAAGCCAATTCACAACTTCATATAGAATTCTGAGTCCTTAAATGATTTCAATTAAATGAAATACTCCCTCCGTTCCAAATTATAAGTCGCTTTGAATTTTGTGGTTCATTCATTTAGTCAATTAAATTAAATACTTGGACGGGAAACCACGCAATGCATATTTGACGGGGGCCACACACCGCTGAAACTGTTTCAATATGTCACAATCCTGCCAGCTCGAAAGGTCACCTACAGCAGAAATGATGTTTAATTTTGGGCTGGTCAAAAGCGGTATTCAGGGAGTTCTCACAGAATGAACTTTTGACAAATTAATTCGTCTGGAAGCTACTATTTAATTTCTTACTAGTCACCATCTATATGACATATGTAAAAGACAAATTAACTTCCCTATATATTGGTTGGAATTTCTCTCGGTCGTCAATGTGATGCGGGGACGGCAATGATAATTCGAGGACACGTGGCATCAATCTACTGTGGGTGCACACCAAGTCTGGCGTGTGCACTGTGCACACCCCAGTTTTTTCCCCTAGCATACATGAAAGCAAAGCACAATTCCACTGCTGGCTTGTCAAAAAAGTCACCGTTGTTGAATGGAAAGGACCAGACTTAATGGTCTTCGAAAATTTCTTCCCACCGACTTAATTTTGGAAGTTTCTTCACCCTTGGTCACCTCCAATTGATGTGCAGAAGACATCTCGGCCACAAAATGTTGTCTTACCAAATCCTATATTGTCTATAAATCCCATAATCTCTCGTGGATCCACTACACCATCTTGCAACCATATAGTTCGCAAAAATGAATACAATCATCTCTGTGTTCATTAGTGAACTCACCAGTAGATCCATTTCCTTCTTGATTGATAGGTACTTGAAGCCCACACCATACAAGAAGGACACCACACAAAGATTGCAATGGATGCTGCTGCGGGTTCATCTCATGGTAGAGGAGGCAGATAGGAGGTGCCTCACAAACCTAGCAATGCTTCAGCAACTCAATATCGTCAGAAGACTGATGTACAAAGGCTACTACATGCTTGACAACTTCATACAACATGTCCCTGAAGAAGAGGACAGAAAAGAGCATGGCGTGAGTTACTCCCTTATCCCTATCTAAATTGCGTCCTGCTAAACGAGTTTGTTTCTCTACTGGTAGCAAATATGGCACTGAAAACTTAGAAGAGATGCTTCAAAGTCTAGAGAACACCATTGCTGGTATGAGCGACCTTCTAATGTTCCTTAGGAACTACCCTCCTATGTTCCGCCAGCCATACAGCACATATCTTTTTATGGAGAAGTGCATGTTTGGTCGCCAAATGGAAATGGAACGGATCATCAACTTTTTACTGTACGAAGATGCTCCTGCCCATTGCCATTTTGCCATCCTTCCAATTGTTGGTCCAGGAAAAGTTGGAAAGACTACACTTGTTGAGCATGTCTGCCGTGATGAAAGGGTGCGTGATCACTTTCATCATGTCATCTTCTTAAGCAGTATTGAATTCAGTGAAGAAAATGAGCTGAAAATCAGTCACGGCAGTAGAACCAAACATCATCAGCATGGTGACTCAAATGAAGAAAAAATTATTAGTTATCATTGAAAATGTTGGGACTATTGATGAGGCTGCCTGCAGAAAGTTATACTTGCAGTTTCAAAGTAGCATCCCAAGAGGCAGTAAAGTTATAATAACAAGTCAATCAGAGAATATTATAAACATTGGAACAACACAGGCTCTCAACTTGAAATTTTTTGTCTCGAGAAGCATATTGGTACTTCTTTAAGGCACTTGTATTTGGAAGTGCATATCCAGAACAGCATCCGAGATTGGCATCCATAGCAATGGCGATATTTGATGAGTACTTTGACCAAGAGGTATACAAGTCTTTTGCTGGACCTTTCATATACTTAAATAAAACAGCTATGGGTTTAAAATCAAGCGTTAATGTTCAGAACTGGAGCAAAATTCTCGAATGCTTCAAGAACAACAGGCAACAGAATGAACCTGGATTCAGGAAAAGGCTAAGCAGCCATGGGATGAATGATGATCATATTCTTCTACAGAGAGTGGCTGATTCTACTCAATATTGTGTAGTTCATAACCTTGACCGAATAGCACTTGTGAATGAAGAAGCTCCCAAAATAACTTTACATGATATTCTTGATGGGCCTGGTAGTGTTAAACCTTATAGCAAATTTGACATCCTAGTTTGGGAATCTCACCTGCCTCCATATCACAAATACATATATAGCTGCCAGATTCTTGAGTATGGTTGTAATGTTACCAAAAATAAGCAGAGACAGAAAAGGAAATGTTCAAGTTAGTTTGTATGAGAATTAATCATATATATTGAGATTCATCTCGTCTGTCTAATAATCCCTGTTTTCATAGCTAGCTATGCAAAATAGCGGCACCAATTTTTCAGAAATTACGTAGCTATAAGCAGCTATAGCAAAAGCTATGCTAGAATAACGTCTTTATAAAAGATATGAAGAATAGCAATAATCAAAGCAAAAACCATGAAAAAAATATCAAATTTGATGAACATAAATATGTTTCTAAGGTTCCAAAAGTCCAAATATATTACAACATGGTTCATGAAAGTTTAGTTGTCCAAAATATCGATTTAGTAGCAAATGACCTGTTCATCTCGTTTGTCTAATAACCTGTTCTCATTGCATTTTGCTATCTTGCAGAGTGCATATAAATATGCACTTTCTGTTCAGGATACTTTCATTTGTTCTTCACTCAGGTTTTTTTTTTTTTCATTTATTTGTATTATTCTCTATTAGGATAATCTTGCATATTCATATGCACTGCATAAGATTTTCCTGTAACCTTTTAATTTTACTTGTTCTAGCATAACATGATAAACATACTCTATGGGCTTGTTTGGATGACGACACAGGTTCCTTTGCTCGGCCGAGGTGGCCCGAAGGTGCACGGAGCTCATTTGGATGCAACCACGAAACTTGCTTGCACCAGTAACGATGGTCCGGCCCAGGCGACCAAATTTGAGTGCTGGGCACAGCTTGCTTGCCCGGTGTGCAATTAACTACGATGTGATGGTTTTCTACTATTAATAATTAAATTATTTTCATCAAAACACTATATAGAAGTGTTTCTTAGAAACGATTACTGTTCATTGTCTCTAAACATCTGAAACAATTATGCTTGCAACAAAATATATTAAAGTTGTTTTTGAATTTAAAAGTTTGCTAGATAAAAAAGTATATAGTTTATATTCACAATAGTTTTTGCTTGACCGGGCACCAACCAAACATGTCCTAAACTATTTTTTTATTATTGATGGTCACTTCATTTACATAAAATAATGTTTTATACATGGTATTATATCTTTTATTAGATTTCCGTGCAAGGCTTCCAACCAAACACATCTCATCTAACTTGCGGCCGTGCAGATTCCATCGAATTCTCGGGCAACTCTCAGGCAACACTTTTACCAGGCAAGTAGTCCGGGCTTCCATCCAAACAGGCCCTATGTGCTTCACAACTAAGGCTAACTGATGTGAAAAGGCACATCCTTTCATAACCCCTGCAGTGATGAAAAAAGAAGAACAAAAAAACACTGTTGGTCACGCCACCGGGCCCCGCCCCCATGCTAGGGTCACGCTTTGCCGCCAAGCCTTGCGGCTGGGGCTGCGCTGCACCCTCGCGCCCATGCCCCCTGGTTAGGCCGCCGCCACCACAGTCGCGCCGCGTGCTAGGGTTGGGCAGCTGCCATCGTACGCGTGCTAGTGCCGCGCCCTCGCCGGGTCGAGCTGCCGCTGCCACATGCAGGAAATGTGGGCCCACAACCGTGAACCCTGTGCTGGAGTTGAGCCGCCGCAGCAGCCCCATGCTGGATCGGTGAGCCCGCCATTGTCCAGCCGCCGCCCGCGCTGGATTCGCGCCTGCCTCCATTGTGACCCATGCCAGGACACACCCGCCGCTATCGGGCCTCGCGCTGAGATGAGAGTGCAGGAGAGGAGATTTGGGGAGAGAGCTTATGTGAGAAGCATGGAGACTGCAGGTGTCATTAGCGAGGTGGCAGAGGGACTGCGCATCACAAATCATCAATCAAGGTTCAAGATCATGAGGCTCTGTTCTGGGTGCAAATCCATAACTAATTTTAAAGAAGTAATTATGTCAACACTACTTTTTTCATCGGTCAGGACTGAGGACATCCCACCACATATCACTCTCTCCCCTATGCATCTAGCTTTGGTACGAAGTCTAATTCCAAGATGTATTACAATATATGACATGATTGTACGTAGCATAAATCTCTGAGCCGTAAGTCGTCTAGGTGATGGCATGTACAGCAAGCTATATGTTATGTTGCAGTGCATGGTCATGTTTGCTACAGAAAACATACACTACTACAGGATTGATTTTGTGTGGTGTTCGGATTTTATTTTCCGCGGACGGGCATTTGAGAAACCACCACTGAAAATAGGTGGCCTGATACCCCCTCGACTGGAGAAAAAACCGTCACGGTTAATCGATTAACCGTGACGGTTTTTTTTAAAATAACCGCCATGATTAATAACCGGACCCTGCAGCTACAGCACAAATCGCTGCCACACCCTGCAGCTAGAGCACCAAAAGCTGCACCCACGCACCAAAGGCTGCTGCACACGCACCCATCACTTGGATCGATGATGTGGAGCTATGGACGGTCCGATCAAGGCCAAGTGAATCCATCTCATCCGTCCATCCATTTGTGTTTCTTCTGTGAGACAAATCTCTTCCTCCTCAATATACGAAGGCCTCCACTCCTCCGACATACTAGTACAGAGCAATTTTGACGTTCTTCTCTACCTCCGACTCGGGCGCTCCACCTCCAACTCCGTGGTGCCCTCCACCTCCAACTCCGGTAGCGCCCTCCAGCTCCATCCTCGGTCAGGCCCTCCACTACCATCTCCGGCTGCACACGGCATCTCCGGTCATGCGAGCGGTGGCGCACGGCATGGAGCGGCCCTTCTCCACGCCGGCGCGCGCTGTCCTCCGAGCACGGCATGGAGCAGCAACGCACGGCTTCGACCCGCATGGAGCGGCGGCGCTCTCCGGCAGCCGAGGTGGATCCCGACGCAGGTGGATCCCGGTGTGGTGGCGCTCTCGGCCGGGTCCGGGCGGGGCGCTGCTAGATCCCGGCCGCGCGGCGGCGCTGCTTTCGGATCCCGCCAAGGCGGCGCTGCCGATCCCGGGCGGCAGGCGCTGCTCGGGCGGGCTGTATCTGTGTTTATTATTATTATTATTATTATTATTATTTTTATTTATTTTTATTTTTTTCACGGATTAATCGCGGGCGGTTTTTGTTAAATAACCGCCACGGTTAATAGATTTTTCGTGGCGGGCAGGAATCGCCACGGTTAATCGCTCGATTAACCGTGATTTTTAGCTGCGTGGCGGTTTCATTGCCCACCACGGAAAATCCAAAAAAACCGCCACGCAAGTTCAAATCAGTAGTAGTGATAAAAGAGAGAAGAAAAGGCAAGTCCTGAGCAAAATAATGGCTATCAATTCATTTAACTCAGGGAAATATAGAGGTTGAAAAATCCACTTTACACATGACAAGGTAGTAACTTACTAACAGTAGTACAGTTCACAAGGTTGCAACCCATAATATTCTCTCAAGCAAACCTGTATATGACACCCTATCAAAACATGCTACATAAGCCCAACAATAGAAGAAATTTGAACAAACGTGATTCCATTTTTATTTTGTAGAACGTTTCCTCTTGGTAGCTACAGTTTTTTGTTGTCGAATCTCACAAGAGGTAACATAGCTATAGTAAGGTGGAATGCGAGACTTCCATGATAGGAACTCAAATTTCCCATGAGGCTTCACATTTCCATACAACACGTCTTGGATACTGATCTTTGGAACCTCCTCTGACGAAGAGCGTTGAAACCGAGAATGGAGTACAAGCTCATCAGACGGCGTAGCCATTCTATAAAGATGTACAGGCCTATTCTGGTTTATAAGATCAAATGGATGTCCACCATATTTGGAGACATTCTTATGGATGACCCATCTTAAGAAGGTTAAAACCTTGCACCAAAAGTGGATGTCGAAGTTGTTCCTCAGCAAAGAAGCCATGAAGTTTGCACGAATGAAGCATACACTAAGCATCCTAGCTATCTCCATGGAGACATGTGCAAACCTTGGTTGCATCTCAGCGTCCATGCTTCCAAATGTAAGGGTCTTGAAGAAATACCAGTACGCTTCACGCGATAGATACTTCAGATGTAGAGGAGGTGCTGTTCCAAACTGTATGATTTTGCATGATCGGCTTGTGAATATGATTTTACTACCCCTTGGCACGTGTTGTTTATAAGAAGAGCACCATTTATTCCATGCATCTTCGCTAAGATCACCAGCTAATTCAATAACAAAAGCAACCTCCGATCTTTGTTTGACTTCAACAAATGATTTTGATGTTGCACCTCACATCCTCTGCTGTGTCTAGCGAGGTCATAATTTGTAAAATCATGACCACTCAATAAAAGAATTTCTGAGAAATGATCACGGACTCTTTCATCCTTGCAAACATGAGAGACAAGGGTGCTCTTGCCAACTTCATATGGACCAACACTGGCAGGACCTCTAGTTCCTCAGAACCACGAGGTTGTGTATTCAATAGGAAGCTAATCACAAGATATGCTTCCATCTGGCGGCCAAACATGCAGTTGCTCAGTAGCAGATGCATGCTATAAGGCTGGCGGTACATCCGAGGGTAGCTCGTCAAGAACCCAACCAGCTCTTTCACATCAATTACCATAGAGCTCAAATTATCAAGAGCATATTGCAATTTTTGCAAAATATCCGTCTTTCTATTGGAACAAGATATTCCTCTAAGAAAATTTATTTTGCACAGAGACAAAGAATGACTCACAATAGAATCCTTGCCATCCTCCAAATCATGAGATTGGTATCTATATGTGTCAAGTATGTAATTGCCTTGGTGCATGGCATCTCCCAGCATGCCCAGCTGCTGCAACATAGCTTGATTTGTGATGTCCCGTCCAGTGGCCTCGTCAATGATGACCTGTGCCCGAAGGAGAACCCTTTTGAGGCTGCCCTCAACATCCGGCACCTTCTCCTTCGAGCTTTTGCTGACGACGAAACTTATGGATCTAGTGATCGCCTCACCAAGCAATGCAGAAATTACCATGTCCATTTCCAGACTCTTGCTATAATCCGGAAGGTGACACAGTGGGTGGAGCAAAGAACAGGAAAAGTGTATCGCAATTGTTCCAAACTCTCCTTGTGTTTTACAGGAGGAATAGAGACCTTTCGGAGTTTTAATTCAGCAGGTTGAGGAGGGAGGGAGGGACCGTTACTTGATCCAGTCAGTGCACTCCAACAGTTCAAGCCACCTACTACTGCGACTTCTTTGCCTGTCACAAACCTACCAGCTGAGAAAGGTACATCTTTTCACTACCTAACCTTAGTGACGCAGAGCCAATAGCATCACAATCTATGTAACTTGTTTGCAACCTTGCCCTGCAACATAGGCATTCCAATTATTTTTCACATCTATCTAGCAAGGGCAATGCTAAGGTACAAACTTCACCTCTAAAGAGGTAATATTTCAAATCAATCTGAGCCATTGATTTCTTAATTTTTATAAATTACTTAATAGATAAAAAATCCAAGAAAACAAAATAAATCTCGCCATATCCCCTAATGACGGGAGGGAAATTTAGGAAGGCATGCACCTATTCCCCACATGCAAGTCCTTTCCTTCCGTGGAGACATGTATTAAATATAAACATGCACAATTATTTATTCTAATAAAATAATAGATAAACTAGGTGAATATTTCTTGTCTTAAAAATCAAGTTGATATCCAAATAAAAAATTAAATTTGAACTACTCAGTTTAAATACATATATAATACGTGTGATGTTTTCATCAAAGTATGTGTAATGAAAATGGACCTCGGCCAATTTTAGTTTGGATTTGGTGTGTTTGATGACCAACATGACCAAATGGGACTAATGTGTTTGCGAGTGTTTATTTTGTAGTCTCATAGGATACAAAACATGACTTGGACGAAGGCGACGTGGTGATCCGATGATCAACACCTCAAGCAAGACTTTAGAAGCTCAAAAAAAGATCGCAAAGATCAAGCAAAGTCCAAGCATGAAGATGGAACCAACCCCAAAGCAAAGACCGCGAAGAAACAAAGTCAACGGTGTGCTTCGGAGGGACCGGACGCGTCCGGTGTGGACCTGCAGGGTCCGGAGTGACTGGAAGAAAATGGTGACGTCGACATAGCCACCAGACGCGTCCGGTGTGTGCAAAACCGTGCGTCAGGTGTGTTACTGTTCATTTCCAGTAAGGTTCCCGAGCCGCGCAAAGGCGACCGGACGCGTCCGGTCGGTGGCCACACTGACGCACCTAGCGTCCGGTGCTATAGAACGAAGGCTCCAACGGTCGGCCAGACCTCAACGATCGGCAGCACCGGACACATCCGGTGCGTAGCATAAATGCTGGAATCTTCTCGAACGGCTACTTTCTCAATGGGGCTTATAAATAGACACCCCAACCGGCCATTTGAGGTGTGTGGGAGTGAGGAAACATACCAAGAGTGTTGATACACCATTTTAATGCTCTCCATATGCATAGTGCTTAGTGAAATATTCGGTGATTAGCATAGGTGCTTTGCGAAGTGCTTAGTTTAGTTAGACCATCGCTTATGCGCTTGCTCTAGGCTAAGGCTTAGTGTTTGGTGAGATTTGCATATCTTCAAAGAGTTGTACATCGGAGGGGCTTGTAGTCTTGCGAGACCACACCAACCACATTTGTGGTGTGGCCGCCATTGTGTATCAAGGGAACAAGGCCCGCGGCGTTTCGGCCGGAAGCTCTTGATAGTGAAGACGGCAGGGAGCATCCGGGAGAGGCTTGCTGGAAGGCATGTCGGGGACCCACTTGCGCGTGGGGAAGGCCCGAGGCTGTCCACGGAGTTATCCGACCGGGAGCTTGGCCCTTGCGAGGGATTCCTTGCGAGTGGTTCCAATGAGGACTAGGGGGAAGCTTGCGCGCTTTTCGATACCTGAGTTTGCATGTCTATCGCCCTTTATCTTCCGCATTTATAATCGCTCCTTTGTTGTGTGATTTACCTTTCCTAGCTTACTTGATAGGCTAGTTGATAGGATTGAAATTTAGGGTGCAAAACTCTTTTAAGGTAGAGATAGCAACACACCTAGTAAAATAGTAGTTGCACATATAGATAGTTTACTTTCTTGCAATATGTTTTGACTAGGTGAAGTTAGAGGCCATAATTAGAAGTAGAATTTTAAGTTGCCAAATTCACCCCGCCCCCCCCTTTAGGCGTCACATTTCCCTTCAGTATCAATATAGTTTTTATCAATATTGGAGCTTGCGGCAATTAACCAAAATGTCACTAAATTCATATATAACCTAGAAACTTTTATTAAACCCTAAAGTTAAAACATATTTTTTATTAAATTCTAAAGTTACAAAATGAAATTACGTAACAAGCACTAACACGTTACCCACTCACCTAACACACATACACACAGGCTAATAATATGCATGCATGTCACGTGATCCACTCTCACCTAAAATGCATCCACACGTTGAGCAACTCCAACAGTTTGGCATTTAGAGTTGGCATTCTCAAATTTTGTCAAAAGCTCCAAAAACTCCCTCCAACAGTTTGGCATTTGAGTTGGCAAATTAGTGAGCGTTGTCAAACCAGGCCCTGTGCGCGCAAAAATGCGCGCTCTACGACGTTTGGCATTCACGGCGCATCCATACGTATTAGAAGAGGTGGAAGGGCATAAACATAATTTTGTTTTTCGCCTCGTGATTCCCCGACGAAGTTTTCAAGAGGTGGAAGGATATAAACATAATTTTATTTTCTCTCTCGGGTTCCCGATGTAAGTTAAATCTAAGTTTGGCAAGTGAATTATGCCAAACTGTTGGAGATTAGCTCTTTTTTTTGATTTGGCATTTGTGTTTGGGAGTTTGCAAACAAGGGCAATTGCCAAACAATAGATGGGAACTGTTGGAGTTGCACCACAAGAACACACATGCAAATCATATTGCAGATAATAAAACTTTAATATGCCACGTATCCACTCCCACCTAAAATGCATACACACGTTAAAAATTAAATCAAAAATACATGAAGTCAAAAATAAAATGAAGTCAGTAAGACATTACTAAAATTTTTTAAAAAACTTTCCTTATTTATCATATTTTATAAAACAAAAATTAATAAATATACATGTCATCCTGGACGTTTTTTTAAACCAATGAACATAATTATTTGGAGGTCCCGCAGCAAAACCCATCTAGCAATGCATAACTTTTGTTAGAGTGTGCAGCGGACACAGCCACTATAACCACGAGCTAGCAGCCCCCCCCCCACCCCACCCCCCCCCCCCACACACACATAGCTAGCAGTAGACCAGAAAAGCCCTTGTGGCTAACTAAGGGTGTGTTTGGTTGGGCTTTTATTTATGGCATCTGCAACCCCCTCCCACCCCTTTACCCCCAAAGCCAAAATCTCAACAAAAGGGGTTGACATCCATCTTAAGCCACAGCCAAAAGCAGCTTTTGCCTAGTATAAATTTGAAAGCAGCCCTCCCCCGCTTTCAGCTGCTTTTGGGCTACAAAACTATCCACCGCCACTGGTTATGAAACGAAACATTATTTTCTCCCTTCTGTTCACATTTGTTCCCCGTCACATCGCATCTTCCCAGCCGACGACCATGGGGAAGCGTCGCCGCCTTGTGCCAACTCTGTTCTCACCGGCTTCGGAGGCGGATGAGCATCACCGGCGAGCAACTTCGCCCCTGGCCCATCCCCATCCTAGCGAGCGCGGTGGCGCGACCCAGCCCCATCCCCATCCTCTTCCCCTCGGGCCGCTTGCTCGTGGGCGCGGGCGAGCCCCACCCGGTGGGGCGGCAAGCCCTGGCTGGTGTGGGAAGCCCCGGCCCGGGCGCGGGCGAGCCTCGCTTGGCGAAGCGCGGCCTTCCCCGCTATCGCGGTTCGGTGAGTGCGCGGGCGAGTCCCACTCGGGCGAAGCGGCGAGCCATGGCCGGCGAAGGGCAAACCCCAGCCGGCGAGTGCGGCCTTCCCCTGCCGCCGTGGTTGGTGAGCGCGGCTATGTCGAGAGGAAGGAGCAAGCTGCTTGTATGACATGTGGGGTCCACTCGTCAGGGAGAGAAGCTAAGCCAAAAGCCGCCTGTGTGTAACCAAACGGGCTTTTGGCTTCCTCACAGCTACTTTTTAGAAAGTCACAGCCTACAACTATTTTCAGAAAGCCACAACCCAACCTAACACACCTTAAACCCAAAGGACTAGCATGATGTGTGAGTGCTGCCCATGCCTTATATGTTGTGCTCCTCATCTGTCCTGAAACCTAACAATCTCACCTCTCACACATTGGGCCTAACTTTTCACATCACACAACGCTCGACGATATGTAAACTCTAGAAGACATTCTTTAGACCCAGAGTCCAACGCTTGATGATGTCACACATAAAACATATGTGACTTTCGAGAGGTTAATGGACTCCCCTGTCACCATACATGTAAGCCTTGAGATTTATCCCGTTTTCTGACCATGGGCTTTCGTACTGTTTGTTATAGTATGCAACGGATCCGGCTCAGCTTGCTATACCTACGAGCTGGCGTCTCCAGGCTTTAGGCCTAACTCAACCCAAAATACTAGTCTAATGGATGAGGGTTGCCCCATCTTATATGTCATGCTTCCTTACCCTCAATTTCAATATAGGACTAAATTTAATTAACAAAGATGATCCACGGGGAAGAACTTGAATATCACACGAAAAGTTATTCGAAAAGGTGCTTATTCATCTCTCTAGGTGCAGGATCGCAAGTGTCAAGAAGCACCAATGCCCCTGTTACGTTTTATCCTTTCAATTGTGCAGCGTGAGGTGTGGCGTCACCATCCCTTGGACTTCTAGGCATTCCACCGCAGAGGACATGTACAGTGTCATGGACGGCGATGGCGAAACAACCATGGGACAAGTCAAAACTCGCACGCGGACAGGCGGTGAAATCCATTGGTACCGTCCAGCCTTTGTTGTGACTTGTGAAAAGTCTTTTGTTTGTGTATGGTTTCACATGATTATTTATTTATTTATTTATTTATTTATTTATTTATTTATTCATAACAGTCAGCCCATTGCATGGTTCTTAGAAAAAGTAAGCACATTGTATTCATAGTTGTCTAAAAGATGGCTAGCCGCTTTTGTGTAATTGCTTTAATTTTCTATGTTTCCTGATTGTAACGTTTACTTTGCTTTTTTTTTCTCAACAAAATTCCAGTAGGGGAAACCCCTACGGTTTCGTTGAAAAAAATTGTGGTAGCAAGTCAGATGTTACATAATTTTTTCGTGCAACATGTGTTTGTTAGGATTGAAAACTGAAACTTCCGCCTTTACATAAGGCTTCCTTACCATCTAACTACATACCTAATGACTATTGCAATAGGAGAAGTTTCTACAGTGGAAACTGTTTTTAGACCGATCTCTAGAAACAAAAATATAAATTTTTAAATAGATTTAAATGTTTGGAGTAAATATTTGGTGACTATATATAAAGTTGTAAATCTTGCCAAGTTATATTGTTTTGATACAAAGCTTGTCTACATCTAACTCCCTATAAAAGATAAATTCACATAATTATACGACGAGTCGACGAAAACTATTTTATATTTTATAGTTGTTTCTTCTATAACGTGACTGATCTCTGATATGTTTCTTGCAGCACACCTGGTCGCATGCTGAGGAGCACTGACAGGCTCCTTGGAGAGTGGAAAATTCTCCCAAGTGAAAAGAGACTGCGATCATGTTGCAAATTCTTTAGCTTGTTTAGCTAGACGTAGTAAGCATTCCGCGCCTTGGCTAGGACAGGCACATGTGTGCGCCTGGGACGTCCTGAATGCCCATCGTATAAACATCAATGTCTATGTCTAGTTAATAAAGCTCTCTCTTTTTTAGGGAAACGGGAGGGGGTGCACCGTGCATCGCCTATTGTGCTTTTTATTAAAATTGAAAAAGTTTGGTACAACGAGGTTCAAAGTACAAAGAACAAAACAAAGAAAATCTGTAAAATTATACGTAAGCTTCTAGCCGTTAGTAGACAAAGGTGCTAAGTTGCGCTTCACTCTAAATATAACTTGAGCAAATAATTCTCTTCAGAAGATCGACTGCCTTGGAGAAGAACTGCTGGTTGAACTTGCTTAAATATTGCAGCATTTCAAATAGTCCAGATTGACCAGCTCATCGTGATAATGATTTCCATGAAAAAGGGCAGCTGTAATTGATTTTTGAAATAAAGCTTCTTTGCTCGCAAGAGAGAGAAGAGAGAGAGAGAGAGAGAGCAGAAGTCACTGTTTGAGAGTGCAGATGGTGGAGCTCAATCAACGATGGAGCATTATTCTATTATTACTGATAAACACTTCACGCATGACAAAGCAGCAGTACATCCTGATATTTTTTATAACTTGATACCTATAACCTCCTATCACAAGAATGCAGCAATTTGTCACAAACCATCAAATAAAACCATATGCATATGTAACATCACAGAAATTAACAAAGTATGTCTCAGTTTTTCATACAACGCTTTCTCTTGGTAGCTGTTCCTTTTAGATCTCGAATCTCACAGGTAATGACATAGCTATAGTAGGGCGGTATCGGAGACCTCCATGCTAGTGCCTCGAATCTCCCACAAGGCTTTGCACTTCCGTACATCACATCTTGGAGTCTTACATTTGGAACCTCCTCTTGTGGAGAGTGTTGAGACAGATGATAAAGCACAAGATCTTCAGAAGGTGCCACCATTCTACCAAGATGAGCAAGCCTGTTTTCACTTATAAGATCAAATGGATGCTCACTGGATATGGTGACATGCTTGTGCGTGACCCTTCTCAAGAAGGCCAACACCTTGCACCAAAAGTGAATGTCAAAGTTGTCTCTTAACAAATAGGTGATCATATTTCCACTGATAAGGCATCCGCTGAGCACCTTGGCTATCTCCATGGCCACGTGAACAAAATTCTTGTGCATCTCAGGATTCGTGCTTCCAAATGTATGAGTCTTGAAGAAATACCAGAATGATTCAGGGGACATACTCTTTAGACATAGAGCTTCTGTTGTTCCAAACTTTCTTATTTTCTCAGATCGGCTTGTCACTATGATTTTGCTATTGCTTGGCATCCACAATTTAGAAGCAAAATATAGCTTATTCCATGTGTCATCATCAAGATCACCAACTAACTCGACAACAAGAAACAGTCTTCCATCATTGTTCATGTTCGACACACAATTTTGGTGTTCCTTTGCACATCCTTCTCTTAATGTTGTGAGGTCATCATCGGTAAAATCATGGCCTTTCAAGAACATCATTTTTGAGAAATGGCCACGGACTCTTTCATCCTTGCAAACATGAGCGACTAGGGTGCTCTTGCCCACTCTACCAGGACCAACAATTGGCAGGACCTCCAATTCTTCAGAACCATGTGGCCATGACTGCAATAGGAAATTGATGACAAGTTCAGTTTCCAACTGGCGGCCAAACATGCAGTTGCCCAGCAGGATATGCATGCTATATGGCTGTCTGTACAAACGAGGGTAGCTCATCAAGACCATGACCATCTCTTCTGAAGAATTAATCATAGAACTCAACCTGTGTAACACCTTCTGTAGTTGTTCCAAAATTTCAGTGGTTCTATTGGTGGAATACAAACCTTTCACAGAATTGACTATGGGAGACAAAGTTTGACTCACAGTCTTATCTTTGGTGGCCTCCTCATTGTGAGGTTGGTGTCCGAAAGTATCGAGTGTATAATAGCCTCGGTACATGCCCTCTCTCAGCATGTTGAGCTGGTGCAGCGTAGCTTGGTTTGTGATGTGCCGCCCCGTGGCCTCATCTACAATGACTTGCGCCCGAAGCAGAACTCTGCAGAGGCGATCCTCCAATTCTGGCGCAGACGGCTTGGAGCTTTTCCTGGTGAGGAAATCTATGGATCTGCTGGTCAGCTCCCCAAGAACTACAGAAAGGAGGATCTCCATTAGTAGCAGGTGGAGGAGAAAATGACCAGCAAGTTGTGGAATGGCATGAGATGTATCTCTGAATGAAAGGAAAGCAAGAACATTTTAAGAACAACAATACTTGTTCAGGTCATGCAGGGTGACGTGAGTCCATTGTCCAGTCCGATAGTCATAGTACAAGAACACATTTTATTGATTTTCTTTCTCCCTTTTTGCGGTCAATACACGTTGTTTTGTTGGCCAATGCATACAAACTGGTTTCCGGCCGATTCAAGGAGTTAGAAAAACAGGCTTAGGCGTAGGAAATGAGCGTAAAGTTTCTGCACTGATTAAGACATCAGTTAAGAAGTGACAACAACTAGAGCAGAGACTAATTAATGCACAGGTGCGTGCCTGTTACGGTGTCCAAAAATCCATCACCCTATAACACCCTCCTTTTGATCCAGCGTAACGTAGCTTCAGCCTTCAGGACAAGTATTAGCTTGCTTCTAGTATGAATAACATAACTTATGCTAGACTAGCAACACCGGTGTTGACGGTACATTGCGAACTAAGTAATTACTTTGGAGTTTTCCAACCGAGGGTGGAAGCACATTTATCATCTGCTTTAGTACTGTTTATCTGTTATACAGACTTGTCTTGCGCTTTCATTTGATCACTTTCTTGTAATAATTTGGCTGTATACATCCCTAGATGTAGAGGCCAGATGTTTTTACTCATCCATTATCTAAAAGAAAGCAAAACACAATTCCACTAGCTTGTCACAAAACGGCCACCATTGTTGAATAGAAAGGACCAGACTTCATGGTCTTTGAAAAGTTCTTCCCACTAACTTAATTTTGGAAGTTTCTACACCCACTTTGGTCATTCTCTCCAATTAATGTGCAGAAGCCATCGATCTAGACCACAAAATGTTGTCTTACCAAATCCTATACTGTCTATAAATCCCATAATCTCTCGTGGATCCACCACACCAACTTACAAAAATGAATACAATCATCTCTGTGTTCATTAGTGAACTCACCAGTAGATCCATCTCCTTCTTGATTGAAAGGTACTTGAAGCCCACACCATACAAGAAGGACACCACACAAAGATTGCAATGGATGCTGCTGCAGGTTCATCTCATGGTAGAGGAGGCAGATAGGAGGTGCCTCACAAACCTAGCAATGTTTCAGCAACTCGATATCGTCAGAAGACTGATGTACAAAGGCTACTACATGCTTGACAACTTCATACAACATGTCCCTGAAGAAGAGGACAGAAAAGAGCATGGCGTGAGTTACTCCTTATCCCTATCTAAATTGCGTCCTGCTAAACGAGTTTGTTTCTCTACTGGTAGCAAATATGGCACTGAAAACTTAGAAGAGATGCTTCAAAGTCTAGAGAACACCATTGCTGGTATGAGTGACCTTCTAATGTTCCTTAGGAACTACCCTCCTATGTTCCGCCAGCCATACAGCACATATCTTTTTATGGAGAAGTGCATGTTTGGTCGCCAAATGGAAATGGAACGGATCATCAACTTTTTACTGCACGAAGATGCTCCTGCCCATTGCCATTTTGCCATCCTTCCAATTGTTGGTCCAGGAAAAGTTGGAAAGACTACACTTGTTGAGCATGTCTGCCGTGATGAAAGGGTGCGTGATCACTTTCCTCATGTCATCTTCTTAAGCAATATTGAATTCAGTGAAGAAAATGAGCTGAAAATCAGTGATGGCAGTAGAACCAAACATCATCAGCATGGTGACTCAAATGAAGAAAAATTATTAGTTATCATTGAAATTGTTGGGACTATTGATGAGGCGGCCTGCAGAAAGTTATACTTGCAGTCTCAAAGTAGCATCCCAAGAGGCAGTAAAGTTATAATAACAAGTCAATCAGAGAATATTATAAACATTGGAACAACACAGGCTATCAACTTGAAGTTTTTGTCTCGAGAAGCATATTGGTACTTCTTTAAAGCACTTGTATTTGGAAGTGCATATCCAGAAGAGCATCCGAGATTGGCATCCATAGCAATGGCGATATTTGATGAGTACTTTGACCAAGACGTATACAAGACTTTTGCTGAACCTTTCATATACTTAAATAAAACAGCTATGGGTCTAAAATCAAGCGTTAATGTTCAGAACTGGAGCAAAATTCTCGAATGCTTCAAGAACAACAGGCAACAGAATGAACCTGGATTCAGGAAAAGGCTAAGCAGCCATGGGATGAATGATGATCATATTCTTCTACAGAGAGTGTCTGATTCTACGCAATATTGTGTAGTTCATAACCTTGACCGAATAGCACTTGTGAATGAAGAAGCCCCCAAAATAACTTTACATGATATTCTTGATGGGCCTGGTAGTGTTAAACCTTATAGCAAATTTGACATCCTGGTTTGGGAATCTCACCTGCCTCCATATCACAAATACATATATAGCTGCCAGATTCTTCAGTATGATTGTAATGTTACCAAAAATAAGCAGAGCCAGAAAAGGAAATTTTCAAGTTAGTTTGTATGAGAATTAATCATATATAATGAGATTCATCTCGTCTGTTTAATAACATGTTCCCATTGTATTTTGCTATATTGTAGAGTGCATATAAATATGCATTTTCTGTTCTGGTTACTTTCATTTGTTCTTCACTCAGGTTTTTTCTTTTCTCTGTATTTGGATAATCTTGCACATTCATATGAACTACATGAGATTTTCCGGCTTGTAACCTTTGAATTTTAATTTTTGTAGCTTAAAATGGTAAACATATGTGCTTCACAACTAAGGCTAACTGATGTGAAAGCAGGCATTCTTTCATAACCCTGCACTGATGCCGATTTTCAGAAAAAGAAGAAGAAGAAAAACAGTGTTGGTTGCGCTTGCCACTGCCGAGCCCTGTGTCGGGTTAGGCCACTGTCACCACAGGCGCGCCCGTGCTAGTGTTGGGCAGCTGCCACCGCGCGCGCCCGTGCTAGTGTCACATGCAGGATACGTGGGCCCACCACCATACCCCGTGCTGGAGTCGAGCCGTCGCTGCAGCCCGATGCTGGATCTGTGAGCCCGCGCCACTGTGCCCGCCACAGTCCAGCCGCCCCGTGCTGGATTCGCTCACGCGCCTGCCTCCATAAGTGCAAAATCTGAATAAGCAGAGGATAGTGCAAGGCCGCCTTTATGTAGTCTAAAATTTGGGCAGGGATATGCCGGATGCGTGTACTCCGCTCTTATCCTCAGCTTTCTCTATACCATATCAGTTTCAGATTTTCAGCGATAGATAGGTTTATGATAATTCCAATATTCCTATTTATTAGTTGGAACCTTAGCTTTAGTTATGCCTATAAGCTAAGGCTCAGAAGTCAAAAGATCCCTAAAATCATAATCTATTCTTTAAATCATAGATACTTTACATATCATCTTTAAAGGAATGAACACAGCTCTCCTGCGTGTTAAAGGAAAAAAACACTTTACACATTACAAGGTAGTAATTATGTCAGAGTTTCAGAGCATTGTTGCAACCTGCAACCTTAGGTCATGTTTTTTTTCTTTTATCATAGAAACTTCTGACACCCTTCGCCGGGCTCCATGGAAAGTGGAAAATTCTCCAAGTGAAGATAGTGTGCAATCATGTCGCAAATTCTTTGGCTTGTTTAGCTAGACATGGTAAGCATCCCGCGCCTTGGCTTGGACAGGCACATTGTGTGCACCTGGGACGTCCTGAATGCCGATTGTATAAACATCAATTTCTAGTTAGTAAAGAGCTCTCTCTCTCTCTCTCTCTCTCTCTCTGTCTGTCTGTCTGTCTAACTGAGGGAAACAGGAGGGAGTGCACCGCCTGCTGTGATTTTTATTAACATTGAAAAGGTTTTGTACTGCAAGGTTCAAGATACAAATAAAATCTGTAAAATTATACGTAAGCTTCTAGCCATTGAGTAGACAAATGTGCTAAGTTACGCTTTGTAAAATTATACGTAAGCTTCTAGCCATTGAGGGAAACAGGAGGGAGTGCAGAAGTCATTGTTTGAGAAACGGTGGAGCTCGCTCAATGATGGTGCATTCTATCACTGATAAACACTTCACGCATGACAAAGCAGTAGTACATCATGATATTTATTATAACTTGATATCTATAGCCTTCTCTCACAAGAATGCAGCAATTTGTTACAACCCATCAAATAAAACCATATTCATATATGTCTTTCTACATAAAAATAACATCACAGAAATTAACAAGTGTGTCTCAGTTTTTCATAGAACGCTTTCTCTTGGTAGCTGTTCCTTTCAGATCTCGAATCTCACAGGTAATGACATAGCTATAGTAGGGCGGTATCGGAGACCTCCAAGCTAGTGCCTCGAATCTCCCACAAGGCTTTGTACTTCCGTACATCACATCTTGCATTCTTACACTTGGAACCTCCTCTTGTGGAGAGCGTTGAGACAGATGATAAAGCACAAGATCTTCAGAGGGTGCCACCATTCTGCCAAGATGAGCACGCTTGTTTTCACTTATAAGATCAAATGGATTCTCACTGGATATGGTGACATGCTTGTGAATGACCCTTCTCAAGAAGGCCAACACCTTGCACCAAAAGTGAATGTCAAAGTTGTCTCTTAACAAATAGGTGATCATATTTCCACTGATAAGGCATCCGCTGATCACCTTGGCTATCTCCATGGCCACGTGCACAAAATTCTTGTGCATCTCAGGATTCGTGCTTCCAAATGCAAGAGTCTTGAAGAAATACCAGAATGATTCAGGGGACATACTCTTTAGACTTAGAGCTTCTGTTGTTCCAAACTTTCTTATTTTCTCAGATCGGCTTGTGACTATGATTTTGCTATTGCTTGGCATCCACCGTTTAGAAGCAAAATATAGCTTATTCCATGTGTCGTCATCGAGATCACCAACTAACTCGACAACAAGAAGTAGTCTCCCATCATTGTTCATGTTTGAGACACAATTTTGGTGTTCCATTGCACATCCTTCTCTTAATGTAGTGAGGTCATCATCTATAAAATCATGGCCTTTCAAGGACATGATTTTTGAGAAATGGCCACAGACTCTTTCATCCTTGCAAACATGAGCGACAAGGGTGCTCTTGCCCACTCTACCTGGACCAACAATTGGCAGGACCTCCAATTCTTCAGAACCTTGTGGCCATGACTGCAGTAGGAAATTGATGACAAGTTCAGTTTCCAACTGGCGGCCAAACATGCAGTTGCCCAGCTGGATATGCATGCTATATGGCTGTCTGTACAAGCGAGGGTAGCTCATCAAGAACATGACCATCTCTGGTGCATCATTTATCATGGAACTCAAACTGTGTAGCACCTTTTGTAGTTGTTCCAAAATTTCAGTGTTTCTATTGGAGGAATGCAAACCTTTCATAGAATTGACTATGGAGGGAGACAAAGTTTGACTCACAGTCTTATCTTTGGTGGCCTCCTCATTGTGTGGTTGGTATCTGAAAGTATCGAGCGTGTAATAGCCTTGGTACATGCCCTCTCTCAACATGTTGAGCTGGTGCAGTGTAGCTTGGTTCGTGATGTGCCGCCCCATGGCCTCATCGATGATGACTTGCGCCCGAAGGAGAACTCTGCAGAGGCGATCCTCCAATTCCGGCGCTGACGGCTTGGACCATTTCCTGACGAGGAAATCTATGGATCGACTGGACAGCTCCCACAGAAGCAAAGAAAGGAGAATCTCCATTAGTGCCTCCTTCCTCTGGAAGGTAGTGTAGCAGGTGGAGGAGAAAATGACCGCGAGTTGTCAGTTGTGGAATGGCATGAGATGTGTCCCTGAATGAATGGAGAGCAAGAACGTTTTAAGAACAGAAATACTTGTGCATGTCATGCAAGGTGAGTCCAGTCCGATACTCATAGTCCAAGAACATATTTTATATATTGGTATTTAGCAAGATGGAAAAAGAGTGTGTGTGTGTCTATATATATATATATATATAGGTGCTATCGTACACCTAGGTGTAACATAACTTAATCTACACCATGACTCAGCCAGCGGACAGACCCAACCGGTTCGCTCGCGCGCGCGTCGCGCTCCGGCTCGTAAGCCCGACCCACCCTGCACCACGCAGTCTCGATCCGCCCGCATACTCCCACACGGCCGCACGCTGTCTCCCTTCATGCATCGCTGTTGGATTTGACATGGGCCCGTCCTGTCCACGCACACGCCATGCCACTCCTGCTAGTCTACTACGTGTCCGTGTAATTTTTGTTTCAAAGCCAGTGACTTCATGCACAGCTAGCTACGTGTCCCTGTAAAATATCTTTTTATTTTCAAAGCCATTGACTTCACATGCACACATGCACGGATGCACCTCACACTCACGTACTAGAAATAGCAAAACTAATATATAGTGGTTCACTGGTTACTGACAACTCAGTATCTCTCGCTAGTTTATCAGTATTTTTTTTGTTAGTAGCTACTCCCTCCGTCCCTTTACGTGTGTCGTCCGGGAAGCGTATCTGTGAGGGAAACACGGTTTTCTAGAGACAAACATTTAGGGACAGAGGGAGTAATGACTTGTACCATGACTAAGTAATTGCAAGGTACCTCCAAGTACCTGTCAGTATCGTCAAGTATTTTGTCTATCAGTATCATTAAGTATTTTGTCAATATCATTAAGTTCAGTGGTTAGCTTTTTACATGATCTTTGTGTTGATTACTTGAGGTCGCCGGACCTGCGCTCCCCGCCCAATGGAGCTCGCGCGACCTGCCCGTTGCATGCCTCCCATCCACCCGGTGGCGCTCCCCTCTCCCCATCTTGGTGCCCAAGCACCCCCACCTCCCTCTGTGCCCTACGTTGATGGCCACCGCAATAGCCTACTCCGTCCCTAATGGCAGACAATGGCCACCACCAATGGCAGTTGCCCTATCCCACGCGTAAGGTGACCCCGTGTTGATGACACCACGCCCTGAGACTCTATACCGAACAATACCGAACAATACTAATTGATACTGGCACATACTGATAACATCATCGGTATTTTGTTAGTATCTTCTGTATTCAGTCAGTATTTCATCAATATTTTGTCAGTATTTCATTAGTATTTTGTTAGTGTCTTCAGTATTTCGTCAGTATCAGGCGTCTGTCTTTTGAAAAGCATGCCCTCCTACCAGGCAAGGTTTCTCATGATAGTTGTAATAGTGTTTGCTGAGTTTAGTGTTCATGGCGGTTGCCGAGTTTAGGGTTCATGGCGGTTGCAGTTTAGGGTTCATAGAGTTTGTTGAGTTTAGGGTTCATGGCGTTTGCCGAATTTAGGGTTCATGGTGTTTGCTGAGTTTAGGGTTCATGGCATTTGCTGAGTTTAGGGTTTTGGGGCGATTGTCTTTTGAAAAGCATGCCTCCTCTCAAGCAAGGTTTTGGGGAGACATTTTTAATGGCATTTGCCGAATTTAGTGTTTATGGCGTTGGCCGAGATTAGGGTTCATGGCGACTGCCGAGTATAGGGTATGTTTATTTTTCAGTAGTGATGAATAATTGTTAAATTTAGGGTTTTGGGGCAAGTCTCTTTTGAAAAGCATGCCCCCCTACCAGGCAAGGTTTCCTTGTGATAGTTGTAATAGTGTTTCACGAGTTTAGGGTTTATGGTGTTTGCTGAATTTAGGGTTCATGGCGGTTGCCGAGTTTAGGGTTCATCGCATTTGCTGAGTTTAGGGTTGATGGTGTTTACTGAGTTTAGTGTTCATGGCGTTTGACGAGTTTAGGGTTCATGGCGATTATGAAAGTATAGGGTTTGTTTATTTTCAGTAGTTATCAATAATTGTTGAATTTAGGGTTTTGGGGCAAATGTCTTTTGAAAAGCAAGTCCCCCTACCAGGCAAGGTTTCCTCGTGACAGTTGTAATAGTGTTTGACGAGTTTAGGGTTCATGGCGTTTGTCGAGTTTAGGGTTCATGGTGTTTGTCGAGTTTAGAGTTCATGGCGTTTGCCGAGTTTAGGGTTCATGGCATTTGCCGAGTTTAGGGTTCATGGTATTTGCTAAGTTTAGGGTTCATGACGTTTGTCGAGTTTAGGGTTCATGGCTTTGCCGAAGTTTAGGGTTCATGGTTTTGCCGAGTTTAGGGTTCGTGGTGTTTATCGAGTTTAGGGTTCAACAAGGTTGCCGAGTTTAGGGTTCAACGAGGTTGCCGAGTTTAGGGTTCATGGCGGTTGTCGAGTTCGGGGTTCATGTTAAGTATATATATATATATATATATATATATATATATATATATATATATATATATATATATATATATATATTGTGTTGCTCTATAGCTAGCTACAGAATAATATATTCCGTAGCAAGGCCGTCCGACCATCCGGGACTCCGGGCGGGTAGCATGCGTCTGTCTCCACCCCTAATTAATCACATTGATTAGTCCGGTCCCACAATCCAACAATCAAAATTTATGATTAGCCCACACCCCTTGCCTGCATCCACCCCGCACCCCACCCTGCACATCGACGCCGGATACCTCCCCATCCCCGGCTGATCGGTCGCGGCGCGACCCGTCCCGCTCGGCGCGCAGCTGCCCCGGCACTGCCGTACCTATGATTTGGAGGCCCCGAACAAAATTGATGATGACGCCCTAAATTTCAAGAAAAGCAAAGCATACTTTCATTTAATTATAAAGCTTCAAATTTATATAGATCTTATGCTACTAGGTACAAATCAAATCTTAATGCTAAAAGAGTAAAAAACTAGTAGACAAATAATTAGCACTATAGCAGCTATCATAGTAGACTAGCAATAGCTGTGAATTTGGAGGCCCTGAACGGCCGCCCACCTCGCACTTGCTTGTTAATCGCCGCCCCGCCGGCCTCCTCTTCCCTAAACCGGCTCGCAGCGGCGGATTCCCACCTTCCCAGCAAGGCAGCGGCCCCTCCACCTCCCCGCTCAGACCTGCATCCCCACGGGCATGGCGGCATGGCCACCCCGGCGGGCACGGCGGCCACTGGCCGCAGCGGCTTCCCATCCGCAACCGGTGGCGGATGGCACCGGCGACGGCTGCTGTCTTTCCATGGTGGCCTCGACGGCGGCGGCTTGGGCGGGCCCCTTCCCCGACCGGCAATGCGCGGCTTCGCCTCATGTCCCGGTGGCAGTGCAACTCGCCCCTTGCAGATGGCGCTGACGGTGGTGGCGTCGCGGCGTCGTGCCGAGCGTACGACCCCACGGCCGCGCTCGTAAATCAGGAGGCAGCGGCCCATCAGTCGCATCTCTCCGGCATATGTTGAGGTGACGCCCGCACAAATCCGCATCCCTCGATCAGCACAAATTCAATTTGCATTTGGTCTGCACTAGTGTCTCGCTGTACTGTATAGTTTGATTCATAGTTTGATTGACGACTATTGTTGCGAAAGAGCAACCAGATATATTCCAATTGCCGTCCTTTTTTTTTTTTTTAATGGTATTTTTCCACTATATTCCATGACTTGCTTGTGTTAGGAAAAAGATCCATATCATGTCCTTTTATGGTAACTGCATCATGACATTGTGCTAAATGGTTGACACCATTATGGTAAATGCAAATCATTTATCTGAGTATTATACACATGATTATCGTAAATACACATGATTATCGTCAATCAAACTTTGCATCCATACATATCGTTACTGTTATAGTAATTTTGATCACAGGTCTAAACTGTTGGGGTTATTTTCATTCTGTTAGTTGGAAGATGCAAGCTAGTTTGTTCCTTCAAATTGTGTCTCATTAGTCATTACTAATGCATGAATGTACCTCAAGTTTAGGCAAATCTGCTCTTCTGAATGCATTACAAACCATTGACAAAAAGATCAAGAAGCTTGGACTAACTTTGTTGATGATCTGTGTTAAAACTAGTGGTGAAAGACTGCTGGTTTTTTAGTGCACTCAGCTGATGTAGGTTGAAAATTGACTTTTTTCTTCCTTTTACAGCCTCGGCTCTCCAACTGCACAAATACAAAGGGTTCTTCGGCGACTGCAATTTCATTGTTTATATCCAACTGGCGACTGCAATTTCATTGTTTATATCCAACTGGCGACTGCAATTTCATTGTTTATATCCAACTATTGACTTAGTGTCTGATCCAAAGCCATGGGAGATGTTCTAAATGATTTAAAGTACCTTTTTCACTCAAATTCTGGATGTAAATACATAGTATAGTTGACGTTCCTATCAGTGTGCCATGTTCATTTTGTGAGCCTCTAGCTCGATTATTTTGTTGGATGTATAATTGCCTCTGTTCTCTCTGTCAATATGTACAATTTGTGAAACCTCAAATATAGTATACTACAATACATTTTAATATTTGCATGGAGTATGTATTCTCGTAACTATGCTTGAGGTAGAAAGGCATACATTCTATAGTAAATAATTACTGTAACTAGTAAGGTCATAGATTCTAGTAAAAATTTGCAAGTCTAGTGAATAAATTATCGTAATCTTAATAACTAATAAAAGAGACAACATAGTTACAATAATCACCGAAAATCCAGGTGAAAGATTCCGGTAAACCATTTTTAAATTACCATAAAAAAATTTCCAGGAAACCATATAAAAAATTAGCATAAATCGTAATTGACAGACGAGCATAGCCTAGCAGTACTAAAATCACGGAACTTGCATGCTTTGACCTCAGTAATCAATGAACGTGAAAATTGCCTCTCCGGCCAGATATAGTAATTAATTGTAGTAATTTGCTTTGCATGCAGCTCCATCCGGCAGCTAAAAAGAACCTGGTGACCGGCCGGTTGGGTGCATGGACCGACCTGGCTAATATATATATATATATATATATATATATATATGATACTATTGAATTTCTGCCTTAACTGCGATAGGTATTAAGCTGCAGCCAGCCTTCCTGGCCCGCCCCCGCACCAGGCTGGGAGGCGCGCGCACGTGGGTGGTCCCCGCGGGTCCAACCAGCCCACCCAGCCCAACCACCCAGCCCAACCAGACTGGATGCATATAATCCAGGTCGGAAATTGCGTATGAACTTTTTTGTTGCGACGATGCATACGAAGCAGTGGTTTGAGTGAATTTGAACCAGTTTTGTCGACGCATACAAACCTCCCCGCGAGCTGACTGTTCCACCTGACACAGTCTGACACAGGCTGACATACGCTGACACATGCTGACATGCACGCACCCACTCGAATTTCTTCCGTTTTTTCACGATAATTCCTCAACGAAGCATCGGATTCAAAAACGGTTTTCACCATTGAACTCCTGACACTTTTGTGCACGATTCAAGCTCCACTTTGAATATTTTTTCAAAAATTTTTGAAATTCAAAATTTTGTGTATGAGGATAAAGAGTTTATGCTTTCTATATGTGCATATAAACTTGTGTGCGAGTGCATAAAAACATGATAGGTGCTCTCATCTTCTCCAAATTTTGAATCATACCACATAAGGGCTGATTGGATGCATATATTCACTAGTCGTGGTGCATATAGATGTTTTGGCATCGATGTTGCCTAGAAACTAGTGGTTGAGATGCATATACTCACTCGTCCAGATGCATATAAATGTTTTGGCATCGGTATTGCATAGAAATTAGTGGTTGAGATGCATATATTCACTCATCCGGATGCATATAAAAGTTTTGGCGTCAAGGTTGCATATAAATTAGAGATCAAGATGCATAAATTTACTCGTCTGGATGCATATAAATTCACTCGCCTGGTTGGAGAGGAAGCCGCGCTGCGGGCGAGGACCGTTCAAGCGACCAAGCTCGCAGTTTGCCCTACCCGTGCCCATGGTTGTCATCCAACATCCGCTGTGCTTTCGTCATCATCTCCGCTTCACACCCACACCGCATACATATGAATCGGAAAAAGAACAGAGGATGTGTCAAATATTACAATCCATTGCGCATGAAGCATACAAATTAGGGTGGAGGTGCATACAAAGCATATAATAGAAAACAATGCATACAGATCAAATAATCACAAATCCATTACCCACATGAAGCATACAAATTAAGGTGGAGGTACGTACTAGCATAAAAATTAATAGAATAACAATGCATATAGATCAAATAATCACAATCCATTCCACATGAAACATACAAATTGAGGTGGAGGTGCATACAAACATAAAACAAGAACGGTGCATGCAGTTAAATAATCACAATCTACTATACATGAAGCATATAAATTAAGGTATATGTGCATACAAGCATTAAAATTTAATAGAAGAACAGTGCATACGAGATCAAATAATCGCAATCCATTGCACATGCTTACATTGTCGCCTCACTAATACCATGCATACAAATCCATCACACCATACATACACATCACACGAACATAAAATCACATCACACACAAAGATACAAGCCGTTGTCGCGCGTGCCCTTACATGCCCATGCCATCGCTGTCGCGATTCCCCGCTTTCGTCCACATCGGCACAACCGTGTCGGCACACCACGCGCCATCGTCGCCTTGGCTCGCATCGCGCCCGCCGGGCGTTTCGCGCCCATTTGCATTGCGAGTAATGCGTGCCATATTCCTAATCCGCAAAAAAAAAACCCTTATATCTGAAGTTTTCACCATGCATACAATCCGTAGAAACACACCATATCGAACTAAAAAATGTATGAAAACATGCATACAAACCTTACGATCCACCGGTTTGACTATGCATACAATATAGGAACATGCATACAGACCTTTTCGAAACTAAAAAATAGTGAACGCAAAATATACACCATGTCAAAACTAAAAACGTATGGAGACATGCATACAAACCTTCCGAACTATCAGTTTGACTATGCATCGGTGTAGAAACATGCATACAGGACCTTTCGGTTTTGTTTAACTAAAAATGGAAAACAAGCATGCAATTTTATAAAAGTAAAGCACACGGTGCATACAAGATCATGATTAATGGACGGACAAAGTACGGCCGCCCACCGCAATCGTTCCTATTGGCCATGCTACTTGAGCACGGTGCATACAAGGTGCATACCAAAGATGACGTTGATGCTGCTCGTCACCCGATCCGGGCGCATCTCGGCCCCGCAAAAAGAACAAGTGCATACAAAACCAAATTAAGGTTCCAATTTTATTCCCATTATAATTAGTAGGAACTGCCTAGAATTGCTAAATAATTAATTCAAAAACTTGAACAATAATCGCGGGAATTAGTTTAATTTAAGAACTATTGAACCCTTCGGATAATACTTTAAACAACATTCATCGTTTATTTGAGGTATGTATGCATGCATCGTTTATTTAAGGTATGTATGCATGCATACAAACAGAGTGAAATTTAAGCATACTGAGCAGAGTGGAATTTAAGCATACAAAGCGGAGTTGAATTTATGCATACGAGGCATCGAACTCACCTTGACTCGATGCAACCTGTCTCCATGGGTGGTCAGTCGGTGGAGGAGTGCTCGGAGCGGGGAGCAGACTTGTTCGGGGGGCAAAGACGCCGCGGTCGGGAGCGCCCTCGTATCGCCGCCCTTCGGTGCTCACGGATCCACGCCCGGGGAGCCACTTTCCGGCGGGCTGGGGACGCACCGCCCGCCGCTGTCGAGAAAACCTGCCATTGGGCGCTAGGGACGACGGCACCTGCGTAGCGTCGGGGGTGAGGGCGCGGCTGGCCGAGGGGTGAGCGCCAGCCGGCCGTAGTGAGATGGGCGCCAGATTTGCCGGTGTAGGGCGGCGGGGGGGGGCGGAGGCGCCGCCGGGAATCGGGTCGCGGTATATCAGTCCGGCGGCGCTCCGGGATCGCGGGGCGCCGGGAGAGAGCCGTCGCCGCCGGTCGCGTCGTGGGGCGCGGTCCGATTTTTTTTTTTTGAAATCAGATCTTTGTGTGGGTGGCGGCCTAGATTTTGGACGGACGGGGGGATTAGGGTTTCGGTATATATAGGGCCCGAAAAGGTGGGCTGGATTTTTTTGGGCTAGTGGGTAGGTGGTTTGGTGGCACAGATCAGTCGGATTGGCTCAGTGGCTTCCAATAGTTATGGAAGTCTAGCTCCTAATAGTGTATATATATATATATATATATATATAGGGTGATACTATGGAAGCTTTCTAAGGCTTCCAATAGGTATTGGAAGCCTGCAACCAGCTTCCTGGTTTGGTCCGCACCAGGGTGGGAGGCGCATGCACGTGGGTGGTCCCCCCCGCGGCCCAACCAGCCCACCCAGCCCAACCAGACTGGATGCATATAATCCAGGTCAGAAATGCATACAAACTTTTTTGTTGCGACGATGCATACGAAGCAGTGGTTTGAGTGAATTTGAACCAGTTCTGTCGACGCATACAAACCTCCCCCGTGAGCTGACTGTTCCACCTGACACATGCTGACACAGGCTGACACATGCTGACATGCACGCACCCACTCGAATTTCTTCCGTTTTTCACGATAATTCCTCAAGGAAGCATCGGATTCAAAAACGGTTTTCACCATTGAACTACTGACACTTTTGTGCACGATTCAAGCTCCACTTTCAATATTTTTCAAAAAATTTGAAATTCAAAATTTTGTGCACGAGGATAAAAAGTTTATGCTTCCTATCTGTGCATATTAACTTGTGTGCGAGTGCATAGAAACATGATAGGTGCTCTCATCTTCTCCAAATTTTGAATCATACCACATATGGGCTGATTGCATGCATATATTCACTCGTCGTGGTGCATATAGATGTTTTGGCATCAATGTTGCCTAGAAACTAGTGGTTGAGATGCATATATTCACTCATCCGGATGCATATAAAAGTTTTGACGTCAACGTTGCATATAAATTAGAGATCAAGATGCATAAATTTACTCGTCCGGATGCATATAAATTCACTCGCCTGGTTGGGGAGGAAGCCGCGCTGCCTGGCGAGGACCGCCCAGCGACCAAGCTCGCTGTTTGCCGTACCCGTGCCCATGGTTGTCGCCCAACATCTGTCGTGCTTTCGTCATCATCTCCCCTTCACACCCACACCGCATGCAGAAAAAAAACAGAGGATGTGTCAAACATTACAATCCATTGCGCATTAAGTATACAAATTAGGGTGGAGGTGCATACAAGCATAAAACAGAACAGTGCATACAGATCAAATAATCACAATCCATTACCCACATGAAACATACAAACTAAGATGGAGGTGCATACCAGCATTAAAAATTAATAGAATAACAATGTGTATGGATCAAAACAATCATAATCCATTGCACATGAAGCATATAAATTAAGGTGGAGGTGCATACAAGCATAAAAAGAAACAGTGCATACAAATTAAATAATCACAATCTACTACACATGAAGCATACAAATTAAGGTAGAGGTGCATACAATCATTAAAAATTTAATAGAAGAACAGTGCATACAGATCAAATAATCGCAATCCATTACACATGCTTACATTGTCGCCTCATACAAATCCATCACACCATGCATACACATCACACACCGCATACAAGCTGTTTCCACACGCCGTTGTCGTTGTGCCCTACACGCCCATGCCGCCGCCCCACAATTCCATGCTTGTCGGCGCCGCCGCCATCCCCCGTCGTCGTGTCGGTACACCACGCGCCATAGACACCATAGCCTGCACGCCCACGCCGTCGATGCCGGGTCGTCGCCGCTATTGCCGTGTATGCGCCACCACAACTATCAAGATGCATAGACATTTTATTATGTGTGCATACAGACCAAAAAATAAGAATAAAGAAGCACAAAAGGTTGGGAATAGTGCATACGGAACCAATGAGCAGTAATTTAATTACACATCATATGAGAGACTGCATACAAGCCTGCATCATCCCTAAGGCACAAACAAAATAATTCAGATCAAAGCTCAAGCATCCAAGTATTAAGTTGGGAATAGTGCATACAAAAATTTGAATTGTAACTAGTGTGCACGTGAATCCAAATTAGAAGCATACGAAACTACCAAATGAATCATCTTCAAGTGCCTCCAACTATGCTGATGACACAAAGGGGAAAAATAAAAATATCTTCGCTATGTTGTACGCTGCATACGAACCTTGGATCTTGACGGAGATGGTCGGGAGAGGAGGGAACCGAGGGCGACCCATCACGCCTCCCGGAACTCGCAAATTTTTGGAAAAAAATGGGAGAGTCCAAAGCGAGGGGCGTGAATCCACGCAGCACCAATCTCGTTTCTCGCAAGGCCGAACCGAATCAAATTAAAGCATACAAAATCCATTAATCCATGCATACAAACCGAAGCGCAAGCTTAAACAATTGTCACGTGAAGCAAAAAAAATTCAACCCGGCCCGCTCACCGTGTTTGTAGTAGAGCGGATGCCCTCCACAGCCCATGGATCCGTGGAAGACAAAGCATGACGAGATAATTAAAAAAAGGAAATAAAATTCCTACATTCTTCGCATGGATCTCTCCTAGATCTTGAAGCACCGTAGCCACATATTGATTGCCGGGAAGAGTAGGCGTTGCGTGCATGCGGGAGGTAGGCAACCGGAATGGACGGGGATGGAGGAGGCCGTAGTAGTCGCCGTGGGGTTGGACCGTTTGCATCCCATGGACACGGACTCGAGCGCCAGATGCACGACATCCCATGCCGCCGGAACTGCACCTCCCACGAGCAGCGTACTCTGTTGCCCGGGTGGCGTGGACAACGCCGCCGCCGATCGAGTCATCGAGTCGGCCCGCGACCTTCCCCTTCGGCGCCGGCCCGAGGTGGGGCTCCATCGCGCCGCGCGAGTTTCGGGGAGGGCGGAGCCGCCGCTGCCGCGGTCGGGGGCGCCACCGGGCCGGAGAGGCCGGGGGTCGCCACGGGGATGTGGGGTAGGCGATGTGGGGCTTGTGTCGGGGGAGGTGGGGAATGGGATCGGTGGGATTGGACGGCCGGGGGGTGGGGATTAGTCGATTAGGGTTTGGTAGGAGATATATATATGGCCCATTGGTTGGGCTGGGGCCTGGATGGGCTAGCGGGCCGGGTGGAGACCCGAGGCTAATTGGTGGAGCCGGGTTTGGTGGCACCGTTGCAGCGGTTTAGACCGAGGCTTCTAATAGATATTGGAAGCCCAAAGCTCCCAATAATAGTATATATATATATATATATATATATATATATATATATATATATATATATATATATATATATATATATATATATAGGGTGAGGTTTCGCACTCCAAGGGAGTAGTTACTCTCACCTCAATAAACCACATTGCGTATGTGTTCATACTTGTTTATCAATTTGAGTGTGTTTAGATACTCATATTAAGATGCTCCGGACCTTACTATGCGAAAAAAATGTTCAAGAAACCTATATTTTTAATATATTACTAAAATGCCACTACCACTCATATGTATATATAAAAAAAAAGTATATCCACATACTCTACGTATGCATGCATACTTAACATATATACCACCCTAGATGGTCTAGTATCATCATATACTTCAGCCACATACACTTTGTTCGGTCATATACACCTAAATCTAGAGATATACACATGGGAGTAACTACTCCCCAGGGAATAGAAAATAATTTCCCTATATATATATATATATATATATATATATATATATATATAAAGAACTATTATGTTAAAGCTGGCTATAGAATATTTGATTTTGTAGCCGGACCCAAAACTCACGAGACCGCGCGCACCACACGATCGAACCAGGCCGGTGCATTCACCCATGCCTTCCCACGTTTTGACTTGGCTCCATGTGGTCTCCCTTCATTATTACTAATAAAACACACCCATGCATGGATTTATTTTCCTTGATTTTGGTATTTCCTTTCGTGAGCGGAGACTACATAGACGTCCCAATCATCTTTCTATTTCCGTGGCATCGCTGCTGCCTGCTCGATCCGGGCGTTCCTCGGCACCGTGGAGACCGGTGCGACTGTCGCGTTCTTGACGGTGTTTGTGTCGTCGACACACTCTTGGCCTTTGGGTGGCTCGCGGCCGTCGTGTTCTTGACTGCGCTCCCGTACCGGCGGTGGTGGCAACGAGCCAACGACGACACCACCAACGACGGCAACTGTGCCATCACCTTCCCTGGATCAGGCGGCTCCTACGGCAGCGACGAGTCCTCCCATCGACCGATTGGTCGCGCCTCCTCCAACCTATAACGTGGGACGTCCTTGTCGTTGCTCAGGCGAGGGCCTCGAGATGAGGCTCGGCAGGGGGGCGGCGCTACGGAGATTCTAGGCGATGGCGCGATCTTTCCGTCTACATCCTTCTCCGGCAGCTCCCTCCGTTTGCATGCATTCTTGTTGGCAAGTACTCCCTTTCACAGCGCATTTTTTTTCCATTTCTCACCCTTCAAACTTAATTTCATGTAGATTGATAATCCATTTATTCTTACAGATCTTTTGGGCAAAATGAGTTCGTAACTCATATCAGCAAAGATATGTGGTTCATTTCGTGTTTGGGCAGGCTATCGTCATGGTGATTCGTTTCCACACGAGCTGTCCGGGACTCCGGGGGCGACGTCGACGGCAGCGAGTTCACGGCGGCGCACCTCAAGACCTCGCCGCAACACTGGTGGCGTACCTGCCACTGACCGGGAAGGTTGCATATAGCGCCTGCCCCAGGACGTGGTCGCCGACTGCACCAACGACCCCAGCGTGGCCTTCGTCGACGACGACGGCGCCGGCCTGTATCTGCACCATTGACGTCATCCCGGCGTTCCTGCTGGCGCTGGTGCAGATCTCCCCACCTAGTGCTCCCGGGCACTCGCCGCCCATGCTGTCCGTGCCAAGGCCTCCGATCCCGCATGCACGGATGGAATCTGGCACTGCTGCGTTACTGCATCACGTCGATTTGCATGTGCATGTTCAGCCAGATCGTATAGGTTTTAGTTGTAGACTTGTAGTGCAGTATCGAATGTGCGATCAAAACAATTCAGATTATGTTTTAAACTTGCAATATTGAGCTATGCAATATTATAGAAAATTTGACGTCATTTTGTGCCAGTTTTACACTATTGTCGTATTGAGGCCTTCTCGAATTCTAGTGACTATTTTTATAGTAAATAAGCTTGATTCATATTCTCGTAAACTTCATAGTTCAAAATTTTCATAGTATAAAATTCTCGTAAACATTTAGAGCAAAATTATCGTAAATGTTCACAGTATAAAATTTTCGTGACTATTCACACTATAAAATTCTCGTAAACATATACTAATTATAGTAACTACTATATTCTATCTGTTGATGACGTATTCTCGTAATAATCATACTATTTCTCGTAAGGGAGCATGTTAGCTTCCATCTGTACACGTGCATGCATGACTTTTGAACCGTGAAAGGAACTATTCCAAACATCCAGCGTCATTAATTACTAGAATTAACTGCAGCATTGATCCCAGGAAAGCAGCGAAGCGCGCTCATACCGCATGCAAACTAGTAACGCTTCGGGGCTGGGCTGCCTGGCTGGATCGGATGGGTTAGGTGCGGTCGGTTGGTCTGGCTACAGAATATCAAATTCGTAGCCTAGCTACGCACTATACTCTCCATATATATATATATATACTTTTAAGTATACGTATACACATGGGATGGCTTCTTTAATTTCCTAGAAAATTAACTAAGCACCTCCAAATGACATTGGAATTTGTGACTTAGGGCTTGTTGGAGATGTGGTGGTTGGTAGATCAACAGGGAAAGGTCAAGGAGGAGTATTTGGTGGATGATGACAAGGGATAACTATTTGATGCCAATATAAATCCTAGAGACAGGCAATCAATCATTCAATCAAACAGACATAGCACACATTCAAACAAAGACATATCTTCTGTATGGTGAGTTTTAATGCATGGTTTTGGAAAACAGATTTTTTTGGTGGTGCGGGATATAAAGTCGGGTTTTAAGTTGTTAATTATAAAAAAATTTAAATTTTTAGTGATTTTTAAATGGATGCAAAAAAACGTGGGTGTTATAGTCTAGGTTCGGACTTAGGCTCGAATGGTTCCGCGCCGGCCAGACCGGCAAATCAAACACACTAATAATGCATGCATGGATGATTCTTGATATAGTGGAGTTCAACCAGTTTTGTTTGTACTATATGGTTCACTTCTACTTGTAGAATAACGTATTAGGTGGAATGGGTTCATACCAAATGGAATGGTAATTCACCCAACAAAAAAAAAAAATACCATTATTATTTTAAATCATTCCATATATGAACCAAATGATACAAGCAACCAAACACGTCCTCAGTGGATGAGACTATGCAGGATCAATGTTTGGATGACAGGTGGTAAAGTTTAGCACTTGTCACATCAAGTGTTCGGATGCTAATGAAAAGAACTAAACATGAGCTAATTATAAAACTAATTACATAGATAGAGGGTAATTCGCGAGACGAATCTATTAAGCCTAATTAATCTATCATTAACACATGTTTACTGTTACATCACATTGTCTAATCATGATCTAATTAGGCTTGATAGATTTGTCTCGCGATTTAACCTGGGGTTATGGAATGAGTTTTATCATTAATTTATGCTTAATACTCTTAATTAGTGTCAAACATTCGATGTGACAAGTGGTAAAAGTTTACCGGGACCGATCCAAACACCCCCTATTCCGCTTGAAATGGTTCTTTGAACTAGATTGATGATTGCTCACGTAACACGTACTACTACGCACTGAGTAACAATAATTATGCATGCTACAGGCAGCCGCTAGCTCATGTATCGCGTGCTCCTTAATTAATTATAAACTGGTACGGTAGTTGTACTACTAGGTGTCTTGATTAATTGATTGCTCAGCTAGGTGCCCAGTCCGACCGGATCAGCAGCACCCCACGTGTTATCGCTCGACTACTTGTGAGTGAAATCAGGCAGTACCACGTGTAGTACCACGTGTGCCCCCCCGCATAGTAAACAGTGAACATGTTTTGAATAAGATTCGCATCATCTTTGGTTGTGTTTAGTTCCTACCAAACTTTGGCAAGTTTCCAAGATTTTTCGTCACATTAAATCTTTTGTATCACGACGTGAAGATTAAATGTAGGTAAATGAAATAACTAATTATGCATACAGTTTGGATGTCTTGTGAGATGAATCTTTTGAACCTAGATTAGCACATGGTAGAACAACAATTACCAAATACAAAATGAAAAGTCTACAATCTTTTTTCAGCTTCACTTTTCAAGCATAACACAGCCTTTTAAAAATTATAGTACTCCCTTCGTTTCAAAAAACATGCAATTCTAGCATAGTTTCATGGTTTAGTATCTCAAGTTTGTTTAATTATAGATAAAAAACTATCAAGTATTTATGTTATCAAATAAATATCATTAGATTCATTACGAGATTTAGTAGACATTTGAAGTCATAAATGTGAATAGTATTTAATAGACATTTGGTCAAACATATAATATTTTTGTGGGCACGGAACCCATAGTTGCATGTTTTTGGAATGGAGGTAGTATATGCATAGTCTAGGTTCGGTAGGCTTGGATGGTTCCGCGCCGGCCAGACCCGCAAATCAAACACGCTGAGGTTCGTTACGGTGTCAGGAGGAACCGAAAGAAAAATTGACAACGGTTGATTATAAAAATAATTGCTAATTGTAATTCTCAGGGGCACTTTAGTACATTTAGTCAAGATAATTAACTCTAAGCCCTAAGCCCCCGTGCCGCCGCCCGCCGCCGCCCGCCCACTTGCCGCCCTCCTGCCGACGGTCCGCGGTTGTCCGCGCCGATCGCGTTCTCGCCGCCCCCGCTCGAGCAAGCCCGTTGTTTCTCCGGGCTCCGGCCTACGCCGATGGCACCATGAGGAGCAAGGGCTTGGCGCCCGGTTTATAACCGGTGCGCATATGATGCGGTCGTCGGCGCAGTGGTCATCACCCCAGGCGTTCGGGTTACCCCGCAAAGTTCGGTCGAGTAGTTCGGGTTTTGAAAAGTTCGGTAAATGTAATTTGCTACCCGAAATCGGCTCGAAAATTCATTACCCGCAATCCGGGTACCCACAAATTCGGGTTCGGGTTGGATATACCCAATCTACCCGATATTTAGAAGAGAGAGGGAGATAGGGAGAGGGAGTGCGGGTCGCGGTCGCATGCCGCTTGGGATTAGGATGCATGCACATCTGGTGGAGTCACGAGGGATTGATAGTTGCATGCTGCAAATGCATGTTAGCTGTTTGGCTTAGGCTTTAGGTGGGCTGATGGCCCATAATGAACGTAGGAGATGAGAGTTGGGGCTATAATGTTAGGATTTGAGTTGGGGCTATAATGTTAGGATTTTCTCTAGATCGGGTAGAATGGGTAGTTCGGGTACCGGGAGATATTACCCGAATTACCCAAACTAATTTCGGGTAATGACCATCACTACCCGAATTTGGTTTCGATGTATCTCTAATTCGGGTACTTGGCCCCGGGTTCGGGTATTTCAGATTTGGGTAATGGGTAGCGGGTAATTTGCCCAGGGTGAGGTGGTCACCAGCGCAGTAGGGGCTCAGTAGCAGCACGCCTGAACACGCCAAGTCGCCGACGGCGCCTCCGAATGCCGTAATGTCGTAAGCTTCTTAATTGCCAAAAATATGAAGCTTTTGATTTTAAAAAGGATGCAGGGAAGTCTGATAGATTTTGGTATACGCTGCACTGCAGACCAAATTCTTGCAATTTATTGCAGTGTGTTACCGAAGATTGGACGTGTGGAGATTTCTAGATGTTGAGTAGGGTGGAATGCATCTTAATAGAACGCTCATAGCATTATGGTAGCTACGAAGAACGTGTGATCCGTTCTTCTCCACGTTTCAGATTCGCTGCTTCTGACGAGATCACGAGTAGGCTTTTTCTTGGTGGAGTTGCAGCCTCGCAGGCAAAAGCTGATGATGGACCATTAGTGGTACAGTGTCAGTTGTCTAGTTGATCGATCGCTGATAACTCGGCTGTTCATTTGGACAGCACTTGCACACTTCCAAACACACAGATGAAGGGGATGTTTGGTTCCCCGCCACGGGAAGATGCGGCACGCCATCGCCACGAATCACTCTCACCGTAGCTTTTCGCCACAGAAGTGTGGCGGACGATTTCGCCGCCGCGGCTTTGTGGCCGCCAAACTTTCCCCTAAAAATAGCACAGGTCCCTGTCGTCTGCCCGCGCGCGCAGGGAGCCGCGCTCGTCCCGGCCGCCGCCACCGCACCTAGGGGCCGCACGCCGCCGCGCAGGGGGCGAGGCCGCCACGCCAGGGGCCAGGACGGTGGGGCGTGGGGAGGGGAGAGGAGCTTCAGGCGGCGGCCATGGCGATGGAGTGGCGGAGAAAACGAGCGGGGAGAGATGTTCTGGCGGTGTGGATAAGAACGATGTGTTGACGATTGGGGCCCACCACGTGGTTGGAATGCTCGCGAGAGGGTGTGTGTACTCTGAAAAAAAAAAAAAAACGAGAGGCTATGGGCCAGAAAGTGCCTGTCCAGTTTGCCACCACGCCGCATGGCTACCGTCCGTGCTCCCTCCAATTCCTTTGTTTTTTTTTTTTTATTATGTATAGTATATATAAACCAACGCATGGAGATCCATATTTAATGTATTATTTTTAACTATTATTATCAATTCATTTTGATTTTAGTATAATATATGATATGATATCTTAATATATAGATATAAGACATTTTGGTAACTTTTTGCCTAACGTTTGTAACAACGAACCAAACAAAGACCACATTGTTTTTACCACATCTTAGTTACCAACCAAACACTACTAATTTGCCACAAAATATGGCTTGCCACAAGTGTGACAATAACTAACCTTAGATGTGGCAAGGTGTGCCACCAACCAAACAGGCCGAAATGATTCGAGAATCGGGCAGGGGATGCATGATGCGATCGCGGGAGGCCAACATGGTGCTTGAGGTCGGCGTCGTTGCATAAGAGAATGGAAGTGCAGGGGAGAGTGATGGAGGCCAAGGCGACCGCCCCACTCGCCCGATCCCGCCGGCTGTCGCTCCGGCTCCGGCGTCGTGCGCCCGCGCGCCGTGCCGTGTGCCCTCTTGCGCCGCCGCCCGGCTATGTGTGCCCTTCTCCTAGCTCCTCCGACCTCCATGGCCGCCATTGCCGGTGCGCGAGCATGAAGCGGCGCGAGCAAGATGACCGGAGGCGGGCTGCCGCGCCGGGGGCAACGCCGCGGACGAGGCCGCTGTGGGGCCGCGCCACGGCGATCTTTCGTTTGTCGATCATCGGCTAACCGTGAGCCACTAGTGAGATGGCCGGAGGTGGCTCGGCGCTATTGCGAGGCCATGTCGCGGCGGCCACATGGAGACATGAAAGGATGCACACCTCGAACAGGAGACAAGGGGCAGCACAAAATTACTATTCTATCCTTTAAATTTATTTAGATAATTTTCGACTTATATATTTTAGGTTCTAGGTCTACATATTTTGGGTTCCGGCCCACAACTTAAGTTCCTCCACCTTGGTTCTTCTCATTTTGTGGCGGTTCGATCTATCCAAATGGAGGGCTATTATATGAATATAGAACTCGGACCTTTTTCCGATAAAGAAAAAAACTCTAGACCTTTCGGTTCTCTATGAGACTCCGATGTATTGATTCATCCTATAACAATACGCACGGTCGGGTGGTGAGTGCACCATGGACACAAGGTTCAAAGCCTATTTTACACTCTCGGCAAAGAGCTTTTTTTTTCGGGTTTGCCGAGTGCCATGTCGACACTCGGCAAAGAAATAACACTCGGCAAAGAGAAAAAAAAAAACCCCTAAAAAATAGCATGTCGACACTCGGCAAAGAGAAAATATAAAAAAACCCCAAAAAATAGCAAAATTTTTTTCCCGAGGAAGGACCCCCACCGGCCACCCGGCCCCAAGAGCAATCACAATCTTTTTTTTTCACGATTCTTGCTAAACTTTGCGAGTGCGAGACGTCGAACCCGCGACCTCAAGACGCGCGGCGATGCTCTTCTACCACCGCACATAGATCTCGTTTGATTATTTAAATATTATACTAATCTGAAAGTATAAATTGCTTGTTTGAGGCTCTAAACTTAATTCAAATCAAAAAGTTGTCAACTATAATGTTTGATAAATTTTTTGAGATCTACAATTTTCATTTAGAAAGTTTTTTTCATCTCGAGGTCGTTTGAAAAATTCGAATTTCAAATTTTAGAGTTTCAAACGTAGTTTTGCATGATAAGATGAACTCAAATCAAAAAGTTTTCTACTACAAAGTTTCATAACTTTTCGAGATCTACATTTTTATTTAAGAAGTTTTTCCATCCGAGGTCGATTCGAAAAATTCGAATTTCACTCAAATTTGAAATTCAAATTTTTAAAACGACCTCGGATGGAAACTTTCTAAATGAAAAGTGTAGATCTCGAAGAGTTACGAATCTTTTAGCGACAACTTTTTTGATTTGCCTCGTTAGGCCTCAAAAATTAATTTGAAAAACGCTTTGCTTAGGGTGCTAAAAAAGGCACTAAGCGAATGTCTTTTTTTTCTTTCGACAAAGCAGTTTTTCAAATCAGTTTTTGAGGCCCTAAACGAATTGAAATCAAAAAGTTGTCAACTATAAAGTTTCAAAACTTTTCGAGATCTACAATTTTCATTTAGGAAGTTTTTCTATCCGAGGTCGTTTGAAAAATTCAAATTTCAAATTTGAGAGATTCGAGACCTAGTTTTGCATGATAAGATGAACTCAAATAAAAAAATTTCTACTACAAAGGTTCATATCTTTTTGAGATTTATAAAGTTTACTTTGGTCATTTATTCATTTGACAAAATGTTAGTAACATTGTTAAGTAAATCTTATTAATCTCTCTTCTAGTTCGAGGAAACTATGAGAGGATATGAGAGAGATGTAGGTTTCGCGGAACAAGTTACTAACGCTTTGTCACATGAAGAAATGACCAAAATAAACTTTGTAGGTCTTGAGAAGTTATGAAACTTTATAGTTGAAAACCTTTTTATTTGGACTCGTTTAGTGTCGTGGTTCGATATCGCGGTGACCTTTGTCCGCGATGTCGGCGGCTAGTGCGTTCTCCGAATGGCCTAGCTCTAGAGACAATGACACAATGTTTATCTTGGTTCGGGGTAAATCAGGCTCCCTAGTCCGGTGTGGTCACTATCCGAGCTCAAACGCTCGTGCGGGGTGCGTACAAGTGGATCGAGAGAGGGAGCGGGCTCCCAAGTCTCTCGTGATTGAGCCTAGTGCCAATATGAGGGTGAGTGAGGATGTTTTGTGTGTGGAAACTTGGTTGCCTTGTCTCCACACGTCTCAAGCGAGAGCCCCGCCCCTCCTTTTATAGTGGCAAGGGAGCGGGGACATATGTGCTCTCCGAGTTGAGGCGAGAGTGGATAGAATGAGGGGCTATGAAGCGGCGGCGGGTGAAGGAGCTCTTCGAATCGAGCTCGTTGATTGGCCGGGGAGCTCTCTTTGAGCTCTCGGTAGCTTTGGATGTTGAAATTGGTTGTCGCCGCACGCGGAATCGTGTGCGGGCGATGGTCGCGTCGCCCCCCTTAATCGTAGTTGGAAGCCATCTCTTCGGTATGGGAGGGGCGGCCATGCCGCCGACGCCGGGATGCACCCCGCATGTACCCGTAGGGGGACCTGTAGTAGAGTTGTTGGATGCGACGGAGTATGGCGGGGGAGCTCTGCGGACGAGCTCTTTGGTCGGGCGGGGAGTCGTCCCGAGCTCTTTCGAGACTTGGATGTTGAGATTGGTCGCCGCACGCCTTGAATCGAGGTTTGGGGCGGTGGTCCGCGTCGTGCCGCCCTTAATCGCCGGTAGGAATCGATCCCGATTCGACATGGGCGCGGCCACACATGGATGAGGCACGCACACGCCGACCCGTGCTTTGGGTACCGTGGCGGCTTTGTTGGAGTCGATGGGGTATGGCGGTATGATGGAAAAGACCTCTCCCGTAGCGTAGCGCCGCTGTGGCTCACCAGCGCTGTCGAGCGGCCCAGCTTCCGTGCCTTGGCGGCGCGCGGAAGACAGAGAGAGCTCCTCCGTCGTCGCAGGGCTCGTTGAGCTCGAGCTCGGCGAGGCGAAAAAGAGGTCCTCGTAGAAGGGTGTTCATCACGCGGACGGGAGCTCACTCCGGGAGAGCTCGCCGAGGCGAAGACAGGTCCCTCGGTGCGGAGAGCTCGCATACGCATACTCGGCCGTGGTGGGAGTTCGTCCGTGGGCACGGAGCTCTTCGGAGGGTAGTGACCTCTTCGCGTTGACCGAGTGGGCTCTCGGGGCCGTATTAGCTTGTTGACGTCGGTGGGAGCTCATCCTTAGCGTCCCGAATATCGATCCCCCACGGTAGCCCGAGCGCGTTTGGGAGAGACGGGGTCTCTCCCGCACGTCCAAATGGTGGCCTTTCTTTGCGGAGATTCTAAGTACGGAAAGCCTTGGTCGCGGTGCGCGCTGAAGCGCTGGCCGGGTGTAACTTCGAGGCTCCGTGAGAGCGTGAGCTCGCGAGGCTTTTAGAATTGTCGTGGGCCCATCGACCTGTTGTCTTTCGCAAAGGCGAAGATGGTGAGCTCGAACCCGATCTAGCCTCGTTGGCTGAGATCGAGCGCTCGGTGAGCTGCCGTCGGATGGTCAGTGAGGCCCGAGTTCGTTAACTCGTTCGTGCGATCGGCTAGTGGATCGACCTCAGATTCTGAGGGCCCGACTTCCGTGGTCCTCGAGCTCCCGGGGGTTGCCCGGTGGTGAGGTGCTTCCTCTTCGAAGAGGTTAGCTCGGAGTCGTTCGTAGCCCTCGGATTCCCGGACGCGCGCAGCGAAGCCCCCGAGCCCTTTCGAGTGCTCAGGGCGTGGGCCGTCGATGCTTTTTCCGCAAGGCGCTCCTAGCTCTTACTGCTTTAGGGCGGCGCAAGGAGCTCTCAAGTCGAGCTTGACCTTTGGACCCTGCGGCGGTGAGCTCGCGCCACGAGCTCCGCGCTTCGGAACTCAGCGTTTCGACCGTTGCGTCGAGCTCTCAACGTTTTGCCCGTTATGTAAAAAGACCGCGGGCCGCCTCGTCCCCCGACCGGGCCGGGGCCCGTCTTCTCGGCGCGGGGTTTCCCATCTTTGGGCATGGAGGTGTGGTACCGAGCAAGCACTCGCAGCCCTCGTAGCGGAGCCGTTGGAGTTGATGGGGCACGGCGGCATGATCAAATGACCCTTCTCTGTCTTTGTAGCTCCGCATGGCTACAGTGATTCACCAGGGAGTGGTTGGTTGTGTCAGAGAGTTGGCGGCCGACTCTTGTACCCGCAGGCCGGAGTCGAGCTCTTCGGGGTAGCTCGCGGGCAGGCATGTCGTCTGGGAGCTCGAACGGCCCGGAGGCCTGTGGGGAGGTCTCGCGGAGAGCTTCCCGTGGCGGGAACTCGTCCGGAGCGGATCGAAGGGCCTACGTCGGGTGGGCTTTTCCAGAGAGCTCACGTGGGCCCGTTCCCGTAGGGGAGCTTCATCGCCGGGGGACTCCCGCCGGTTCGAGGTTGCCTTTGGGGTCGTCGGTTCGCATGACGGTTTCTCGTAATTTGAAGCGCCGCCGGCCGCTTCACGTCGGTGGTTAATCGCGGGACGCCGTGCACCCTTTGCGATTGGTCGCAGATTATGACGGGTTTTCGCGTCGTCACCATTGGTGGCGGTTCCTCAAAGATCGCGCGCGTGGCGGAGATCGTGGGGGAACCCACCGGCGCCCGTGTGTGGGAGGCGAACCGTCGTCGTCCGGCTATAAATTCGATGACTCGGGTCGCGGCGGTGGTGTCCGTCTCCTTCCTCCTCGCGTCCTTCTTCTCTTCCTCGAGCTCTCTTTGCCTTAGAGATGGAGGGTGAGGGATCTTCAGAACCGCGGGAGGCCCGGGGGAGGGCGCCGTCATCGGCGGGGGATGCGGCTCGTTCTCCCGCCGCAACCCTGCGTCGCCGGGCCGATCCCGGCGCCGCCCCGGGCCATGCCTCCCCTCCAGCTCCGCACCGCCTCCTCCTCCGCCCCTCGGGAGAGGCGACGATTGCCGAGCTTCCGCCTCGGCCCGGCGCGCCGAGGTCAAGGGGACGTGAGGGTGGTGCTCATCGACCACCTGGGAGCAGAGCTCGCGATCGCGGCGCATCCAAGGCGAACGCCGACCGGTTCGCGGCGGTGAGCGTCCATCTTCTTGGTCCAGCCTTCGAGTCGGCATTCGCTCGTCGACCCCTTGGCGTTTTCTTCGCAGAGCTCGCCCTCGAAGAGGCGGACCACCGAGGAGCGCTCCCGTGGTTGCGGGTCCGTGGGCGTCCGCCGCGGGCGGTGACGGCCCCGGCAATGGCGTCGCCGGTGACCGGCGCCGACTGACGGAGTCCGAGGGTTCTCCTGACGGGATTCCCTCGGCGACCTTTTGGCGGATGACGCCGAGGAGTTCGAGGCCACCGCGAGGAGGTGGTGGCGAACGACGACGCCGGTGCCCTCCTTGCGGAGGAGTAGCTCGTCGGGACCGAGGCAATGGGCGGCTTCGGTCGGTCCCGCGGGTCTTCGCCACCAAGCTGAAGTCGGACGAGGACCGCAGGCTCGTGAGCTTGGCGCCATCGCTGGGCGCCGACGCCAGCTAGCTAGGACCTCTCCCGTGCCCTTTTTGCTCTTGTAGTCTCCTACTTGGTTCATGTACCTGTACCCATATGTATATATATATGTTCTGTGAACGATGAAGGCGTAGAGACTCAGTTCACCTTTGGGATGCCCCTCGGTATTTCGAGTGCTCAACACCAATTTTGTCTTGTATCGACGAGGTCTTGATCGTAGTTTGTGTTCGTGCTCGACGTCTTGATGGGGAGCGCGAGACAATTTTGCCGATAGTGTTCCCGAGTTCGTAACACTTCGCCGCGACGCCTTACCTTAGCTCGCCGTTTTTGGTCGCATGACTCGCCTGTAGTAGCCCCCGTGTCCCTTCCTTTGCTCAGGTTTCGTCTCGGAGATGTTCGATCATCCCCGCGGGCGCGCTCGAGCGCACCCGCGGGTGTAGTCGCCGAGGCTCCGCGGGAACGAGAGGTTCGCGTGGAGGCTTTTTTTTATAGGTCATCGTGTGTTTGTTTTCCCGATTCGCACGAGGCCGTAAAGGGGATGAGCTCGGGCTCGATTTTGCCTCATTGGCTGAAATCGAGTGCTCGGTGAGCCGATAGCGGGTAGTTCAGGGAGGTCGAGCTCGAGCTCATTCCTCGATGTGGTCCGCCGGGTGGACCGACTCGCGGTTCCAAAGGCGCGACCTTTACGGTTCCCGAGCTCGTTCGGGAGCTCGAGGACTAGAGTCTCCTCATCGTAGAGGACAACCTAAGGTCGCTCTTCGCTCCTTTGGCAACCCGAACGCGCTTAGGCGGGGAAGCCCCCGAGCTCGCCGAGCCCGGGCGAGCCGCCGATGCCGCCGCCGCGCCCGCCGTGGTGTTCCCGCGGGCCGCCGAACCCCCGTGGGGGCCGGCCTTCGAACGCTAGGACAGGTCGCGCCGTAAGGGACCCGAGCTCGCGGGTCGCTCTGGCTAGCTCGTATGTGCTCGGCCCCCGCAAGAAGGACTAGTTATCGTGACCCGGACGCTGGAAAATTACCGCCGGACGTTGCGGTTATTGCCGCGCCGCCGCTTTGCCGCTGTCGCACCACGCCCCGCCGCTGTTCCCGGGCGGCCCGATGGGGCTTGAGCTTGTTGGCTCGTTCGCTTGATCGGCCGGTGGATCGCCCTCGGCCCTCGGGGCTTGATTCCGCGGCTCTTCATCGGCCCGACGCTGGGCGGAAGCCCCGAGCTCTTCTCGAGAGCTCGGCCGTTGTACGCTTCCCGGAGCGCTCTTAGCATGTGGCGCCGGGCGGCGGTCCGGAGCCTCCGGGTTTCGAGCTTGCCTTCGGACCCTAGGGGGCACAGTGAGCCGCGCGCGAGCCCTCCTCTTACGCCGGGCGATCGGCCGTTGAGCCGAGCCTGGGGATTTTAGCTTGCCGGGTAAAAACAGCCGTTGGGATCTTACCGCTAAGATTTTTACCGCTGGGGAGTGAGTCGTCCCATTAAGACGGCGTCGTTCTTCCGCCAAAGCCGTGCGCGCGCCGATCTCGTGAGCGGGTTACGCGGCGGACGTGGTGCATGGCGTGGCCCCTGACGGTCTCGCCTCGCCGCTCCATCGTGGCGGAGCCCTATAAATGGCAGGAGATCGTGGGTGGGCTCACCTTCCCATTACCTCGCCTTCCTTCACGCAAGTTCTTCGCCGTAAGAAGAAGAGAAATCCGAGCCGGTGATCAGCACATAGATTCAATCCTCCACCTCCCCGCACCGCCGGCGGGCCTCTCTCGGGCGCAAGATGGGCTCCCGGCAGCATTCGCTGGCGACGGAGGACTTGATCGGGGGTGCAGCCTCGCCGGGCGGGCCGCCGCTCCCGCGAACGGAGGTGGAGGAGTGGATCATCCCGGGCGGCGACGCGACGCGAGCCCGATCCGCCGCCGGGCCACGCCGCCTCGCTCGCCGCGCTCCATGAGCTGGTTGGGCATGCCCGCCGACGACTTCCTCCGCGGCCGACACGCACCGGGCGTCGAGCTCCAAAGACACGACGCCGAATGGAGTGTCGCTCCTCTCGACCCTCGCTATGCTCTGCGAGGGCTGGTTGGGAATTCCCCCCAACCGGGAGCTCTTCAAGCATTACATTCGCCAAGATCCACCGTGGCCAAGGGCGGCGGACCGGCCCCCGACGCCCGCGTGCCGCCGCAGCCCGGGGGGAAGGTTCGCGAGACCTTTCCCCGGTGGGTGACTTCCCGACGGCGAACGCCGTTGGAGGGAGGAGTGGTTCCCACCAAGAACGACGACTCTTCCCGCCGGGTACACCTGGACGCACTCCGACGAGGGAGCGAGCCATGGCGTGAGAACCCTCCTCGCCGGGTGCGGGGCGGACGTGGCGGCGGCCGCGGGCCAAGATCAAGGCGCCGCGTGACGGCTGGTTGACGGGTGAACCACATCATCGAGACCGGCTCGCAGGCGGTGGTGCGCACCAGCGCCGAGCCTCCGTATGTGGGAGATGACGGGGACAAGGCCCCGTTTGATGGAACCGCGAACGCCCGCGATCTCGATGACGACAGGTGGAGTTCTACCACGAGCTGGTGACCAAGACGGGGGACGGGCCCGAGCCCCCGGCTCTCCCGACGCGGCGACGCTGGCGCCGGTAAGTGCTCTTCTTTCGCTTGAGCCTCCTCCACTTTCGCGCGTGAGGTTTGCGCGCTCGACGAGCTCGTGTTTTTCAAAGGTTGGGGTGATGAGCCCTTCGGTCCCGCCGCCTCCGGGCGAGGCGGCGCCCATCGTTGTCGGGGCCGCGCTGGTGCAGAGCGGTGAGGCAGCTCGTCGAGCGGAGGGCGGTGACCAGTCGGGTCGAAATCCGGAGCCGAGCTATCGACAGCTCGGCGCCGCCCACCCGCCCCCCACCGAGAGGCCGGTGTCCCGCCGAGCCCAAGCCGAGGTCTTGACACCGGTGGCGGTGCGAGCCGGCACGACGGCGCCCGTTCCGGCCGCCCCGCGCCGGGGCTGCCAAGCCCGTGACCGGAAGGTCGACTTCTCCCGGCCGACGGTGAAAAGTACCGCGAGGGAGTGCCCCCGGAGGAAGAGGAGGTTGGCCGGTGGCCCCTGTGTGAGTTCTTTGTCTTCGCTGCCGTGGTCGACCGTGGGTACATGGTCGCCCCCCCTCGAGCCCTCCTCCATGCTCGGGCGGCGGGAGATTACCCCGAAGCGCCCGAGGACGGAGGGGGCTCGTTTGAGCGACGCGAGCTTGGGCCTGAGGTCGCGAGCTCTTGTCGTTGTCGTGTCGGTGAGCTCGATGCTGCGGATCCCGGCTTCATTGTCGCCATGCTCGAGAGATGACGAGCACGATGGCGCCGCCGATGACGAGCTCCATGGGAACGAGCTTTTCAGCGACGGTGGCGACGGCGGCCGCGATGACAAGGTCGCATACGGAGTTGTCGCCCTTTCGGGGACCCGCCGACCGATCCTCGCCGACATCCGGGAGCTCGCGACGCCAGAGCTCCCCTCGGCGACCGCGCGAGCCTCCGGAGAAGGGGCTCACCGCGGAGTGCGTGGCCAAGGGCCCGCGCAGGGGCCGGACGGCTCTTTCGAGGATGCCATCGCCGAGCTTCCCGCCGACGGTGATGGCGATGGTGAGGGCGAAGAGGCGGCCACGGGGCGGCCCGTCCCGGGAGGAGGAGGAGGCTTCGTGGAGGACATCTTGAGGGGCGGCGTCGCCGCTCGACGCCACCGACGCGGTGCCGGTGCCGCCTCGCCACGACGATGATGGATGTCGACAGGCATGGGTGCAGTGCGGTGTCGCGGCGGCAAGCGCCCTCCAGCGCCGGACGTCGGACTCCCGCGACCAAGTCCCCCATGATGCTCAACCCCCGCTCCCGTCGGAGGGGCCGACGTGCGCGCCTCCGCCCGCCCGTGTTCGGTCTAGAGGTGGTACTCAATCGCTTCCTTTTGTGCCTTGTTAGGGTGCTCACATGCTTTTTAACCCTTCGTGGAGTGCAGGACTCCCTTCGTGGCTACAACCACCGACGCGGCTCGTTGAGGAAGGGGCCGGTCAGTGAGCAAGCCGACGACGGCGTGCGCGGATATGCGTGGGGGAGATCGACGTAACACAGCTCCAAGACCGATATCTCGAGCGGGTGGTGGAGGAGGTCACAGAGTATGCTCGTGGAGTGGGAAGACCAGGCCTCTCGTGAGGCGCAGAGAGGGTGGAGGCCGCGCTACGGAGCGGCCTGGAGGGAGGAGGAGCGCGAGCTCGCCCATAAGCCGCAAAGGCGAGAAGACCGGGGAGGAGCCGACTCCCTCCGCGGGATGCTCGAGAAGAAGGAGCTTGAGCGTTCGGGGCTCGAGCTTGGCAACGGACCCCCGCGGAAGGACAAGGACGAGCTCAAGGGACAGCTCGACCGACCGCGACGCCGAGCTCGCGGTGAGCACTTTCGCCTTGTCTCGTAGCTTTCCTCTTTTTTTTTTTTCATTCATTCGGCTGGGGTTCGGGGCCGACCGAGTTCCGGAGTTCAGCCTATGATCGCTGGCTTCCGAGCCGTGGTGCGACCACCGCGCCGAGCGAGAGGACCCGCCGACGCCGAAAGTGATGAGTTCCGCATAACGGAGTGAGCTCTTCGACGAGCTTCGAGTAGGCGGGGACCGCCTCTTCTCCATGTTTTCAGGGTTTTCGCGACTCGTGTCCGATCCCTTACTTTCCTCTCGGCAGCCGAGAAGGAGAGGACCCCGAAGGTGGAGCAGGAGGCCGAGGATCGAGGCGCACTCGCCGCCTCCCGAGTCCACCCTCGAGCGCATTTCCCGCCGCGCCTCGGGAAGGAGGCGGACCTCAAGCAGCGCACCTCGAGCCTCGCCGACGCGGAAGGCGCTCAAGGCCTCCGGAACGCGCCGCCAAGGCCGCGGAGGAGGCCGAGAGCTTGAAACGTGCTTACGGGACCCTTGCCATCGCGGTCGGAGGCGCCCGCGACATCCTCGGGTGGAAGATGCAGCCGACTTGATCACGGTGTCTGGTGTCCTGTTCCGCGCAGGGTGACGGAGAGGACGCCGGGCGCGCATGGTGCACAAGGCGGTCGATGTCGTCTTCTCCCACTACCCCGATTTCGAGGTCGGCCTCGTGCAGACGGGGTGGGCTCGGGCATCGACGACGCCGACACCGGGCGGAAGTTCGTCGTCGCCGAGACCGCCACGGCGGAGCTATCCACCGAGCTTTTCAAGATGGCCGCCGATGAGCTCGAGGTCTTCGGGCATCCCGTCGGGCGAGGATGGAGGGACGAGAATCCGCCGCGGCGAGGCCGCACATGATGTCCCCGCCGGCGCCTATGGATCGGGGGACCCCCTTGCGCAAGGATAGAGCCGAGGCTCGGCCTCCCTTAGTGATCTCCGTTAGGTCCTCGCGGTCGAGGCGAGTTGTAAAGACTCGTGGTTGTGGTATGGTGGTTGCTGCGCTTCTCGGCGCTTTTTTTTCATGCCCCGCTCGACTTTCCGTATGAGCTCGCTCCCGTAGTCGAACGATGGGCCCTTCCAAGCGGGCGCGGGGCGCGGAAGGTCGTGGGCGGTCGCGCCATGCTCTCTGGTGATGAGCTCATAGGCTAGCTGTTTCGGGGCATTGCCCGCGGCCGAGGGAGAGGTGCGAAGTTCGTGAGTTTGAGCTCGTTGCCCAGCTCTGTATTTGCGGCTTTTTGTGAAGAACTCGGTTTGTGAAAACCGTGGGGTGTGCACCCCGATCTCGTGGGCCCCTCGAGTGAAGACCGGCCTCGTCGCCGAGGGCCGGCCATTGCTCAATAAACCGTTAACGAGAAAATGAGCTCGAAAGTGCTTGCACGGATCGATGCAATCGAAGGACATTTTTCTTAACACAGCCTTAGAGGGGTACATAGCATCTAGGTGAATTGAGGTGGGTCGTGCCTATAGGCATGAAGCGCTAAGAACAAAGCAACCGCTTTAGAGATCCTAAGAGGAATCGACGTAGCTGTTCCCCGCCGCGTGTCGATCTCGTTGTTCGCTTGTCCGCCCCTTCGGGTTGGGGCCCCTGGGAGAAGGTGGAGGTCGAGGTCGAGATGATCGAGCTCGTGGGCGGCCGCGGCGGCCCCTCCATCTTCGCGCCACCGCCCGCCCGATGCCGAGGTGACCGAGCGCTGGACGTGCCGCGCGCTCCTCCTCCTCCTCCGCCGAGGGACCGCGGGTGCCGGAGGCTTGAGGCGGCCCGCAGCGCCCCGGTGATCCCGGGCTTCTCCGACGGGGGAGAGAGGCCCTTGGTGGCCACTTCCTTGCTCGGGCGACCGCAAGGCGGCCCGGAGGTGAGCTGGCCGGTTTGCTCCCCGATGGGGAGGCGCGAAACCGGCGCAAGGTCCCGGTGATGTACACGGGGGACGGGCGGCGGGCAAGCGCTTGTCGACCGTGGACGCGCGCGACGACGCGATACGACGGACGCGCCCAGGCGAGCCCGTATGGCCTCCGGATCGAGGAGGTCGCATATGTCCTCGCGGGCCGTCCACGGTGTCCGGGCCGGGCGAGCTTGAGCTCGGGCCGGAGGCCACGAGGTCTCCCCTTGTTGTCGCCGCCCGCCCGGGCGGAGGAGTGGCGTGGGCGCCACGCCGCACTGCCGGGTGGTGCCGCGATACCGGGCGTGGCGAGGCCGAGGACGAGCGGTCGCGCCGCGTTTCCTGGTTCCCCCGCGGCGCGCGTGAGGAGCCCGGATGCCCCCGACGCCCACGTGGCGCCCGGGGCGGCGCGGGACCCGCAGTGATGGAGGGGGAGGCCTCTCCCCGCGCCTCCCAAACCATGACGGGGCGCCGAGGGGCCGATGTCAAGAACGGGCCGCTAGGCAGGGCGGCTCGCCGACGGCCGGGCCGGTCGTCGCCGAGGTGCCGACGCCAACCGAATCCCGAGAAGCGCGGCCTGGCGAGGATGCCGCCGGCCGCGAGGCGGTGCCATCCCATCGGCGGGAGGCGGGTACGGTCCCTGAGGCCCCAGCCGCGGGACAGACGTCGCAAGGCGCCCGGGTGGGGTGGGATGAAGGGAGGAGGACCATGCCGTAGCCCTCGCCGTGGCCACCAACCTCGGGAGCCGAATCGAGGATCACGGCCGCCGGAAGCGAGGCGAAGGGAAGGGCCATCTGAGTGGTGGAGTCACACTAGCGCCCCCCCGGGCGCGCCAACCGCCGGGTCCGATATCGCGGTGACCACCGCCACGATGAATCGACCGGCTAGTGCGTTCCCGAATGGCCTAGCTCTAGAGACAATGACACAATGTTTATACCTGGTTCGGGGCGAAATCAGGCTCCCTAGTCCGGTGTGGTCACTATCCGAGCTCAAACGCCGCACGGGTGCGCATAAGCGGATCGAGAGAGGGAGCGGGCTCCCAAGTCTCCGTGATTGAGCCTAGTGCCAATATGAGGGTGAGTGAGGATGTTTTGTGTGTGGAAACTTGGTTGCCTTGTCTCCACACGTCTCAATCGAGAGCCCCGCCCTCCTTTTATAGTGGCAAGGGGGAGCAGACATATGTGCTCTCCGAGTTGAGGCGAGAGTGGATAGAATGAGGGGCTATGAAGCGGCGCGGGTGAAGGAGCTCTTCAATCGAGCTCGTTGGATTGGCCAGAGCTCTTTTGAGCTCGTAGCTTTGGATGTTGAAATTGGTTGTCGCCGCACGCGGGAAATTTTGCCTCGGGCGATGGTCGCGCCGCCTCGTCCTTAATCGTAGTTGGAAGCCATCTCTTCGTATGGGAGGGGCGGCCACGCCGCCGATGCCGGATGCACCCCGCATGTACCCGTAGGGGACGTAGTAGAGTTGTTGGATGCGACGGAGTTTGGCGAGGGAGCTCTCGACGAGCTCTTTGGTCGGGCGCAGAGTCGCCTTCGAGCTCTTTTGAGACTTGATGTTGAGATTGGTCGCCGCACGCCGAATCGAGGTTTGGGCGTGGTCCCGCCGTGCCGCCCTTAATCGTGTAGGAATCGATCCCGCCGACATGGGCGCGCCACACCATGGATGAGGCACGCACACGCCGACCATACTTGAGGGTACCGGGCGGCGCCGTTGGAGTCGATGGGGTATGGCGGTATGATGGAAAAGACCTCCTCGTAGGCCGAAGCGCCGCGCGGTTTTTAGCCGCTTGTCGTGGAGCAGTTGGCCAACTTCAGACTTGCCGGCTTTCGCTGAAGACGACGAGCCCCCTCCGTCGCCGCAGGCTCGTTGAGCTCGAGCTCGAGCGAGGCGGAAAGAGGTCCTCGTGAGAAGGGTGTTCATCACGCTGACGAGCTCACCCGAGAGCTCGCCGAGGCGAAGACAGTCCCTCGGTGTGAGAGCTCGCATACGCATACCGGCCGTGGTGGAGTTCGTCCGCGGGCGCGGAGCTCTTCGGAGGGTAGTGACCTCTTCGTTGACCGAAAGTGGGCTCGTGGCCGTATTAGCTTGTTGACGCCGAGCAGGAGCTCATCCTTAGCGTCCCGAATATCGATCCCCCACATTTAGGGCCTCAAAACTGATTTGAAAAACTGTTTTGCCGAAGTGCCGTGGGGTCTTTGCCGAGTGCCTTGTTTTTGGCACGGGCAGTTTTTGCCGAATGTTTTGTTTTTGCCGTGTGTGTTTTAAGTTGGCACTCGACAAAGATGGTCTTTGTCGAGCACCCGAAAAATGCACTCGGCAAAGACAAAAACACTCGCAACGATCCGCATTCCGGTATTGGTGATGATATATATGCATATACGAGGTTTCAATTTTTGCATTAGTTTTTTTTCGCCATCTCCTCCAAAATTACGAATTTGATTCAAGAGAAGTATTGCAGATTCGTGCATGTTGGAAACTAAGGCCGTCTCGTTGGGATTTTCTCACATCTTTTTTCAAGACTCTCATGTGTTGGAGACTGTATATACAAGTTTCATCCGCACAAAACAAATTTTGTCACATGAAATTTTTAGGCAAAATAGTCATTTTTGTCCCTAAACTATTGTCTAAGGCTCAATTTGGTCCCCGAACTTTCAAATTGTCCATTTTAATCCTTAAATAATGGATTTGTAGCTCAATCTCGTCCATCCCCTGTTCATGTCTCGCCACACGATCAGACCGCATGAAATAAATGTCGCACCCGCCCTCGATCCCTCCTTTTCTCCCACCGGCCGGGGCGCAAGTTAGAAACCCGTATGTATGTAATTGTTAGGTATTTCTAATAGGGAAGCACAAGCATGTTGGCATGGAATCCCGAGAGACTTGCCAATACCTACATGAACATGTCCACTATGAACCTCCATTTGTCTCTCTCTCACTTCAAATCCGACATCACCATTCCACAAGATATGACATTATTATGTCTATGCCTAATCTTGTTGAATTTCCAAATAATGTTAGGACACACTGTCATTGTCCACCTCTCACTGCTACTCCAATTTTCTTAGATTCTTCTTGTCACATAGAAATGCTGTGGAGCCTAGCCAGTGGGTAAAGGAGGGAGCGAGGGGTAGGAGTGACATTTCGCATGCAGCGTAGCCATGTGACAATTCATGAAGGGAGATGGACCAGATTGACTTGAAAAACTATTGTTTAAGGATTAAAGTCGATAATTTGAAAGTTTAGGGACCAAACTGAGCCTTTTGGCAATAGTTTAGGGACAAAATGGCTATTTTGCCAAATTTTTATCTTACCTATGTTCATTAATACTATATCACATCTGCTTATTTAATGTCTATGAAACCTACATTAGGACTATACCACATCGTGCTTACTGCGATGAGCTCACTCGAGCGATATCGTTATCCTAGATCCAGTGCAAAGGAATAAAAAAAAAAAAGGAGGATGGAGCGGATGGTAGATTTCCTCCAATTTTCCTCTGGAATGGCTGGCATAGGAAGGTTTCTCTCTATTTTTCATGCCATCGTTTCCTTCAATCCAAAGGAGTAAAAACAGTAGCCGAATCCTACTTTTCCCTGCATTTCTCCCTCAACGCAAAGGAGCACTTAAATGATTTTGGTGGCACGCTTCCAGCTAGGGTGATGGTGATCCCTCTGTGGTATTATTCGTGCCTAGCCAGGCAACGATGCACGATGCACCAAAGAAATTAAAGGTATTGATCGCATAAAGGCAGGATGCCTCGCAGAACGCATGTCTGACACCACCCCAAAAGACATGTGAGAGCGTCCGCAATGGTGCTCAAATAGCTAGTCTATAAGGAATTCTATTGGTTATCGAGACCTTTTTGCAAATAGGGCCTTGTTTAGTTTGCAAGTTTTTGCAACTCGATGAACAGTAACTCGTTCGCTTGTATTTGGTAAATATTATCAAATCATGGACTAACTAGGCTCAAAAGATTCGATCTCGTAATTTACAACCAAACTGTGCAATTAGTTATTTTTTTACCTACATTTACTACTCTATGCATATGCCCAAAAATTAATGTTATAAAGAGAGAGTGAAAAACTTAGAACTTTGGATGTAACTAAACAAGGCCTAGATGAGACATGAAAACAATAAAAAAGTAACACTACTATTGGCTATCAAGGAGAGAGATCAAATAGCTAGCGACTACTAAATAGCTAGCGACTACCAAATAGCTAGTCTATCACGATCTCCTAGAAATATCTCTCTCACATACCTCTCTACTATAGTGTTTATTTTTATGTCTCATCTAGCTAGCGATTTATAAAAAGGTCTTGATAGCCAATAGAATTTCTTATAGACTAGCTATTTGAGCACCATTGCGGACGCCCTGAGCGAGAGCACATGAAAAAAGATAAGGTGTGCAATTTCCGAAACTATAGTACTACCTACCTACTCTTATGTGTGCATCATGCATCTTGGTCTCTCCATAATACTAGTCCTATAATAAAGAGGAACCGACGGAGGTCGTTGTTTAGTAGTACTAACATGCAGCATACTACAGATTACAGAGAGAGACAGGGGACTCTCTCTCGATGGAGTAGCTAGGTGATAGGGAGGATGGGAGAGGGAAGCGAGGATCATATCATATCTACTGTTGGCTCGGCGACGAACCTGACAGAGGCAGGAAACGACGTACTATATATGGTACGCAACTTTTCTACCCATTATTATTACTCAGAAAATACCGCGCGTTGCAACAGGTGATGTGCAAATATATGAGTACTGTCGATTTAAACTTGAAGGGCCAATAATCCGGACGCCCGCGGTTGCCCTGCCTGACCCGCATGCTGCGCTTGTCCAGCCTAACCCGAATGCACCAGCTGCGCTGACCGCCCCGCATGCACCTACCCCCGCATGCACAGAGTACGGAGACACGACATCTAGATTAAACACATGTAAGATGACAGATGTCATGGATTTATAGAAAAAAATAGACCAACACTCACGCCTAACCCCATCAGCCAAAAGCAGCAACGCGCGGCAGGCAGGATATGGCGGGGACAGCTAGGGGTGTTCAGTTAACATGCATCCCAAAAGCAAACCTAAAAAGTGCTACAGTTCCCCCGTCACATCAAATTTCTTAACGCTTGCATGGAAAGATTAAATTTAGGTAAATAAAAAACTAATTATATAGTTTAGCTGAAAAGATTTGCCGAATTTTTTAAGCCTAGTTAGTCCATAGTGGGACAACAATTACCAAATATAAACGAAAAGTCTACAGATCCGAACCCAAAACATTTCACCAACTAAGCCAGGCGTAGACAACACACAGAGAGAAGAGCAGGCAGTGGCAGGCCTGGGCGCTAGGCAGCAGAGGGCAGCGCGCAGTCGTAGGCCTATGGCGGCGGTGGGGAGCCAGCAGCGCACACAGAGCAGACAGGTCAGGCGCATGCACCCCAAGCGACCGCACGCGCTCCCAGGGTGCGGACCCCGCTGTAATTAGGCGCCCCTTTTTTGTTAGCGCGCGCGGGGTGAGTCCGTCCGTCCGTGCGGACTCGATCCGCACGTCCTAAACTAACAATTACCGAATCGAAATAGAGGCAGATGTTAATTTAAGCCCAATTAAGGCCCATACAGTGACAGGCAGAAAAAAGACAGAAAAAAGGTGGAGAAAAAAGGTGAAAAGGAAATTTTCTCTCTTTATTAGTAAGTATAGATTACTTATATATATATTAATAACTCATTTCTGGGGCGTTCTTAGGCCGTGCGTAATGTGCGACCGTTATATATACAATATAATAATTATGCTTTCTATCAAGTATACACTAGTACAGGATGGACTTCTACTCCCGGTTCGCAACCCCCTCTACTCCCGGTTATGCAACCGGGAGTACGAATTCGGGAGTAGAAGTATTGCAACCGGGAGTAGAAGTAAACCTTGTTGCCAACCGGGAGTAAAGGTCCGGCGAGGCACGTGGCCTCGCCAGGGACCTTTACTCCGGCTGGTAAGGAGTAGAAGTAAACTTTGTTGCCAACCGGGAGTAATGGTCCTGGCGAGGCACGTGGCTGCCAGGACCTTTTACTCCCGGTTGGTAATACCAACCGAGAGTAAAGGTTCCGGCCGGATGTAAAGGTTTTTTTTTTTTTTTTATTTCATTTTAATTCATAATTTGTTTTGGTTTCAAATCACGTAATGAACTAATAATTTTTTTGAGAATGTAATTAACTAATAATTAAATTACACAACATGAATTAACTAATAATTAATGTACACATTCATTAAATTCATACAAACTTGCATAATTTAAAATGTGCATAATTTTAAAATAAGTCATTATAATCAAAAGATGTTCTACTACAACTACAAGTTCACCGGCGGCCTTGTGTAAATAACTCGGTGAAGTGTAGGTCACCGATCTTGAGTCCACAAATCCGCGAAATGTAGAACAACGTTCTAACTAATACATCCTCTTTTGCTTCACAACTACGATGACATGGTGTAATCGAAAACTTTTAACCGTGCCGAGCGCCGGTGGGTCTCCAATTTTAGTTGCAAGCACCTTTGCCCGATATCCATCGTAGTGAGTGTTGGCCTTGATTAGCATATCTCCAAACATAACCCAATCGAGACATTGTCCGGGTTAGAATGGATGCATAACTACACCTAGTGTAGGTTAAGTCATACACTTGAACCTCGTAATTATTGGGGAAAAAAAATTATGAGAACATATCGAGATTACCACATCATTTCTAGATATAAGCTAGGTGATAAATTAACATATCGAGATTACCACATCATTTTGGTTGTTCGAGCCATGCTTGCGACCAATCCAACAACATCATCATCCATGTTCCTACTTTTAGCTATCATCAACAATGAGGCGAATGTAGGCAGAGAGTGTACCCATTTTCTTGAAGCTTCGTACACATCCCATGACAACATATTTTTTATGCAACCGCCCGGCCGTCCATGCAGTGCTTTTATTCCGGCCTCTAAGATTTGTATATGATTTCTACTTCTCCTCCTAGAGGCGATGGAAAAGCTAATTCGACATGGGACTTGTGGACCTAATGGACTATTAAAATCATGAATGTCTTTGGACGTCCACTTGCTCAACCCCAAAGTATGAGAGAGTGTGTTTAAGCCAAGTTATTTGGTCAATTGGCTGCAATACATTTAAAAACACATAAATGTTAAATATACATATACAAATGTATTTGACAAATTGGTTATACAAATATACTTATATAAATATACTTACTATTACTGGAACATTAGGCACTACGGTGGGCATAGATCTTGATCGGGTCAATCCGGCTAGTTAAGTAGCCGAGAAACCTATGTCTTCCGAAGATGGAAGATTACGCCTAGCCATCTAACATAAAGATGCAGAATTAGTTTCAATTATTTTCCCTAGACACACCACAACAATATATGACAAAAATAACATTTTTCCCATTTACCACTATTGAGTTATGCATATATCACAATTACTAATAATAAACAAATTAATTAAAACAATATATAGTAGCATTATATACCACAACACATATTTTTAAAAAGAAACCGTAGCAATATATAGTGGTCAATCTTTCCCTAGACACACCACAACAATATATGATGGCGCCGCGGACGGCGGTGGAGGGCGTCGGGGCTCGCGGCGTTGAGGGCGTCGGGGGAGGGGGCGTCGGCGACGACGCTCGGTAGAGGCCAAAACAACACTACAATGCATATGGAACATAGAATCCGTAAGAACCCACATCACACGGGTTTGATGAAAGGCTCCATATACCTTTGTGAAGCATGTTCATCCCCCCTATGTCGAAATGGCATGAAATTTTTTTGGTAGTCATCTAGACCCAAAATATGGTCCCACACAAGATTTTATGTTTTTCTCGATGATTATTTTTATTATTATATTTTTATCGGTGTTTGCGTGGAGAGACAAAAAATGGTGAATTATAGATCGAAACCAATAGAATTCTGCACCGACATACACAAAAATTTATCTCCTAAGGCACAAGAGACCTTGTGGCCAAGTTTGGCACCATTAGGACCTTTCGGGGTGGACTCAGTTCAACGATAATTACCGGTGAAGTCGCGGAAATTCAATTAAACTAAAAAAAGTACCAAACCATTTCAGGAAAATCTCAAACTTGGTGGTTGCTTTACCTTGGGGCATCGGCAAGCCTCGAGAAAAGTTTGAGACCAATACAACACTACAATGCATATGGAACATAGAATCATGAAAAATAATTAATCTAACCTCGAATTTTACTTGATTTGCAAACAGTAGCATCAACATGTAGGAAACTTAACTACGAATCTAATGCAACTTGAACGGATCGAATCGATTTAAAATGCAAAAAATTTAAGCATTTTAATCACAATGGCAAATCAGTAAATAAGTGAAAATGAATTTTAAAATCTGAAAAAACGAGAGTACGATTTGCATAAACGTTAAAAGAAATCTAATCCCGGCTGGAGAGAGCACCGGGAGTAAATCTTTTACCCCGGGCCGGAGGCTTCAACCAGAGTAAAACTCAACCTTTACTCCCGGTTTCTTGACCCGGCTAGGAGTAAAGGGTCCCTCCCGGTGCCTCGGCAAACGGGGGGGACTTTTACACCGGTTGGAGACTCCAACCGGGAGTAAAGGGGCGCCAAAAATTCCGTGAGTAACCTGTAATGGCACCGAGAGTAGAAATCGATTCTCTACCGTGATATATACAACCCAAAAACCTCAAAGCACGATTGTTTCTGTGCGTCTACCTTCCTGCCATGAACGGCGACTCTCACAAACCTTAGAACAAGGACGCCACGAATCATGGGGAGTGCTAGGGTCTCCGCCTGGTTGGACGCCAAAGACTGTTTTGACCACCCCCTCTTCCGATGTAGGCTAGCAGCCCACCTTCCGTGATTCCTCCAACTCCACTTCAAAATTGACATCAGCGTATATCTCATCATTATTGAAGTAAAAAGTCATATTTCCTAAACCAAGTATTAAAATTAAAATCCGATTGCACCATCGTGTTTCTTGCGATAAACTCTTCAAAACAAGATCCCACAAAGATATATTTCGATAATTTTTTAACGATCATTTATCCAATAATGAATTTGTATTTAAAGATAATCATCAAACATCACATTAACACCACACGAACATTGCAAAAAGAAGCCTAGAACATCCTATGTATACAATGCGAACATCATATATATACCATGAAAGTAGACAACACTACATGAACATCACATTAACACTACATGAACATCGACGAAAGAAGCATAGAACATCATATGTATACTACGTGAACAAAAGCTCTGAAACATTTTATAGATACTACGAGAACAAGCAAAAATATACCGCAGAACATTTTGTGTGTACCACTAGAACAATTGGGAATATGTCATATAACAAACTATAGATACTACTTGAACAACATATATTACACCATGGAACATCTCACAAATACACTACGCGTAGAAATGAAAAATAAATAAAGTATAAAAAATGAAACATAAAATTATAAATAGAAGAAAAAAGGAAAAAATAAAATAAAATAGAAAAATAGAAAAGGATATAAAAAAATAATAAAAAGAACACAAAATGAAAAATAAAAAAAGGAAAGGAAAAAGAAATAGGAGAAGAGAAAAATAAAAAAGAATAAAAGATGAAAAGAATGAAAAAAAAAAAAAGGAATAAAAATATAACCATAATAGAACACAAAAAATAAAGAAAAAAATAGAACGCAAACAAAAGAAAAGGAAAAAGAAAGGCATCGTACGTACCTGGTGGCGCACCTACCTACGTCGGGGAGGCGTCACTACAGGAAACAGGTGCTTTGCCGAGCACCTGCTCGGCAAAGGCTATTTAGCCGCCGGGAAGCCTTTGCCGAGAACGCTGCTCGCATAGGACCGACGGGAAATTTTTTCACGGCAGAGGTCCTATGCCGAGCAATCGTGAACGCCAACTCGGCAAAGCCTTTGCCGAGCACGCCGGGCGACGCCGGCGAAGAAAAGTAACCGTTAACCCGCCATCCTAATCGACGGTAGTTACGTTCGATTCCGCCGAAAGCACCTGCAACGCGAGCTCGGCAAAGAGTTTTCCATATTTTTTAAAATTGAAATGCGTCGCCGAGAACTTCAGCTAGGTCCGCCGGCAAAAAACTTTTTTTTTTTTTTGAAAATTCTGTGCCGAGAGCCCGTCGCCACCCTCGGCAAACATCCAGCCTTTGCCGAGAGCCCTGTAAGCGAGCTCTTGGCAAACATCATGCCTTTTGCGAGGGGCGGCACCATTCCTCTCGGCAAACCCGGGAGGTGACCGTCGAACAACTATTTTCCCAGGTTTGCCGAGCATAACGGCAAATGCGCTCGGCAAAGAGTCCTTTGTCGAGAGCCCCGCTCAGCAAAGACTATAAAAATTGTCATTTTTTATTTGTTTTTGCTTTCCACCTTGACAAACAAACACATATATAATATATATCACATCCATTCAATTACAAAACACATATATATCACATTCCACACATCCGGCATAAAACACATCGATATATCACAGAACACATATATTAAACATGTAGCATCACTAGATCAAGTCCATAAGTGCATCACTACACTACATCAAGTCCACAAATTGTCCAGACAAGTCCACAAGTTCATTCTTAAGGCGGGAAGGGTGGGAAAGGTTGATACTGAGCTGCCGGCGATGGGAAGACTTGCTCACCACCTTGAGCCGGCTAATTCGAACCCGCCAATGCAGGCTGCGCCAAAGAAAACAAGGTTGCAAGTGTTAGACATGATTACTTGATACATGAAAACGAAAAACGAAACTCTTTGCTATCATACTCACGTGAGTACGCACAACGGGTTGAGTCTGAAATAGCCGTGGAGCGACGTAGCTAGGAGCCCGTGGCGAGAGTCAAACCACTGGTCATGGAAAGGAACCTAGTAAGTTCCTCGAAATTGGCCGCCATTGCCGCCTGCGTGGCCTCCACCTCCTCACGGCACCTCCTTTCCTCTCGCTAGTCGCTGGGCTTGCTCCCGACGTAGCCGTCTTTCCTCTTCTACCCGAGCCTACAACATTTAGCCATCGCCGCTTTCAAGAATGCAAACGTTATTAGGCGTGTAAAGACGAATGTACGCCGAGTAATGCAAACCTCAAGGGCGCCAAAACGCCCATCGCCACGCCGGCCGAGGGCGTATCGGCTGGTCCGTGTTCCGCCCCTCCGTGTTTCGGACGCCGGCCAGTCTCGAGGCCGGAGCTATCGATGATGCCGCCGCCAATATCTGACCTCCGTGCTTCTTCCCCTCCTCCAATGCTCATGACGATATCAGATCAATGTCATGGGCGCCCGGATCGTAATCTTCCCCATATTTCTACCGAAGTCATCGCCCGTGTACTCAGCGATCCGGTGCCCACACCAGGGTTCTTTATGACGCCTCGGCGGGTTGTTCACGTCGTAGGAAACGGGCAGACGCCGCTTGCCCTTGTGCGACATGCGTAAGGCTCCGCGCCGTTGCGCCCCGGGCGGGATGCGCCCAAAAATATGCGAGAAACAAAGGAAGAGGATTAGTGTGTTGGACCGCGATAAAAGAAGATTGAGCCCGACAAAAGAAAAGCGATGCACCCATAATTCTTTGTACTCCGAAAGGCTCCGCTGCCTTGGTGGTGTCTTTGGACCTTGCATCACCAAACGCCGTTCCCGTGCAGCCTCGTGAGTCCTTTGCCTACCCCCTCCGTGAACCACTTGTCCACGATCCGCTCCCAAAGAAGGGCCATGGGCGCGCAACCAATAGGGAATCATCTACACGCCATGAAAAATGTCGATTAGAAGATCACATTAAATATATTTAATCACAAAACGAGCACCACTTAGTGTTGTTCCTGTACCTCTATGAACTGTTCACGGGTCAACATCATCACCCTTGCTTCATCCTTTGTTACCCTCCTACCCAAAGACCGCCACGTGGTAGGTTATGATGGCCCGGTGCTTCACCTCGTGAATCATGTCGGTGACGCATTTTTTTGCGGCGTTCTCAAGCGTTCTTGCATTTGCGGCCTCCATTCCTTCCTCGCATTGGAAGTTCTCGCATACAAAATACGATATCAAATTCATTGTTTCTCGATATGATTTTCAAGAATGCGATGTATTGAGATAAGGCTTTGTGCGAGGGCGAGTTACCCAAAACTCCATGAGCACCCGCTCCGCCTTGTGGGTGTAGACCGGGTCTTCTCCCCGGTAGTAGGCTCCCCAGCCAGCATGAGGCCGCCCCCCGCCCCCGCCCGTGGTACGTGGACGACGCCGGGGGTAGTGCTGCCCGCACAACAACCCGACAATGTCGGCGGGTTTGCGTGAGTCACCGCCCGACACAATGATCCAGCCTCGCACAATGAAGACATAATATTAGTTTCACTCGAAAGTGTAAATGAAGTAGGCATCTAAATCTACTTACCTTGTCCCTTGGGGCGAATCACGGGCGGTTGTGAAGGAACGGAGGCTGAGGGAGTCGTGAGGGGGCCTCGCAAGTAGACCTTCGCCGCCTTTGCCGCAACGTCCGAACCCGCACTCGAGGCGTTTGTGCCACTGCAGCGTCCTCCCGCCGCCGCCGCCATCGCCCCCGCCTGGTGTGGCCGCCGCTGGTCACCCCGCCGCGGCTCGGGCCACCAGCTCGTCGCCGCCCCTCCTCCTCCCGGGTCCTCGCAACGGGCGTGGGAGACGGGTCCCTCCTAGCATGACGGACGCCGAGCCTCCTAGCCCTCCCGTGCGACCCCTCCCCCGGTCCGCCACGTGCCGGGCTGTAAAAGGTGGACAAGTGCGGACGCCGGCCGGTCCTCGTCCCTCCGGGTCCTCCCACTACCCGCCGACCTCGCGACGGGTGCTCGCCATCTTTCTTCAATCACGTAATCAAAATATAAACAAGGCATAATTAGAACTAGATGCATTGTAATCAAACTATAAATAAGACATAATTACAATATAAACAAAATAACATAGTATTACATGTTTTAGAAGTAATCGGGATCATCGTCTACATTGTCACCGGTACATTTGTCATTTCGTCATCACCATCAACATTGTCCAAATAACGAAGAGAATCAAGGAGGATTGTTGTCTTCATTGTCCGTGCCCAATCTCTCTAGCATTTCTAAGTCCTTCAAATTGAACACCTCAATGTCGCCGCCGCCGCCATCGGCCATTTCATCGTCTACTTACATTCCTATATCTGCAGCTTGGGTCTATCACAAAACTCCCTGGTAGCCCCTCTTCTTGATAGAACTCTCCCTCATATGTGTTTGGGTTGATCAAGTTATAATCTTCATCGCTTGGGGACAGGTAGTTTACCATGCGGTGCTACCTTTTGCACAACCTCCAAACCCTTAAGATAATCTTTGCTTTGGCGGGGCGTATGGCGGGTAATAAACTAAACCCGACGGCGGTTGAGCCACAATGTAGACATCGGCTCGTGGATACACGTAATCCCGGTCAAACTTCGACTAGCCCAATTGCCGGGTTACGTTTAGTTTTTTCAGGATCGAACCAACGACATTTGAATATCACGGGTTTAAGATGTGGGGCGCCATAAAATGAAAGCTCGTATATTTCTTGGACTCGCCATGGTATTCGTTCCCATTAATATCGACCGCACGCACGCCATTTGTTTGTGGTACCGATTGGGTCGACTACGTTCGTAGCTTGTCGTGTGGAAACGATATCCATTCACATCATAAGCGGTAAATGACCTAACCCTTAAATCACGATTAAATGCGCAACAAAGAATCAACTCGCCATAGATAGAGCGTCGGTTTGGGCCCCGCAAGTTTCAACGTGGATAGAGTGTTATAATATTGATTGAAACGCAAGACCAACTTAAAATGTACCAAATAAGAATTGGAAATTACCTTTCTCTTGAACCACTAAATGAAATCGGGGCTCACGTGGTCCAAAGACCTTGTGAAAGAAGGGTATCAATTTCGTGTGGCTCGGAACCATCGATTCAAGGCCAAGACTCACGAATGAAATCACATTTGTACGGATCCACGTCTAGGCGAGTTGGTCGGCACATATAGCATGATATTGCGCCACTCTACATTGCTCAAGCGCTTAGTGGTAGATGCACCGGGCGCTCCGAATTGACCTTGGAAAAGGCCGAGCTTCGATTGATTTTCGCCAACATTGTAACGAGGGGTTGATCATGCACGCTAGGAAGGTTCCCTGTATAGTATTTTTTTACGTGAAGTTTGACACCTCCTCCACAACGTATGCCTCTCGCAACCGAAGGCTCGATTTTGGCTTTATTCCTACATTTTTGCGTACATTCTTTAGAGTTCTCTCGATTGGGTAGCACCAATGGTACTGCACTGGGCCCCCCCATACGTACCTCATACGGGAGGTGCACAATCATATTTGCATCGGCAAGAAGAATTCGGTGGGAAGATTTTCTCCAACTTACTAGAGTAACATAGGTGCCGCCTTTTCCAATCTTTTTCTGAGGCGGTCCGAGAGATCATCTTCGCACATAGCTAGCGGAAGAAATAACTCAACTCGCCAAAGACTAGCCATACATTCTCGGGGACAAAGCCTCGAACCATCGTGGGAAGCGACCACTCAATCCATACGTGATAGTCATAACTCTTCATCCCATTGACTCGTAGAGTAGTTAAATTGACTCCCCTCTTCACATTATGTGCATACCCATCCGGAAACCTTAGTGTCTTCATCCATTTAAGTACCTCCCTCCTTTTTTTCGATGGACAAGACGAAATCGACATTGGGCCTTCGCCATCTCTTGCCGCTCTTGGAGGCCTCATCTCTTGATTTGGTCTATCGCATAGTGTTGCCAGTCCACTCTAGCCTTAGGGTTGTCCTTAGACTTATCGATTGTCCATGAGTGTGCAAAAAGTCCTTGGTGATATTCTTCTCGGTGTGCATCATGTCAATGTGATGTGGCACAAGAAGGTCATCATGATACGGAGCCTCTCAATCCCGACTTATGAGTCCACATATCTTCGCTCACCATATCCCACAAAACCACCACCTTGTCTATTGGCCACCGAGCATCTAGGCCGAGCACGAACCTCGGCACCGATCTTTATCTGCGGTGGAGGTTACATCACTACGACTCCTTTTCTAAAGTTTATCGTGGTCTTGTGCGAATGGATGGTCAAGAGGGAGAAATTGATGATGTTGGTCCAACAACGAATACTTACCACCCTTACGCAACCGGATGAACCTCACACGTTCCTTGCATATTTGGGCATGGGAACTTTCCATGAACACACCAGCCGAGAACAACCCATACGTCGAAAGTCATGAATTGAGTCGCGGTACCAAACGTGCATTTTGAAGGTTTGTCTTTGTAGCTCGGTCATATGTCCATACACCTTCCTCCCAAGCCTTGATCAATTCATCAATCATAGGCTCTATAAACACACCCATCTTATTCTGGGGTGTCCAGAATTATCGGCCGACAAGAATATGGTGTCCCGTTGAAAGGCAACACCAGGGGGGAGATTCAGGGGGATAACGAACACGGGCCAACATGTGTATGCGGCAGTACTCATTCCATAAGGATTGAACCCATCTGTTGCCATCGCGACACGCACATTACGCCTCCATTGCTTTCTCGGGATGTTTTCCATCAAAGTATTGCCATGCTTCACCATCTGATGGATGCATCATCTTGTCTAGACTGTATCGCTTGCCCTTTTTGTGCCATGTCATCTGTTTCACGGATTCCTCGGTCATGTATAGCCGTTGAATCCTTGGTACAAATGGTAGGTACCGTAGGATTTTTTTGGCGATGTCAAGTCGCTTCATCGACCATCTCCGGTTGGTACCTCTTCACACGGAGGCTTTACACTTTGGGACGAGTGCTTTGCATCGGCGTGCTCTTTCCTAAATAGGACACACCCATTTCGGCAAGCATGTATGCGCTCATCATACGGCATCTTAAGTGCACTAATGATTTTCTCGTGACTTCGTACATGCACGCGTTGGTGGCGGTGGCCCTTTGGAAGCAAGGTGCCAACCACGGCCAACAACCTATCGAAGCTGCTTTCGACTCATGTTTAACTCGGACTTCACCCCTAATAAGTGAGCAATGCCGTCCAGCCGCGAGACCGTGGTGTGAGCGTGAAGGGGTTTCTTCGCCAAGTCCATCATTTCATAGAACGCCTTCGCCTCCTTCTCTATGGCCTCCTTATCACGTGCTTCGTTGAAAAGTGCTTGGTGGACATCATCTAACATGTCTACAACCCCGGCATCACCATCACACTCCTCAAGGCGTGGTCTCACCACCTCCTCTCTCATACGTTGTGCTTCACCATGGTAGATCCACACGGTATAGTTCTTGGTGGATCCAAAATCCAGAAGATGTCGGTTCATATCGTCTCGACTAACTCTCCTCTTGTTGTCACATCTTGCGCGGGGACACCAAAGTAGCAAATGACCACGAGCACGAGCATTGCCCCATACCATTTCCAAGAATTCATTGGTCTTGTTCATCCATTCATCGTCAAAATCACGCTTACTTCTCCGACCATTGTACATCCTTTGGCGGTCCTCCATCCTTTAGTAACCACGAATTCCAACCATGAATTCCATCTACACGGTGTTCCTACTTTGTCTAATAGGTGAGGATAGGTCCTAATCCCACCCGCGGATCGCGTAGATGGGTTAGTTCCCATGCTCGATCCGATCGAGAGATAGAATTTCGGCAGCACCTCCCGCTGTTCTCGATACACGTCCCGGAAGGGAGAGTGTGTATCCGGAGAACAACAGGGAGGTGATGCGAAAACTCGCCGCCCGACCGGGCGGAACATGGAAGCCCGACCCATCTACGTATCCGCGGCCGTCCAAAAACGTGGACAATCCGAAGCAGATACGGCGTAGATATGCAAAGAAATGCATACCTCCGGCCATATCTCTTTCGGACGGGAGACGCCTAACTAGGTTACGCGATCTACGACCATGCGATGGAGGAGGGATATTCATACCTAGGGTGGTGGTGGCGAGGCAAAGCAAATCTTGAGCGGACCGCAACGAGAGGAAGAAGATCGGGGATGCTTTCGAGGTACTCGGCTCGACTCCGACGCGCTCCTCGTGCAAAAAGAAACATAGGACTTAGTTCAAAATTTTGGCTGAACCTCCCCTACACGGTGAGGTTTCCAAACCCGCAATAAAACGTCACGGCACGAAGGTGACAACCACACATGCGGATACATTCATATTCACATATCAATGCCGAGTCACATTCACATAAGCCAACATCCACATATCCATATGCACATTCAGATTCATATCCGCGTTTGCAATCACTACCACTACTCTATTACTACTATACTACCACTACCACTACTCCTACAACCCTACTCATACTACCACCACTAGTTGTTTTCACGGCGTTACCTTTGCCTTGACCGACCGGTGAGAGCAGCCACAATTTGGAGTCTTGTTCCGGGCGAGGGTGGTCGCGACCGGGGGAGGGCAAGGCCCCTCCTCTTCTCCTCCTTCTTCCCTTCCTTCTCCTCCTCTTGCTCTTCCCCTCCTCCTTCCTCTTCCCCTCCTTCTCTTGCTCTTCCCCTCCTCCTTTCCCCTACTCCATCTTCCTCCTTCCCTAGTCCATCCTCCTCCTCCCCTTCTTCTTTGGCACCGCCGGCGGCGGGGGAGGCGAGGTGGCGGGCTGGCCGGGTGGCGCGGGGCGGCCGGGAGGGGTGGCGCCCCGTGGTGCGGGGGCGGTTGGAGGGGGTGGCGCCGGGCGGCGTGGGGGCGGCTGGCCGGGTGGCGACGAGGGGCCAGTGGCGGCGGCCGGCGGCGCTTGGCGCCGCTGTCGGCGAAAGGGCGGGCGGGGCGACGCGGCCGGCGCGGGCGGCCGGGCTCGGGCCCCAGGCTCGGCTCAGGGCGTGGTGGAGTGTCTCGTGCGAGTGTGTGGAGTGTCCGTGGCTGGAGTGGTGGCGCAGGGTTTTTCAATTTTTTTAATTTTTACTTGTTTGCCGAGAGCGGGATCTCGGGCTCTCGAAAAGGATCTTGATTTGCCGAGCTCCCCGATCAAGCGCTCGGCAAAGATTTTGAATTCATTTAGGGATTTTCTACCTTTCAAAAAAAAAATATTTTTCATTTCTTCGCCGACGGCGAGATCTGTCGACTCTCGACAAAGGTGTGTGCCTTTGCCGAGAGCCGCGGGATCCCGCCCCTCGGCAAAAAACCTTGAAATTTTATATATTTGAATCCGTGGGGGAGGACACGTGTCACCAATTTGCTGAGAGCTGGCCGTGGGCAAAGATTCCTCCCAACGACCCACGTGTCATATGCCTCGCCGAGAACAAAGCCTCCGCCGAGAGCCTTCTACTTGGTGCTCGGCAAAGATCTTCTTTCTTGAGAGCAGGGGAACCGACTCTCGGCAAATTATTTATTTATTTTTTGATTTTGCCATCACAATTTTTTTCCGTAGCTTAGCTACAGTACATAGAACTCCATGTGCAATTTTGCAATTTTTTTCAAACTTTTACTATATTTCATGAATTTTCATGTATTACTTGAATTTCTTTTTGAAAACTCAAATTTGAGCGGCAAGTGATTCGAATAATGGATCTAAATGATTGGAAAAATGATATACATGCTTATGAGTCTATCTTGAGGCCTCAACCATGGCGGACACCAAAATTCGAACATCTTGTGCTTGTGAAACACGTCGACTCACTTGGGTGAATTGTTTTTAAATTCTATAAAAAGCAAACGAAGTTGAAAAATCATGAAATTTGACGAGTTTGTCGTTATATCGCATGTGTACACTATGAAAAATTTGAGAAGATTTCATGCAAGGTTGCATCCCGGATGGCACAAAACCAGACATCTCGATATGAGTTTCTATTATCACATGTTAGGGATGTCCAGCCTCGGTGCCATCCGAGATGCAACCGTGTACCTAAATCTTCTCAACTTTTTTTTCATAGTGTACACATGCGATATAAGGATAACTCATCAAATTTCATGATTTTTCAACTTCGCTTGTTTTTATAGAATTTAAAAACAATTCACCCAAGAAGTGAGTCGACGCGGTTTCCAAGACAAGATGTTCGAATTTTGGTGTCCGCCATGGATGAGGCCTCAAGATAGACTCACAAGCATGTATATCATTTTTCCAATCATTTAGATCCATTATTCGAATCGCTTGTCGCTCAAATTTGAGTTTTCAAAAGAAATTCAAGTAATACATGAAAATTCATGAAATATAGTAAAAAGTTCAAAAAAATTGCAAAATTGCACATGGAGTTTATGTACTGTAGCTAAGCTACGCAAAAAAATTGTGACCGGGCAAAATCAAAAAAAATAATTTGCCGAGAGTCGGTTCCCGGGCTCGGCAAGAAAGAAAATCTTTGCCGAGCACCGCCTAAAAAGATGCTCGGCGCAGTCGACGTTCTCGCAAAGGTGGGGACACGTGGCGCCCATTTGTCGCTTGGGAAAAAAAAATCTGTGCCGAGAGGCCCAGTGTCCGCCCCCTCGGCAAAGATCACATCCTTTGCCGAGGGGCGACGCCAGCCGTAAGAAGATAGCAAACGGTGTCGACGGCGTACTGGTGCCATCTCTCGCCGAAAGTATCGTGGACGCCGCCGACATAGTTACCGCCAGCAAAGAACCGCTTTTACCGAGAGGACTCCTTTTCCGAGAACTTAGCTCTCGGCAAAGCAGCCTTTGCCGAAGCGCGAGGCTTTAGCGAACACGGCCGTCTAAGAAAGAACATCTTTGCCGTGAGCCTTACTCGGGTTGTCGGCAAAACGGCTATGCGGCTCGGCAAAGCCTATTTTTCCCGTAGTGCGTCATCGCCTCTTGGGCGAACTCAGACGTCAACATCGCGATTGGAGCAGCGGGCTCGAGCTTCGTGTGAGGGTGGTCGGAGAACGACTGCTCTCCTCGGCGAATCATCGGTTTTTCTTTTGTCACGCTTCCGGAGTCTTTCGTCACAGAATCACAGGAATTACATAGCAAGAGTTTGAATATATATATATATATAGAGAGAGAGAGAAATTATTTGCTACTCCTAGGGAGTAGTTACTCCCATATGTATATCTCTAGTTTTAGGGTGTATATGACCGAACGAAATGTATATAGTCAAGTATATGACCATACTAGACCATCTAGGGTAGTATGTATGTCAAGTATGCATACATATATAGAGTACGTGGTTATACTTATTTTATATACTACAGTAATAAAATTTTAGTAATATATTAAAAAATATGGGTTCCATTTCGTGTACTAACATCTGGAGTATCTTAATATGAGTATATAAACATACTCAAACTGATAAACAAGTATGAACACATACACAATGTGGTTTTTTGAAGATGGGAGTAACTACTCCCGGGAGTATAGTGTGTGTGTTCAAAAACAATAGTTTTGGTCCTCATTTATATATAGTTCACTCAATGTCCCCAAATTTTGTGGGACGCCATGATCCAATTCGTAAAAAAGGCCGACACATGCTCTCCATACAGCCTCTATTTTATTCTTGTCTTGCTCTGCCAATAACTCCTGTGTGTGAGGCAATATATAATCGGCCAATCGCCAGTGAGAAAGATTTTTTTCGCTATTAGGACAAGACAAAATACTCGTGGCTCGATAGCCTGTTCGACTCGCAACTAATTAGGTTCAGCTCGGCTGGTTTTAAGTAATCTTGTAATTAGCTGAGCGGGCATTTCAGCTCATTAATTTAACGAGCCAGCTCGAGCACGAGCTACCTTGTGTACTGCTCACGAACTCAAACCAATATTGCCATCCGAGCATAAGAGTCAACCAGCCCTTTAAATCGCCTAAGCCAACAATGCCTAACCCAGGGGAAGGAAAGTGTCTCCTTCCGGTAGTGTACCGCATCGCCGAACATGACAGAGAGCTTTATCGTGCCTAGGGGCATGACTCGCCACCCAGGCATGATCCCATGAAAGGGTGGCTGTGATGTGTGCAGCTTCCTAATGTCGACCCCCAACTTATCGAAGGCGTCCTTGCAGAGGACGTTGATTCCGCTGCCTCCGTCCATGAGGATCCTTGTCATCCTCGTAGCTTCGATGATGGCGCTGACCACCAGGGGGAAGCGTCTGGCTTTGACCACCCAGTCCGGATGATTGGCATGATCAAAGGTGATTGGGCGTTCGGACCAGCGAAGGTACAGCGAAGCGGCCGGTGCGGTCACATAGATCTGCCGATGCGTCTGGCTCTTTAGCCTCCTATCTTGACAAGCTTGGGGGCCACAAAATATGAGCACGGCGTGGCCAGCGGCCGCGCTGAGGCCCTTTGTCATCGCCGTGATCACCCTAGTTCCCGCATAACGCTGCATGGTTCTGATCTTCCTGGGCAATGCGCCGCCCGGTAAGCGGTGCAGTTTATGGCGAGATGGGTAACAGGGGAAACCATGATTTTGGCAGGGGTTGTTCATGATTTGCTCAAACTTTTGGCTATAAACCTGCCTACTATGAGAGGCACGACTAGGATCTTGCACCTTCAGAGGTCGCTTCCCGAGGATCCGATCCCACTTGCCGCTGACATTGGAGGCGCTTAGGTTGTCGTAACAATAGATCTGACCGTGAGTGTCAGGCTTTTGGCGTCGCAAGTTGATGATTTGGCGAGCGTCCTGATATGCTCCCAGCTGATCGTGAAATGGGTTAATCAAAAAGGGAGCACCCGAGCCCCTGAATGCTGGATTTGGGGTGATCTGAGACTACTACCAATTCACGCTTGGGGTTGTGCGGTTTGCACCTCTTGAATATTCCAAAATTGTGGGGACTTTCGAGTCGCTGGGAGCGTCTTCTGTGTGGCTCCAATGGCCAATTGAAGCAATCTGATCGTGCCGTAAGGCCGATCGACCAGGTTATGGCCTCTTGCAGGTTGGGGGTCCGCAGATTGGATCTGTGAGGCATCTGGTTGTGACCTGAGTTGTTGGAGGAGATGATTATTTTTGACCTCGAGTGCATTGTTCTGGTGAAGCAGGCATGCACGGGCCTGTTCGCTAGTCTCGTAGGTCAGTTCGGGAATGGTAACGCCCCTCTCGAAGATCCAAAACAATCGACGGCGAGTGTTGCCAATTTCTCCCAATGTGGCTCAATGTTTGGTATGCCCATGTAACACTCGGGCGGTCCCAAGGGCTCTGGCTCAATATTCTCAGGCTCCTCCTCGAGTGCTTATGCGTTTTCCTCATCAAGGAGCAAGTCATCCTAGTTGACAAGGTACTTCTGGTCATGAGATTGTAGATGTGGGCGGGGGAGTCCGTGTGACAGAGGGTAGGTTCCCCGGTATAAAGATTGGCAAGTTCCACCAGGGATTCCCGATCGGGAGACCGGGAAGGAAGTCATCGGGTGGTGATGTCAAAGACGATCTGAGTACCCAGTTTGGATATACAGATGGTGATGAAGGAAGGCATCGTGGTTGTTCTCTCTGTCGATGGTGGTGAAGACATCATGTCCGTAGTGGTTCAGTTGCAGAGCAAGGGCATGAGATCCCTGCTCCACAGCGTCCTCCAATCCAGCAAAGAATGCACAGATCGGGGGAGGCTACTCTTCTTCCTCCATGGTAGGTTTGGGTTGTTGCAGATGTAACTCCCCGAGCTGATCGGCGATGAAGTCGAGGCTGTCAAAGGTGATCTTCTCTCCCGACTTCATCTTTTCTGCAGCGTCATCGAAGTTGATGATGATTCTCATCTAAAACACAATATCAATCTGTACACGAAAGGCCCCTACCTGGCGCACCAACTGTCAAAATTATTTGCTTCGGCAATACTGCAGCAACGTGATCACGAAGACGGAATCAGATGGTAGCACATGAGTCACAAGGATTTATTCTGGTTCACGGAACGGCCTGTGCTAATCCCTAGTCCAGTGGCATTGTTGCTGGACTTGATGTTCATGTACTCAATTACAGGGGCTGTTCTCCTAGTCTACGAAGTAGATGCTGTGCGGCGATAGCGCTAGCCATCCCCTTGATCATGGGATCCCTCCCCCTTTCTATAGCCAGGGGGATTAGGGTTACAATGGAGGTGATCGACATTGTTGATTGTATTCATAGTTAGTTACAACAGATCGATCTTATCTTTCCTAAGCCGAGATGGCGACAGATATTCATTGTGTCCTTCCTACTGGTGCTCACGCCAAATCTTCGTGGGCTTCATCCGGAGATGTCATCCACTCGATGGGCCGGATACACAACGGGTGAGGGTACCCGGTCCAATATATCCAACACATGGGCCCATCATAAAACTCTTTTTCCAGATTCGGGAGCTTGTACTTTGGTTACAGCCCATGGCCAACTAGTTTTTGGTTTCACACAAAGGGGCACAGATCCCTTTGAAACAAAGGTACTTCGGCGCATTCGAACATTCGAGATTTCATTACACTTTCGAGTGCCAACAGTTTTAGGATCAAGCGGTGGCCCTAACTAACATCCCACTCTTGATTGGCGGGGGTCGGTTTAATGGATCGATGCAGGATCCGCGAGAGTGCCATACCAACCCGGTGAGTTACACGGGCTTTCGAAAGGGCCTAAGTGTTGGTCCACCTAGTTTCACCAACAAGTTTTGGGCCTTGGGCCATGAATCCATCTTGGCTCGAGGGGGCTCACCCGAGCCTCAAGCTCCCGATAGGCGTGAGTCGATCCCAATCCTTGCCCTCTTGTCGCCCGGTACTATCCAAGGCCTGGGCCAGCAACGGGCAACCTGAGTGTCCTTGGCTCGGGGGCTCCCTCACATTGCCACAGCAAGCGTGGCACTATCAACCACTCCTCCGATAGTGTCACGCACGGGGCATGACATAAAGGGAAAAGTCAATCTGCTAGCTTCAGGGGCTTAGGGGCTTTCGAACCTGCTCGTTAGCCCCTCAAGCCAGATGCCTTCATTGCAAAAGGCCTCTAGAAGGTGCACCTGGTGGAGGTCTGTCCAAGCTGACAGAGCCTGACACTCAGCGTGTTAGAACAGAGCAGTTGGATGATGCCCAAAGCATCCTTGGCTCCATGATGACGCCAAGGTCCATCCACGACGCTGCAAGACCCTCCTAGACTCCGGTGCTTGTAGACCATAGGCCTAACTCCCCCAAACCGCCTAGTACCTGAACTGCCTCAATATATAAAGGGAGATTGGATCCTAGATAGGAGTACCGAGAGCTCCTCCCTCCTTCATCTTCCTCCTCTCCAACAAGGAGGAGACCTCACCAAGGAATCCCCAACCAAATCTCTCTCTCTCTCTTACACTCTATTGTAACCCCCAATTTTGGGGGCTCTCGAATACAAGAATCATCTGTTGCTAGACATAGGACCACGATAGCTTTGAACTAGAATAAACCGTTGCATCCTCTCGTATGTTCTTTATATTCTTGAGTCCACTTGAACCGGCGTAGACACACTTTCGGTGACACACGGCAAACAAAAAATGCTTGTCGTGGTTTTCGACTCCTCGACACCCATGATCATTCATAAACTCTATGTGTGTGTATATATGCTCTTGTGTACAAAGTAGGAGTACAAGACTCATTACATGGATGTCGGAAGAATTTGCTCGGCAATATCACGGCAATGTAATTCGCGAAGATGGAATCAAATGGTAGCACATGAGACATAAGGATGTATGAACGTGCTATATATATGTTTGTGCTTGTTATGTGTATTCTTACGCTTTTTATATGTGGTTGATTTGTGAAAAAAAAAAATTTTAATGGGAAAATATTAACAGAGGCAGGAAAGTAACAAAGAGCCACCTCTGTTAAAAAGTTAATAGAGGCGGTTGCCCTAATGTTCCTGCCTCTGTTAATGCTTTAACGGAGATGGGCATGTTAGGACGACTGCCTCGCACGGCAATTAACCGAGGTGGTTTCCTTTATGCGCTGCCTCGGTTAATGGATTAACCGAGGTGGGCAGGTTGCCCGCGTCTCTGTTAAGCCACCATTAATTGTGACCTTTCATTTGAGGCGATTGCTTTGCTCGCCTCCATAAATTCATTTTGCCCGCCTTCAAAAAGATTTTTGTAATAGTGTGCTAAACCCTAGTCCAGTTGCGTTGTTGCTGATCTTGTCTTCGTATACTCGGTTACCGATGGCTATTGCTCCTAGCTACGTGGTAGCGCTAGGTGGAATGAGATGGATCCTGAGCCAACGGTCTCTGCTCTCCTTTATATAGGTGGATTAGAGTAGGGTTAGAATGAGGGCGATCGGGTTTGTTGATAGGTTTCCTACTATGTTGCGCGTAGTATAGAACCGATTGATCCTAGCTATCGTCCAGGTACGTCTGTCTTGGATTCCTGGTGGCGTGCCTTGCTCGTCACAATGGTCGCTTTTGCCTTAGCCTTCACGGGTTTTCCTCGGCGACGGCTTCCAAGGCCGATAGCATGGGCGTGTCACATATACACGGATGGTACTGGTACCCCCTAGCACATATGTCCACAATGAAGAAATTTGATTTAAATGCATTACAAAACTAAGGATGAGAGCTTTACAAAGATATCGCCACCGAGACCTCTAGGGCTTCACAATCAAGCATAAACCACCTCAAGAAGTCTAACCCTTATTTTTGTTGCATTTGGAACCATAAGTCCTCATCCAACTCTGTCACCACTGCATGCCTAGTCTCACCCAAGTTCTTCCTTTAGTAAGTAGATAGTCAACCATACACACATAATGCTATTGCTTCTAGAACATGTGACCACTCAACCCACACGTCCTTCTAGGTACTTTGGATCCATGGTAGTCACTAGCAAGGGCACGACTTGATGATTATTCAAAAACCATTTACTGAAGGTAATTAAATTCAAAATTGTTCGTCTAATACTAATGAGCATTCTTCCTTTAACTGCATACTAGAAAGTAAGTCTCAGTACTATGATAAATGTTGATATGCCAGTGAAGTCTGCTCATGGTTTATTTAATACAATGCATGCATCTTGTTTTTTCAAGGGTGAATATCGCATCATGGAAAGCATGGATCGTCACTTGGGAGGAAGTGCAATGTTAACAACCACATTGCATTACCAGCTGAGAGATGTATGGAGGAGTCCTAGGGGGACAGTGCTCCGCATCGAAGCATTAGCAATTGTGGCGATTGCCCTATCCTTCTTGGTTGTTGCCTTTGGGTCTTGTCGCCGGTGGTACAATAGTTAGTTTGTCCAAAAGGGTTTCTTGGCTGCACAGGTGTTATCGTTATCGTTTGGGACTTACAACATTGGCCTAGTGCAGTCTTCACCGGTGAATAGCGAGATGTTTCCCATATGGCCGTATCCTTGCTCACCCTCTTTGGCTTTGTCGACCAAATCACATCCTATGTCAGCCTTGACTACAAGGGCCCACTTTCCAGGATGATATTTCAGCTTTGCCTCTACTGTGGATATGTCTTGGTGATGAGTGTCTCAACCATCTCCAGTGTTGTTCATAACGTAGCCACCTGTGCGCTGTGTGCCTTCACCTTCAAAGGGTTTCATTGGTCGTTGGCACTAGTCCTGCCAAGCAAGGTGCGGGATGACCTAGGAATCCCTGTTTCTCAGAGACAAGTGCTTAGGGGTTTGTTTAGTTCTTTACCGTAAGTTTTTTTTTTTTATCCCATCGGATGTCCCATGGGATGTCGGACGGGGTATTCGGATACCAATAAAAAATTAAATTACAGATGCTGTCAAGTAAACTATGAGGCGAATTTATTAAGCCTAATTAATCTATCATTAGCACATATGTTACTGTAGCACCTTGTTGTCAAATCATGGACTGATTAGGCTTAAAAGATTCGTCTTACAAATTACACGCAAACTGTGCAATTAGTTATTTGTTTCGTCTATATTTAATACTCCATGCATGTCACTAGTAACGAAATGATTTTACGAGCACTTGCAAAATCTTTTCCGTGGCGGGGCACTTTTTTGCCCGTCACGGAAAATACTCCGCCACGCCCAGCTTTTTTCTTTTACGTGGGCGGGCGTTTTGCCGATCCACGGAAAAGATTTTTTTGCGTGGCGGGCACCTTAACACGCACGCCACGCAAAATAAAATCTTTTGCGTGGCGGGCAAATAAGGTGCCCGCCACGTAAAAATCTTTCCCGTGGCGGGCACCTTAAAAGGCCCGCCACGCAAAAGGAGCAGGCCCAATAGCCCGTAAAGGCCGATATCCATCACCGGATATAAATACAAGTTTCTAGGGTTTTTCCACTCCAATCCTCACTCCATCCCGTCACTTCCCTGCATGCGCTCCTCCCCTCCTCTCTCCATCCCGTCACTTCCTCTCCCCGTCACTTCATCTCCCCAACTTCGGTCACACACTTTCGGCGGCGCTTGGCGGCGCTGCGACGGCGGACAGGGCGGGCCAAGACGGGCGGCAAGACGGCGGCGGCGCACGGCGGGACCCCCGGGGCGCCGACGGCGGTGCTCGGGCGGGCGCGGGCGGGGGCCGCGGGGCACGGGCAAGCACAGAGCCCGCCCAGATCCGAAGATCGATGGCGAGGTGGCGGAGGCGGCGCGGTCGGGCGGATCTCTCGACCTCCTCCGCGGAACTCCTCTCCTCGCGATCTCCGAACCTCTCCTCTCCGGGCGCTGATCTCGCGGAGGCGCGCGCGGATCAGCGTGGACGGGCGACGGGAAGCCGGATCCGAGCACGGGCGGATCCGAAGCGCGCTGGCCATGCCGCCGCGGATCCCCGCGCGGGCGGCCCCCCCCGGGGTAATCCGCCACGGCGGCGCGGATCGACGGCCGGAGCGCTCCCTCGCGACGGCGGTCTCCACGGGGCGACGGCGGGCACCGCAACCCTAGATGGGCTCGGGCGCGGCCCGTGATGGGCTTGGCGGGCCTGTCTAGGGTTTGTGGTTTTTTATTTTTGAAATCTGTACCGTGGCGGGCACATCTAACTCGCCCGCCACGCAAAGCTGGTTAACCGTGGCGGGCACTCTGCCCGTCCACGTAAAAATTATTTTCTCGTGACCTTTACTTGGTGGCGGGCACACTTGCCCGCCACAAAAATATATTTTGCCCGTCACAGATAAGTGTTTAGGTACTGGTGTGTGTCCAAATATTCGATATGATAGGTGTAAAGTTTTAGGGTAAAGAACTAAACAAGGCCTTAGCAGGTTATGTCGTAGAACTTGTAGTCCCTACACCCCATGGTTACTCTCAGTATATGGTCAGCTGCCTGGGATGCTTGGATTCTGGTACGTTGGGTTAGTGCTCCGGGAACTGTTGCTCAGCAGCACCAGCGCAGGAGCTGCCGTGAAGCTGCACGAGGATGTGAAGCCATCCATCGCCGAGTTCCTGGGAACAATTAAGAGCAGAAGAATAGGGGTGCAGTGGTCATGTGGTGATGAGCCGGAGGCCTACACATTCACGCGGCGTGTCATGGTATGGCACATTGCGACATGGCACTGTGAAGAAGCAGAGAAGGCGGCCGGAGGCGTGTTGCCATGGATCTGTCCAAGTATTGTGCACCGGAGCTCCTCCCTGGACCTACCGCGGAGACGAAGAAAGCGTTGGACAAAGCTGTGTGGGCAATAACGCATATTTCTCTTAATGAAGCACGTGCAACGCATGCTTTCGAAAAAAAACAAGGTATATTTTCTAAATGAAGCACGTGCACCTACGCTGGAGGCGATGCAACAGGTATAATTATCATCAGACGATGACGTCGCCTTTGAGTTTGTGATGGGTGTGTACCTGGGAAAGTGGCTTCGCAACGAGGCGATGACGACGCCACTGACAGCCCCCGAGGGCCTAGGGGGAGAAATGAAGAAGGGGAACAGAGCACACGGCGCCCTTGCTCCACTGACCACTGGGAGCTGCTGGCTCTTCTATGGGTGCAGACGTTGCTCTATGTGGCGCCGTATGGCGACGTGCAGGCGCACATGCAGCACCTCACACAGGGCGGCGAGTTCATCACCCACCTCTGGGCACTGCTCTTCCACCTCAGCATCGACAAGTGGGAAGTTGCAGGCATCGACGTGCTGAAAGGTGGAGCAGCAGGAGCAGAAACGACGACGATGGAAGCACAGGTCCAAGAAGATGCTGGGAGCGGCTCAGAAATTGGAGATATCAATTAATGAACTGACGGTGCTCCACTGGGCTGCTTTTCCACTCTTCTCTATCTATTGTTGTATTATTATTCACTTTTCCAATGTTTCAGACGCCTGAGTTTTTGGCTTTTCTCTCAGGCGATGTTGTGAACGGGTCCGCTTCTTGTTATTGGGTAGTCTGTTTGGAGACCGGACCCGTTAAACACACAACACACTCCTTCGGCCGCCACTCCTCTCTGTCTCTCGTTCACTTCTCTCTCCCAGTTCCAGATCCGATCGCTCCTCCGTCTCCACCAGCTCCTTGACAGCCTCCCACCGCGCGTGGAGCACCGGCTGTGGTGGCGCTGCCGCATCCCCTTCTCACCTTCAGTACCAAAGTGGCGGCGGCTGCTGGTGCCTCGTCGGCTCCTTGCGGCAGATCCAGCACACCTGGCCATGGAGGGGTGGTACAGGCGGCATGGAGGTTGTGGGAGATCCGACCCGTGAAGGAGGCGCCTCCCTCGGGGAGATTTGGCGGCGGCGCGCAGGCCCCTTGTCCTCGTCGGTGTCGAGCAAGGGCGACAGCTTTGAGGGAAACGAGGATGACGAGCATAATCAGGTAAACCCTCCCTGTCTGGAGACGCTCGTGTTATGTAGGTCCTCGGCTCCCCATCATCATCTCGTCTCTCCGGTTCCTGCAGGGTGCATGGAGATCCTTAGGCTCCTGCAGATGCTAGTGGAGTAGTTACTGCCCTGCAACCATAGCTACTCTCCGCACCGTTGCTGAACCTCTATACGTGTCGATTGAGGTCAGTGCATGCTTCTAATCATGGAACAGAGAACTGTGCTGAATTTTTTTTGCTTGCTCGCGTGAGCCACGTAGTGTAATAAATGCAAGAATACTATTATTTAGAAATTTGCACTTGAATTGTTTGATTAAATGCCTATAAGAACACCATTTGAATTGTTTGATTAAATGCCTCTGCATATGTCGTCCTTATTTCTCTGCTTCTTTTGTTATATTCTCTTCTTCTATCTGCACTTTAGTTTTGTCATAGGTGTGTCTGTTTGTGTTTTTGTGTGGCCAAGCAGTTGCATCATGGCACCTGAATGGTGCCTATTTTTAGGACATTTTTAATGTAATCCTTGTTATTAGATGCTTTCTTCATCAGCCCTTTAATTGTTCTTCCGTTAGGATTTGTCTTTGTCGACTGAATATATATTGTTAAATCAGCCTTGTGTCACAGAGAATGCAGAGCATGTGGAGTTGTTTGGAGTGTACTGGTTCATTTGTTTTTTCTTGTTAAAAATACACTCCTTTATTCGGAGGCACTTGATTTGATTGAACTCATCAATCTCTATGAAGAGCGTACTGAAGGATTTGGAAAAATTACAAACAACTCATTGTGTTCCAAGAGTGGTTCAGTCTCAATTTGCTCAAATCCAGATCTTGGCCGGGTTGTTCCATTTCTACAGTGCTGATTCAGTATACTGCATTTTGTGTAAAAAAGCAATCTATATGGATTGAAGTAATGAATATATACCGCAATCATGAAGTCCATGACAATTTATGAAAACTAAGCTAGGACGGATGACAGTTCGATGGTTGGTGTCATTCTACTTTCATTTAGCTAAATGTAGGTAGCAAACGCCCTCCACTAGTTTTTTAGTAATGCTTTGCTAAACTTCAACAATACAGTACAGTATTGTCCCAAGCAACTCTGTTGTATCCATTCGTTTGTCTCTTCAAACCTCGAAAGGCAACTACTCCACAACATGATCTTGGATGGAAATGCAAAGCAAGGTCCAGAGATTTGGTACATCTTGGTTCTGCTTTGAATTACAAGCTATGCCATCCGTGATCCATCTAAATTATCTGTATTTTAGCTGATGACACTGTCTAATGGCGATGAACTATACTGGAGCATATGCCACTGTGGGGGGATAAACCCCTATCCCCTCATGGCCAGACATGGGCTGAGCCGTTCAGGCGGACGAGCCACAAGACCCGGCCCATCGCGGTCCATGGTCGGTGGCCATCGCGAGGACCACGGTGAAGGCGTGAGCATCAAGATAGATGTTTCCTTGTAAGACTCCAAGTTGTATCCGATGTAAACTTCCCTATTGTAACCGATCGGGGTAGATCTTGTCGGTTAGAAACCGACCGCAACCCCGCGCCCCGGATATATGAGGCGGGCAGGGACCCCCTCTGAAACTCATCTCATATTCCACCAAGCAATACAAATTATAAGCAGGACGTAGGTTTTACGCCCTCAAGGCGGCTGAACCTGGGTAAAAATCGTGTTTTTGCCTTCTCGTCTTGCTTAGACATCTGCTAGTCGTCCACGCGCACCTCCACCGCTCACCTAACTACTAGCTTAGGCATACCCCGCTAGGCTATCGGCCATATCTCGTCGACAGTTGGCGCGCCAGGTAGGGGGTGTGCTCGAAGACGCCACGACTAGCAAGATGGTGATCTTCCCCGACTCCATGGCGATCGACCCGGTGGACATCCAGTTCGGGATGGTCCCGTGGAACAACGGTGCCATCCTCGGCGTCAACAACATCGAATCGGCGCGATTCAATGCGCTCCCGGCGCTCCAAAGAACGATGGCGGCCCCAACTCTGAAACCGATCTCGGAGGAGGGTCCGTCGAACGCCTCACGACTCACCCACCCCTTCATCACGTACCCGGCCGCTTCCGCCTCGACATCAATGATCTGCTCGCGGGCTTCGATCGGATCACGCTTGGATTGGGTGAGTGCACATCCATACTCGACTCCGATAGATCGCTCCTTGCCAACAGGAACGACAATAGCGACGACGATCTACTTCGACATTGTGCTTCGCCAGATCGGGTCCAAGGTCGGCAGCCCTCTGACCCGGATCTGGTCATCACCTCGACGCCGGAGGGACGGACCGTACACCTCCGACCAGCTCAAAGAATCGGCGGTCGGGGCCTCCGACCTGCAGGACTGGTCGGAGAGCCGCCCGGCCCCCTACGACTTTGTTGAGGCCCCCACCTTTAGCGAGGAGGGTGGCTACTCGGGGACCCCAAGATTTGCATGGCCGGGCTTTCCCCGACACGAGGTCGAGGAGGACGGTCGCCTTCGCCCGTCGCCGACTCACGCGGGGACAGTGCAACCCACGCCAACGGCAGGATCGAGATGTACATCGGCCGGGACTCTCGCCCGTTTACCACCCCAAGACGAGCCTTGGGCGCGTAACTACGGCGGGGGGATCACGCCGTCGCGTTGACCAACCCCGTTAACGGGGAAACTAATGATGAACGCCACCGCCGCGGCCGCCAACGCGGACCCGCACCGGCGGCGTCAACTCGAGGCCCAGAGTAGCGGCGGAACCAGCCACCACAGCCCCGGCGCAGGCGGTCGTGCACGCGACGCCCGGCTCTAGGCGGCACGCCCCACGGCGGCATTCGGGCGCAACCTCTTCAACCAGTTCGGATGGTGGGAGGCGTGCGGTCTTCAATACCCTGGAGCAAAATGCCGCCGCGGCTACGGCCACACTCCTTCGAGCAAATCTCAACGTGGAGGAGCTTAGGGCCTACGCCTATGCGGCCAACGCCCAGCTCAATCCGGCATCCAACACGACGTCGGCTTCGGCATCGCGCCTCTCCTCCCGACAGCGCCGGCGCAGGAGGAACCGGCAAGAGGGGAAGGCCTCTTCTCGACCAACAGGAGGGCCAGAAGCATAGAATAGCCCAGATCAACCAGTAGGCAATATCGACACCGGTGTCGGAGCACCCGTCGTCAGTGCGAACCCGCAAGGCGCGTAAGGAGTAGGACCAGGTGAAGCACCTGCAGGTCATGGAGCTGGTCGCGGTGGCCCGGTTGGGGTCGTGGGTGAGCAACCTCCCAGCGTCCCAGCCAGGGAGCTAACCAGTGTCCCTCCGACCTTCACAACTGCATCAACAAAGCTCGCGACGCTCACCACCATATCACTGCCAGCCGACTTGCCCGAGAAGAAGCTGAGCTCCTGCGCTGTGAACAATACAATATGGCGTATGGCAACCCTACCGGAAACCTCACCACCACCAACATTAAGCCTTACCATCCAGAGCTCCAACTTGTCCGATGGCCCTTGAACTTCAAAGGCACCAATGCTCGGCACACTACACCGGCGACCAGGATCCGGCGGCACGGGTCATGCTATACGAGATCACCATCCGGGCTGTCGGCGGTGGCAAGGATGTCATGGCTAACTACTTCCTAGTAGTTCTCGACCAGGCTGCCAACAGATGGCTCCTGGCACTCCCTGAGGGCAGGGTCCACACATGGGATGATGTCAAGGATGTCTTCATTAACACCTACAAGTCGGCGTGCAAGCAATCGGGGACCAAAATGCGACATGGAGCATTTGTGCCTCAAGCATAACGAACCTCTCCGTGAATTCATCCGGCGCTTCTACGAGACCCGGCTCACGATCCCGGACATCACCGACGAGGAGTGCGTTAGCTCTTTCATCAAGGGCCTAGCTCACAAAGCAACAATCCCATGGTCGAGGACCTGCGGAAGAAGCTACATAGGAACAAAGTCACAACAATGGCCAAGCTCCTCGACGTGGCCCAAAAGTTGCGGGCGGGACAAAGCGAGTACATCTTCAAGGACTACGGCTACTCCTCCGGACAAGACCGATCCCGCGGTGTGAGCGGACTCCCACCGGGAGGCCCTCCGCTCCGATAGGAGCCGACGAGCGTCGACAACCGCCCGCTCCGGCGACTCCCGTGGCGGTAACCGCACGGGGATGAGGGGCGTGGCAACTATCGTGGGGCGCCGCCACGGCCGTAATCGCTGTGGAGGTGAAGTCAACAATGTCGGGTGTGTGGGGGATGGAAGAAGACCCTCAATTGGCGAGGACCCGATCAAGAAATTGCTCAGCGGGGACTGCCCCGGCACCCCAACAATTAGGGCCACACGTTGGCTCGGTGCCACCACTTCAGCACCGAATACAAAAATGAGCACAAGAAGCAGAAGATCCAGGATGATGACAAGCCAGAGGCCCCCAAATCTCCTCGGCACCGCCCTGATGACGATGACGATACGGACATCGACCCCAAGCACCGATACCGCGAGGCAGACGCCACGATGCATATGATCATGGGCGGTCACTATGGATGCGAGACCGGCGAGACCACAAGGTGACCCGGCGCAATATCGGCGGTGAAGGATTTTTAGCGAAGGGATCCGCAGACTGATCTGGGCCGGAACTCTCCGAGCGGTCCATCACCTTCAGCCGTGATGACTAGTGGTGCAATAACCCTTACCCAAGGCATTTTCTCCTCGTCCTGGACCCAGTCATTGGGCACCTATGTTTCAAAAAGGTGCTCATCGATGGTGGCAGCGCCCTCAACATGCTATTCCGCAGCTCCATGAAGGCGTTGGACATTGACAAATCTGACCTAAAGCCATACGATCACCCGTTCTAGGGCATCCTTCTCGGCAAGTCATCCACTCCCACAGGGGCGATTACCCGCCGGGTGCGATTCGGTACTCCCAAGCACCATCGCATTCAGTACATGAACTTCATCATCACCGACTTCAATACCTCATACAATGCTATCATCGGGCGCCCGGGGCCGACGAAGCTCATGGCGGTTCCACACTACGCCTACCTGCTCCTCAAGATTCCCATGGAGAAGGGAGTCCTCTCTTGTAGAGCCAACGTCCACTTGGCCCACATCTGCAAGAAGGAAGGCTACGACAAGGCGGATTTCATCCTCTGCTCCATCTGTCAAGAGGAGCTAGTCAAAGAAGCAAAGAAGATGGCTCCCTCTAACCTCAAAATCCTTGAGGAAGAGCAGAGCAAGAAGACCATAAAGCTTTCAAACACTAAAGATGTCCAGTTGGTGGAGGGCGATGCCTCCAAGATCACCAAGATCGGGGCAACCTTGACCCAAATAGAAAGACGTGCTCATCCAATTCTTGAGGGAGAACGTGAGTATATTCGCATGGAAGCCAACGGATATGCTCAGAGTACCTCGAAGCCGGATTGAGCACCTCCTCCATGTCAAGAAGACAGCCAAGCCATGCACGCAAAAGTTACGCGATTCTCCAAAGAGAAAATAGCCACCATTAAGGCGGAAGTTACTAGATTGTTAGCTGCTGGTTTCATTAAAGAAGTGTATCATCTGGAGTGGTTAGCCAACCCGGTTCTTGTAAAGAAAAAGAATAAAGAGTGGTGGATGTGTGTTGATTATACCGATCTTAATAGGGCTTGCCCCAAAGACCCTTTCAGTCTTCCGTGCATCAACCAGGTTGTCGACTCCACTACAGGTTGCGAGCTCCTTAGCTTCATGGATTGCTACTCGGCTACCACCAGATCACCCTTGCGGTCGAGGATCAAGAAAAGACGTCGTTCATCACTCCGTTCGGCGCATACTGCTACAAGACCATGTCCTTTGGCCTGAGGAACGCTAGAGCTACTTACCAGATGCCATCTAGGGTCATGCCGGTGACCTCATCCCCGACACAGCCCAGGCTTACGTCGATGACGTTGTGGTGAAGACACGGGAAGCTCATTCTCTGGTGGACGACCTCACCAAGGTATTCTCCAAGCTTAACGAGCACCAGTGGAAGTTGAACCCGAGCAAATGTGTCTTCGGTGTCCCATCAGGCAACCTGCCCGGCAATATCATCAGTCGATGTGGCATCGAGCCCAACCCAAAGAAGCTCCACGCCATCATGAGAATGAAGCCCCCCCCAGAATGTAAAGGATGGCCGAAGCTAACGGGGATGCATGGCAGCCCTCGGCCATTTTGTCACGAGACTCGGCGAAAAGGGCCTACCATTCTTCAAACTCCTCCTCGGAGAGGCGTTCCATTGGACCAACGAGGCTCAAGAAGCTTTTGAAGGCTTCAAGAAATTCCTCACCTCGCCCCCAGTCCTGGTGGCCCCGAACGACGGCGAGGAGATAATGCTCTACATCATCCGGCGACCAACCGGGTGGTGAGCACCGCCTTGGTTGTCGAAAGCACGCGGAGGAAGGGCATGCATACCCCGTCTAGAGGCCGGTTTACTACATCAGCAAGGTACTCAATGATTCCAAAGCTCGGTACCTACATATCCAAAAGTTCTTTGTATGGTATCCTCATCACTTGGCGCAAGCTTCGTCATTACCGATCATCATCCCATTGTGGTGGTCTCCGACTACCCGTTGGGGGATATTCTGCGCAACAAGGATGCCAACGGCTGCATCTGCAAGTGGGCAATCGTGCTCAGCCTCTTTACCTTGGAGTACAAGAGCAGAACCACCATCAAGTCACAGGTACTGGCGGACTTTCTCTGTGAGTGGACAGATCTTGAAACTCCCTCGGCGACAACGGCTTCGGAACATCGACCATGTACCGATGGTTCCTTGAACATCGATGGTCTCGGGGCAAGAGTATACTTCATATCACCATCGGGAGATAGGCTAAGATATGTCCTCTGGTTACACTTTTCGCATCCAATAACGCCGCGAGTATGAGGCTGCCCTTCACAGCCTCCAGATCGCCATTCAGCTCGGAGTCAAACGCCTCAAGGTCTTCGGGGACTCCGCTCTGGTAATCAAATAGGTCAACAAGGACTAGGACTGCAAGAGCGAGAAGATGGATGCGTATGTACAAGCCATCATCGTGAAATTGGAAGGCGAATTCTACGGCCTCGGCATCGAGCACGTGGTCGGGGGATTATAACTAGGCCGCCGTCGAGCTCTCAAAGCTAGGTTCTTCCCCGAGCCAAGGTGCCGGCCGGCATCTTCATGGAGGATCCGCGGGTTGCCCTCAATCACGGAAAGGGCGATGGAGCGCCGGACTCCACTTTGCCGACCAAATTGTCGCCATGCTCTCGGCTCGATTGAAGACGGGTGGGTCCCGATTATCAAGTTTCGACCGAGGCACCGGTGCCCGAGGACAAAAATTGAATAGGGCGACTTATTCGATTGTAGCAAGAACTATGTCCTCGCGGATGGGTACCTTATCGCGGGAAAACTCAGGTGACAGAGTGCTCTAAAAGTGCATATCAGGGCGAGAAGGCATCAAGCTCCTCGATGAGATTTATGGTGGTACTTGTGGCAACCATGCAGCTTCAAGAACTCACGGTGCGCAAGGCTTTTTTGCGGGGGGTTTTGTTGGCCAACCGCAGAGCGCTTGGTCCGTCACTATACCAAGTGTCGGAGTTCTTCACCAAGCAAATTCATGTCCCCGCTCACGGAGCGGACTATACCCACGGCCTTTCTCATCATTTGGGGACTCGACGCTATCGGCCCTTTCAAAGCTGCTCGGGCGGATTCAAATGGGTTTTCATGATGATCGACAAGTTCTCCAAATGGATAGAGTACATGCCTCTGGTCGAGGCCAACTCGTATAAAGCTGCGGAGATGCTCGACGGAATCATCCACCGCTTCGGCCTCCCAAACTCCATCATCACTGATCTCGGTAGCACCTTCACAGGCAGCCACTTTTGGGACTTCTACGATGAGCGTGGCATCCGTGTGAAGCATGTCTCTGTGGCGCATCCGAGAGCAAATGGGTAGGCTGAACGGGCGAACGGCATGATCCTCGAAGCCCCAAGAAGAAAAAGGTTGTTTCGACGGCGGCCAGCACACAGGCGGATGGTCGAAAAGACTTACCCGCGGTGGTCTGGGGACCATGCACCCAGCCTAGTCTCAACACGGGTGTATCTCCATACTTCATGGTGTTTGGATCAGATGCCGTCTTACCAGCTGATGTGGCCTTCTGAGCACCTCGAATCGAGAACTACGACGAGGAAGCATCCAATGCTGCCCGAGAAGACAACGTCAATGCCCTTGAGGAGCGACACCTAAATTCTTGCCTACGAACAGCTAAGTACCTCGAGGGTGTTCGGCGCTACTATAACCACAATGTGCGTGATCGAGCCTTTGCGGTGGGCGACCTTGTCTTACACCGCGGGCAAAAGAGCATCCACAAGTTGGGGTCACAATGGGAGGGTCCCTTCAAAATCAAGCGGTGTACCCAACTAGGTTCCCTGAGGGCTCACCGACATGAACGACACCGACATCCCCAACTCATGGAACATCGAGCTCCTACGACGGTTCTACCCTTAACAGGGAATGTGTATGCAAACATGTGTCAGCAGCTTCGACCGGTGACAAGCTGAAGTACTCACTCCGGCTCATACCATGGATCTACGCGACCAAGTGAATCTCCATCAATAACAACGAGCGACCATTCATACATTTTGCCATGTCAAAGCAACTGGAATTTCGTCGAACACTTACCGGGGGTGGTGGGTTCCTGGCGCGTACGACAGCTGATGGTTGACCTCGGCGTACGACAGGTACCTCCTCGACTCCCGAGTTTCGTCCTCCAAGCCGGTGTACTCGAAGCCAGGGTGGTCCCTCTTCTTGCACTACCGGAAGCGGCGGTCGATGAACACCTCAAAGAATGTCGAGGCCGTTGAGGTGCATGCCCCGGATCAGCTCCACCAACTCCATCACGCGCTCCATGTCCCCGGCCCGGCGGCTCCTCGTTTCCAGCTCGCGGTGCATGGGAACCCGGCTGGTCGGCCGACACGAACGGCTCCTCCGTGGCAGGTAGAACCACCACGTCATCCAACGGGTGTCGTTGGGACGACAAGATGGCACCATCGGGAACCGGCTCGCCCGCGTATCCCACAGTTTGAGGTACACCCTGCCGGCGATGCGGGAGTCGTCCCTCTCGCCGCGACGGCTGACCGTGAAGAAGTACCTCCACAGGTTGAAGTTGGGGACGATCCCCAAGAAGCACTTTCGCAGAGGGTGATGAAGATGGCGTGAGGCGCGGTGGTAGAGGGGCGAGGTCGTAGTAGCCGAGAGAAAGTAGTCCTCAAAGACTACCGCCTCATGAGTGTGCGGCACGGGGGTACGGGTCCTTCTCGGGCAGCCTCCGGTAGCCCTTTGCCGCTCCGGCAGACATGTCGGCATCGACTGGTCGGATCGTCACCTCCGTGGACTTGGATGGCACCCACTCGGTGTCCATCTCAATCTCCGGGTCCGCCGCGGCCAGGGGCTCCACGAACACCGAATGCTGATGCACCTGCTCCTCCTCTTCGTCCGCGGCCACTCCGGTGGCCTCCCTCCCGCGTCTAGCTGGTGCGCGGGGAGCCATCACTCTGCACAGGACAATGGCGAGATGAACAGTTGCCGTGAAATCCAATCGAAGAAAACAGGTGTATCGCATCCAAATCAATCACATTTGGGCGGGGATAAGAACCGCAGGCAACAGATCTACAAGGATCTTACCTCGAATCGGCGGCGGTGGCGTTCGGTGATAGTTCTCCGGCGGCAGCATTGCTAACCCTAATGGAGGACTCGAGGAGATGCAGGAGAGAGAAATGGGGACATTGGCTGGTTGCGTGCGTGCAGAAGTGATGAGAGGAGATGGGCGCCGGTATTTATCGCCCGCGTCATGTCCCTTGGGTTCCTGCATGGGCAACCGTGCGCGCTGCGGGCCCGTATCTCCCCTTTTTCCAGGGTTGAGTGCGCGGGGCTGGCGGCGGCGTCAGTTGCCATCAATGCGGATTCTTGGGACACGTGCGAACGGCTCCGCGTGTCCCACCTCCCACTGCATGCCAGTCGCCTTGCAGCCAAATCCCCTATATTAATTGACCGGATAAACTTTTCCAGATTCTGGGGCACGTGCGCTACAACATATCTTTTGGAATCCTGCATGCTCGGGGACGGTCGGGAACATCCCGCACGTTGTTCCTAGATTCGTGGGGACTGGCCAAGCCATCCTTTTCCACAATGAGACCAGTGGACCCGCTGGTATCTCCAGGTGATTTTTTCTCGAGCTTGTGACCTACTAATGATGTCAGGCCACAATCCCGGGGACTGGGCCCATTTTTTCCACGGCTACTTTTACAACTACAATCGGGGATCGCTACTTTTTGACCCTAGCAAGACATGACCTCGTCATCTACTCCTAGGCTTGGGAGACTAAGTGGGCACACTTCACTTTCGGTGAATCATGCTCGCTACATAGGCGGCATTATTTCGAGTGCTCTCACTCAACGTGGGCACACTTCTCTAGAAGGAAAAAGTTTTTCTTTTTCGAGCACCCAAAGATCCGGGCCGGGCAAAATTGTCAAGGCGTGACCGGTCGGGGACCAAAGGGAAGAGACGATCCAGATCAAATACATGAAGAAACCGGGTGGGTGAGTGCTCTTAGCTGGTCGGCAACACACCCAGCTGGTTGCGAGGGGCACCCGACTGGTCGACGATGCCTCCCGTTGGTCAGACAACGTCAAGACTTCATCGCCAGCAGCACGCAGCGTGCTCGGGGACTAGCTGTGGGGGGATAAACCCGTATCCCCTCATGACCAGACATGGGCTGAGCCGTTCAGGCCGGACCGAGCCACAAGACCCGGCCCATCGCGGTCCTTGGTCGGTGGCCATCGCGAGGACCTCGGTGAAGGCATGAGCGTCAAGATAGATGTTTCCTTGTATGACTTCAAGTCGTATCCAATGTAAACTTCCCTATTGTAACCGATCAGGGGTAGATCTTGTCGGTTAGAAACCGACCTGCAACCCTACCCCGGATATATAAGGCGGGCGGGGGACGCCCTCCGAAACTCATCTCATATTCCACCAAGCAATACAAACTATAAGCGGGACGTAGGTTTTACGCTCTCAAGGCGGTGAACCCGGGTAAAATTCGTGTTTTCGCCTTCTCGTCTTGCTTAGATATCCTGCTAGTCGTCACGCGCACCTCCACCGCTCACGAACTACTAGCTTGGGCATACCCCTGCTAGGCTATCGACCATATCTCGTCGACAGCCACTAACTGCCAACTTTGATTTTGTCTCTTCTAATCATGTCAGTTAAAGCATTAACTGCACTCTCTGCATCCAGAAACATAGAATTGCAAACTGGAATTATGTAAATTGCATATATTTATATCTCGCAAATGTATCCGTGAGTATGGGCAATTTAGTTTTATAAGCTTGTTTATTATTTTAGTTTGGAATTTAGCCTAAGAATAATCAACTTTCTCCGCTCCGAAAGCTTGTTGGTGAATCATGGTTAGTTGAAAGAAGCCTGTCCGTGAGATCAAGTTATTTTTGAAGATGTGCTTTGAAGATGTGTTTCTCACATGAGGTCAGGCATTATTTTTGCAGCACATTGTTTAGTATACGTAACTATGGTGCATTTCTATGTGTTTGATTAACCGTGGCGGGGTTTTTAGTATACGGATTGTGGTAAAGGTCATTTCCCCATTTGTTGTTGGGCGATGAGTTCATTTTTTTGCTAGCTCGGCTTAGTCTAATGCATGCATATTTTTTGTCTCCCTTAATGCAAAACTGGGGTGCAGAATCTATACTTACTGGTTCCGTACTTGCCCTCTGTTCATCTCTCATGCCATAGAGCATGAGCCCATGTCTCAACTCGTCTTCCTATTTCTGAATCTGTTTTCAAGTACCAGTGTCCATTTTCCTGCTAGCCATTATCCATTGCTTTGATAGCCGGCAACACTAAAATACGTAGTTATTATCAACCTTCATTATCCATTGTTTTGATCCTATTAGTCTCTTGTGTTCATCAAAACCAAACAAATAAAAGATCCAGTTACATAATTGCCGCCTATAATAATCTAAATTACAAGTTTCTAGGAGTGCAGTTGTAGTTTTAAGTATATGCAATATGTTGATGCTTAACCACTGGTGGTTTTGCTAGCTGATGCATTTGCTCTCATAAGTGCAAGTATACCAAGCAGAGGCTCAAAAACTTTTTTGCTAACTTTTTGTGTTATTTTGAACCTTTTGCTAACTTTTGCAACCCATAGAATAGCAGCCTGATGTATCTCTTGTGTGGTGATTATGCTCTACATTGATAATATTGTAGTTCATCTTGAATTTAGCTACAAATGCAATTGTGTCTTGCTAGTCGCTACCTACTCCATTCTGTAATTGTGCTTCCATAGAAAAAAATCAGAGCCTTATTTTCTATACATGGGACTCATTCACATGCATTTGTGAGCTTCTTCATGGTTAGTGGTGACTTCTTGTTATTCCAACCATGCGTTTACTGTCATTTTTGGGAGTTCTCTGTGTGTCGTTATGCCATTATCTATACTAGAAACATTTTTGGCAGTCCTGTTCCAAGTGTTATTTTCTTTGTAGTTAGATCAATGCTTCTTTCGTAATGTACAGATTTGTTTGTCAGGTTCAGATTGTGCAAGCATGCTTTATTCCATAGTTGCTATGTTTCTCGCTTGCACAATTATAGGATTAACCTACTGGTTCATATCTTGAGAAATGACGAATCTGTTAGTTTGCATATCGAGAAAAAAAAAAACACTAGGCAACTTGCATTTGATAACCTCAAATTCTTGTTGATATAACTGCTATATTCTTTATAATTTATTTTTTCATGATTTGGATTTTTCTTGATCCGATTCAAGATGCAGTGTTCTGAATTTCCACTAAGGTAGAGCAGAGATTATTCATTGTTTTGTTCACCTCATCTGAAGAGGCTGGTCAGGGGGTTATTCGTGCCTGGCTAGTGGTGTCTAAGTTTGTCACACGCTTTCTGGAGGTCTCCCCTACTCAGCCTGTTGTGTTTGTGCGCCTCGTAGACCTCGGCCACCTCTCCTAACCCATAGCAACTCGACCCTACCCCAGCAAAGATACATGCTAGTTTCCTTCCATGGATGGATAGAGCTTGTGCTCCTGCTCTTTTTTCTTTTTAGGATGGATGGATGCAGTTTTTTTTTTTTTTTTTTTTGGCTTACATTGTTTTGAGTGCTGAAACTAATGATTTGGCTTGGTTTCTGCTTGTTGAAGCAATATTATTTTGTGAAGCTGAAGTCAATGAATCACCAGTTAGTGTTAAGTAGCCTCGACTGTTGATTTGCCAGATTCGTTCAGAAACTATTAATATGCTCTTGTTTTTGTTATTTGGAAACTATTAATAGATAATTTTCTCACATACAGAATACTCAATTTTGAGTTCAGAAAACTTCATAGCTTGCAAAATATGCTCTAGCTACTTTCAAGTTGTGTTGTTCGAGTACTTCAAAATAAGATGCATCCACAGTATACTAGTGATTTTTTTTGGTTAGTTGTTCTTCTCCATAGTAGTTGTGGTGCTCTGTTCCTATTAATATTTCTGTTCACAAAAATAAAACATATAACATATTCAGTTAATTAATTGTGATCAGTGATTATGCAAATTGCATGTATCGAGCACCGCAATTTTAGTTCTGAGGAAATGCCATATGTCCCTTTTTGCTTGCAAGTTGCCTATTAGTAAGGAAATTATTCTTCCATAGAAGTCCTTTGAACTTAGTAAGAAAAATATTCACAATTGCACTTTTATTAGCAGTAAATTGCACATTTGCATTGCCGCAACTATGGTATTTTTCATGTGCAATATCCCTTGTTCCTTTCTTGTGGCCCTCTTGTGATTTGTGCTAACACACCTTGTCATCTGTATTTTGTGATTTGTGCCAACCCACACCTCGTATTTGTCAAGTGACAGGCCTACTCTACAGACTTCACAAGAATTTGTTATTTGTGATTTGTGCCAAAGACACGCCTCTTATTTTTCATTGTCCTTTCATAGAAAAAAATTGTCTATTGTGATATGTGCTAAAAAATGTTGAAATCTGTTTTCTGTGATTGTCAATACACACCTCTTATTTGTCTTTGTCCTCCTATAGAAAAATTTGTCTCTTGTATTCTGTTTGTTGTTTTGTCACTCCTATGTTCCTATGTTTTTGTGCGGCGATAAAATTTTGTCTATTGTCCTCCTATAAAAAAATTGTCTCTTGTATTCCGTTAGCTGTGCTTGTATCATGTGGGTCCGACACTACAGCCATCGGCCTGGGAAATGAGGAGTTGCCAAGCCAGTTTCCAGTTTCCAATGATGCGCATGGCTTGCTTCAGCCCGAGGAGGCTTAGGCGGCTGAAGGGGCCTCAGTCATTAAGTTAGTAAGCAGAAGCCTAGGAGATTAGAAGAGTTATTAGCTGGCTAGTAGTTAATGACCATCACAGTTATCAGAGGAGCTGGGCTCCTATATGTATCAGTCGAACTAATGAATGAAGGCAAGGAAGAAGTTTATCCCTAACCTCTATCTCCCTGCTGTTCTTAATCTCACCTATGCTTTGGTCAGTCAGGCAAAAACCCTGGTGCCTCCGTTACCCAGCTCAAGCTTGTCTCTCCCTATAAAATAAAATTGTGATCTATGATCTATGCTCTGTGATCTGTGTTGTCCTCTTTGATTTGTGTTTCTTTGATGGACCTAAACACATCTTGAAGTCTATTTATTGTGATATGTGGCATCCCAGAAGCTGAGCAAGAGAAGCTGAAGGATGGTGCCTTTGAGGATGTCCTGAGGGCAGCTCAGGTTTGCATCAGATTCAGATCTCATTGTTATTTTGAGACCCATTTCTTGTAGCAACTATCATTTCCCCATGTTATTTATTCTAGCTCACTCTGATCTCCAATTTTTGGGTATCAATTACTATCAACTTGGGTTGCGCATACCCTTCTTCTAAAATAAATTGTTTGTACTCTTATGCTGATTTGGACGTCGGATCAATTTAACAATAATCTACACTTCATTTCTGTTATTGTGCTCTCATCGTTTACATTCAATAACTAAGGTGTTTTCATTTTAAATTCTGGATTAAAACCAAATTCTAAAAATGGTCTAGACTTGGAGAAACATTCCTGTAAGAGTTGTTTTCCCTTTAATCTCAATTAATATAGTTAACAACTTAAATATTCTTTCTCTAGGGAGCTATCACAAAGAGAATGACTGCAACTGAGGAGATGGCTGGCATGGACGTTCTTTGCAGTGATAAAACAAGAACTCTGACCCTGAACAAGCTTACTGTGGACAAGAACCTCGTTGAGGTGAGACAGGAACAACTATTTCTAATATTCTCTTAGATTTCTCATGTCTATTTTAAATAAATTTAAATTTGTCAATGCAGGTTTTTGAAAGGGGCATTACTCAGGACCAGAGCATCTTGTACAGAAAACCAAGATTGGGCCGATTGGGCCGATTGCTGTATTGTGGAATCAAATTTTCTTGCTGGAGTGTGAAGAGTGAAGATTTGCAGTGGGGTGTTTCCTCAACAGAGCTCTTTTAGAGTTTCTTTTTCAGTTCTGCTCTATAGTACAGGCTCCGGAAAAGGAATTGCTAGTGGTATCACCGTAATGTGACTATGGTTTAGCTGTTCATGTAATTGCCATCTCACCAACTATGTCAGTATTGAAAACTGAACGTAGCCATCAAAATGCTCCCCTTAATGTATGCTGAAGATGAGTTGTGAAACAGATAGTTTCAGTCAAGATCACTTGCACTGTTTAAACAACTAATCTGTCTTTGGTGCGTAATTGATGAATTTGTGTTGATCACAAGACCTCCTGAATTCCTGATTTGTCTATCTTTTTGGGTTCCATTGGTTATTCAGATTGATTAGCACATGAAGGGAGTTGTGGTTCACCAACCCGTTTTTTTTTCCCCTTCAGGAAACCATGCTCTGCTCCCAAGTGGAAGGAGATGACAGGAAGCGGTATATTTGCAGCTGGGGGGCGACACTGAAGAAGATGAATCTGCCAATGCCTCTGCAACTCCCGCCCGAACGGCTCCAAAGAATTATCAGGTACTGCTTTGTGATTTTCTAAAGGACTATGTAGGTTGATTTTTGTTCTGTTTTGTTTAGGCTGTACCCCTGACAACCCGTCTGTGTTGATACTTGATAGTATAGTTTTATTGGAGATGCTGCATTAATTTGTTGGGATTTGTGACAAGATGAAGAATTTGATTTATGTTCTTGCTTTGATATAAATTTTAAACACTATTGATATGTGCTGTTGGTTTCTATGATCAAAACTTGTTTAATGGTGTACCTCTTACCTCTCGAAAGAGTCAGAAGTTGTTGGGATGTATCTTGTAGGAAGGGTCTGGGAAAGCATTATTAGTTTGTATACACATTGGTTGGTGAGCTTTCCTTGTGATAGAACTGGACATTTTGATTGATAAGTTGAACTGAACGAGAAATATTCAAGAACTTCGATTGATAGACAAATGAGACTGAGACTGAGGTACTATTTACGGTAGACACCTTTTGTTTCTTAAGATGTCAATAAACAACAAACCTTTATTAAACTCTAAACATGTATGCTACAGCAAGTTTCATATTTTTTCCCTGTATAACTAGGTATTGGCACTGAATTTTTATACAGCTGCTCAGCAGCTCTAATATTTTTGAGTATACTAAGTATTCACAGCATACTCACTTTAGCTTGTTTGTAATCCACAGACATCTTGATGTTGGCTTCAAATTGAAAGGGTGAATATCCTTTGGGTTGTTATTGATTTAACTGCATGCGTAGCTGGCAGTTACACAGACTGATCCTACTGCATTTTCTCAAATTCACACGGAGACTGATCCTATTGCATTTTCTCAATTACAGGCAATTAGTACTATAAGCCACATCTCATTTGCTGAGGAAGAAAGCATTTCTCCAAAGAAGCCAACTTCAATAGCAGAGGTGGCAAAGCAGCGCCAGCTAAGCGGCACACTTCTGAGCGAGGACGACAGCAAGATGAAGAGGCAGATATCCGACCTGAAATCCAAGGAGCTTAAGGCAATAACTAGGAATGCGGTTCTGAACATCAATTTATGCTTGTATTGGACCGATTGGGCCGACTGCTCTATTGTGGCCCAAATGAGCACAGAGTTCAGTTAGTGCCTTAGCGGGTCTCGGATCATGCCCCCGTTAAGGTTTGGCGGGCCCGGTAGTTGCCTATGTTGGATTGTGGGTTCATTCGCGGACCCGGTAGGATTTGCTGTAACAGAGAGAACACAGAACAGATTTGACCCTTGGATGAAGATCCAAGGGCTCTCCTTGTCGCCTGAAATCCCACCTTTTTTGCAGGCGCCTGAAATATAGCAACTCCCCTTATTATTACTTGTTCGTTTCTCTTCCTCTCAACTTCTTTCATTCATCAGTTGAGTTTGAGTATGGATGCATTCTGTTTAACTGTATCTACTATCCAAACTATGTTTTATTCATCATTAAATAGACAGGAGTATCAACACGTTTAACTTTCAATGCCAATATCTGTTTGCACATTTGAAACTAAGTTTAACTTTCAACGCCAATATTCCATTTTACTTCCCTAGATTCGCCTCCTCCTCGCTGGGATCTTATCAGGCCGCCGCTGCCCATAAGGTAGCCGCCGCCGTCAAGGAGGTCTTTGGACTCCTATGCTGCTGCCGCTGCCGCCCATGGGACATAGCTGCCTAGGGAGGACTGCAGAATGGAAGGTGTGGTTAACCTTGGGTTTACATGTGTCCTGCTGGTCAATTAGAAATTAGATCCAATAGTGTAAATCATTTTCACAGGCAACTACTTATGACATCCAACAGTGTACATCATTCCTATATATAGTATAGTCTTGCTCCCTTGAATTTGTTTCTATGTTTTGGCAACATTTGTCCTCGCGCGCATACATGGCTACACAAATTTTGTACCCGCCTCGGAGCCCTCTCCTCTTGCTGAGACCTCTATCGCCGCTGTCGAGCCGTCTAAAGCCACTATCGAGCCCTCCATCGCCTCGTACTCCTCTATCAAAAATCACTCTCCAATAGTCCCCCTATTCTACATCCCATGTTTAGTGGTATCCTCCATCAGCCCATCCTTCACTCCCACCGGCCACCTCTCTATTTTTGTCCCTTGGTCTGGTCGACCCCTTCTTGAGCTGCAAACTTTTGTTGGTGGTCTGTGCAGCCAAACCCATGTGCATCGTGACACCGCACACAACTCAGCAACCGCTGGCAGAAGGGGCTTGCTTAACCACTCAAAAAGGAGAGCAAGCAATAGCTATAAAATTTAGTGTGAGCCAATCTCGGGTCAATTTTCAGTCCTTTACTTATTGCATGTTATGGGTTTTAGAATTTATTTGATTTAGTTTGAATAACGTTGTGGCAACTGCCCAATTAAATCCATCAACAATACCTAGCTTTTTATAACTGGCTCGGATGATAAATCTAAAAGACAACATAATAAGCTACGTATCCAGTTGTAATGTTTGGAAACTACTAAGAACAAATCTTAAATCATTCTCCTTTTTTTTCTAGACAATACGACGAGGTATGTATTTTATTAAGAGGAAGCAGAATTCAACAAATTAGAGAACAAGTGGTAATAATCCGAGGGTCATTACCACTAAAACAAGAAAAGCATAAAATACAATGAGGCAACCCTACATTGCTTCCAAATTTTGCGACCAAGGTATCAAGCACCGTAGCTGCCTGAAACCCGCCTGCAGGACCCAAAGCTTTACCTCATCATTTTTTTTTTTTTTATGAAAACAGGAGGGATTGCGCCCCTACCATGCTTTTATTGAATTTGTAAACAAGTCCCATACAAGTATGTCATGATACAAAAAGGAAACAAAGAAAATAAGAATTATTACACATAAGCTTCTAGCCATTGATCTATGGTGGGATGATATGAAGGTTTTGCTCTTAGAATAACTAAGGCAAATTCAGCTTTAAAAGTTCTTCTACAATCTTGAATCGAAGGTGGGGTGCCTCTGAAGATAGCATCATTCCTACAGGTCCAAATGCTCTAGCACATGGTGATCACAATCTCCATAAACAACGACAGATGAATTTGGACTTTAAGAGCTTCAGTTATGTGAGTAACCAAGATGGTGTTCGGGATTATCAAGCCCAGAGTGGCCCAGCAATTCTGAGCAAAAGTGCAATCGAAGAACAAATGCAGAAGGGTTTCCTCAACTCCATGTGAGCAAAGCATACAGTTATATCTTGGCAAGAGCATATGCTTCCTTCAAGAAGCTCCCCGGTGCTTAATCTATCTTTAAGAAGCTGCCAAAAGAAAAACTTTCTTTTATTTTGACATGAATTTTTCCATAGCCATTTGAATGACTGATGAACCTGAGTGGTACCAATCAAGTACTTTGTAAGCTTTGCTGGAAGAGTAAACCTTAGAACCCCATATGTAACTCCAATGATCGCCGTGTGCGGATATTGATATTTTGAATCAAAATTTGCATATGTTGGAATTGCTCATATGCTTCAGTGGATAAGGGAAGATTGAAAAGATTAATGATATGTCCAAAGTACCAAAAACTGAGCTGATAGAAATGAAAGCATCTTTGCAATAAGAGTAGAGTTGAGGATAAGTTGTAAACAAAGTCTGTCCATTCCAAAGATCCAACCAAAATGAGCAAGTTGACCCATCAGCAACATTAGGCTAGGCTAAGCCTTTATAAGAATCCAATAATTTCAGAATATCCCTCCACCAAAAAGGAACCTCGAAATTGGCTGATAGTATTGGCAATTTTCCATTTCGATAGTATTGATCCCAAACCAATTGGACCCAAAGGGTGGCATCTCTATTATAAAATTTATGAAGATGTTTCAGCATGAGGCATTCATTTTAGGTTCTAAGATTTAAAACACCCAAACCTCCCTCTTCTTTTGGAATACATATCATAGGCCAAGCTGCTTTTGAAGGTTTTTATTATTTGCATCCGAACCTCTCCACAAGCAATGTTTTCGATATTTGTCAATATGCTTGATGATAGTCTTAGGCATCATAAAAGTACACATGGCAAAAGTGGGTAGAGCAGAGAACACTGCATTTGTAAGCTCCAACCTCCCAGCTTGACTCAAAAAGCAGATATGCTAACAAGTCTTCTTTCACATTTAGTAACAAGAGGCCAGAAATCAGCAACTGAAGTTTTGGTGATACTTAAGGGTAAACCAAGATAGGTAAAGGTAATGATCCTTTGGAGCAACCAAAAGCATTTGCTAAAGTATCAAAGCTCTGGTCGGACAAGTTTATAGGTACCATGAAAGACTTTTCATAATTAACCTTCAAACCAGTGGACTCTCCAAACTTATTCAGAAGATTCTTCAGAAAAATTACCTAGTTTGGATCCCCTTGCATGAATATAAGTGTGTCATCAGCTTATTGTAACATGGGGAAATCTGAATCACTTCTCAGTGGTATTGGCAAATTTAAGTCACCATTTGAGCATGCAAAGCATTTAGAATTGTTTGGAGAAAATTAGCAGCAAGGACAAAAAGCAAAAGGAGATAGGGGATCACCCCGTCTTACTCCTCAAAACAATGAAAAGATTTCCCGGGAACTCCACCGAGAAGCGCATTCCTTGCCATGAACCACCACGACCAGAAGCAAACCTCATCGCGGGCGCAATGCAAGGGGTCCGAGTTCATGGTACCCAGCCAAAGACACTTGCCCAGGTCGTTCGCTGATCGAAGATGCATTAGAGCAGGATGTGATCGATCTCCTCGGTCGCCGATCACAAAGCACGCAGGAATCCGATTCCTGCGGTCCATATATATGTCCGCCGCCGTCGGCGACCAAGCTGTCCAACATGGTTTATGCATAGCAAGCCAGAGGAAATCTATGCTTCACCCTGTCCGACACGCCAAGTTTACATACTCCCTCCGTCCCAAAATGTCTGTCGCTTACGCTTCCCGAGAAACAAATTTGATGAATTATATATTAAAAAATAGTAATATTTACGATACATAATTAGTATCATTGGAAAGATCTTTAAATCTATTTTTTTGATAAATTTATTTGGAGATACAAATATTGCATGTATTTTGTACAAATCGAGTCAACCTTGTGACATGAAAAACAGAAACGACTAACATTTTAAGACAGAGAGAGTAGCTGTTTGGCCCCGCCAAATAACGCTGCTGTGTAAGCCGAAGCAGCCGAGTACGACTGATCAGACGACCAGTGCCTAATGATCGGCATGTCCTGTACTGTACTCCTTCTGAAAGTAGCACCTGTGACCCCTCTCTGTTGTGGTATTATTGGTGCCTAGCCAGTAGCCAGGCAATTAAAACGTGCCCTGGACCCCCAGCAGTTGGGTTAATTGACTCCCCACTGCACGATGCACAGTCAACGGACAAGAACTTAAGGGCAGTACCGATCGCAATCGCATAAGACTAGCCACAGCGTAGTTGGTGCTCAAAAAACTTTTGACTGGACCCCAGCAGGTGGGTTAATTGACTCCCCACTGCACGATGCACCAGTCAACGGACAACAACTTAAGGGCAGTACCGATCGCAATCGCATAAGAGTAGCCACAGCGTAGTCGGTGTTCAAAAAACTTTTGACTACTCGATGCCGGAAAATTTTTACTCCCTCTGTCCCGAGTTTGACGTTTTTGACTTTTAAACTTCATGTTTGATCATCCGTCTTATTCAAAGTATTTATGTAAATAATAAAATAAATTAATCAATATTGAAGTATCTTTATTGATAAAATAAGTCATAACAAAATAGATTCTATTTGTGCAAAAAATTTGAATAAGACGAATCATCGAATAAGATGGCACGGAATTCAAGGTGACAAACTTAGTGGGACGGAGGGAGTACATGCACAGCGTTCAGCATCGATGCAATTAATGCACGAGGGACCTTCCTTCGTCTTGCTCCCTCTCTTTTTCTACTACTGCCTGCTACTCCGTACTTTAATCATCAATGACGCCAGCTGAAAGTAAGCACCGAGGCATGTAGGTGAGCCGATGCCGAGTTTTTTTTGAAGTAAGCATCGGCAGCTGCAAGGCATGATCCGATGCTTGGACTCCGTTTCTCTAGTTTCAGTATCGATGTTTCATCACACTGTGGCTTGTCTAAAGGCAGCCGGCTGCCGGCAGGCAAAAGCCTCGAAAGACGTCGGAGCGAGACAGCACGTGAAAAAATGGTAGATGTTAATTTGGCTGCTTTTCAAAACTGTAGCTTCCTACTGTAATTTCATGTGTGCATCGTGGATGTGTGCTTCTTAGTCAGTCCAAAACTACTGTTAGCTTATTCTCAGTGGGAGTATTACTAGAGTTTTATTTGCATTTAATAATCTACCACATGACGAGTCGGTTAAGAGAGACCTTAAGGAGTAGAATATCTCCAAGGGTTTAGCTATGGATAGGAGCACATGGAGGCTAGCTATCAGCGTGCCTGAACCATGACCTTTGTTTCTTTTTCTATCTACCCTTTCTTTACCTTTTGTCTTCTGCCTTTTTTGCATTCTTTCATACTTGTTTCATATGGGTTTCATCTCTAGCCTACCCCAGCTAGCTTGGGGCTAGGCTATGTTGTTGTTGTTGTTGTAATAATCTACCACATATGTATTCTCGATGACATGACCACATTTTAGTGGAGAGAAGAATTAAGTTTTATGGAGATGAACTCTGTTGGCACGATTATCAACTCTCCGTGAGTCATAGAATTTAATGTCTCTGTTGGCACGATTATCAACTCTCCATGGGTCATAGAATTTAATGTCCATGAAATCATAAAATTAAACCTTCCATTGAGAGTGGATGTTTTGTCCAAGTCTTATTTCATTCTATTTACATGATAACCTTGGAAACAAGGCAATGAAACTCACCAGTAAGGCTGGCCTTATAAAACTGACGGAGGGGTCGTTTGTTTAGTATTAACATTTGCAGCAGACACACACACATAGAGAGAGAGGGCGTAGGCTTGCCTTCTCAGGGTGTCCACAGCAGCTAGTTTGCTGCTGGCATTGAGGTAAGAGATGGAAGAAAAACAGCTCCTTAGCCATGAAGTACTAGCTAGCTAGGCTCGCACGGAGCCCAGCAACCCTATCTCTCTCTCACAGCTCTTTCTTTCTGTGCATCAGTTTTCCATTCTTTCTCATGCATTATTTTCCTATCTTCTCTCGTATGCCGTCAGCTATAGCGATGACATTGTTGGGGACGCCCTCAAGGAGCAGGAAGAGGCACTCTCGCTGATAGGTGATTGGGAGGACTAGGGAGGAGGGAAGCGAGGATCATATATACTGTCGCCTCGGCGACGAACTGACCGAGGCACGGAACATATATGGTACGCAACTTTCATGAAAACTAGCTACCCCATTATTACTTCTTTTATAATTCTATTTAGCTAAGAAACTCACTCATCGTCTCATCCAATTTTTTCGTAAGAAAGGCTGCTGAAACATGCTTTCCATACAGCCGCCTCTATATATTTTATTTTAGTCCTGTCTTGGTCCGCCAGCAACGACTCCCTCCCTCTGTGTGCGGCCGGCAATATATTGGATATATATCAAGGAAAACTATAGTTTGTACAAAACGGCAACTTGACACAAAATAACCTCTAGCTAGAAAATAAAAGTAGCTTGCTTTCCTCACCTGCTTAGCCTCTTATATTTATGGAATTGCCGGGGGCTGCAAGGTGCATTTGCAAGACTCATGATCATGTTCTTGAATGTGTGAAATTATTTCCTCAAACTTGCATGGTTTTGCTCGGTCGTCAGACATTGACCGTTCTGCCAACTCTTTAGCCTGCTTGGTTGTCATAACCAGATGGAACAAGCTCAGTTTACAACCTTTGTTGGATAAAGCATATATATAGATAATAATAATGCAGCGCAGAGAGCTTTTCTTGCAGCCTACGACGCTTTGTGCGGCCATGGCCATAACTCAATTTGATCGACCACTGAGTTTATTTCCAACAAAATAGAACTGTACACGCCAAACAGTAGTTTCTAGAGCTGTCGTCCAGACTCTATCACCACTAGCAGACAGGGTGTCTTTAGTGGCCTTCCACTGATTGATTAAACTTGGTTTGGCAATCAGAATTGAGTAGGACATTTTCCTGCAAATTCAGCTGATTTTCTTGGATAGGATAACAACTCAACTTTGCATTAAAAAACTATATTAAAATATCTTTCCAATGATTTTGTTGGATAGGATAACCACTCAATCTGACTGTAGTCGATGCGACTCTGGATTGATGTATTTGGGCCACGCTCCTTGCCCTATATTAACATTTTGTAATATATATTAGTCAAAGTTATTTATCGGAAAGCGCAAGCAATAGATATTTAGGGACGGAGGAAGTATGGTGTAGATCAACACTATCCCATCAACAATTATGAATGGATGGGACATGAATACTTCAGCGATACCACAATACTACCTGGGTGGGGTACAAAGCACTTCAGATAGTGGCTACAATTTAGGGTAGTTCCCAATATGACGTGGCATCACCATGTAGGTAGTGGTCACCAATGAAGTCATGAGCCAAACAAGTACCAAACTATCCCTTGTCAGTCTAACCTATTAGCTGGGAAAATACATGCAGTTATTTGAACCTGTAACGATATATGTACATCATCGATGGGCCTCCAAAGTGAGGATCCTAAATTTTTTTAAATATGCGGCTTGTATCTTGTCCATGCTTGTCCTTATCCCCAATCCCGAGTCTCCTCGATCTTTTTCTTGTGATGCAAAGGGTGGGACGCTTTCACTGTTCTTGTGTTCTGAGCAAACCTTGCACCAACAAAAGGCACGGATGCTAGTTTTTCTATTGTGATGTTAATTTTTTTACTTGTGCGGTGAAAGAATGTCAGTCTTAATCCCACAAGTGAGGAATCAGGCAAAAAAGTTATAGGACACAAATGCTTGAAACAATAACAGGCTCATAAGCCAAATAAACTTTTATTGTAACCCTAAAGACATAAGGCCACCATGGGTGGCAAAGAAGGCCATAGCCGCTGACTCGAACAAGCGACAAGCAAAGACGATGTGTTCTTTCTTGTTGTCACAATGTTGTTGCAATTGACTTCAAAGATGGCGAATAAACTAGATATCTAGATGTGCGCATATTATTTTTCTAATGCTCTTAACTTAACCAGCCTAAAGAGTTTAGCAATCTATAGTCAAACCTACCAACTAGCCTATTAGCTAAGAAAGCTATGAAAGGTAAAGGTCACACAAATAACCACAAATTTAGAAGCTTAAATGCAGTAAGTAAAAAGAGATGAACAAGACACAAGACAAACTCTCGGAGAGGAGTATCCCATGGTATTTTTTTTGCCAAATTGCAACCCCTAGTTTACACTGGACCTCCACCAACACTACAAGAGTTTAGGCCTTCTATGACAAACTAATAGTGACAATTACAACCTTTTTCTTGTCATTGTACCCTCTTCTGTGACTATATGGCAGTTGTCACAGAAGGTGGGTCATAAAACCCCTTCTATGACTAACAGACCCAATTGTCACTAATTTTAGTGACCATTGTAGGTTATCTTAGTGACCATTGTAGGTTTGTCACTGAGATTATGACCAAGGTATTTGTCACTATATTTGTCATAATATATTAGATGAGATGTTGACAAGTGTCTATATGCTGACGTGGCACATGATGTGGCGTATGACGTGACACATGTAGTATGACAAAAGTATTTGTCATAAAAAAACAAATTTGGCCCAATTAGCCCATATAGCATTCGCTGGCTTTTACAATTATAATTCAAATAAAAAGCCCAATTGGCCCATGTGTTGGACGACCATGCTTTTTTGGTCCATTTGTTCTCAGCTAGTTTGCATCTGATATTATTGCCCAAGCCCATATAAAATAATCATCATAAATAATAAACCACATTCCATTTAATAACAATGATAATTGAACATCCAAATAGATGACATACCCAAACAAGGAACCGATTTGTGCAATAGTACAGAAATAACTTTGATTAGTATACACTCAATATAGTCTAGTAACCGATCCTACATTTTATAGAATATGATATAGTTACAACAGGAGCCTAATGGTACAGCAACAACACATTTCTTCTTATCTTAAAACATTGATATGTTCCCTTTGAGCATGAGGGGGTAGGAATCTGTTACGCAGCACCTGCTCCTATAAAAAAATCCAAATTCAACCAGTGAATACAAAAACATAGTAGTGCAATCTTTTGACATATATTACTAGTAGCAACACAATTTTTTTCTAGTATACCAGTTGGACCAAGATAAATATCAAACAAACTTACGTCAAAAAAAATATCAAACAAACTTGAAATTATAGGTATGGCATGATAATATCAAACAATCACTAATTAACCTCAAATAAATGATACAAATGTTTACTTATAACAAATCGTGGCCTCACTCATAGCTATTTGTTTTCAAATAAGGACCGACAGCTAATCTAGGTAAAAATAACCCTTGCATTCCAAGGACCTCCACTTGGCCAAACAAAGAGGGCAATGACATCTGCCAGGCCAAATTCAGAGCAGGACAGAGATAGAACAAGTGGGGCATTATATTCTGTTCTCTGAATTGTATCACTATAGTTTTAAAATGTATTGCTACAAGAAGGCAGCGGATTACTTAGATAATTGCAAACTGATTATGTTGTAAGCACGCAAGCACGATATAAAATGACATCCAGATTCACGATTTGCAAGGCAAGTGAACACTGAACAGAACCAACGCACCAGGCAGGACTAAGACATTCTTTACGGAATTGGCTAATTTGTCTATGCAGCACTACCAGACTACAGGTTTTTCCTGTCGGCTTAAGTGTTTCCTGTAGGCATTGTCCAAACCGTCAGGAACTTAAAAGAACTCCTGTCGGTTGCTAAAAAACGTCAGGAATACAGAGATGACTCCCGACGGCTCACGAGGAACCCACAGGGAATCTCTCCCGCCGCTCACGCGGAATAATCGAAGACGCGCCCAAGCCACGCACCTGTGGGTCCCATGTGGACATAAATCTCCAAACCCTATCCACTCACCCCGTTCTATTCCTTCACCCGCCACCACCACCCGAAGTTCCCCGACGCTGCGCTCCCCCGGCTTCCACCACTCCGACGCCCGTGCTGTCCTCACGGCCGGGCGCGCCGGGCAGGCGCCACCGAGGTGGATCTTCGCCGCCCACGCAGCCACCGCTTCGAGGAAGCTTCACCATGCCCGTAGTGCTGAGCGTTGCCGCTCCGAGGCGGATCCGCCAAGCCCGGCACCGCCCGGCGGCGCGCCCAGGGGGATCTCTTCGCCCGCGCCACCCTCCCAAGGCCGCCACGCCCACGTCCGCGCCGCCGCCCGACCCGTCCCCCGAGGGGATCCCAACGACCACGCCAGTTGCAGCCCCGAAGGCGCCCCCACGCCCGCCGCCCTTGCCCCGGGGCTCCCCCGAGGCCTGTACCACTGCCTGGTCTCTCCTCCTGATCTGCATTAGGTTCATTGTTTCTCCCTTCCAATCTTGCTCTTAGATCTGGACTATGTTTCTTTACATGTATACTGGGTCAAAGCAGTTCTTACTGAATTGGTTTATTTTGCCTTTGTATAAACTCTACGACTAGCCAAGCAGTAGGTGTCGATGTTTTGGCTTCCAGGGGAAGAAAGCAAGCTGAGGCTTCAAGTACTACTAGGTGTGGTATTTTGGTCTTCCATAACCTTTAGTTCATGTGGTTTCGCCCTTGAAGAGGCCACTGAATTTATTTACTATGTTGTCATGAACTTGCAAAGTTGTTATGAACTGTTAATGTTGTGAAAGTTGCAAACCAGACTAATCATTTATTTTAGTTCATGAGACACCTGAATTGTAGATAGAAGATACCTGCTGGAAAACACATACCTACAAATCTAAAGATCATGAATTGTGTCAGGTCACATGTTATGAACTGTTAATGTTCTGAAAATTGCAACCAGAATAATCATTTATTTTTAGTTCATGAGTCACCTGAATTGTAGATAGAAGATACCTGATGGAAAACACATACCTACAAATCTAAAGATCATGAATTGTGTCAGGTCACACATCTAATTCTTTGAACTGGAGACAAACTATGGTTGATGATTACTACAGTTTTAGTTATTCTTTCTATTTACAATGTGCAGGTGCAGCACCTTTGAAGCATGTGGCTTTTTTTTCAAGTCATTATGTTCCAGTATAGGACTGACCATTTAATTGTGCATCTGCACCTCTTTAATTGCGGATCTCGTTATAATCTAATCTTGAGTGCTGACTAGCATAGCTCAGCTTAGGACAATAAATGTGTTGATGCCCAAAAGAAGTGTCCTGAACTGACTTGTTCTTGTTTTGTGTAACTGCAGGCAGCTCTGTGTGGGTGCTGCAAGTGGCCACAGCGAGTTTGCTAGTGACGGAGCAGCAGGTGTTGATGTGCGGACTACCAAAGAGGAAGCAGGCAAACTTGTTGCTTCAAGTATTAGAAGTATGAAGGCGCGCCGTCTAGGCCGCCTCTGAAGGTGTCCACGTATCCTTCGTCCTTTTCGTGCGTTAGATATAAATTCCACGATCCAGATGAGTTTGTTCCCTTCCTGCATGCATGCAAGCACATGTTCAATGAATTGAGTGGACATATAAATGGAAGCAAGTGGATGTACATATGCAACTTGGCCTTCACATGTCACGGTGCATGTACAAACAAACATGCAAAGGACAAAGACGACATGCATGCATGCAAGAAATTTCACAACCAGGTGCATGCACAAACAGACATGCAAAGGACAAAAGCACAGATATGCATGCAAGCAAGAAATTTCACAACCCAGATGTAGTACGGAGTATCTCACAACACGTCTTTTCATGTATGCATGTATGCATTGGTAGGCCCAAGTTATTGGCTGTGCATGAGTCCAATCAAGCCAGCATCCTTGCATGGCATCGGTAACCTAAACCAAGTGGACGCATTCAATGAAAGATAGGATAGGTATGCATGTAGCCACCATATATAAAACTGTAGGTGTACTGCTTTGCATGCACGAAGTTCTACTTTTGCATAGCTGAACTTCCTGCCATCTAGTTTTTACATGAAAAGGAAGCAGCCCATGTGAAACCATAGGAAGGACCTCTTTACCTAGAGCAAGTGGACAAGTAAATGAACAGGGTGTCTACATGTGAATTTAGAGCTTGCATAGGTTGGCTTGCAAGCAGGTGGACCCCTGGACTTGCAATACCATGCATGGACGGTGGCCATTCGTACCTTCACTCCAAACAAGAAATGATAAAAAAAAGAACTACCATCTATAGTGGTAAATTTCCTTGCATGCATGGGTGTTTCCTCGGGCTATATTTTTTTTTTTGTCCTTACCATTTACTATGGCCATATGCACTATAGATAATTTGGAGCCCGCATAGGGAGACTCGAGAGCAGGTAGGACCCGGGCTTGCAGCACCATGCATGGACGGTGGCCATTTGTACCTGCACTTGAAACAAGAATCAGTAAAAAGCTACCCATATAGTGGTAAATTTTCTTGCATGCACCGTAGATGAAGTATCTTTGCATGTACGGTTACCACAGGGATTTTACATTTCTGGGCACCCATGCCTCATCTAGGTCTCCCATTCTTGCCTATATAAGCATGTGGTGTGCCAGCCGTTGCTTCATCGCTCTCCTCCCATTGCTTGCCCCCTCCCCGTTTTCATCGCTCTCCTCCCATTGCTTGCCCTCCTCCCATTGCTTACAGGTGCCTTGTTGTTCATTGTTGCTCCCCCATTTGTTGCGCTTAGGCCACCACCACCAGAATTGTTGTGTGATTTCCTAGGCGTGGCTAATGGCCTAATAAGAACAGGTTACCTAGGGAACGCGGCGAGGTAATTCTGTGCTCTCAGCCTGTTATTATAATGAAAGGTTGTATAGAATGAACCACTAATTATGCATGTGTCGAGCGTCTATAAAAATATTTAGTTATAATTTACCTCACACTAACTATGCGTGTACCGAGAGGCTACATAAAGGCCTACTTATATTTGACCTCACTATTTTAGTGTGTGCATATAACCCTTACAATGGCTAACTATGCATGTGTGGACTGTCAACAGAAAGAATTATTTATATTTGACCTCACTTGGTTAACGTGTGAGTCCATCCATAACATTGACTTGCTATGACTGTACCGAGGACAGATAACACTATGCGTGACTGTAACAGTGACTGACTATGCCCATATTGATAACAGCTAACTATGCGTGCACTAATAACAGCTAACTATGTGTGCACTAACATGGCTAAAGAAAGGTTTTTATATATTTAACCTCACTTGGTTAGCGTGTGCATGTGACCATAACAATGACTGACTATGCTTGTACCAGGCCTGTACCGAGGACAGCTAATTATGCGTGGCTGCAACAGCGACTAACTATGCCCATACCAATAACGGCTAACTATGCGTCCACTGACATGGCTAGAGGAAGGTATATTTAACCTACTGGGTTAGCCTGTGCGTGCGACCGTAAGAACAACTGACTATGCCTGTACCAAGTGCCTACAAGAGAGGTTTATTTATATTTGCACTTACTTTTTGTCCTAATCTATTGTTTGATTCCATCAGTTGGTGACAAAAGTATTTCCACGGTACGTACTTCATTTTTGTCCTAATCTATTGTTTGATTCCGTCAGTTGGTGACAAAGTATTTCCATCTTGCAGCGACGAGTAGACATGCGAACCTACCTATGCGGACTCCACCGTCAACAACCTATCGCTACCCAACTTTATCCAATAAATCTGGTGTTGTTCTATGTCACACATGGTGGTGCCATAATCAGCCGTCCAGTTTTAATTTGTTAATTAGTGAGTAGTGTACCAATGTGTTGTATCCCTAGCCTGTGAATCCTTCTTTGTTTTGGGCTTTAAAGGTTTCACCATGCCACCTTAGTGGCCACCTTAGTGGCCACGGATCTTTTATGCTTTGGTCTTAAGTGCAATTCTTTGATAGCGTGTAGGCAACAACCATTCGAGCCACTGGTCTCGAAGAATATTTTGTAGCCCTTCCTGTATGTTTTTCCTACCCGCGTGCTATTGTGCCTCGTTTCAAATAAAGTGATGCATGTACTTTCCTTCCATGTCACCGTATCCGGGGTCCTCGACACTATGTGGCTATCTATGTGATGCAAGCGCTCTCAACTCCTGCCCTCCCATGTGCTAATAAAATTGTGTGATTTGGTTAGCGTGAGCATTGTACCTCTTCACTGTGTAAGACATGGTTGGACAATGAAAAAGATGCAGCATACTTCTCTCATGGAGATTGTCTAAAAACATTAGGATGGAGCACTCACTTGATTGCTTTTACTTGCTCCATTGGTTCATCAGCCTGCATGAATCAATACCCCCAGATTTGGATGCTGTTCCGGTTCTCAGTATAAATACGTTGCCTCGGTGGCAAGTTCTGTGTGAGAGTAACTCTAGAAATTAGCTAACATGATAGTAGAGCATCTAACAGGTATGGTGATTGTGCTTAACCAGCCTCACTACTATTCAAATAAGGTTTTCAAATTGGATGCTCAACAGCTCATTCTGTGACAGTGTCAGATTGCAATTGAAAAAATTATCAATAGAGTGTTTTGTTCTTTCAATTTAGGCTCTCGAAACCACCAAGTAACATAAAAAACATCACAATGATCTCCAAATTTGTTTACCAATTAAAATGGTAGATGTGCCGATTAGCTGGTCATCTAATGGACCTCCAAATTTGTTTACCAATTAAATTTTGTAAGCCATATATATAGGAATGGGTTGGAAAAAAAAACAAATGAAGAGAATAGATGACCTATCTTTGAGATGACAGCTAAACATTACAAAATGAGAGCAGAGTCATGATTGTGAGGTAAACACAAACAGCAAAAGGCAACCTGAAATTTGATCCATATGCAAAAAAAAAAAAAAAAAAGAGAGGTAAAACTGTATAAATTAGAATCCAATTCCAACTTAGTTGACTGTGCACAAATATATACAGGTTGACTGTGCACAAATAAGACAAGATATCTTCATAGCTGTAGTTATATATATATATATATACACACAGGTTGACTGTGCACAAAATTAGTGTCTACATTAAATTTTGTATCCTATAGCAGGGAACAATCTATTAGTGCTCCCCAATTCAGCAAATGAATAGTTGATGGCAGAAACCAGATAATCTGATTTAGCCACCAACTCTGATTAGAGATCGATAAGAGCGAATCTGAAGGGTTTACCTTTTCTCATTGTCCCTCTCCTGAAGAACCTCGAATCTTCGAAACCAAGAAAAAAATAACATAGTTGGCATACTCCAGACATGGGCTTCCTTGATCTAATTTTGGATGGCAGAAAAAGCACTCACCATTATCTTGTAATCTACAGATTGCTGCAGTACCAAAATGCAAATTAAGTGAAATCATTTGATACCATCAAGATAAGATACAAAGAACACAAATGAATCAAAGATCAAGTTTTCCCTTAATGAAAAGGGAAGGATAGCGCACAACTACTATAATATTTCTAGGACTGCAGAATGACTTTAGTGACCAATTTTGCAGCCCCTGCACCAAAACTGGCTAGAATTTGTAGAGACAAGCTAGACAATCAGCAATGCAAGGGAATACGTTCAAATCACACGATAATCAACTGACTGTAACTATATGACCCGAAAATGCAGTGATAGGGAATAAAGAGCACTGAGCACATTAATTAATCGAAAAAAAAAGGAACAGGAGCATTCAACGGGGCATTACCTCAAACACCTGTTGTGCATCCAGAACAGCAGCTCCACTCCTAGAGGAGAGATCCCACAGGCAACATACGAGCTGCTCAGCAGCCACCCCTCCTTCATCGGGCTCCATGACAAGCCATAGCCCTCCGCCTCATGCCCCTGAGCACAATATCGGGCGCCGCTGTTCCCGCTGCCATCGCCATCACAGAGATGGTACACGCCCACCTCGTTGACGCACGCGTTTTTGGTAGCCACCGTATAGGGGACGCTGCGGCATGCAGTGCGCACGGTTGACCTCGCCACGGTGTGGGCCACGTAGGGAGGCGGACACGGACGGGAAGGGACGACGGCGCCCGAGGCAGCGGCGACGCAGCGAGACGAGGTGGGAGTGGTAGCACCGCTTCCAGTGGGGGGGAGATGACGAGGCCGTAAAGCAACGCGCGTTCTTCTTCCAGTTCGGTACTCCTCCATCTCCGCCCGCACGCGGGCCGCCGGCGGTGGGGCTCGCCAGTGTGGAGGATCCGCCGTCCATGGGTACCTCAATTTCCTGCTTTGCGTTGCGCGAGAAGTGGGGAAGAAGGTGGAGGTTGAATTGCTCGTGGCCTCGGGGGTAGATGTCGCCGGGTGGCCACCGCGGCCGCGCCGCCGGTCCTCGCCTCCACCCTCCGCACCGCCGCGGCCTTCCCCGAGAAGCGACGGGCTAGGTTAGGCCACTAGGGTGGCGAGGTCGCACCCTATAGTTGGGGCCCGTGGGGAAGCCGTGTGGCAGCTGAGGAGTAGAGGTCTCGGCGCCGATGGCGCCTGCGAGGGTGGGAGCCGCCGCCGATTCTTGAGCGTCGGGCGGACGACAGATTGGTGCGGCGCCAGTCGGTGGTGTCTCGTCGGTGGTGGGGAAGGGAACTTCGTGGTTGAGTGGTAGGTGCGTTGAATTGGGCTGCTAGGCTGTGTACTACTATGCTATAGTATTTTTTTAAGGGAGTATCCGTGAAGATCTCTAAGTGATAGGCTTTACATCTTTTATTATGTTCAAAAATATTTGCCTCTCAAACAATTATGCAGATCTTCCTCTCAAAAAAAATATACATCTCCGACCGCTATTTATTTGGTGACACTAACCATCGATTTTATTATAAGCTGCATGTATTATATTCCTAGGTATACATAAAAAAAGAAACAGTATATATTCCATATATTGGGAAGCAAGAAAAATATTAGTGCACTGTCGTAAACTTTAAGCAAGGAAAAAAAATACATGTTAAAAGAAATAAGAGCCTTGGAAGCTTTTTATTCGAAGCCAAACCTGACAAGAATCAGGAAAACTTGTTTTACAAGGAGGGTTTAAAAGAGAACTAAGAGCCTATTACACTAATTTTCTCTTTCCTCTTGGCCCATTAAGGGCTATCTTTTTCTGACCATCCATCTCTCATTTTTCAAAAACCCTACTAACTTGGTCACTTGAAAGAGCACTACTCCATGGACCCAATGTGGATTTCTCATTGAAACCCTAGAGTATTTTTTTTACCAAGGTGAATATTTTATTATAATACTGGTACAGGGTGTAACCTGATAAACAACCGATCAGCAAGCTCGATACCAGCGCGTGCCCAGTGGTGTCATCTTGTGGCAGTATTCCACAGACACTTAGTTACTGCATATTTCTAAATACTTCTATACTGAGTACATCACCCGCTTTGTTACTGCATATTTCTAAATATTTATATCTGAGCACATCACCCGCAGCGAAGCGCTGGCAGCAATGGCTAGTTAGGTATAAAAATACATCTTTCTTCATTTCCTATAATTCGCTCTTGTATTGATCATGATCATTAGACTGTTTGGATATTCGAGTAACGACATTATATGCAAACTCTGATTTAAGACTAAAAAATAGTCAATTTTATTTAACAGAAAGTAGTACATGGAACACATGTTCAGATATTATTCTTTTAAGGCACTTGTTACCTTCACAGCCAACTAATGGGTTTAACCTTCTTACCCTTGTAGGTGATGACTCGGGACTGAAATGATCTTCATACAACAAAGTTGCTGCTTTTTGTAGGGCTTACACGTGCTGCTCACACTAGTACAGTTTATGAACAGATAATCAAGTAGGAAGCCATTTTAATAGTGGCCTGTAAATTTTTGCTCACACTAGCAGTACTGTTGTGAACTGATAATAAAGTAGGATGCCATTTGGATAGTGGCTTGTGAATGTGTTGAACATGATTGACAGATGATGTGCTAATATTTAGCTCCATGCTAATTTGTGTATATTGTGGCTTGTGAAATGTGAATGTGACATGTCTTTAGACACATGGATTTGTATCCCTGCTAAAATTGTTTAAATACAATTTTGGTTACTGCATGGTTCTCCTGTGCATATTTTATTCCTGTCGGTTTTTGGCAAACTCCCGACGGCTGTGTTGTCGGGGAGATACTCTTGACTGGTGGGGACGTAGGTCGTCAGGAATTCCCGACAGGGAATACATTCCTCGACGGCAGTCCGACAGAAAGAACGATGATTCCCGACGAGCTGTTCTCGCCGGTGAATTCCTCGACGGCTGGGTCGACAGAAATACATTCCCGACGGTGTTTAGGCCTTTCCCCGACGTTAGCGGCCGTCCAAGAAAAATCCTTGGTCTGGTAGTGCAGCTATGCAGACAGCCGTTCAATCGTAAGCAAAAGAGAAATGCACTCACCATGGTGTTAGCCCATTAAACCCAAAGAAACCCCATCGGAATTGGCTATCATGTACGCCGCCACAAGCTCTCAAGCACAGACACAATGCAACCCACCACCATTTCAACAAATGCTTGAAGGGCGCAGACACGAATTACATCGAAGAGTCAAAGAGCGTCGGTCACCCGGCGGTAGGGTTTCAGTGTGCGGGTGTCCGCTTATATCCAACTCTCCTAGTTACATTTGCACTATCCCCAATGGAGTTTCTCCACTAATTTGCAAGAAGAACACCAAGACATCGAGTGCCCTGGCTCACCAAGATTACAAGGCACAAAGCCCAGCACGCTATATCTCTCAAGCTAAAGCCTAAGCACTTTCTAATCAAGCCCCTAAGCAGGGTTACAAGCATTGGATGTGAACACTAAGCTCTAATATGATGGTGAACAGTAAGCACTTGTATGGTGAAGTTTAGCAATACTTTCTCTAGCTTCCTATGGCTTCACTACACTTCAACACACCTCAATGGTTAAGATATTTTCATGCCATTTGTTCCCTTGCATCCCTAGAACCTAGTACAGTATGTCTAACATATCTTAGCACACATGTTAGTCCTAGTGATTGGACTATCATCAACATCACCAAAATCAAACATAATCATGTACTCCCTCCGTTCCAAATTATAGTTCGTTTGACTTTTTTTGATCCTAAGTTTGACCACTCGTCTTATTTAAAAAATTTATGTAAACTTAGTCAAATTTAAGTCATTCTTAAAGAACTTATATTAATAAAGTATGCCACAACAAAAGAAGTGATATTTTGCACAAATTTTTGAATAAGACTAGTGGTCAAACTTAAAGTCAAAAAAGTCAAACGAACTATAATTTGGAATAGATTTAGTACATGGGCACAAGATCCTTACAAGTTGGCAGAAGGCTTTGCTACTGGCATCTGACCGGAGTAGTCGAAGCCTAATGAAGGGGTTTGACACCCCCTCTGTGAAGTCTTGCCCATAGTCAAGGGTTCCTCCAAGGTTCACCATCTAAGTAACTCTATATTGGTGTATTTGGCCACACTCCTTGCCCTATAGGTTATTTGTGTAGAGCAACACTATACTATCTGGATAGGGCACAAAGCACTTCAGATAGTGGCTACAATTATGGGGCTCCCAATATGATGTGGCATCACCAAAGTAGGTGGTGGTCACCAGTGAAGTTACGACCCATTGAACGAGTACCAAACTATCCCTTGTGTGTCTCCCTATTAGCATGGTAAATACATGTAGTTATTTGAGCCTTATAAGGATAAGTACAACATCAAATGTTATAAATATAAATATGGGCCCCTCCATAGTGAGAATCCTATACTTTTTTTGAAATAAAAGAATCCTATATTTTTTTTACACTCACATAGGCTTTTATCCCCATCTTGCCATTATCCCCAATCCCGAGTCTCCTCTTTTTCTAGTGGTGCAAACTGTGGGAAGTTTTCACTGTATTTGTAGACCAAACTTTCCGCCATCAATATGCTAGTGAGGTGTAATCATGGTTTATAATAAGCACCCTTCCTTACTATATATTGTTATCTTCTTTTTCAAGGTTTATTACCGCCGCAGCATGGGGAGCGTGGAAGAGCATTTGAGTGGAAATGCGACATTGATAACCTCGTTGCACTATCAGCTCAAAGATCTGTGGAGGAGTCCTAGAGCGACGGTGCTTCGTATAGAGGCATTAGCTTTGGTGGCAATCACCCTTTCCTTCTTCCTTGCTTTATTTGGGTCTTGTCGCCGCTGGTCAAATCGTTGGATTGTCCAAAAGGGTTTCTTGGCTGCACAAGTGTTATCTCTGTCTCTTGGGACTTACAGCATTGGCCTAATGCAGTCTTCACCGGTGAAGAGCGAGATGTATCCCATATGGGCTGTGTCCTTGCTCACCCTCTTTGGTTGTGTTGACCCTGTCACCAGCTACATCGGACTTGACTATAAGGGCCCACTCTCGAAGATGATATTTCAGCTTTGCCTCTACTTTGGATATGTCATGTTGATTAGTGTGTCAACCATCTCAAGTATTGTTTGTAAGGTAGCTATTGGCATGCTGTCTACCGTCACCTTCATCAAGGGCTTTCATAGGTCAATGGTCTTTGTGCTGCCGGGAGAGAAATACGGAGGATATAGCAAAAGGATGGATTTACGCCTATTGAACCATCTGCTTTAGCAGGTCATGGTGAGAGACTAAAAGTCCATCTAAGCATGCACCTTTATGGAAATCTGGACACTGTAAGGGAGACTGGCCTTGCAACAATGGCAGATGTACAACAGCTAAGCTTGCCAGAGGGCACTGCTGCCAACGGCATGACGATTAAGGATGTGTGCCTCAGCTATTCATTTTCTCATCTGCTACGCAAGCATTTCCTTGGGTTAGACACTGCTAGGGAGATGGAGGGAAAATTAAAGGCCTTCGAGAGGTTGGTAGAGGATGGCCTTCTTACTACAATTGAATACAAGCGGGGGCTTAAAGGTGGTTGAGGTTGAGTTGGCTTTTTCTCTTTGAGGCATTTTTTACCAGCAATGAGTTCCTCTATTTATACCAAACAAAAACTGGTAGCTTCTGGGCATTGGCTTCATTCATCGGCATATGTTTTCGGGGGTAGTGGCTGCAGTTACCATTATTCCTGGGGCAATAGCTAGCCGCCACAACTCATCAACACCTACTAGTGGTCGTGGTGCTAGCACTTCTAACATTCTTGGCACCACAACCGCTGACTTGATCATTACACTTATCATATTAGTGTCCCCTGGCTCTGCTACAACTGGTGCAGCTGATACGGTGCTGGACATCGAATTGGGCGAGAGTTGAAATTGCTTGTTTGTACGCCATCATGGCAAAGAAGCAAATGAAGCAAGATGAAGGAGATGGGCCAAATGGTGATCGACAAAGGCATCATTCCAACACTAGAAGCAGCAGCAACAACCAAATAATCAGCCGGTGGGTGATGGGGCTGAGGTTGTTTCTACTTGCTAGGGTGAATTGGTTTGACAAGTACCTCTGGCAAGCTAGGCTTGGACAGGATTCACTAGCTGAACTTTTACAGAGGAGCAGGACACGGCAGCGGAGGGGATCTGCCTTGGGGAAGGCTTTTTGTTGTTGCTCAGATAGATGTCGTCACTGTCTTTTTTCGGTTGGGGTGCGGTTCTTTTGTAGAGTAGTTGATGAGCTATTGCTCATCGACACCACCAACCCAGGAGGTGCCATCAGGTTGCACAACGATGTAAAGGCATGCATAGCCGAGTTCTTGGGAACGATGAAGAGCAGAACAATAGGGATGGAATGGCCAGCTTTATTTGCTGAGAACGGGCTACAAGACTGGTTGGAATACCTTCCCTACACAAACACAAGTGGTGATGAGTCAGAGGCCAACGCATTCACGCGGCGTGTCATGATATGGCACATTGCGACATGGTACTGCGAAGAAGCAGAGAAGGTAGTAGGAGGCAACAGAGGAGGAGGAGGAGACAGCAGCAGCAGCAGAGAGAAGAACCGGCGCGTAGCCATGGATCTGTCCAAGTATTGCGCCTACTTGGTGGTGTCTGCACCAGAGCTGCTCCCTGGGCCTGCCGCGGAGACGAAGACAGCGTTGGAAAGTGCGCTGAGGGCAACAGAGTACGCTCTAAGCAGGCAAAGCAATGCTACAACTACTATGCTAGAGGCGATGCAACAGGTATCATTATCATCTGTCGATGATTTAGAGGCTGACCCTGGAGCCTTTGATTTTGTGTTGGGTGTGTACCTGGGGAAGCGGCTTCGCAACGAGGAGATGAAGACGCCGCCGACACGCCCCGAGGGCCCCGGGGGAAGAATCCGGGAAGGAAAACAGAGCACATGGCACCCTTGCTCCACTGACCACTGGGAGCTGCTGGCGCTTCTATGGGTGCAGACGTTGCTCTACGCGGCGCCGTATGGCAACACGCAGAAGCACATGCAGCGCCTCGCACGTGGCGGCGAGTTCATCACCCACCTCTGGGCGTTGCTCTACCACCTTGGCATCAACAAGTGGGAGGTTGCAGGCATCGACGAGCTGAAAGCTGCTGCAGCGGCAGCAGAGACGACGACGGAAGCACAGGTCGAAGAAGAAGATGCTGTGAGCGGCGGATCAGAAATCGAAGAGATCAATTAATTAATTGGTGCTCCGCTGGGTTGCTTTTCTAGCTACTTCTCTATCTATTGTACGTCTTATTATTACTTGTTCGTTCCCTTCCTTTCAACTCTTCGTTCATCAGTTGAGTTTGAGTATGGATGTATTGTATTCTATTCTACTTGCTGTAATAACAATCCAAACTAGGAGACGGTGCCGTGAACGAGAGCAGAGCCAGGCGTACGCGAGCGCTTGTTACGAGCCACCGCTCTGTGGCCGCTTGATTTGTTTCCTCGCCACGCGTCAACCATTGAGCCTAGGGGCAGATGGGCAGTAGAATGCACCCATTGCCCACGCAATTTTTTTTTTCCCTTAACAAGAGCCCGTACACGTGTCCTGCTGGTCAGTGAACCAACCGCCAGTGGAAATTAGATCCAACAGTGTAAATCATTTTCACGTGCAAAAACTTATGACATCCAACAGTGTACATCATATTCCTATATATATAGTCTAGATCCCCTGAAGTTCTATGTCTTGGCAACATTTGTCCTCCTCACGCGCATTCATTATTAGGCTACAAAAATTTCAAACCCGCCGTCTCCGCTCGCTGAGACCTCTGTCGCCGCACAAAACCGTCTACTGCCGCTGTCGAGCCCTCCAACGCTTCGTAGTACTCTCCACCTTGCCAAGCCCTTCTATATATGTGACAATTTTTTGTACTACTAGTTTAGCGTGTAGCTCAAGTTTGCCCAAGCTAAAAATATTCCTGGGGTCAGCCAATGCTCTTAGCCAAGGCCTTGTTTAGTTCCCCCTCCAACTTTTAAGTTTTTTCACTCTCTCTCCATCACATCACATTAAATACACCAAAAGACATATGTTCGGAGTAGTAAATGTAGGTAAAAAAAAAATAACTAGTTGCACAGTTTGGTTGTAAATCACGAAACGAATCTTTTAAGTCTAGTTAGTCTATGATTGGACAATATTTATCAAATACAAACGAAAGTGCTACATGAGTGCTACAGGAGTTCAGATTCTAACTTTCTAACGCTACAGGACAACTAAACAAGGCCCAAGTACATGTGAACGCAATTTTTGAACAGGCTCGTCTTGTCATATTCTGCCTATGACTGCAATCACACCGAAGGAGTGAATTGATCTGAAGCTGCTGCTTTAAATTGTTCCGGTGCCGTGTCCATGCGAACTTGCAAAGATTGGGTGTGTTTAGATCCCTGAAAATTGCATTGTAGCAAACTGAAAAGCACTGTAGCAATTTTCGTTTGTTTGTGGTAAATATTATCCTATCATGGGGTAACTAGGCTCAAAAGAAACGTCTCGCAATGTATATCTAAACTGTGCAATTAATTTTTTTGTTTACCTACATTTCATACTCCGAACATGCGTCTTTTGATGCATTTAATGCTTCGATGTGATGGGAATTTTGGAAATTTTAGAGAAAACTTGGGGAACTAAACACACGAATTATATTTGTTGGATAAGCCAGCAAAGCCTGAGCCTTAATTGATGCAATTGATTCGATCGATCTACCATGGAGCGCCGCGGCGGCAACTCGATCTTCCGGCAAGCTGGGCAATCCCCGGGCCCGGCGATCTGGTATCGCCACTGGTACGCAACCAAACATTGCTTCCCGACCGCGATGCACCAGCAAGGTCTTTTAGTAGTACTGCATTTGCACGCTAATCCTGGATGCACGCTGATCCTAGGACTTGTCGTCAAGGAGCAGCAAGAGGAAAGGAAGGCTCGCTAGCTCTCGAGGATCATATCTATCTGCTACCTACTCCGCGACCAACCTGAACATGTATATGGTACGCGACCAACTCTCGCGAAGACAGTTTATGCATGTTTAGACTCACACACCCCTCGTTGAAGCATGTTTATGCCATTTGATTGGCTCATTTTTTTTAGAGCCAGATTTACCTCATCGACCTTTGGTGTAAAAATTAATTACCGTGTGGCATCTTAATTTAGCTCACTAGTCCATCAACCCGTGCTCCCGCACGGGTTATATTTTTCCTATGATGATGCATATTATATGTATAAATAAATAAATTTGGCTCCACGTTGGTGAATTTTGTTTCTTTCTCCGTTTGGACATTGTGTATAGCAACATGATTTGATTATTATATTTTATTAATAATAGTTGTTGATAATTTAACTTTTTATATATTTTCAGTTTGTGTTCTTAATGGCAGAGTCATTTTAAACATAAACCATATTTTTTGTTTTCAATCATATAATATATTATATGGTTATTATTAATTAGTTTGTAGGATACAACTTTTTCATGAAGTTGTTGAGCCCCTTTTATTAATTTTTAGGTAAGCCAAAAAAGATTGATAAGAGATTTTTGCAAATTTAATGGCCGGTTTTCAATAGTTGGTCCTAAATATGTTTTTGTTGTATCATCCTAAATTGTTTATGTATGCATAGCAGTAGTAGGGCGCATTGGAATGTCCCAGAAACCGACTGATGGTAACAAAAATTAGGAGGTTTTCTTCAGAGGCTGTAAAGAGATGTTTTATTTTATTTCTCTCAGTACCCCTTCTATTTCATTATCATGCTCCCAGCTCCAGTAGCAGCACACAAATTGCTTAGTCATGGGCGAGTTGTTGATGCCCGTGCATCAAACCTACCTTGGGCTGATTGTGGGGTGTTGGAGGCTCGTCGACTGCATTCTAGGCCTTTGTTGCTTGGATTGGAACATGGAGGAGCTGAGTCTGGGTCGTCAGTGCGCCTATGCAAGACAACGCCGTGGCCAATGACAGGGATCTTCTTGGGGCCACAATCTTTTGCTTCATGGGTTTGATTTCTCAGGTGTTGTATATTTCAACCTTCACCAATTATATTAGTCATTAGTCAAAAAAAAGCAGTGAATATTTTTTGTCATACTGAATTACATGAACATGGAAAATGATGATTATTGGAATGAAAGAACTAACACTTGTTGTATTATAGAATTTTCTTGTACACAATGTTTTAGGTGATATTTTCTTCTAGGGATTCTTCGTTTTGAAACCATAATTTTCAGTCCTTCCCTACTTGTGATGTGTGAGACGGCAACATATAGTCGCACATGTGTGATGACTTCATTTGGTAAATAGAGGCCAAAATTTTTAACAAATGTCCTTGACTTTTTGTTGCTCGTCATTACAAAGCACACTGATATAGGATACTACCTATTTTAGGAATAAAAAAATCTACTCGATTCGAGCACAATATCGTGAATTTTGGTCAACCCAACATAAGTTTTGGTTTGTTCTATCGGTCCAGTGTCACCGTTGACTCCTATGATATCTATGATAAATAAATATGAGTTCCTATCAAATAGTGATAAAAATAGAGGAAACATATAAAAATATAATGATAGCGGTAGTTTACCAAAAAAGAATGTGTTGATATTTACTCTATTAGAAAGCATTGTTGTACCGAGGAACCAAAAACTATACTTTGGAATGTCTTGTGTATCTTTGATCTTCTTTTTATATTAGTTGTGAGCAAAAATTGACTCCTTATCGTTCTCCACTATTCAGTATTTTTTTGTGCAGCTGCAGTGACGACTTTGACATTTGAAATGACATAAACTTTACCTACTACGTATGCCTCATTGATAACTCCATGTTATCATTTTTGATATGTTCTCTTTTTATTATGATAAGCATATATGACAAAATTAAACAAATTTAATCATAAACACAATGAGAAAACATGTTACCTGATGATCAATAACGATCATATCAAGATTGATCTATTCGCCACTGCCGAGCAAGATTGCATCCCCTCTTCTCATGACTTGTGCTTTGATTCTCCGTAATTCCTTTCATGGCCTAACCTCACTTATCGTTTTGCAAACCATTGCAACTTCAAAGTTGAGAAACATAGTATAATGTCATTAATTTACCCTTTTACATGTAGATCGTAAGAGTCAAATTAGATTTTAAATGGATTCAGCACGATGGACATATCTTTGGTTGGTCAATGATGAAAACAATAGAGCCTCTTGAAAACTGAAAAGATATTAATAATGATGGCCTGAATCTCCCTTTTTTTCATATAGATTGCAACGACATGATTAGATCGTAAATGAATTCAGCGCGACGAACATATATACCTTTAGTTTGTGAATGTTTAAAATAGCGGACCTTTTTGGTTCTTGATGATGCGGAAACAACGGTAGGTTGAACAGCAGTGAAGAATAGATGGATTCTTATTTTCCATTGGTTGATAAAAATATATAAAGGTAGATAGGTACAGCCGTACCTTCTTGCATGAGGAAAAGAAGGATTGCTGGAAATAATTTAGTACGTATAGACGAAATCCATGCCTAGATGGAATGCAAGCTGAAAACGAAACTGCTTGGGAAACTCACCGTGTTTCTCTTCTACTCGATGGAGTACAATTTGAAGGAGTAAAATTAAAGCATCATGAAGAGCTCCATCTCCATGTCACCACCGGACGGCATCTCATCCACCCCAAGTCTGTTGTCTCGGTCAACGCTGGATGACAACACAAGGCATGTCGTGTCAGGGTTGGGGTTTCTGCGGCGAGCAAGACCGCGCGGCGGGGCTGGGATTGTGGCTACGGGTAGGCAGGGAAGGGTTGTCGACGGCGCATGCATGTTGCCGCCGGTATTTTTTTTCGGAACGCCATTGCTCTATTTTTAGATTAGATGGGTTCTACCTTACGGGAAACCCACGTAAAATTTCAGGATATTTGTTTTTTATAAAAAAAGTTTTTTTAATTTAATAATGGCAGAGGTGGGTAATTTTGTATGAAGTTAAAGAGATCTAATGGTTGTTGACGTCTAAGACTTTTGATTTAATGGCCGGATGTCTCTGATTAATGTGAGATTTTCTACGATTTATCTCTTTTTTTTGTAGCGCGTTTCGTGAGGATTAACGTGGAGCCACCGTTGGAGCCTCCAATTAGTAATAGTAAGATTCCCTTATATTTATGGACATATTTCACTTGGATTGCCCCCGCAAATAGCGGATGCTAGCTTTTCAGTATTGTTCTACTAGACAATATTTTTATTTTGTTTTTAGGGTAAAATCGTGTTCTCTCTATGTGTTCTCGCTACATCAATCGGCACTATCATCTTATAGCTATCATTGACCAATTTGCTGTACCGGGGGCTTGACAATGTCAGATATATTGCCAGCTTATAGCCTGACATTGACAAAAAATCCCCCGGTACAGCCGCACACCGACATTGACCGCTAGCAGGCCTCGGCCCATAACAGGCTATAGCAGGCTTTCCTCACCTGCTTAGCCTCTTAGATTTATGGAACTGCCGGGGGCTGCAAGGTGCTTTTGCAAGACTCATGATCATATTCTTGAATGTGTGAAATTATTTCCTCAAACGGTTTTGCTCGGCCGTCAGACATTGACCGTTCTGCCAACTCTTTAGCCTGCTTGGCTGTCATAACCATACGGAACAAGCTCAGTTTACAACCTTTGTTGGATAAAGCATATATATAGATAATAATGCAGCGCAGAGAGCTTTTCTTGCAGCCTACGATGCTTGTGTGGCCATGGCCATAACTCAATTCGATCGACCACTGAGTTTATTTCCAATAAAATAGAACCGTCGCCAAACAGTAGTTTCTAGAGCTGTCGTCCGGACTCTATCACCACTAGCAGACAGGATGTCTTTAGTGGCCTTCCACTGATTGATTAAACTTGGTTTGCCAATCAGAACTGAGTAGGACATTTTCCTGCAAATTCAGCTGATTTTCTTGGATAGAATAACAACTCAACTTTGCAACAGGCATGACAGCATTTGCAACTGAACTTGTATATACGAGCTTTCATGATCAAGACAAGTTTGCCAGCATCACCACACACTAGATGCCGAAGTGTATGTGCATCAGATAGACCTTCACTGGAATCTTGAAATCGTACATGTAGAAATACCTTTACGTCTTCCGTCCAAATGCAAGCTACTTTACATGTAGAAACACCTGCCTGAATTCTGGGCCTGAACGCCTAGGGGCCAAATCGGTTTGGGCTCGGGCTCCCCTTCGCATCGGTCGGAACTCGGCGATTTGTCATGGGCGTAGCGCCTCGCCTCGACGGTGTCACGCAAGTCCTGATCTTCACCGATCCGGTTGCACACAGGAGATCAGCGGGAAGGGGGCTCGGCCCTCCACTCCTGTCGAAGCTTGGCTGCTCTCATCCTTGATCGGTCGGAGTTGTCGTTGGAGGTGTCACCACTGCTGCCACTAGTCTGTGGGCAGTGGCGAAGCTAGAGCAAATTAGAGGGCGGTGTCTTGCTCTTGTAGATATGAAAATTTAGTCTGCAACCATGGTGAAAATCTGTTCCTAACAGTGATTTTTTGAATTTTTGAGGGTGCCAGGGCACCCACAACCAACAACGTAGCTCCGCCCCTGTCTGTGGGGTGCGAGCATCGGGGCAGTCCCCATTAAAGGTCGGTGTCGGCTGGGACAGCCTTGAGGTGGTGTTGCGGCAGTGAAGAGCCGAGCTTTTGGCCCGCTACTCGAGGACGATGTGGAAGAGCTGCCGCACCTCCCGAAGCTTCTCGTTGGTTTTTGCCTCCAGTGTATCAGAGATCTCATAGAAACAACAGATGTCGCCCGCCATGTTGTACGCTGCCGCCATGGGGGGACCACCGCATGTCAGGAGGCCTCGTGCGGTTGTCGTCATCGCGCAGGATGGCCTGCTAAAGCTCCATCTCCTCCCTCCTCCTCTCAAGCTCAGCACGGTCGGTGTCCCGGCCTGTTGAGCTTAGAGGTGCTCGGCCTTCTCCATGTGGTCGATCGCGCAGCTGGTTGGGCTCATATCCAGAGGCATGAGCTTGGGGGCGGTGTCACTGGAGTTTCCATCACCGATGAAGAAGCATTCGCGCAGCGGAGACATTGCTGCAGCAACAGGTGCTTGTCAGGGGGTCTGGTTGAGCAGGCTATTGGCTGATCTCACATGTTCGGAGGTGAAGAAGTTCAAGCTTCTCATTGATAATCGATCAGCACAAGAGCTCAGCAAGAACCCAGTGTTTCATGAAAGAACTAAGCATATAGACACAAGGTACCACTACATCAGGGAATGTGTAGCTGATGGTGTGGTTGAGGTGGAGCATGTGAGGACTGACGACCAACTGGCTGACATTCTAACCAAGCCACTTGGGAGGATCAGGTTCGTGGAGCTGCGCAGACAGATTGGCATCGTCAAGGTTCGTCAAGGTTTGACAGATTAAGGGGGTGAAATGTTGCATATTCATCTTGTAATCGTGTCAAATGAGTCATGTACCCGCATGTAGTTGCATTAGGTGTTTTGGTTTGTTACAAACATGTTTCAGTTAGTGCGTAGAATCGTGGGTGAGCTGGAGACTGCCCAGCGCACGCCATGACCGCGTCGTCAGGGCCATCCCCGCCGTAATGGGCAAGCCGTGCATGTCGCACAGGCATCCCAAGAAGAAGGGCGCACCGTGCAGCTGTCAGTTGCCCGGGGGGGGGTGGACGCGTTGAACAAGCCCGAGATATATGAACAAAGATCGCCTTTGGGCAAGCTGCGCCATTCGCAGCGAACACAGTTGTGTCTCTCTCTCTTTCTCTCTTGAGCTCTCTCGCGTCGCGTTCCCTGGTGACCGCGCTCCGGGCATCGCCGGAGCCGGCAGTGATCATAGGACGGCGATAGTCCGCCAGTCCTAACAATATCTTCTTGCTGCATTGCAGACGGACATGAAATTATCATGTATGCTTCTTTTTTAGATGAAAGCGCTTTGTGTTGTGGATATGATGGAGCTCATGTGTGGCGCTAGATGCAGTGCCAACAGCTTGGCGATGATTATGTGGTGAAGGAATGAATCAAGCTGATAGGACGAAAATCGGTAATGAATTCGGCACCATCTTTTTTTTGTAATAAGGAGCACAATGGCCAAATTTAAGATGTCCAGGTTGCCTATCCACAGCGAGTAGAAAGCATTTGCAGCCTTGACAACATCCGCCTTGATAATATCCCAACAGGATTTAAAGAAGATCCCTGTGTTTGAAACTGTACTAATATTTGGTTTAAACATGGTGGACGTTTTGAGCTGACATGTATATGTCACTATAGTCGTTATAAAGTTCATTTCTTTTAGTGAATACAAACTCGTTGATAAATATATATGTTCTATAAACTATGTGATGTGCGCTAATTCAAATATTCAGCAAAGCCTGGCATATCATCAAAATCTCTCATAGGCAAGAAAAGCCTAAAAAGTACTGCTTTATGCTTTCCAAAATGGTTGAATATACAACAATGAGTCACCACTTTGAATGGGAAAAAGGAAGCATGAATGCAACAAAAGAAAAGCATCCAAAGCTAGGAGGCACCACCAACAGCTATATATATATATTTACCTTTGCTGCAATAAGCAATAAAGATTTGCTTTGGTACTCCATGCTACGCTACGCCATGCCCGTGCATAATTGGACATCTAAAAATATTTGTTTCAAGATTAAATAATCTATACCACCAACAAATATGATGATCTTGGACTTTTTGAAAACCTAATGAAGATTCTGCAACTTTGAACTAATTTCATATCAATTTGAGCAAACCTAAAATCATGCGGCGAGACCAATTCATCCATCTCTTTGTCTTGGCTTCAATTTCTTCGTGTCTTTTCATCTGGGTTTCTTCTACTTGATGTCTTAGACTTCTCGTTTGTCTTCCAGGGTCTTCAAAACAACTCCTCATCCTTTACTTGATATGTTGATCACTTGATCTTCACTATCGGCTTGGTCAAAGTCCGATCTCAAAATGAATTGTAATGCATAAGCATAACACAATCGTTGATAAATTTCTAAACTCTTGTAACCGTAGAGTTAGAGTAGAACGCTTTCACTCATGGTACAATTCCCGGACGAATTAAGATGCATAACGTGATCGATGAATAAATCTCCGAGCCGTAAAGCATTCACTTAACCATGCAACAAACGAAATATTCCATTGCTACGCACGATTATATTTACTAGTTATTTGTAAATCCGTTGAGCATAGTTAGAGCTTGTTTATTTAAAATTTTAACAATCTTCAAGCATAGGAAGTGGATTGCTGGATTATTTTGTAACGATCTGGCCTCGTAAACTGTTATAATTAATCTGACTAGAATAAGAAGGTCGAGTCTTTTTGTTTTAGCTTGTAGATCTGAAACCCCACTACAAGTTCTACATGCATCATAGTATATTCCATGTCATCGTTTGCCTCCTTGTCTCCTCTCCCCACATCAGTTTCAAACCAACAATACTCCTCTGATTGGAACCAAATAGATAGGTTTCATCATGCTATTATTAATCTATCCCTTTTCCCTTCCTCATCAATTCATCTTTCAATTGGGATTTCCAACCTTGAAGCATTGCATGATCTTGAGCACCTTGTTCAGTTTCTTGATGACGTTGCTGACTAATATAATCGATCACACAAGTAGTGTGTATGAGACTAGTAACATTTGGTTTTAAACATGGTGGACATTTGAGCTGACATGTATATGAGACTGTACTCGATATAAAGTTCTTTTCTTTTAGTGGATACAAACTCATTGATAAAATGTTCCCAACGAATGAAAAAGACCAACGACTCTATAAATTGTATGATGTGCGCTAATTCAAATATTCAGCAAAGCCTGACATATCATCAAAATCTCTTATATAGGCAAGAAAAAGCCTAAAAGGTACTTACTGCTTTATGCTTTCCAAAATGGTTGAACAGACAATGATGAGTCACCACTTTGAATGGGGAAAAAGGAAGCACGAATGCAACAAAAAGAAAAGCAACTAAAGCTAGGAGGCACCACCAACAGCTAATATGCTTACCTTTGCTGCAAATAAGCAATAAAGATTTGCTTTTGTACTCCATGCTACGCTACGCCATGCCCGTGCATAACTGAACATCTAGAAATATTTGTTTCAAGATTAAAGATCTATACCACACATGCTGTAAAAACTCTCTTATTTTATCAATGAAAGCCGGTTCTTTCAAAAAAAAAAGTAAACATGCCAATGGACTCCATTTGGTAGGTTAATTACCCGTCTTTTTGCTTTTTAACCCTTTTTGGAAAGATTCTCACAAAAACACCCTTTCTTGTTTTCGTTCATAATATGGACCCCCTTTTCACCGCGCCATGGGTCGCGGCGCCAAGCTATAACGTCACCGGCGCCACCACCTATGGCGCCGAGGTTCACGGCGTGGGAACCAATTTTTAAACGGTGTGGCATAGAAAATTTTACATTTTCCCCTCCGCGCCATGATCCACGGCGCTGAGGGGGGAAAATGCAAAAATTGCATTATTTTTTTCCTTCTCCTTTTGCGCGTTAGATGCCAAGTAGAAAGTTTCCGAGCATTGTATTGAAAGGCTGCTTTGGTTCAGCTGGTTAGTGGCGCGCGGGTGCAGTCTGGGCCTGGGAGACCTGGGTTCAACCCCCTGACAGCCTCTTCTTTCTTTGTTTTTAGGTTTTTTTTTTTTTTGTTTCCCTTCTTTTGGTTTTTAACAAGCAATGTAAAAAAAAAAAAAGACGAATGGTAATATTTTTTTTATATATTACCTAAATTGTATATAATACCTAAATGATATATATCACCTAAATTATATGACCATTCGTCTTTTTTTTTTTTTTGTTTTTAACAAGCAATCAACAATGTAAGATGTAACAACAATTGTGCAATCACAATAATATTCTTTTTGAAAATTATAATACCCCTACGGTATTAAGGTATTTTAGAAATTTTATTAAATTTGAAGGAAATTGATTTAGAATTAGATGTAACATAAGTACGAGAACACATGCTTGTACTCCACATTTTCTATATACTTAAAAAACAGTTGTCAATTTTTTTTACAATTAATAGTGTATAAAGTAATATTTATTATATTTATTTATTACTGTAATTGTTAATAAAGTAACGACCATTGTTACGTTTTGCTTATTAAAAACCCAAAAAAAGGGAAAGAAAAAACCAAAAATAAAGGTAGAAAGGTGGCCGGTCGGGTTTTGAACCCAGGCCTCCTGGACGACATACGTGCGCGCTAACCAGCAGAACCACAACACCATTTCAATCAAGTGTTCGGAAATTATCTACTTGTTGTAACAAAAGCGCCAAAAGAGAAGAAAAAAATGCATTTTTTTTCATTCCCCCCGGCGCCGTGGATCATGGCGCCGAGCTCGGGCGCCGTGATCTGTGGCGCCGAGGGGAAAATGTAAAATTTTCGATGCTACGCCGTTTAAAATTGGTTCCCACGCCGTGAACCCGGCGCCATATGTGGTGGCGCCAAGACGTTATAACTTGGCGCCGTGACCCATGGCGCCGAGAAAAGGGCCCATATTATGCACGAAAACAAAAAGGGCTTTTTGTGAGAATCTTTCGAAAAAAGGATCAAAAAGCAAAAAAGACGGGTTAATTACTCACGTTGCACCAACAGTTAAGAAATAAAGGTAGTATTATATCGCATAAATAAAGAGAGGTCGCCTATCCCTACCGACGGGAAAAAGCACACAAGGCCCCACCCAAAAAGGCGTTTGAGCCAGCACCTTGAACACAGGCTACAGGCTAAGGTGTTGCCACTTGCCAGCTTTTTTCATAACTATACCTACACCCTCTTGCATTGCATATGCATATCTTGATCTGTTCAAAATAACAGAAACTCAAGTCGTTTTTATAGTATTATATTACTAGTAAATAACACTTGCAGCATCCAAAGAAGGGGGGGAGGGCGCAAGTCTGTCTGTATATACCGGCCTTCGATCTCATCAGGGACCAAGAAGGCTCGGTGATAGGGAGGGGAGGATCTCCTATATCAACTCCACGACGAACCTGAGCTGGGTGACAGGAACATGGTACGTAACTTTAATCTGTCGTTTATATTACTTGAAATAATGAAATTGTTGCAATCGTAGCTATTTTATATTTTTTGAAAGAAAGGGTCACACGTGCTTTCCATACAGTCTCGATCGGTTTTGTATTGTTTTTTGCTCTGCCAAGAACTCCGTAGCATTTGTGTGTGTGTGTGTGTGAGTGAGAGAGAGTGAGAGAGTGAGAGAGAGAGAGAGAGAGAGAGAGAGAGAGAGAGAGAGTGGGTGTGTCTGTGTGTACGGCAATCGCGAGCGATAAAGAATTTTTGGCTACATACCAAGAAGGTAGGAGAATGAGTGTGCACTGACGTTTAATTTCTAGCGGATCGGAGCACCATCACGTGTGCTTGAAACTCCGCCGCCATGGAATGATCAAAAAAAGAAACTCCGCCATGGAGATGCTTTGTTCACGGAGGGTGATCGAGCAACGCAGCGAGAGCCGAGCCCTTCAGAGATCCACATGATGGGCATGGGAGATCGAGGAGATTTGGAGAAACCACGAAGATGGCTGGTGTAGTAATGGAACTTCATGCAAGAGAAGATCATGCAGGCAGATCGACGAAATTAATTCAAGCAAGTTTCTTCAAATTGCTGAAAGTCAGGAGCCTATTTCTTATTCTACGAATCATATTGTGTTCCCTCTGTTCTAAATACAAGGTATCCAAGTTTCAAAACTTGTCCTAGATTGCTCAACCACATGCATATGGGCCTGCCTTTTAAACCTCGTCCATGCAGGCCTGTCTTTTTAAACACCATCTTGTGCAAAAAAATAATAATAATAACTCCAATAATTGGTAGCAACATCAAAGACATGCATGCATGCCTTTTTAAACTATATATTACAAAGAAATTCAGCAAGTTAGAGCAAACTAACTAATCAGTGAGGGGCAAGTTACTCTTTTGTCAGACTCTTTATTTGTCCTAAATTTGTTTGGATACCTTATGTTTATGCAACTGTAGGAACTATGAGGGTGGCCTATGACCTAGAATACTTTTTAATAAAATAGAAAATAAAAATTCAATATAAAATTTATATTAAGTGCTAGAGTTTTAACTTAACATCTGGATAAACAAATTACAACTAGACTAAAAGTTGAAAGTGAAAATTCACAGAAAAGGAATAAGAGCTTATATAACTTAAGCCAAAAAAAAATAAATACAAAAGATTTTAACTGAATGTCCTCAATGGAGCCGCACGTACGTTAATCCACACAAGACTAGATGGAAAGAAAAAGATGAATCCTACAAATATTCTTAAAAATGAGAAACACCCTAGTCATCGATCCGGTATGCTATAGTCACTACTGACATTAACAATGAATGGATTTATTCTACTTTTTGAAATAATCACCACCTCAGTGATTATGTAAAACAACATAAAGTGACCCATGAATATATATTTAAATTATCTATCTATGACATTAATAAATGTACTAGCACTACTACAAAGGTCCACTTCTAAGACGATTCACTTTTGTCATAGTAAAGGCCAATAACGTCATGGAAACATATCTGTGACGGCGTTATGACAAAATTCTATTCGTCTTCTTTGTAGCATCACATTTGTTGCACAATGATGATTTGGTGTATTTCATCACAGATACAGTTACAAACATGATGATTTTGCCCACATCACCGAACTGTTTCCGCCGGCATTCTAGTGGGCACGTGTATGGTTTAGAGGTGGACACGTGTATGTTGGGGAGGTTGACACGTGTATGATGGGAGAGGTTGACACGTGTATGATTTCATGGTTGACACGTGGCGTTCTCTTGTGCATTTACATGCCAGCATTGAGGGATGACGTGGCAGCACATGAGCGATGACGTGGCATCTGTTACATAATGACATTTTTTTCGTCATAGAAATTTGAAGAATTTGATATAATGCGCAATACCATTGTTGCTCGACCTGAGCACTCATTCCAGAAGCATAACTTCATTTGACACATCCATCACAAGTTCATACATGAAGCACAAGCATAGGTTCATACATGGCCACCCTAAGTTCATACAAGCAAAGTTTCCAAACACAGGGGCACCACAAGTTCTCACACATCATAGGTTCACATCATTGGAACCACAAGTTCACAAACGTAACATATCCCAAGCAAAAGTAACAAATCACAGAATAAGTTCACAAGTAACATAACCAACAGACCAAGTTCAGTAACTTATTATGAGGACCAGCAGTACCCACACTGCTCAGCACAACTCCATGGCACTGCAGAGGAACCCATCCATCACAAGAACAAGCTAAGTGGCTCTATTACCTGAGTTGAGGCTCAAGATGTGCTAAAGGATCAGATCATTAGCTTCTTGTTTCTTCTTGAACTCCTCCATCTCTTGCTGGGTCCTGAGCACAACTTCTTGGGTCCTAGCCATTGATTCTTCTGTTTCTTTAGCCTTCTTCTTCAGGTTGTCAACTACTTTTTGAAGTAGATTGGCCCGTTGCTTCTCCGCCTGTAGCTGTTCCCGAAGTTGTGCTTCTCTTACAGCTGATGCAGCAGATTTTCTTACTGGTGTTTAAATACCAACATTCTTGAGGAATGTAGAAGCTGCACTGGTTTGTGAGAGAACCTTGGAAACAATTTCAGTACTAGATCTTGGTGTCTCTAAACCTTCAGCAGGCTGGGCCAACATATTTTCCATGGCACTCTACAGCAAATAGGTGCAAAAAGGATAAGTTAATTATACAGAATCCATTTCACAAGCAAGATATATATATATATATATATATAAGTACATGAGCATAGTTAACAATAACTGCCATGTCACATCAGAGATATGAATATCCTATCCATTAAGTTTTCATTTCACAAGCGCAGGTAGGACCATGCACACACAACATATGATTGCATATATAGGCGTGTAAACATCTGAACATCTTTTCTTTGTACTAATCCCATCCAGCAAGCATATATAGGAACAACTTTCCATTTCATAAGCACAGATAGAACCATAAACACACAACATTTAAGCATATGAACATCCTTTCCATGTATTAATCCCATCCAACAATTGTATATGAACATAAATTGACATATATACTTATCCCATCCAGCAATCGAATGTAGGCACTTACAACTGTTTCTTTGACCTCATTGGTCATACCCTTCTTCTTGCTGGTATGTAATTCCTTGAACATCTCCAATGCATCCACTTCTCTGTCCTTGTTTTTCTCCCTCTGTATTAAATTTAGTGTGAAATGCAGGAAAATTAGCTTTTGCATCTACACTAATTTATTGGAAATGGATATGTATGTTTTCATAAGATACATTATGCACATGGATTCAAATATGGTAACAGCACAACATTGTATTGTACCAGAGTTGTAGCACTTACATATGCGTTCAAGTGTGAAATGTAGCTGCGAAATCCCGTCGCTTGATGGTGCCTAACCTTAGCACGGTTGCTCATGTTCTTCTCAGCTACTTCCTATAAGGCAAACATGTAAGTTGCAGACAACATAGAGAGAACAGAAAAGTTTTTGTCTTTTAGAACATCATCATACCTTCCCTTTGGCACTAGACCACATCTGCACGAGTTCAAGCCACTGCTCATTAGTAATGACTAGGAATAGGGGAAGTTGTTCTGACTACATTAGCCGGTATACCGTTGAAGTACTTCTTCTTCAACAAATATCTACTCTGGCGTACAACAGTTTGGAGTATATTGTTGCCGGCTACAACTATTGGCTTATGCTTGTCATCAACTGCCAACCTAACCTGCAGAACTCCTCTCCAATTCCCTATCGCGTGCCCCCCTTTGAGTACACACCGGCTATCTACTGCTACTGCGGTCGGAAGGCTCCTAGGTGGATCTCCTGGAGTGATGGGAATCCAGGAAGGAGGTACCATTCATGCTACAGATACCGGGTGAGTTGATTTACCACAAATTGCTATTTTATTGTTGTAAGATGTGCAGTCTGTCTGACAATTTGTTGTGTTGTTGTGGATGCAAGGATGGTGGATGCAGACTTTTTGGGTGTGGTTGGATCCCAAGCCAACAGATCATCAGATTGAGATCCTTGTTGATTTGCGAGATGCAGTGAAGTCTCTGCGTAGAAAGAACCGAGGTCTGGAGGTGGAGAAGAATGAATTGAAACTGCAGCTGCAGGAAGCAGAGGTGAAGCATGCTAAACTGGTGAAGGAGAAGGAGGAGGCCAGGGCAGCAGCCAAGGAGCATGAAGCTAGGGCAGCAGCCACGGAGAAGGAGGACTGCAGTTAGACACTACAAGAAATCTAGGCTTCTATGATGACCGCGGATGACGTAGCACATATCTATCATAAAAAGAGGCTATTTACGACGCATCGTTCACGGGATGACAACTGTTTTATGACCAAACTGTATCTCTATCATAAATGTCATCATAGTATACTCGCATGGGCTCGTGACAATAGATTGTGACAATAATTGATCGTCATAAAACAGAGAACTATTGTAATTTTTTTAATATCTTCTTATCCTACGTGGCCGCCGATCCACGCATCATGTGTCCTAGGTGGAGTTTTTTTTGTCCATGTAAGCTACGTCTCATGTTAGGATTGCAAAAATAACTCCAACAAAACCAAAAAATGCATCGCACACCTCCAATACTGATTGGTCTAACCACTTGGACCATTGTTTACAAGTGTTAGTTGGAGCACTTTCATTTCTTTTCTCAATTTAAGATGGAGGGGCAAAATTATCAAAAAAAAATGGCTTAAAGGAGGTTCCAAAATAGGGTGGATAACCACTTGAACTATCATTTGCTAGTGTTTGTTAATGTGTTTTAAACTCTTTTCTCCTCTGAATTTAGGATCAGGGCAAACAATCATCGAAAAATTGTTGTAAAAAAAAGTAGCGCTCAAGGGATTCAAACATGCAAATTGTTGCTCCCATTTTGAGTGTGCTAACCACTCGAACTATGATTTGTTTATGTCCGCTAGTGCGTTCTCACTTCATTTTTAGGAGACTCTAGATGCAAGAGGAAAATGATTGAATCTATCATTTGGTTGCTTAAAGTTTACAAAATCATACTCTATCAATTCATGATGGGAAAATGACCAAAATAAAAGTTATATATCTCGATGTGTTCTACGATTTTGTTGTTGACAACTTTTTTGTTCGAATTTGGTAAAATCGTATTCGAAGTTCTAATATTTTAAAATTTAATTTTTGACTATTCAAACAAAGCCGTATGGAAAAATGACCAAAACAAAAGTTATAGATCTCGATGAGTTCTACAACTTTGTTGCTGACAACTTCTTCATTTGCAATCGCAAGCATCGTCCCTAATTTTTTTAAAATTCACAAATTTTGAAATTAAAAGTTTGAATTGTTCAAACAAAGTTTGATGGAGAACTGATTAAAATAAAATTTGTAGATATCAATGAGTTCTACAACTTTGTTGTTGATAACTTTTTCATTTAAAATTTTTACTATCTCAAAATTATTTACTACCCCAAAATAGATACATTTGAAACTTAGTTATGTGATTAAGTGGGAGATATTTATATTTGTGAACGAGGTATAGTCCCACTTTATTAAAATTGTCTAAAATTTTATGCAATGATTATGGACCCGAAATATATAGTCGTGTCAATTTAGAGAATTTTTGGACCAAGTTTAGTTATTATTGAATTATTTTGTGTAATTACTATACAATAATTGTAATAATATCCAAATTTGATTAGAAAATTATATAAACTTGCATGGCAGCAAGTTTTGGTTGTATAATCAATCCATCAAAATTTCAAATGATTGAAAAAAAGGTACGATATATTGTTCACAAATGATACATCTCTCACGTAGAAATATGAAACTATACGAGAGATATATCTAATTATGAACAATACTACCATTTTGTTTGAATTGTGTCGGATGGAGAAATGACCAAAATAAAAGTTGTAGTTCTCGATGAGTTCTACAACATTATTGTTGACGGCCTTTTCATTTGAAATCATTTACTCTCTCAAAATTATGTTTGAAGTTCCCATATTTGGAAATTCAAATTTTGATTTGTTGAAACAACATCGATGGAGAATGGATAAAATTAAAGTTATAAGTCTCGATGAGTTCTATAACTTTAACTTTGTTGTTGACGACTTTTTCATTTGAATTAATTTAGTCACTTAAAATTGTGTTCGAAGTTCTCACATTTTGAAATACAAAATTTTAAATTTTTGGGCTAGATTTTGAGCCCATATAATTAAATGTAATAACTTGCCGTTGAATTTTCTAATCAATTTTTTTATTTGTTACAATTTGAATAGATAACATATCTTAATTTTTGCAGTCGTACTAACTTATAAATTTCTGCTAATAATTAATCTTGAACAATACAATCATCCTCCACAACTAAAAAGACTAAAAGATAAGACATTGTTTTGGTGCAGTAAATTTTCGCCTCACCTTTCTACCGCTCCGTGCAATCCCACGTCCACAAACAAAAGCTGCGGTGCCGTGCAACACCCCTCCAACCGGTCGGGGATCGAATCCCGCAAGCAACGGTGAAAAGAAAAAATAAATCAAGATCACCTCAAAGATCCACAAGAAGCGGGCTACCGCCTACCGGCATCACGTCCGGCGACCGGTGGCACGCGAGGTCAACAGCACGGGCGGGTGGCCGCCGGCGGGTGGGTGCGTTGCCCCCGCGATTCCTTTCATCTCCCGCTATGGTTCCCCGGGCGGCACCGTTTTCCCAAAGCGTGCTCGCCGCTAGGGTTCCCCGTCCGTGACGCGACTTCCCCAGCGGCGGACTGCGGCGTGACTTCCCCACGTTGGCCTCCCCTCCGGCCGGTGGCCTCCGGACGGCCAGTCCTCGCGGCGAAGCCCGCCCCTGTTTTTTTGGCACGCGACGCCGGCGGATGGCCTTCGACCCACGCCGCACTTCCGACCTGCTTCAAGCGCCGGGCGACCAAGGCCTCAACGCAGGTCGAAGCCTTTCTCCTCCCTTTTCTTTTTTTTTTTTTTTTTCTTTTGGGAGAGATGTGCGGAGGCTGAGCTTGGGGGTGCTCGATTCGGTGGCGTTCAGTTGCAGGTTCCGATCAGCGTAGGCTTGTTCGGGGTCACCTCACCCTCGGCCGTGTTCAGCCGCAAATCCCGCTGCTGGTTTATGCTCTAGGGGTTCCTTGGCGTACAACAGTAATCAATTGTGAGGAGGAAGTGTAATCCCGCATTAACAAATGGAACACATTTAACATATTTTAATCCATTTTGAAGAGGCAGCAGAGTTGCACCGACTACTAATACAAAATCTGCATTACCTGATACAAGACATTGATGTTTTGGTTCTCTGTTTTCATGTACCTGCCCTTACTGTATTTTAAATTAGTAGTTCCATGATTGTGGTTCTCAAGTATTGCTGAAATTATAAATTAATATGTGACAATGATACTGCATTTGGATGATTATTTAATTTGTTAAGTTATCATTAGAGGGCTTTATCTTTGTTTATAGCTGGCTCCTTTTTTCTATTGGTAAAATACTTGATTAATGTGTTCCTGCCTCCTGTTCGTACTAAGGACGGGATTGCATCATCCTTTCAATATTCCTTCCACAGCTCCGCTTCAGTGTTCGCCAGCCGTGAGAACCTGCAGCATAGGTGTGGACTTCATCCATCAACACGCGAGGTCAGTGAGCCTACCCATTTCAATCCATAGTGTTTTTGCTTTTTTTTCGTATCCATTTATTGTCCTTAATTAGTCGTTGTTCTGTTTAGGACAATTCTTTTAGTATAAAATCCTCCTGGTAGAAGTCTGTCAGATTAATTTGGCAGTGTTAGTCCATGCATAATTTTTCCATTCAGAAAATTGCCATGAAATGCTAATGTACTTATTTTTTAATATGAATTGCCTGTCTCTTGGTCAATTGGTTCAAGCACCTCAATGTGTTAAGCACATTAATCTAACTCAAACACAGAGCACATGTAGGTTTGCAAGTTATTTTCTTCATTGCAACCAGTTTCTTGCTTCCTTATTTTAGGCAGCAGCCAAGGACCAAGTCCTGCCTAAAGTTCACTTGGATGGTGAAGAGAGAGAGCTCCGTAAGAAACCAAGAGGGGTAATACTCTATTTTAATACCATGTCATTTTGCATGTTCATTCTTGATAGCTGCCATTTTGTACTATCTACCTTCCTTTATGAAACCTCTTGTTATTTTGTTTGCATAGACTGACATGGTTCAAGTAACGTACCGGCCTTTTGCAAGGCTATCTTATATGCCAAGCTAATTTGCCAAAAAAATCATGTAAAATTGTATTATGAATGAAGGCCTATAGTTTTTACTACCTTGATGTTTAAAGTAAGTCTGATTATGGCATGATTACTCATATTACAGCATTTTCATTTTGAGAAATTATCAAACCTAAACACATATAACCAGCGAGTGTGGAGTAGTTAAACAATACTCTGAAAAAAATTCCTCTCCGGAACTGGAGTGGCTATTTTCTTTTGGTCGTCTTCTGTTCTGCAGGAATCTTCATGCTACAGTAATATGGTGATATAAGTGGGTGCTAATCCGCATCATTTTGATAATGTTAGAAGAGGTGTTAGATAGCTAGCATGATGGCTCTTTTGTTTCATAATTCTCACATGTTTCTATTGTATCATTTGCACATGTATGCCCCCGTATATTGTTTACTGAATCATACATAAAAGGGCCCCTATATATTGTATGCCCCTGTATATTGTCCGTCCATTAACACTTTTGTGCATAGAACTTTTATATGCCAATCGTGCATAGAAGGAACTTGATGAAATGTCTAGTACATTGCAATCGTGCATGAACTTTTATATGCCATTGCAGATATCATGATATTAAACAGGTGTACCATAGTTCACTGTTTGTATTATGTCCCAATACTAGACAAGTGTACTTAAGTTCAGTTTGAAAGAAATAAGATATATATTTTGCAGCAGGGCTATATGCTCAGGTTTTATTGTTTATACCAATTACAAAGACTAGAACACTTACGTTTAGGGTAGATGAGCTTAATTTGCCACTAAAATTGATGGATATGCCTGACAAAAGTGAAAAAAAAATGTTGCTTCGATGAACTGTGGCTCTAAATGTTGGGTGACCTTGGAGAGGTTATCACTGATTCAAGTTGGTGAGGCCATCAGCGTAAGAGCATTCAATTTATACGATTGTTAGTATTCCTGTTAGCAATCCAACAGCTACATTTATTATAGAGAACTTAATATGATTGCAAAGATGTTCATGATGGAAAGAAATTTGGAGTGCAGGGAAGCCACAAGTTCAACGAAATTTCCATGAAGAAATATGTAGCTTCAGTATGCAAGACAATATCGTTTCCAGAGGTGGACTAGCGTGGTTGCTATCTTGTACTGGCAGCTTGTTTGTGAGTACTAATTATTTTAGTGATGCATAGTGCTTTTTTTTTTTTTTTTTTTGAAGATCAACACGTCTGGTGAGCTAATGTTGTTTGGCAGTGACAATTTTAATCATGCTTACGTGCTATGTTGCAGAGACATGTTCTTGTCTCCGATGGTGTAACACCCTGTGTTTTGCATCATGATAAAATCCACTAAAAATTTGAACTTTTTAGAATTTACAACAAATTAAAACCCTAACTTATTTTTTCCATAAAACCATTTCGAAAATATTTTCCAAAAACCCTTTGCATAAAAAAATTCACTAAAGGCATTTAGACTAGGATTGCTTGGATGAATGTTTGCTTGCTTTGTTGAGCATATGGTGGTATAGGTTGCATACATAGTTCATATAAATTCACATGCATTCAAATCCATAATATGAAAAAGCTGGGAATTAGAAAAGAAAAAGGAAATAGAAAGAGGCACTTGGGCTCATTTCCTTCCCCTCTCCTTTCCCCCTCCTCCTTTCAGCCCAGCGCAAGCCCATCTCCTCTTCCCTGTCATCAGCCCGAGGCGGCCCGCTCCTCTCTTCCCTCTCCTCCCGCTTTGAAGCCGGCGCCCGGCCCACGGCCCAGTCTGTCCCGGCAGCCCGCAGCCACGACGGCAAGTGGGACCAGGGCGTCGCTCTCTCTTCATCCTCTCTTCCCGGCCCCGCTCGCCTTCGTCCTGTTGAGTCGAGAGGCAAGGAGACCAGCGCATAGTGCCCTGGCTGACCTCCCCACCGAGCCGTCGCGTCATCCTCCTCGCATTTTCCATGCGCCGCAGGAGTCACACGGCGGCCCGGCCGAGCCCCGCCGGCATGACGACCAACAAGAGACAACCATCCCGACGTGGCGCAGCACGGTAACAACGCTGCCGGGACCGCCTTTACCTCCCCACCATACGCGCCAAGCTGGGAAATGGACGATAGGCGCCACAGCAGACTCGACCTCCCCACCTCCCTCCACGCGCAGACAGCAGAGAGTTTCGGCGCCCGGCCCGGCACTGCAGACCGAGCCCAAGCTCGGACGCGCTGGCGGCGTGACACCACAGCGAACCGCCTCACCCGAGCTGTAGTGGGGACGCGACACAGCCAGCGGAGCGCCGGCCGAATCGTCGCCGCGTGGTACGGCTGCCAGCCCGGCGTCGACGGTGGCGAAATATCGCCCGCCGGGAACCGACCTAGCCGACCTATAAATAGGCCCGTCCAGCGACGCCATTGCCCCGCTCTTGCCACAGCAAGCTCCGCCGGGAGCTGAGACACCTTCTCCTCTCTTCAATTTCACCTTCCCTCCACTATGCCGAGCCCCATTCCCTTTTTCCCCAAATCAGGTGTGCCGCCGCCGCCATCGAAGCACGCTCTAATTCACCACCCGAGGAGCACCTCCGGCCAATTGCTGTCGCAGGTGAGCTCCTTGATACCTTCTCCACCTTCTAGAGCCTTTAATTTTCTCCCTCCGCCTCTGTGTCACCCGTGCCGCGACTCCGCCTCCACCGAGCCGCCATGAACGTCGGTAGCCCGTCGGCAAGGCCCGGTTTGGCACCACGGCATCCTTACTGCACTCACGTGCCCCCACCGAAGCTCACGCACCAACCACCACACCACACAATCAGTCAATGGGCACGGCAAGAGAGTCCTTCCGCTGAGAGCCGTCCGGCGAGCTACCATTGCGGGTGCCGAGCCCCGCCGTCCCGAACCCACCTATGTGCGCGGAGCGGCTGCGCGAGTCCCGGTCGGGGTGAAAGTGGTATGGATAATTCTCCGCTCCGATCCGCTCCAAACCCGAATTTTAAGGAAACGGAGAAGTGTTTTTAATATCCGTGAGGATGTGGATAATCCGAATCCGATTATATGGGGCTCCAAAAACTCCATGGAGTTGGGCTGCTCCAATGTCTCCTGGAGTTGGGGTGTTTGCTCCACTTGGCTCCGCCGTGGAGTTCGGCTCTGGAGCCATGCCAAAAAGGCCCTAAAGGCCCAACCAGCCCACCTCCTTGTTCACTCACGCCCCCTCCTTCCTCCTGACCGACCCCTCCCTCTTCCTCACGTTCTTCCTCTCTCCCTTCCATGGCTGCCTACCTTTGAATCCAAGCTCTGCAGCGCCAAATCCTTGGGTAAGAGTGGCAAAATGGATCGAGGAGGAGAGGATCAGGATGAGGTGCACCTTCGGCGTAGATCGGCTTTTCCCCATCTCCATCTTGCTGCCCTAGGTTTGGGGAATAGACAAGGTGAGGTGTTTAAAACTGTTAATTGAGGTGCTTAGATGGTTCTTGGTCATGGGGATTAGTGGATTTGTGGGGGAATCACCATTTGGTTGTTGATCTAGGGTCTGCTGTCCTGTAGCTCGAACAGTGTTGTTGTTCGTGTGGTTTAGTTAACCTAAACGATTTATCTTCAAGAAGATGAAGATAAGGAAGTTGTAGAGGACCTTTAGATCCATTAGATCATGAAATTTCATGATTTTAGCCCAAGTGATTTGAGAGAGATGGGTTTTAGAAGCTAGCTGTTTTTTTTCTGATGAAAATCTGGACAGAGTTGGATCTATAAGGTTTTCAGAAACCTTAGAGGCACAATTTGGCTTGCTAACTATGAGAATATTGTAGTGAGTTTCATAAGCTTTCCAGATTGTATTTAATTGCCATCTTTGGTGGAGTAGGGACTCCAGTTATGCCTGGTTTATTGTGACTGTTTATATTGCTTGGCAGATTGAGTGAGGTGTGTTCATTGGTGCTTTTCAAATGCTAAATAGCAGATTTGGTTGAGACTTTTGTAGAGGGATAAAAGTTCCTACTTTCAGTGAAGTTTCATAATTTTTGTTGCATAATTTAGGAGGTGTGTATTTTTATATGTTGATGGTTGAGCTGTTGGACAGATTCAGGAGGGCTGTTTTGTGCTGGGAGTTAGATGGCCTTAGAGGCCTGATAAATTAAAGTTTTGGTACCAAAGTTACAGTATATTTTCTGTAGTTTTGAAATATCTATTTTTTGGTACTTCATTCATTGTATAAAAATAGATATGAAAAAGAGAAGCACTGCTGCTCTTCAACTATGTTGGTGACGAGAAATGTTGTTTGTAGGTTCCCTTTGTATTGGGGTTTTGGACATAGGATCATTTTGTATTTCTTCGAGTATCTTTTGAAGTTGTTTTTCTGATACACGAGCGGTTTAGTAGGTGGTGTTGCCACAAGGCATGTATGCCATATCTACATGGTTAGTAAAGGCAAGTGAACGTAGCTGTTGCATTGCTACAACTTTAACATGTTATTTTTACTGCCTCCACTTATATAATGCAGCGCACGTACTCGATCATATGTGATAATCTGAACAGTTAGACATGACTTTCGTAATTAATGGAAGAGGGATGAATATGATAATGCTAACTAACGTAGCTATGTGGTCGGTATTTTTCCTTTCTACTTGAACATGGATTCATAGATAAATAAAGTGTTCTATAGTTGATGGTTTGAGATTATGCTTGAGGTTGATAGATCATTGCACATGTGGCATATGCTTGGTTATCTAACCTATGACATATTCTTTACTCTAATTGAGGTCCATAGAATCCTTAGTGACATAATAACTAATGGTTTGTTATAGAGGTATGTTGTGTATGAAAGCCTTTGTAGCATTTACGCTGCTTTATGACTCTTGGTTGCTATCATGTTTAAGTAAAAGGATGTTGGGTTTGTGAGTAATGATAGGATTAATCTTCTATAAGTCTTTGGGGTGATGTGTTAAAACATAAGAACTGAATTTCGGGTGCCTCTTTATTTGTAAAAAGGTCCATTGTGATTTGATACACATGTGAGAGCAATAATTGGTGTCTTTCTTTATATCAAGATTTGTTACTAGCTGCATACTACCCTAATTTATTAAAAGGGAGGGGGACTATATATATCACGGTATCAATAACTGGCTTACTAATGGTTGGCATATATGAGATTCTATCATTTCATCATGGTTGATCTTTGCTTAGGTTGAAGGAGTTATATATATATATCTTTCTATATTGAATATCATGTCTTATTCTCTTTTTCATCGGGAGGTAAGTGGTAATTGCATCTTTTGGAGATGGTATTTATATTGTGGCATTGCATCTCGTTGCATTGCATCGCATGGCATTTGGAGTTATGTCGTGAACCTATGGTTACGACCATACCGGTACAACATCGTTTTATTGGTCATAGCGATGCGGCTTCATACCTTGTTGGGTATGAAGGCAGGAGTTCATATGCATCCATATGCATATGGCATCGTTTATTGGGCATGACCATGCGGCTTCATACCTTATTGTGTATGAAGGCAGGAGTTCATGTGCATTCATATGCACTACTGTATGGTTTGGATGTCGGGAGTGATAAGATTATGTTGTGACACAGTATGAAAAATTATGGCTTAGTGACGACATGCACTGAGATATGGTTCATGGGATTTGAAATATATTATGCATGGGCTACTTTGTATTCATTTGCCTTACTTTATGGTTATCTAACTATTGGTTTGATATAGTTGCAATGAAACTAATATGAGAAGGGATGCTTCTCTGTGGTGACGAGCATTATAGTTTGGCTTATGAGATGATGGAGATATTATATGTGTTGTTGCTTACATTCGTAAGCACTTCAATTGCCTTGAAATAGTATTCCATTTTGTTATGGGATATGATGCGCATTTGTGCTACTTTATTTTCCCCGATTGTTATGGTAACGATGTGTCATGGTTTTTTTGCGAGTGTCTTTCTATTGTTCTTTATGGATCATACATTATTCATCGGGGGTAACTCATTACAAGCTAATACTATGTTTCCATGCCATGATCATCAAATTCTTAAGAGGAAGTGGATTTTGCGGTCTGTCCTTCAATACTTGTTGTGATATTAAATGATTAATTAATCCCATGTGGTTTAAATGGCTTGTTAAAGTAGTTAAACTTGCTGAGATTATTCAATCTCACTCTTGTTTTTCCCTCTCTAGGTTGTCTTTTGAAGCTAGCATGGAGGGAAGTGGGTTAGTTGCGCTACATACTCTTTCACAGGATCCTACATAATGCTAAGATGTGTTCTTTTAAGTTTATGAGATGTGAGTATCCTTATTCATGTTTGTTTAAGATGAGTAGTTGTTTTGTTAGAGAACCACGCTGTTATATAATCTAACTATTTGTTGCTTCCGCGTTATGCCAAAATTTTTAGTTCAGCACTTTGTCGTGTAGTTGTGTAGCATCCTAGGGTTGCATGGTACCTGGGGTGTTACAGGGTGCTATCCTAGACTTCCATATAATCCTACCACGGCTCCCCAGGGGTTGGAACACACTTATCTCAGGAAGATCACATAGCAATCCTGACGCCTAAGTGCCATTGGTACCAAATCATAGGAATAATGTTATGGCTCAAACGTGGCCAAAGAAATAAACGTGGAAGATCACATAGCATCCACAACACGAAAGATCACATAGCATCCGTAAACTCTATACGTGGAAGATCACATAGCAATCCACGCCAATCGGACCACGGAAGAGCACGTAGCAATCCGTGTCTGCTCCTATTATTTCGTTGCTAACACCGGCCTCCCAGTAGAAATTATACTTCTATCTAATGGGGTGTGAGATCAAGTCTACCCATATAGACGTGTGGTTGTACATGACATCTCACTAGGCGAGAGGGACTACAAACCGGTCCTTATGCGACCGAGGTGAGTATCTTCCAATAGGAGCCCTCACTAGGCGAACCTGCCAAGGTAATCCATACCACATGAATTACCCCTCATTCGTCCCCTGTCTAGGTTATCTCACTTAAGTATGATTATTATGAGCTTAAAACATCATCATATCCATTAACACTATGCATAGTGTAAGCCATTTCATATCAATATCATTATCATTAACATGGGTGATCTCATTATCACGAGTAATCTCGTTTATCACAATTCAACATTAACAAGCTCATAGTTCTCATATTCAAGTTTATCCAATTTAGCAATATTCGATATATTATATTAAAGTAGAAAGATGGTAGGTGGGGATTAGGACTTGCCTCCATTCGCTAATGAGTATATCCAAGGCTTCGCTCCTATGCTTTTTGCTCCCGTGTCTGGGTGTAGTTGTGCTCCCAGGTTCATCTGTTCTCTTCGTGTCTTCTATAAATGACGCCGTCTAGCGCCGACAAACAAGAGAGAAACACCAAGCATTGCATACATAACAAGCATAATCAAAACAATCCTAGACGGGTTGGTTCTATATGGTTGATGGGTTAATCTCACGTCAACCATTATTATGTCAATTTGAAGTAAGGTTGGATGGAGGGAAATCCATCCAACAAGATGTGGCGCCTACGGGTTAGGTTAGTGTGGTGCGGTTACCTGATGGAAAACTAGAACACATTATTAGGCTTCACTATTATGTGAAGCGAAAAGAGAAGCCCTGACCAAGTCATTCTACTTGATCCGACCGACTCCGTCCACATAGTAGCGGAGGGTTAACTAGCTAGCCTACGCATACCTATATCTAAAGAGGGGAAATAGATGGTTGGGTATGCGTATATGTAAGCATACACACATAGCGAGAGGGTAGGCTAAACAAGGTGCAGGATTGGTTAGAGTAAACTATAGTTAGGGTTAGCGACATATACGCACGTGCATATGTATATGCCTAGGGTTAGTTAGGAAGAAGAGGTGGGTGATAGTTAGCCATGCTTATGAATATACCCAGATGTATAAGCGATCACAATATATATAGTAGTAGTAGTGGTGGTGGTAGTTATTATTATTATTAGTACTACTACTACTTTACGTGGCACAGAGTGTAGGCATGTTTAAGTATTTATATACATGTTATGGTGGATATAATGTATACTGAACTATACAACGCCATATTATGCAATATACTAGTCCGTGCATATAACTATATACAATCAAATACAAGCATACAAGCTAGAATTTAAATAGGCACCAAATAGAACAATTGGTATGAATATGTAGGGTATGATCTTAGAAGATTTGTGGTGGTGGAATTATGCAATTTGGATTTAGGATGGTAAATATATGAATTATTAAAGTTTGATATGAAAAGAATTATATAGAATATAACTTGCGAATTAATTCTAGAAATTGAGGTAACGGAAATGGGATGAAAAGGCTTGGGTAGGGTCTGGGGTGCACCTAGTTTATTTAGGAATTTTCTAGGAATTTTTCTATGCATGGAAAATGGTTTTCCAACTCTCCGCGTACACTTCTCGGGTAGCCATAGCATTTTTTCCCAGCCGACTGGCGCGGATCCGGTATGCAGTAAGAGCTGGCCGGCACTGTGCTCGTGGACTTGTGCACCGATCTGTAGACTCGTCTTTGCTCTGCCTTTGGTTCACGTGGACTGCGTCTAAGGGAGGAGAAAGGGAAGAATTTTGAGGTGTGCTGCAGTGCCATTGACAAGTGGGTCCCGTAGAGCGAGGTGGCGTTCTCCTACTGGACCAAAAGACGTGGCCAATCCTTTCCTCTCGTGTTCAGCCGCGCGAGAGAGAAAACGGAGAGAGGAAAGAGCAGGGAGGGAGAGAGAGACGGAACGGGAGAGAGGGAGAGAGAGAGGGCGCAGGGCACCAGCTCCGGCGGCAGCTAGTCGGCACGCCGAGCAGCTCCGGCGGCGCTCTGTCATAGCGTGGGACAAGAGAGAGAGAGAAGCAGAGAGGGAGGAGAACAGAGCACGGCGGACGGAAGAGAGCACCGGCACCGGCGCTATTGCCCTGCCCCAGTGCGGAACAGGGAGAAGGGGGAATGCAGGAGAGCAGAGAAGGAGAGCGAGAGTGCGGAGGGGAAGAGTAGGGGTGGCCGCCGGCGGTGGCGGCGGCGCTCTGCCCAAGTGCGGGTAGAGAGGAGAGACAGGGATGGGGAGCAGAGCGGCGGCGGCGAGCTCCTCTGACTCGGCGGCTTGGTGCTGCCGCGGCAGCAGCCGAGCGGTGGCTTCAGTGCAGAGAGCTCGGCAGCTGTTCGAACTACGTCCACCTCTCCATTGTGTACTCGAGCTTGGTCGGATGCTTCTCGATGGCGGCCATGGCCGGCCATTTATAGCCGAGCGCGGCCTACAGTAAGGCGGTTCGTGGAGTAAATCTCCGGCGACCGTTGGCATCGAGGATAGGGTCGAGCTTGAGCTAGACGACGGGAAACCCGGGGGAGAGGATAAGGTCGGAGCACAGTACGTTGGTTCTGCACAATAGAGTTGCCGATATTTTGGAAGATGAAGCTGACAACCGGGTCCCACATTGTAAGTGAGAGGGAGAGAAGAGATGGGGAAACGGGCTGCTGCTGCCTGGCCTTGTTGGGCCGAGAGTTCGGCGCCCGCCCACGCGGGGAGGAGGAAGGGAAGGAAGGAGAGGAGGGGAAGGGCGCGTACGCGGGCTGGGCCGGTCGGCGGTGGCCCAGTGCGAGAGAGAAGTGGAGGAGAGAAAGAGAGCGTGCGTGGGCTGGGCCAAAAAGGAAAGCGAGCCCGAGTTCCATTTTCCATTTTGAATTCCCTTTTCATTTTCCGGAACTAAACTAGGGTAACATTTGAATGCATTTGAATTTGAATTCGGTGGAAATTTGAAAGGTGGCGATTTAGAATAATGCAAGGAGGTTCAGGATTTGTTTTCAAGGAGATATGGTCAAGGAATTTATTCGGTGCCAAATAAATTCTAGAGCAAACAAATATGCAAACATTCAAACAACTATCAACTATCAAGGTTTTAACTTGTTGTAAAGTTTTAAAAAGTTTAAATTTTTAGTGATTTTTAATCATGATGCAAAAATACAGGTGTTACACATCGGTGCATAAGCATGGAGGTAGATTGTATACCTTTACAAGTACAGGCCACATGCTATAAGCTGTGTTCATGTTCCCAAATGGATTGAATCCATCTGTAGCTAAACCAAGCCTTAGGTTTCTTGCATCTTCAGGGAAGCTTGGATACACATCATCAAAGTCTTTTCAGGCGTCGCCATCGGCTGGATAGCTCATTTCATTATCCACAGGAACCCGCTTCATCTTGTGCCACTGGGTCTCCTCAGATGTTGCTTTGTTTGCAAACATCATCTTCAGCCTGAGTATAAGAGGAAAATGTCTCAAAACCTTATTAGGGAGTCGTTTGGCACCATCTATCCACCTAGATTCCTTGCATTTTGGGCAGTTGTCTAGATTGGCAAGATCTTTCTGAAACAACACACAGTTATTGTCACAACCATGGATTAACTCATATCCAAGGCCCACTTCTTTGAGATACTTCTTCGCTTTGTCATATGAATCTAGAAGACCACAGTTAGGGAATGACCCTGACAATAACTTCAATATCGCACTGAATGTTGTGTTGCTTATCCTATAGAATGACTTGATATGTAGCAATTTGACTAGAAAAGAGAACCTAGACTGAAAAGAACCTAGGCAAAGAGCATGTTTTGCATCTTCAAAAACTTTCAAAAACATAGGCTGTTGTCCATCTTCTGTTGTAGCTATATATAGGTTCGCAAGCATCTCTACCATACCCTGATCATCTTCTTCCTCGGGCTCATCCACATCCAACACATCACCTCCATGATAAGGTTCATTTGCATCCTCTACATATTCCACAATCTCAGCATCAAAACCTTCTCCATGGTGAACCCACCGACTATATGTAGTTGACATCCCAAAGAGATGGATATGGTCATGCACTTCATTCCGACTCAGTGAAGACTGATTCAGACAATTGCGACATGGGCAAAGTATAGCATCGTCCTCATGAAATCTATCATGAACAAAAGACATAAATTGATTAATGTCGTCGATGAAGGTATCACTGAACCGAGTAACATGAATCCGCGTTCTGTCCATCTCTGAATACAACAACAATTACATCCAATTAACCATGTCTGAACACCTATAATTCTATGAAAAGCTATGACTTGTAGGCAATGGGATAGGACAATACCTCTAAGTAGATGAAGTAGCAGCCCTAGCACCAACTCAACGCTGGTGCACGCACCCACAGCTAGCCACCGCCGCAGAGCGCTGGAGCAGGACGCCGTCGCAGCTGACAGAGCTGACTGCCGGAGCAGGCAGCAACAGATGCCCGCCAAAGCAGGCCGCCTGCCCGCCGGAGCAGCGGCAGTGCCGCCGAAGCAGCTATGCTGCAGCAGATGCCCACCAACGCATCCCGCAGTAGCTGACGCCGGCAGCTAGGCCGCAGCAGCTTGAAGACGGAGCGGTCCACCGTAGCTGCCCGCCGACAGTGTCATATGAATGATAAAAATCCCAATAAGAAAATAATGTTCCCATACGTTAACATGTCCAAACTTGTATTCAGATGGTAAGCAAACTTGGTGTTGAACTAGCAGGTGCAGGGTTCCATTCCCATGCATCGCACATTTTTTTTTATATATCCCACATTTATGATGAAAAGCATTATCTGACATGTGGGCTGGACGGTGAAATTGTATTTCTTCACTTCTATGACAAAGCTGAGTCCATTTATATGACGAATTTTTTCGATTCGTCATAGCTTTACAAAGGGGTTGACGCCCACACCCAAAGATCCATGACGATCCAGGTGAAATTGTCACTAACTAACCTTATTCAGTGACCAAAATCAGAACCGTCATTCCCAAAATGTCATAGATGAAAGAATTTTTAGTAGTGTAGACAATCTAATTGCTTACCTGCTATTATGATAGATAATCTATGTAACCTATTAAATTTGCATCTAATTATCCACCTGCGATTGTGTTAAATAATCTAAAAAATAATCTATATAGTTATATCTTCCTGGCCTTTAAGATCCCTTTAGAGGAAACCATCAATATAAAGCTTAAAAATATTCTCTTGAGGTTAGCACCGCTACCCCATCCTAGACCTCACTTTAAACTCCATCACCAATCTTAAGCAGCATGGTGTAAGTTTTTAAATGACTATTTATGACATATTAGTATTTACGAGTATAGCCTATATATGACCTAAAATCCTTATTTTCGTGAAGTACAAAAGAAGAGTAGCACAAGAGTTTCAACTTAAACCGGAGGATAAAAAAATCTATAGCAATTAATAAAATTAAAATTTGAAATCAAAATTTAGATTTACAACATCATAAGATATGGGCTGCAATGAGAGCCACCAGCGTTTAAGCTAAGATTTTAACTGAATGCAAATTGAAGATACACAGAAGTGTTATGCAAAGACAAAAAAAACTATGGCTATGAATGAAAAAACATATAACTCAGTAATGGACAAGTTTATCACAATTGGATAGAGAGACTAGAAAGTACCTATTATGTCTATTGTGTTATACAATGAACAAAGAGAAAAGTGCAATTTAATATGAGTAATTTTTATTAGTCAGAGGTATTAATAGTAACTAATGTGTATGCCACTTAGAGTCTAGCCTGTGCAAGAGCATCGATTGATTGATAAGTTTCATAACAATAAAGGTGGCCAATCCGCCAATGTTTCACAAAATAGAATAGACCAAATGGTTGTTATTGTCTCTTATGATTAGAGTATATCAAATATCAAACTGACGGACGTGCTTCTGATTTTTTAGAATTTGTTAGATTATCCTTTTTTAAGGCGTATTGAGGCTCCTTCAAAGCTTCTATTAACATGAATTGATATATTTATGTTTTTTTTATTATTATTTTCATTGGTTCGAGGGACTAAATATTGGAACCGTGATTTGAAACAAGTTTTCATTTTTTTTAAGTTTGTTGGCATTGAAACAAAAAAATGCATTTCAGAACTGATTCTTGGGGAACAGTTCAACCAGAATTGGAATAAGAATGCAATTCCTGCAGATCGAATGTGGAATTTGTTTTGGGTTTTTTTTTTCAACTTTGATCATGGTTGAACATGCATCCATCCTTACAATGTGCTTTTCTCTTACAAGGGTGATTGTCGCCAAGATAGGGAATGGTCAGCAGCACATGGGAAATTCAACATCTGCAAGCTTGGTGCATTAGCTGAGAGACCTGTGGAAGAGCCCTAGGGGAACAGTCCTCCGTGATCGATGCATTCGCACTGGTGGCTATTGCTCGCTCTTTCTTCCTTGCAACTTTTGGGTCTTGCCGCCGCTGGTCCAAGCACTGGATCCTCCAAAAGGGCTTCTTGGTGGCAGATGCACTATTTTTGTCCCTTAGGACATATAGCATTGGCCTAATGCAATCTTCATCAGTGAAGATCGAGATGTACCCGTCTGGGCGGTGTCCTTGCTTGCCCTCCTTTGCTGTGTAGATTTAGTCACTACGTACAGCCTTGACTCAAACAGCCAGTTCTGGAAGATGGTGTATCTATGTTGGATATGTCCTGCTGATGAGTATATCAACAATCTCCAGCGATCTCCAAAATATCTCCAAAATATAGCGGTGGGCGTGCTGTCTGCCATCACTTTCATCAAGGGCTTCCATAGGACACTGGGCCTTGTGCTGCCAGGCAGAATTCGGTCCATGATCAGGGCTGTTCCAGATTGTTTGCCTCGAACAACTGATGAAACATCGGCTCAACTTACGACAGAGTGCCTTTTGGTAGTTCATTTGTCTCTTGACAATGTTGAGCCAATGACCATTACAGAGGATGCAATGAACTGGGAGCCACCAGGTATTACCCTCGGTCGGATAAATTTAAAGCTCCGACACAATGACCTAGGTTTAGATGTCGATGCCTTCAAAGATGTGTGCTTCTCCATCTCTCTATCTCATCTATTGCATCGGCGTTTCGTTGGGTACAACAATGTTATGGAAATCAGGACCCATGAAAATTCGTTTGTCTCAAGCTGGATTCTCTTGGAAAGAGGTGATACGTCAATCGACTATGAGGGGGCCTTCAAGGTGGTTGAGCTTGAGCTGGCTTTTCTTTATGATGTCCTATTCACTAGTAATGCATTCCTCCATTACTATGAAGCAAAAACTGCTAGTGTCTGGGCACTCGCTTCAGTAGTTGGGATATGCTTTGTTGGGGTAGCCGTTGCTATACCTGGGACAAGGAGCACTACCCATACCCCTGGCAGCAGCGTCATTGTGAACACCACAACAGGAGACGTTATTATAACCGGAGTCATACTGGTCTCCCTGGCTCTGCTGCAAGTGCTGCAGTGCTACGTTGTTGGACCTCAAATTGGGCCAGAGTTGCCTTAGCATATGATTGCTTTAGGAATAATAGTAATCAAAAGAAGGGGTGGCAGATGAGATTAAGAGCGTCCCTTTGCAAGATTAATTGGTTTCACAAGTACTTGTGGCAGAACAGTCTTGGGCAACATTCACTGATTGAATCAATCAGCAGGGCAGATAGCAAGGTATCCATACAAAAGTTCAAGAGGTTTCTTTCCCCAGCATATTCCCGTGTCTCGGCGATGCTTGGATCACAGTACTTTGAATAGATGCTGGAGCAATTGTGGGACAACAACAGTACAGGGGATGCCATTGACTTGCACGCAGATGTGAAGGCGCCCATTTCTGATTATCTTAGGAGGAGCCAGTTGCATCGCGTATCACTATCAGATAGGAGGTGCTTGGGTGTCACCTATGAGCTCAACCCTGAAGAAGAAGTTGCGGCTGCTGACGACTACATGCGCCATCTTTTGACACGGCACATTACAACATGTTACTGTGAGGCGCAGTGCACAAACAGTGAAAGGGCAAGTGTAGAGAAGAATCATCGCGTGGCCACGGCTCTGTCCAAGTATTTGGCACATTTGGTGGTTTTAGTGCCACGGTTACTCCTGGGCGGTATGTGGACCACAAACACGTGTATGATCAAGTTCCTAAGAAGGTGGGTGAGGTTTAGCACGGAGTGGAGGATAAGCTAGGTTCCACGTGGAGTACCGGTCATGTGAAATAAGAAGGATAATTATGGAAGACAGTGCAATACTGAGTGGCCTGATGAGCGCCACTGTTTATGCAGAAAACAGATCTTATGAACAAACCCGTCACCTGATGCACTTCTTTGGCCTAGAAGCTTCTAAAGAAAAAAAAAATTGTGAAAGGGGATTAGATAGATCAACATGGGCACCGTCGAGGAGAATGGAAGAAAAAAGGAAACGAAATCAGGAACGGGAAATCCATTTCTAGCAGCTGTTGAAGGATGATTTGGGTACAATAACAGAGAACAACAGATCATCAGGTGTGACGATGGGAATGGAAGTTTTGCTCCAGGTGAAAGACGAAGTGGAATTGGCCACGATGGAAAGAGAACAGCGGATAATGAAGGAAGATTGGTTGAGGGTGATGGATTGGATTAGTTGCGCAGGTCTAACTTTTTGTGCTAGTGAAAGAAAAATTGGGTGCACTGGAACGGGAATGTGAAAGGATTATGGAAGCCTTGGGCAGAGCCATAGACAAATTGGAGGAGATGGAAAAAGAATTGCAAGCAGAGAGAGGAACTCATCAATATGATGATGTCATGGGTGATCCTATACTTGGAAGCAGAATCTTCTACTCGGGGATGTATCTGGGTGGCCGACTGCAGCTCCTGCCAGCACCTGAGCGGTGGAAGAGGCTAGCGGACTTATGGGTTATGGCGTTAGTCTACGCCGTGCCGTCGGACATTGTGGAGGAGCACATGCAGCAACTCGCGTAGGGTGGCGAGTTCATCACCCATGTCTGGGCTATGCTCTATCACCACGGCATCCGCAGGCCCAAGGATGCAGCAGGTAGGTATTACTAATAGGTTTATTTCGTTTACACCGCCTACAGGTAATACTCCATTCCAAATTATAAGTCATTGTGGCTTTTTTTTTTTTTTTGATAATGTAGCTTTTACTATGTATCTACACATATTGTATATCTATAGGTTCATAGCAAAAGCTATGTATGTCGAAATGTCAAAATGACTTATAATTTAGAATAGAGGCAGTAGTAATTAATTGTTCCCTACAATTTTTTAAAAAAATATTCCCTGCAATTTAAAAAAAAACAATTGAAATTAATTGTTCCCTACTATTTATTGGGACATGGGTACTTCACATGCAGGTGAAGATGCAAAGAGCCACAAGCGGATCAAGCGCGGAGACGGAGACGGTATGTGGGGCCCCTTGGCCTCAAGTCCCACCATACCACCACCACCACCACCACTACTCCCACCGGACCTCCCCCACAAACAAACATCGTTTGACCATATCGATGAAGAAGAGGATCGGAGGAAGATGGAGAAGGATTACTAAGTACTCGAGAAAGAAGATAGGAAGGAAGAAGAGGAAAGGTGGACCTCGACAACCTACTGGCTCTCCTGCGTATCAGCCTCCATTCTGCACCGCAACCACAGAATAAAACACCAAGGATCTCCTCGCTGTTTCTACCAATTTGGCTATCATCCATTCAAACCGTATAGCAAATCATTGGACCATAACTAAATAGAATTGTAACAGAATCAATGCAAAGATCACAAAGTTGTATAACCGGGTGATAGAATTGTAACTATATGTTCGCAATCTTGCAAGATGAAAGCTCAGCAAACCTGGTTTCTGAAGGACCGTGCTTTGTTGCTTTTCAACCTTTTGCCATTGGACGATGATGTTTGGTTTGGGCAGCTGTAATTCTCTCTAAGATGAGCATCCCAATATAATACAACTCTTTGGTGTGGCAATGTGAATACACTCTTGCTGTACTCTGCTACTGGTGTCCATTTGACCATCTGCACTTTCAAGTTGAAAAAAAAAAAATCAGCATACTTAACAGGACAGATTTTCCATTTCTTCACAAATGTGAATGAAACAACAAGCAAGCAATACCTTGACAGTTTGCTACTGAATCGTGCATTCTTATTTTGTTCTTTAGAGAACAAATATCAATCTATTTTTAAAATGTTATAAAACCACGTATACATAAATGGCCCTCGCCTCTCTTAATCTGGTTGGTGCATGAATAGATTCAGTTACTTCAATATAACTGTAGTTTAAAATAAAATGTTATAAAAGAACACATAGATGCGCAATGCTCCAGTAAGAAAGCACAAAATGATAATGGGCAAGCTGCGGGATCCAATCTTACATTTCACATATTTTCTTTCGCATACATTCCTGCTGATTTCTGCAGTTGTCATGCTGCTTGTTGCTCATGGCTCATTGAGCCTCGTGGCTGGGCAGTTGATGTATTCGATTCATCCAAATTCTGTTACCGCTTGCTAAAATCCCAGCATGCATGCAAAAGCAAGGCCCACAAATGAGTGAGGAACACCTCTCCATTCGCTAGATGCTGCATGTAATCTCTTGCATTGTCCAGTAGAGCAATGTGCAGTATCATCTCAGATCGGCTAGTATCTTCCAGGTCCCAGCGCCTGGCAGGACCTATTTCTTCTAGCTGCTTCCCAAACTGTATGCCCTTCAAGAAAGTTCCCTGATGTCGTGGCAATAGCTGTTTCAAATTTTACCTCTTCCTGTAGAAACTCTGGGGAAACTTTCCTCACTGCATAAAAGCACGTGGTGGTGTGCAACTGATGGTCAGGAAGCAGTTCTGGCTCAAATGGATTCACGGTATCTTTACAGAGATCTAGCAATGTAAAAGTCATTATCACATATACTTCTCTGTTCTGCTGTTACTGCCTTATGCACATGTACAATCACGCAATTCTCTGTTGCTATGTGCCAAATTAACAATGGTGTTGGCATGGTTTTCCCATCTGCATGCCCAAATTGACAATTACGTTGCAAAGATGATGCTCCATTAGACAGTTGACCAGCACTGTGTTTCAGAGTTTGAGAAACTGCTAACTTCACATTGTCAGACAACCTAATGCAATCTGGCCCCTTGATACCTGGGTTACAGATACCTCTGGAGAAGGATGTTGCTCGGCACTGAAGAATCTTTGCAGAGATAAAAAAAATACAGAGTTCCTATTCCATCACTTATGAATGATTCAAAATTTAGCAAGCGGTTTTGGAAGTTGTAAGCAATCTGACAGTTTAGGGAACATGAAAAATCTCTTGCCTTTTCACATTAGCCTCTTTGATTTGGAAAAGAGAGAGAGAAAGGAGAACGTGGCACACCACTGTTCCCGGTCATTGCAAGTTGTAGTGGCAAGCTAGTTTCTACAATCATGACCCCTCTCTAGGATAAGGCTTGCCAGCCCTGGCATTTGCATTTTCTATGTCATTGCGACGTATTCCTATGACACCTGTCAAGATGTCAAGAATGCCAGCGTGGGTGAGCAACGCCCACAAATGTGTTATAAACTCCACTCTGTTAGTCAGACTTTGGATATGCTCCTTCACGTTATCCAACGGTGCGATGTAGAGCAACATCTCTACCCAGAAATCTGCCAAGACCTTCCAGTAGGTGTGCTCCGTTCGAGTTGCTTCCCCAGATCACGCCCTTGTGGAAGATCTTCTCATTTGGTTCATGGTTCTGGCACACTTGCAGCTCTTTCAGAAAGTGATTCTGACAACATTGCCATAGCCTTGTACTTGTCCTGCTCACTTTGCACAAACCCAACCACTTCCTCTACGACCACCCATGATGTGCCATAGTAATTCCCAGGAAGAAGCTTTGGTGCAAAAACCACTAAGTATGCACAGTACTTGGACAGTTTTGTGGGAATGTCAAGAGGGCTGTAGAGTTTTCCCTGGGCATTTGCTCTTTCACAGTAATCTGTTGCTACGTACCAAGTCAAAATAATAAGCACATGCAGATTATTGTCCCTTTCCTGGGCGCTGCTTGTGTCAGTTTCTAGCTTCATCTCGTCATGCTTCCCACAAAATGACACCTATTCCACTGGACAGCAGTGATGATTCAGCATTTGTAAGGATACATTGCGTACATTCAAGGGACTGGAGCAGTGGCTCCTTCACTTCTGCAGGCAACTCTATCAGTTTCCCAGTACAAGATTTTACATGGGAGAACATACTGAAATAGGATCAACTGGGATTGGAGCGCACTGATTCAAATAATAGGTCCAGCCCAAGCTTGTTTTGCCAGTTGTATTCATTTTCTTGAGCCAACCAGTAGTGATATTTGTTTAAGATGGATGTACTGATCCTATAATAATATTGTAGGAGTCTCTTCAGTGTTCAGGCTTGCTGCTCAAAGACAGAGTGACAAGCCAAATACACTTTGCCCCCAAATGGTCGTCCAGTAAACCAGCAGTTGTAGAAATTCAAGCACTGCAAAGGATTCAAACATCAGTAGAGTGATGAATGTTGGAAATAGTCATGTGTGTCTAGATGCATGCTAGTGTCTAGGTTCATAGTATTTACTTTAGCTAAATTTCAGCATGGAGTAATAGGAGTAATAGGCTGATTAGTACGATAATATTCTGCGGTAATTAGAAGGCTATCACAGCCTGATTTGCAGCTTACATTTGGCTATATAAGTAGAAGAGAAAAACAGAAAAAGCTAAGCCTTTTCAGCCACCAAAATCAATTGTGCTCGTGTGTGTGAGTTCCTGGTGTCCTGCTAGAGGCATATTAGCCTTTCAATGAAAACAGCAGGGGTTATGGTGGTAGCAACATGTGACCAATTCCTGACAGGAAGAATGTTTGGGTGTATACTGTTGCAGTCTACCAGTGATGTTAATAGGATAGGTGCAATGCAGAATTTAAATTTGAAAACTACAAGAGGTATGATGCCAGAAACAAGGAAATTGGGTCGTGCTTATTTTCTAGCATGGTGACCATTAAGATTACTGAAATGAGTTGTCTTCGTGATTCTTCATTTTCTACTAGAGAATTCATCTGAGGTGGAGTTTGTTGATTTATGATCCAGATTACTAGCATGCTACATGCAGCTACCTTTGGACACTCAAAGTTAGCTTGTACTAAATAGATGAAGCTTTTCTGTTAGCTTACTCACCTGTTGCATGCATAGCTTCTTTTAGCCACTCAAGTTTTGAGTTACATGCATGCCTTGCCTATATGTATCATATCAAGAGAGGCATACATACTGTGAAATGGTGGTTCAGATCGTACCAGCGATCATACTGCAATTTGGATGGGTATGTTTCAAGTTTGGGCTGCATCTATGTAAGAATGTTCTTTTTCATTTGTGTGTGTGTGTCAAATAATGTGAGGCATAGATCGAAACACACAACAGAATCAGGTGATTTCACCTGCATTCCCACATTCGTGAGCGCAGGGACAAGGACGCAGATCAAATTCGATGCTGCTCGGCTGTGCAGTGCAACTGAATACAGTCTAAACTCTGCGAGGGAATCGAAGTCGTCGACTCAGATCAGATCTGCTGAGGCTACAAGGCTTCCTTACTCCTGCTGCGTCGCATCTAAACACTGTACTCACCTTGTTCGATTTGACTCAGACGGTCGAACTCCATCTGTACAACAGATTTTCAATCAGTCACGATTGAAATTTAATCCAAATAACCTCCATTTCTACATTCGTGAGTGCAGCCAAAGGCACAGGGACTACAATTGCACCCAGATCGAAATCCACACTACTCGGTTGTGAAAGACAACAATCCAACTGATGAATACAGTAAGGCTCTCAACACTCTGCAGGGAAACTGAAGCCGATTCAGCTCTGCTGAGACTAGAGTGCTTACTCCTGCGCCGCATCTCAACACTATACTCACCTTGTTAGATTCAAACCAGCATGGCTAGGTGACGAGGAAGGTGGGCAGTCATATCAATCAATATACATCATGTTTATTTGCTAATATTTATTTACAAAAACAAATACCGCTACACCTGTACTTTGTGATTGTAACAATAATAACAAAAGAACTTGGGAATTCAACTGAACTCCCACGACATGCATGTCACTGCTTAGTTAACTCCTTTAATTTGTTGTCTTAATCTGGTTTTGGGTAGCTGCACATAAAAAGGAACAACTTGGTTGATCCAATTCCTAGCTTTTAAAACAAGGAACCTTACCAGACATGTTTGGACAAAACGGATACAGGCAAACAAATGCTTATTTGTACCAACTCGCGTGCTATTGTATGATGATCTCATCCATCTAAACCGGGTCTCAAGCTGGTGTTTTGTCTTTGCACCATCTAGTTGCACAACTTTTTTATATATATAACTGGCGCATGTAATACTCAAGGAGCGTCCAAAACACATTGATTAGGACATGCTAAAATTATCGGCATTAGGTAGTTAGTCAATATCGATGGATTAAGTCTCACATATACAGCACCAAATGCCCAGTAATGACTGATGCCTCCACGATCAGGACTGAACCATATCATCAAAGACGGTCCACAAATATTCCTCCATCTCAATGCTGAACCACCCCATACCTGAAAATCAGGTGAACCATGCCATCCAGGGACAGAACAAGTGAATACACTTCAGTGGCCTTTTACGAGTTTATCCTTAGTCAGACACCTGACCCATTCCATCTATCAAAAAATAGCTTGTATGGACTGGTACAATCCATTGAAATCAACCAAACACAAGCATATTTCATCTACTTGCACCATCTCATCTTGGATGACCCCATTCAAAGTGAATCATCTCATGCATACATTGGAAGAAGGCGCAAATGATCTGGTCATTGAAACCAAGAAAAAGCTTTACTTGGGTGTTTTTTTTTCATCTTGTTTCGTGTTTAACTTGTGCGAGGAATGTTTGGATGAATTACTATAGATGAATTTCCCTTTCAGTATTGGAAGAAGATGTAATATAAAACTGCCAGATTAGTAGTTGCTCGAAATAAAAGGAAAAACAGAACATGCCGCCAAACAAAGTAGATAGTGTCTTGTATAAAAATCACAGGAATTCTAAACTACATGAATGATTGAAACCTACTACTTGTTTTCTAAACCAGCTAAAACCAAATGTCTAGTCATCGAGTCTCAAAATACTCCAAGGATTAAAATACAAGCCAAACCAAGCTTGCAGTGTTCTTTGAATAGGGGCAACCCAGCTCGATCTTCTGTAAATTGGGAGGAGAAACTGTAGGCTTTCTGAAGGAGGAAGAAGGCCTAGTTCTTCTATCAATTGGGAGGTGACTATTATCCTGTAGGATTTCTGAAGGGAAAGAAGGCAACACATCATCTGTCAACGGGAGCCTCATCTTGGCTAGAAATAAGAAGCAGAAAGACGGTGCGTACCTGACTTGAATTTACCTGTCTCAATGAAATGTATTTTGCTAATACTTTTTTTTTGGAAGCATATAATTATTCTCTTACTTTGCTACATGAACTATGTAAGTTTATATTGGCTTTTGGAGTAGTTTTGGTGTAAGAAATCATTACCTCTGCTATGGAGCTCAAAGTCATTATGTTTTTGAAACGAAATGATACAAAAATATTTAAATCTAATAGATAACAGACATTTGTGTTTTTGGATTGATTCAAGAAATACTAAAATACAAAAAGAAAATTCTGTACTAGAACCCGAATCCAATTCTTGTAAATGGTTGAACTTTTCCTAAGAGATGCTAAACAGTGAAAGTGATAATTAATATACTACTAATGAAGTGGGCGGTGGGCCTACCTGTTTTGTGGCTAGATTAGCATATTGCCTCATAACATCTTCTTTCCAGGTGGATCATCAACACATGGGTACTATGCAGCAGCAATTGGGAAATGCAACATCTACCTCACATCAGCTCAGAAATCTTTGGAAGAGCCCTAGGGGGACAGTGACCCGTATCGAGGTACTGGCATTAGTAGCCATCCTCCTGTCCTTCACCCTTGCTGCCTTTGGATCCTGTCGCCGCTGGTCCAATCATTGGATCATCCAAAAGGGCTTCTTTGCTGCAAACGCGCTCTCTCTGTCTCTTGGGACATACAGCATTGGTCTAATGCAATCTTCGTCAGTGAAGAGCGAGATGTATCCCATCTGGGCTGTGTCCTTACTCACCCTCTTCGGCTCCGTTGACTCAATCACCTCCTACAATGGGCTTGACTACAAGAGCCCGTTGTTCAAGGCACTATTTCAGCTTTGCCTCTACTGTGGGTATGTACTGCTGATAAGTATCTCAACCATGTCTAGTGATGTTGGTAAAATAGCCATTGGCGTGCTCTGTGCCATCACTTTTGTCAAGGGCTTTCATAGGTCACTAGCGTTCGTGCTGCCAAGCAGAATTCGGAATATCCTCAGAATAGTTCCTACCAAAAGGTTTTTCACAGAGTATGTTGATTACATGCAAGAGGGCCTAGGCCAGGCCAGGAACTTGGTTGTCGAATTGCCTGAGGACGAGGTTGACATTAATGGATTACCTATTATGAAATATGGCGATGGTGAATCTGATATTGGTGTACCCACAGGCATAATTTGGCAATCCAAAGGTGAAGAGCTAGAATCAGATCTCAGTAACTGCAAGAGTGTGTGCCTCTCCTTAGCTCTATCCCATTTGTTGCAGCAGCACGCCTTTGGGTTGAACCGTGTGCAACAAAATTATTCCATGAGTGACGTTGGTGGTTCCGACTTGAAATGGCTTTTGCTAGAGAGGGATGGGATCTTTGGCTATGATTGGGCCTTCAAGCTGATTGAGGTTGAGTTGGCTTTTACATACGATGTCTTATTCACTAGCAATGCATTTCTTCAACATTATCAGGCAAAAGCTGCAACCATCTGGACATTTGTGTCAGCCATGGGTATATGTTCTGTTGGAGTAGTGGCTACCGTGCCTGGGTTGAGAAGCAGCAGCGACCGTGCTGCTCCAGACACCATTATTGTGGACAGCACAGCAGCAGATGTGGTCATTACTCTCGTCGTCCCTGGTGTCCCTGGTTTTTCTGCAATTTTTTTTTTTTTTTTTTTTTTTGGTTTTTCTGCAATTGTTGCAGGCATTACGCTGCTGGACCTCTAACTGGGCAAGAGTTGGGCTCGCCCTTAACTTATATATATAAACGTGGTAGGCTGAATGTTGGCCGTTCAATTGTCGACCGTCAGATGAGATTGAAAGCCTTCTTTACAAGGATCAACTGGTTTGACAACAAGCTGTGGCAGGAAAAGCTGGGACAATACTCGGTGCTTGAGTCCACCAGCATGAGGAGAGGGTGCAATGTGCCATGGCCTATTGTCCGTATGTACCTATTCGACACCAACCTTGCAAGGATGCTTGGAATTCAGTACATACAGAAAGCCTTGTCAGAATTGTTGTGGGGTAGCGGTAGGACCACACAGGGTGCTGTTGGGTTGCACCCTGATGTAAAGGAATCTGTTGCTAATGCCCTTGGCGAGATCGTGCATGGCCGGTGACTGAGGTCCTATGTCGCCCTTGCTCTCTGCACGGGGGCTGGAGCTTTTGTTCTTATCATCAGTAGGGGAAGAATCAGGCCACACTGTTTCTCGAGACGACCCTTCATTCATTGGGACAGGCATGTACTACCAGGTATACATCTGGATGTTCCATGTTGCAACATGCTACTGCAACCTAGCGCAGCTCAAGAGTGGTGGTGGCAATGGCAGGGGCACCTTGTTCTCGGACGATGACATTACGAAGAAGAATCACCCTATCAAAGTACTGTGCTTACCTGTCAGTCTCTGCACCACAATTGCTCCCAGGAGATGAAAGGTGGGCCAAGCGAGTCCATGGTCAAGTCATGCTGGACGCGAGGGATGCTCTCCGTGGTGCCACAGACAGGTTCGAGGCGATGGAGAGAGGGGAGGCGCGGTCTAATTCTGTGGGCTACTTCTGGGGAGGCATCAACCTCAGGAAGGCGTCTCGGCGATGGAGGCGCCTGAGAGCTGGGACATGCTTGCAGATTTCTGGGTCCGCGCACTCCTGGAGGCTGCACCATCGGACAATGTGGACGAGCACATCCGGCACCTCTCGCGGGGTGGCGAGTTCATCACCCACCTCTGGGCGTTCCTGTACCACACCGGCATCGTCAAGTGGCAGCTCCATCAGGAGGGCAAGGCAAGTGACCGTGACAGTGAGTGAGCAACTCTTGCTGCATGCTTAGCTTGTCATCTTCCATTGTGTTTGCCTAGCTATATATATCTAATGTTGCTGCTATATTTGTCAATTTTCCTGAAATTTGCCTTACAAAGGATCAAATGTTCGATGAGTGAACAAACCTTAATAATGGTAGGTATCACTATATTCGAGGTGTTATTTCCCAAGATGATATCAATGTATGCAAGTCTTAGTACTCATGACAATTGTGCTGAAATGATGTCAAAGTCAGTTCCTGCTACTATGTTTAGTTGGCGTTACAGTTTAGTCCATGAGATTTTACAGCACATGGTGATCATTAAGATTATTGAAGGAGTCGTATTCATGAAACTTCATTTGCTACATGAAGAGAATTCATCTCAAGGTGGAGTTTGTAGATTTCTGGATCCGAATTACTAAAGCATCCTACATGCACCTACATTTGGACACTGTAAATTAGCTTGTACTAAAATCGATGAGGCGTCTCTGTTAGCGTGCATACTCACCACCGGTTGCATGCATAGCTCTCTTTTAGCCACTCAAGAATGTTGAGTTACATGCATACCTAGCCTATATAATCCAGTTGAATGTATTTACAGACAACACATTAGCAGAACTATTTCTATGTTTGACTCGGCTGCAGTTGTAATTCACTTTCGAGATGAATTAGCCAGTTATTCTAAATCTCTTGGTTTTTTGTATACCTCTAGTGACATATTGGATAGGACGATTACCTTTGTGCGTTCATGGCTTTTTTTGCTGAAGGAATTTGCACACAAATCGGCGTCTCTCGTGATTGTGATCACATTTATTTGCCAGTTGTTTCCTAACATATGAATTATCCTATTGGTATTGAAAGTAGACAAATTCTAGCATAAAAAGTGCATTTTTACCGGTATTTCCTCAAAATGAAAGGGGAAAAGAACATAGTGCTAAACATAGTTGTGTTGTATAAAAATCAGTAACAGACAAAGAATTGTGAAACCGCAGTCACCTAGATCAAGTAAATCCTTACAGGAAGGTGACAATCAAACAACATGATTAAAAAAAATAGTTGACAATTATAACATCAAGCATAATTCATTTTGCTTTATAGAAATAGCAGCTAATATATGTAGAAGGAGGCATACATACCCGAAAAAATGGTGGTTCAGAAATGAAGGTTTGTTGATGCAATGTAGCATCAGCATCATCAGAAGCAAGATGCATAATCCTTATGGGAAGGAGACTGATTTCTTTCAGCAAGACCCAAGTGTGTTAACGCCGACCTGTGTGTCAGATTGCCGGCATGTGCATTTGTCCTTTTTAGTAGAGACGAAGCGTCCGTGCCTAGTGCCGACTCCACGGCGTAACACCAGCAGAAACAAGTTGAGCACTGTCCAAGAGAAGTGAATAGAAAACGCATTGCACTTAACCGGATTCTTCAGAGCAGCCATCGCAGTCACCATCTGAACTGAGTCCATCATCAGAGTTGTTTGGCTCCGTCCATCTGTACAACAAACAGATTTTTCAATCACCACTCCTGATATTTAATCGAAACAACCTACAACGATAGAGGAAAAAAGAACCAGCAATCATACTGCAATTTGGATGGGTACGTTTGGACTGCATCTCTGTTGCAAGCATGTCTTCTTTCTTTTGTCAAATGTCAAGAATAGATCGAAACACACACAACGGATGAATCAAGTGATTTCACCTCCATTTCCACATTCGTGAGTACAGGGACAAGGACCAGATCGAATTCGATGCTACTCAGCTGTGCAGTGCAAGTGCAACTGAATACAGTCTGAACTCTGCAGGGAAATCGAAGTCGATTCAGATCAGATCTGCTGATGCAGAAAGGCTTCCGTACTCCTACGACGCATCCCAGGTGTGAAGCATGGCGATACACTGTACTCACCTTGTTCGATTCGACTCAGCGCGGCAAGGGAGAAAGCCAGCATACCAGGGACGGACGAACTCTGACGAGCCAGCGAGGCGGGCGGAGGGCTAGTCGCCGGCGGCAGCAGCCAAATCCGCCCGTTTGCGCGCGCGCGGAGAGGGAGGCCGGCAGCGACGCTAGCTCGGGCTCTGCCGCTCCGCGCTCTGTGCCACCACCGGACTTTGTGCTGACCGTTGCCATGCCGTGCTCGCCGGCGACGACGACGCCGAGCGGCGAGGATGTCCCACCTCAAAAGTGAGTTTGGGCCGTTACCAAGGCAGGCTTCTTTCTCCTGGGCTGTCTAGCTTTGTTACCATTTTCATGTGGCAACGGCCCAAACCCACTTTCAGGTGGCAAAAACACAAGTGAATACGAAGTTGCATGCGGGCTGAGTGTTTTTTTATTTTTGAGTGGAGGCTGGCTGTGTTTGTTTGGTATGAACTGTGTTTAGCTTAGAGATGGTGATGGGCCAAATTCACGATGTCCAGCAGCATACATAGGTTTGGGCCATTGGGATGGGTTCGATCACCAGCCAGCAAGAATAAAAAGGAGTTTCGTTCTAGAAAAGAAGAATAAGGTCCAGCTAGATCATTTTTTCAGTACGAAAAAATTGCTCAAATCTTTAAAACGATAGTATAAGAAATTAGTTTGTTGAAAAGTTTGTTGTAATCTTTTGCCAAAACAAAGTTTGTTCTAATCTTAAAAACTATATAAACATCGAAAGAATCTAAAAATCTTGTATTAGATTAGAAGAATGCAACTTTTATGTTTAGATTTGTATCTAATACACTTGCAAAATCTCACACAATTGAAGGTTTTAACAATACATCTCATAATAAATTAGTGGTGAAATATATGCATCAAAAATTGTGTAAAGCTAAATGTGACAGTATTTGTGACCGGAGGAAGCAATACACAATATACATGCAGTAGCAATGGCGAGTGAAATGGAGCTTGGGTGTTATCATTATTCACCGGATGTTAATTGTGAAAGTCAGTACAAAGATGAAGACTCGCATGTCCTCTTTGAAAACGATGTCTTTCAACCCTGATTTTTTTCGCTTATATTACTAAGAGCTATTTATAGGGCTCCGGCTTCATGTTGAGCACCTTCTCTAGTTATGCTAAAACCGCTTTGAGAAAATGTTTGAAAATGAACGGTTTGATAATAATTAACTGTAGCCTTTTTATGATCAGTTTATTAGAAACCTCACTTTTTTAGCTCTACCACCTTGACATCGTCAAGCCCAAACTTCATAGCTAGCCTCATAAGATCAAAAGTAATTAGCAACAGTATACTAGCTACTAGTCTCTCCTTTATTTTCTTAATATATGATGAAGCGTAGCTCTCCTCCACTTTCACAAGATCAAAAGAAGTGCACTACGTATGCGGATGCCATGGATAGATACTTGTCAGTTGTCACAAAAAATATAATTAATCATTGGATGCACTACCCGGCCGGTAGTATATCCCAAAAGAAAAAAGGTCACATACACACGTACACATATTATTCGAATGAGCACACAAAAAATGCATAAAAATTAAAGCACGCAATCTATCGGAATGGAGGGAGTAATCTTAGCCGCATCCAATCAAATACCTAACACACCTATCATGTCCAATACATATGTCACAAGAGCGATCGAGCACTAGCAAACAAGGTTTAAGCACGGCCAATAATTGAGGTTCGTTCATCGACTTATCTTGGCTACACATATAATATATATATATATATATTATATAAATATAATGGGAAAGGAAAGCAGTATAATCACACATCGTGCACGGAAAGTGTTACAACTTTGTTTTGCTCCATCAGAAGACATATTGACGGCACAACTTTATTGCAGGTGATGGCAGACAGCCGGGGCCCATGGGCTTTGCGAAGCAGCAAGCACGGATACGTGGGCCGCGGAGGTGTGTAGTTCAGACCAGCTCGTGGGCTCAGAAGGTCGTGGACGACAGGAAAAGCGTCGAGCTTTCTAGCGGATGCGTAATCATTTTTGGCGATCTAGCTCTCGTTGCTTTCCTTTCTTTTTTTTTTTTTTTTTTGTCTTTTTTCCCTCCCTTGATCTTTTTCTTTTTTTCCTAAAAAAGATCTTTTTCTTTCTTTTCTAAAAAGACCTTTTCTTTAATTTCAGGTTGTGGATCAAATAGCAGGAGGGAAATAATGAATGCTCGGTGAGTATATATATTGAGTTTTCAGCAAGAATGACATCCAACATGGGCACCGGTGCTTCTACATGCGTAGGTGCCGGGAATTTTTGTGAACTCGGCATCGCCTACAACGTAGGCACCGGTGCTAAAACACTCTTTCTTCAGCATCGTCGAAACACACATTGTGGCTAGTCTTATACTCCCTCCGTTCTTAAATATCTATCGTTTACGTTTTTTTTAGGAAACAACGTCAATTAAATATATACTAAAAATATTTTATTTATAGCATATAATTAATATCATTTGAAAGATCTTTGAATCTAGTTTTTTAATAAATTTATTTTTTAAGACATAAATGTTACACCTATCTTCAACAAATCGAGTCAAACTCGTGGCTCGCACACCAATGGCAACAGATAAAAAGGGACGGAGGAGTACTACGTAGCAGCTAGTAGAGCCAGCAATACGTACTGTCTATTTTGTTTTGCTTCTACTAGTTGTGCAGTATACATTATACGTAGTCCATGAGTAGAAGCAATTCCATTTCCATGTATGCATTGCATCCCATGAACAGGAACAGGAACATTGCACTGCAGGTAGCTTGAGCCTGCATGGCCATATACAACAAAAAGGATGCCAATGATTGGCAGTAGGCGGGTCCTTGTTTATACTCCTACTCTACTACTCTACATAGTAGGGCCAAAACCAGTCAGTCACACGTTACAGGCTTCTTCAGTTGTTCTACGACCATGCTGCATGCAGTACAGGTATAGGAGTACACACACTGTCTGTCCTATTGTCCTGTTCCTGTACTTACGTTTGAATCGGCCATTGCCAACAACGATTGGGTCCGACAGTACAAGGGACGACAGGACAGGACCGGACCGGAGCACTACAGCAAACAGTCTCTTAACGGGTCACTGCTCGTGTCCATCTTGAGCACAAACCAGAAATTCAAGTGAAATGAAATCAGTAGCCGGCCTGTCGACAACATTCTACAGGACACGATGATTGGGTTGGCTTTGGAACGGCGCGGTTTGTCTGCCAGCTGCCTCATATCAGGCCCGGGACACAGACGACAGAGTGTCGGCATGGACTCACCACTCCATGCATCTTTCCATCATTCTTTGCCAGACAGCTACCGTTTCAGGTGGATGGATGATATTGCCCCCACTTTTAAAAGGCAAAAAATATGAATGCCACTCCTCTCATGTGTCAGTTTCAAATTATACAAGTTCTTTTAACTTTTTCTCAAACGCACGTAGCTTCTACAATACATATAGATATAGATTATGTCGAGAAAATAAAACAGCTAAAAGATTTGAGATCGATACTCCCTCCGGTCCAAATTATAAATTGTTATAGCTTCTCTCTCTCTATATATATAGCCTTTTTTACATATCTAGATATGTCTTTTTCTTAGGAAGATATGTATTACGTGTAGACTAGATGTACAGTAAAAGTTATGCACATAGAAAAGTTTGAGCGATGCATAATTTAGAATGGAGGGAGCAAGTACCTTTGTTTACATGTATTACGTGCAGTGGTGCCTTTGTTTGCTTGTAGACATGCATGAGCACCATGGAATATGCAAATTGGTATTATTGCAGGCACCATGATTATTATTAATTACCCTTTTGATGTAAAGGGAATAACAATCAATAAAGGTTCATATAGTTATGTGATCGTCAACAATAATAAGATAAAATAATGCATGCCATGCTATTGGGTCGTTGAATGAACTAGATTTCACTCCTTGTTTCCTTTTGTTTGGAACAGGTGAACCGTACGTGCAGCATTACAATTCTTATATATATATATAAAATGATTTAATCTTGTGTTGATACTAACTGAATCATACTATCATTATTGCTGAAAGTCAACACTATTCAAGAGGTAACTTTAGAGCTTTTTTTTTGGTGGAAGAAACTGTTTTAGGAGCTAGTAACTACTCCTATTGTTGCGAGTAACCTAATTAATTCAGTCGGATTTCATGCTGCCGGACCCACCCATGACATGAGGGCGACACTAGGGATAACAATAGCCGTATAGTTGTAACAAGCACTAAAAAAAAGCTTCTCTTAAGGGTGGTCATCTTTTTTTCTTTTTCTCGAATACGTAAAAGATTTGCACATCATTATATTTAAGGGTGGTCATCTTCAGCTCGTCGCTCTCAAAATCCAATACCGTATCTATACTATGTACATGAAGCTTGTCTTTTGACGCGCTGATTTTTTAAGGGGTGGCTCAATCTAAGGCCGCGATTGTACTAATTTCTCCTTAATCTGTCGTAATCAGTCGTGCGTGCCTTTTTCTGTTGTCATGCAATGCCAATCCAATCATCATCATATCATGCATGTCTAGTGGCAGTCCACACACACACACAGCTGCTAGCTCGTCGTTTTTGCACCACTGCCGCTCTGATTTCAGATGTTGAAATGGACCTTGGAGCTGCTGGACCATAGACACATTCACACACATACACACATAGAAAAAGTACAAAATACACCTCGATCAGGACCGCTGATGAGACCTTAATGGAGAGTAGTACATACTAGCCGGAGCCCCCGCGCTTCGCGCGGGTTGATACTTAAGTATGAGGAGTGCTTTGTTGAAGTTAAAGTAATTACATGTTATATTTTTGGGTTTTAAATAAATACAGGGCAAACAGGGAAATATATTATTTAGTATTAATATGACTCTGCCAAGTAAACTAATTTTATAATTAATATGGCTCTGCAAACATTAGCACCAAATAATGGGATGATGATAATATGAAAATATATAGCATGGTTTTAGAAGAATTACGGAAGTGGAATCATGCGGTTCGAAGTTAGGATGGCGGAGATTTGATTTTTCAAATATTTATTATGAGAAAGATATACACAACAAAACCTTGGGAAATATTTATGGAAAATGGTAAAAGCGCCCGCGCTTCGCGCGGGTAGATATAGCTGTTAAGGAAGTAACTGAGATAGTACAATGTGTGTAAATAAATAGAGGTATAGTAAGCACATCTGAATGGCCATGTGCTTAAGAAATACAGGACGTTGGGTTGAATCATGCAAATTGGAGTTTGAACAGATATGAATTTTCAAAGTTTATTTATGAAAAGTAAATATGGCTCATAAACTTGGAAATTATTTCTGAAATTTGGTAAATACAACTGAGGAAATTGCATATTTCTCTGGGTCATGCGCCGATCTGCTGGACCATGTGGTTGCTTTCGTGGTTCACGTGCATCATATCCATCCGTTTAGCAAAGGAGAGAAAGGGTGGTGTTATTGCCCCGTGGGCCCGTGATGGTGAGGTGTCACGCCACCATTGGATGGAGCGACGTGGCCAGTGCCGGGCCTTGGGTGCCGTCCTGAGCTGCGTGAGCTGATGTCCATGTCTGTCTTCTGTCCGTCCCCTGTTCCTCTCGGCAGAGAGAAAATAGAAAAAGAAAAGGGGGAAATAAAGAGGGAAGGAGAGGGATGGAGGAAGCAGCATGGCTCGGTGGCCGGCGGCGGTTCTCGGCTCGGTGAGCTGCGCGTGGGCAGGGACTGCGACGTGGTGTGGGCAGGCGGGAGCGTATGGCGGCCGTGGGCTGCGGCAAGTTGGTGCTGGAGCGTGTGACGGCGAGTGCGCGGCTGGTTGCCGTGGGGTGGAGCGGGGGCACGACGGGGAGCTAGCCTGAGCATCGACGGTAGAGGACGGGTGGGCGACGCTGAAGGGTGGAGAAGGCGTGCAGCGACGCTTGCGGCGGCGTATCGGGCGTAGAGGTTGCAGGGACGGTGCCTTCGCTGGTCTATGTGGAGGATTGGGGAAAGTTCCTGTGGAGGATTGGGGAAAGTTCCAGAGAAGGCTGCAGTGGAATGGACGGCCGGGAGCGCTTCGTCGGTCGATCGGACGGTGCACGGAGCTTTACTGTAGCTGTACTCACGAAAATCACTGTAGTTGTACAGTGCCCGAGATCCCAGGTTTAAAAGAGAGTTTATAGATGAGTGCCAATAAGCATCAAGATAGTGATATATTTTATAATTAATTTAATAATATTTATTAGGTGTCGTAAATTAATAGCTACAAGTTTCTTTATGGGCGAGAAAAATATTAATAATAATAGAGTGACCACTGTGGGCGTGTGGATGCTGCACGCAACTTTCACAAAAGAAACAGTAGTCCGGACTCAAAGCTATTAGAAAAACAGGAATATGAAGTAGTATACCACTATATGTTGAAACTTCTCCATTGATGTAAAGCAGCGTTACTGTGAGCCGCGAACAGAAATTCCGCTGTGCAATGACAACACCACCTGTAACAGCAAATCATTAGAACCGATGGACTGATGATCAGCTACCCTGAGATGGCGAATGCATGCATGCATGGTTCAAGGGTCTATTTCAGGTTCAGATCCATGATTGCGTTGTCACTGTGCGGCAAGTGCATCACAACTACTCCATCCAGCTGAGCTGCAGAGCACACACAACATAGTAGGCCTCCATTTCCACATTCGTGAGTGCAGGGACAAAAAGAGACCCAGATCGAATTCGATGCTACTCGGGTGTGCAGCGCAACTGAACACTCCCTCCGTCCGCGTTTAAGTGGACGTTTGCACTTCAAAAAATTTCTGAAAATAACCGGTCACATGCAGACAGCAGAGCATCCAGGCGCACAGTTTTGACAGGAGCAGGAGGTAACAGAATTAAAAAAAAAAACGAGAAACAGATCCTTGTGACTCCTCCGTCCACTCGTTCACTGATTTTATCAATTTAAAAAAGGAAAAGCAGACGTCCAGCCAAGCCTGGATCCTTCGAAAGGTTTGGGTTCAGGAATCTTCGGTGGGCATGAGAGCTCAGGAGTCTGGAAATCAGACTGAACTTCTAGGGGCATTATTGTAATTTTACATATGTCCTTGGTATTTGTGCCTAGACCTAGACGTCCACTTAAACGCGGACGGAGGGAGTACAGTCTGAACTACAGGGGAATCGAAGTCGATTCAGATCAGATCTGCTGAGGCTAGAAGGCTTCCTTACTCCTGCTGCGCCGCATCTAAGTGTGCGGCGAGAGGTGATACACTATACTCACCTTGTTCGATTCGACCCAGCATGGCATACCGGGGACGGACGAACTCCAGCCAGCGAGGCGGGCGGTGGGCTACTCGCCGGCGGCAGCTGCCACATCTGCCCGTTTGCGCACACGCGACGAGGAGGGCCGGCAGCGACGCTAGCTCGGGCTCCGCCGCTCCACGCTCTGTGCTTCCAACGGACTTTGTGCTGACCGTTGCCATGTCGCGCTCGCCGGCGACAGCGAGCGGCGAGGAGCTCCCACCTGAAAGTGAGTTTGGGCCGTTATCAAGGCAGGCTTCTTTGTCATGGGCTCATGGGCTGTCTGGCTTAGCTAACATTTTCATCATGTCAGAACGGCCCAAACCCACTTTCATCATGTGAGTTGGGCTGTGTTTGTTTTCGTGTTTTTTTTGAGTGTTGGCCGTGTTTGTTTGGTATGAACTGTGTTTAGCTTAGAGATGGTGATGGGCCAAATTCAAGATGTCCAGCGCACAGGCCCACCAACAGCAGCATACATAGGTAAAACTGGGCCTTTGGGGTGGGTTCGATCACCAGCCAGCAAGAATAAAAAGGTGTTTCTGAAAAAAAGAAGAATAAGAGGTCCAGCTAGCTCATTTCTTCATTAGGCCCAAAAAAACACGCAAGATTTGCTCAAATCTTAAAAGAATTAGGATTTTTTTAAAAATATTAGTTTTAAAAACATGACGCTTAGAACAAAGTTTGTTGTAATCTTTTGACAAAAAAAAAAAGCTTGTTCTAATCTTAAAAACTGTATAAACATCAAAAGAATCTAAAAATCTTGTATTAGATTAGAAGAATGCAACTTTTATGTTTAGATTTCTATCAAATACACTTGCAAAATCTCACACCAATGAAGGTTGTAACAATACATCTCATAAGAAATTAGTGGTTAAATATATGCTTCAAATATTGTGTAAAGCTAAATGTGATGAGTATTTTTACCGGAGGAAGCAATACACAATGTACATGCAGTAGCAATGGCGGGTGAAATGGAGCTTGGATGTTATCATTCACCGGATATCAGTACAAAGATGAGGACTCCATGTCTTCTTTGAAAACGATGCCTTTCGACCCTTTGGCTAGCTCGATCTAAAACCTTGAGTGTTTTTGCTTATTATATTATTATAAGAGCTAGTTTCGTAGGGCTCCAGTTTAATTCATGTGGAGCAGCTTCTATAGTGAAGCTAAAACCGCTTTGAGAAAACGTTTTTGATAACAATTAATTTTGAGGTTTTTATGAGTTTAGAAACCTCACTTTTTTAGCTCTACCACCATGACATCGTCAAGCCCAAACTTCACAGCCTCACAAGATCAAAAGTAATTAGCAGCAGTATACTAGTAGTCTCTCCTTTATTTTCTTAATATAATAAAGCGTAGCTCTCCTGCATTTTCACAAGATCAAAAGAAGTGTACTACGTATGCGGATGTCATGGATAGCTAGTTGTCACAAAAAAAAAAATATAATTAATCATTTGATGCACTACCCGGTAGTATATCCCCAAAAGAAAAAGATCACATACACACGTACGCAGATTATTCGAATGAGCACAAAAAAGTGCATAAAAATTAAAGCATGCAATCTATCGGAATGGGAGTAATCTTAGCCACATCCAGGCCTCGTTTAGATGGCAAAATATTTGCCAAAAACTTCCAAGTTTTTCCACTCTTTCCCCATCACATCACATTAAATACACCAAAAGTAGGTAAAAAACTAATCACACGGTTCTTAGTCCATGATTGAAAAATGTTTACCAAATACAAAGCGAAAGTGCTACGGGGAGTGCTACAGGAGTTGGAATAGTGCTTTTGGCAAATTTTTAGCCATCTAAACAAGGCCCCAATCAAATACCTAACACACCTATCATGTCCAAGCAGTCCAATACATGCCACAAGAGCGATCGAGCACTAGCAAACAAGTTTTAAGCACGGCCAATAATTGAGCTTCATCGACTTATCTTGGCTACACATATATAAATATAAATATATATAAATATAATGGGGGCAGCGCAAGGTGGAGGAAACGGTGGGGGCTACGGCGATCTTGGTGGAGGGCGAGGAAGAGCGGGGTCTAACCCCGGTTTCAATCCGGTTTTGAGCCGGGTTTCGAGAGGACGTGGCCGTGGCTATGGCTATCACCGCGTGGACGCGGGCGCGGCAATGGTTTTGGCGGTCGTGGATATGGTGGCCACGGCGGCGGCAGCTACAACAATGGCTACCGGGGCTTTTACGCTGGGGCGTGGACATCGTCCATCGTCGGCGGAGGCGGCTATGGTGGCGGTCGAGGGCAAGGAAGGGATTACGGTGCTCGCTACCCTAACCAAAGATGGGGACATGGTGAGGGCCAGCACAGGGTCCCTTCGCCACGGCGGGCATGGCTGGCCATGTCGTGAATCCGAAGGTCTTGGCCACCAACCGGGTGATGGGAGGGCGCGAAGAACACCCGGCTAACACCGGTCCTCCCCCCAAAGAGGAGGCTGCCAACGTTCTTCAGCGGGCCCGGCCCGGGCAGCCGGCCCCGCGGCAACATGCTAACGCCGCCCGGCCCGGCGTGGGTGGTGTTGTCCATCCCTGCGGCTCACCAACCTCGCTCGAGGTTGCAGGTGGGCAGGGGGGGTGTTGCGTCGGCAACTCCTTCTGCGATGATGGTGGACACCAATCACGCTGCAGCTCCGGAGATTCCGAAGGTGATAATCCCATCAGCTCCTGAAGTAAGTAAAAGTCTAGACATCCCAGAGTCATCTGAGAAAGGGGCACAGAAAAATAAAGGCAAACCTTATTGCTACCGTTGTCATACCAAAGGGCATACAATTCATGAATACCTTTGTTATTCTCTGCTGTGAAATATGTTTTGGAGATCATGCAACTAAGCTCTGTCGAGAATGTTAAGAAATCTAATACTAATGCAATTCCTTGCGGGTATGCTGTGGAAGGTTTAGGTTTCTATTACATTCCAGTGGCTCAAAGTACAAAAAATAATGTGGAAGGTAAATTTGCCTTGGTACGTGTTATGGAAGGTTCCTTTCTTGTCCAAGAATTGGCGGTGGAGGCTGGAAAAACTTCTACGACCACAAGAATCATAATTGGGGAATTGAGGCGAAGGGCAAAGACTCTTTTTTGTAATTAATTTTCCATCGGCTAGCCTCTCTTGGATACTATGGTTAACTGGGGCACGATGGATGCTAAGGATGTGAAAGGCAAGATTCGCTTTGAAAAAGGCACTGATAATGATGTTTTTAAGTATGAGATAGACAAAGTGTGGGTACAGTTCAGAGGACTACCTAAAGAGTTCAGAAAATTCCCAATCATTTGGGCGGTTGGAACTATCTTAGGTGTACCATGAGCTGTTGATATGATTTTTACTAATACCACTGGCAGATCAAGAATGAAAGTAGCAGTGCTGGCACCTAATCTTATCCCTGATTTAGTGGATATTGTTATTGGTGACCATGTATATGAGCTACAGTTTAGGGTTGAGGAGGATAATCCTACTGGTGAGCCATAGCTAATCGATATGGACTCTACCAAGGAGGGTGATCCAAAGGAAAAAGAGCCCGAGGGGGGAGATCCTAAAGATGGAGCCCCCAATGAGAAACCTGCAGGGGAGACGATGGATATAGATCGAGAGCCGAAAGACGACCTTCCTCCTGGTAGTGGTGCCCCTGCTCACGGCCAGCAGCAAGCCGCCAAGGACTCAAGGAGGTGGCTAAGCTGGCGGATGCAGGAAACCATACTACCACTCAAAGCAAGTCCGGGAAGCTAGTCAATAAACCCGTAGTGTTGCTCTCTCAGTCAGGTGCAGCTTTGACTAGTATTGAGGTGTGCAAAGCCACCAAGGCATCCTCCAAAATTGACTCTGGGATAGTAGACAACAGTAAAGCTGATGGGATTGCATCTCCTACGAGGATGAGCAAGAGGATTGCCTCCACGGTGGATCAGGACTCCACAGAGAAAGCATCAAGGCTCAAAGCAAGCAAAAACCTCGATTACTCACGGACAAAGGTAACTCATCACAACCTAGCTCCTTTATTACAAGAAATGATGCTTCTTTATGTTCTTACGCAAATTCGATAGGTATTGTTTTTGGGGACAATGATAAGGATATTTTTAATTCTTTAAAGAGTTTAAGAGACATAGAATTTAATAGATTAAGAGATGATGCCAAGAATAGAGGAGAAAATGTTGAGAGAATAGGCGATGCTTCTCTTGTTTGCTCCAATGACGATAGCGTAGATTTGGAAGCACTCAACTTTATTTGTTCAGAAATAGTAGAGGGATTAGGTGATGGGGGCTGTGATCCTTTGTGTCTACAAACCCCTATATCACCTATATCACAGAAGCACCGAGCTCACCCTCGTCAAAAGATTAAAAAAAATAGTAAAAATAAAAATAATAAAAAATCGAGTTAAAATGAAAGGTATCTTCTAGAATTGTAATGGTTTTGCTGATAGTAAAAAGTATAGATTTTTATCAGATTTAACAAGGGAGAAAGGTCTAGATTTCATTGCCTTATCGGAAACTGGTAGAGCTAGCTTTCCTCAAACCACACTAAACACTATACGTGCTGGTAGAGACTTTATTTGGCATTGTATGGCTCCACAAGGTAGATCCGGTGGCATTGATCTTAGGCGTCCACTTGTCAACTTTTGATATTGGAGAAATAGAGGAAGGTGATTTTTTTATTCGGTTCAAACTAAGGAATAAAGAAGATGGCTTTATTTTTAATTTAATTGCAGTCTATGGACCAGCTCAGGCAGATCATAAATCTAATTTTTTGTCGGAGGTAGCGAGTATGTTCAAAGGATGTTGTACCTATCATTATAGGTGACGACTTTAACATTATTCGTAGACCAGACGAGAAAAATAATGACAATTATAATGACAGACGGCCTTTTTTATTTAATGCAGTAATTGACGCTTTTTAAACCTCCGAGAATTAGAATTGTCTGGAAGGAAATATACTTGGGCCAATAATATGCCAAACCAAACTTTTAAAAAATTAGACAGGATTTTAGTTTGTACAAAATTGGAGTCAAATTATGCTCATTCCACAGTTCATGCTCTCGAGAGAGAGATTTCGGACCATACACCTCTACTTTTCTCAACTAATAAATCGTCCTCAATTTATCAGCCACAGTTTAAGTTTGAACTTGGGTGGTTGTTAAAGACGGTTTTCGTGAGATGGTGGCAGAGATATGGCAAAATACTACCACTTTCGGTTCACCCATAGAAAGGTGGCAAACGAAAATTAGAAGACTCCGTCAACACCTTAGAGGATGGGCGAAACATGTTAGTGGGGTATACAAGAAGGAAAAGTCTAATCTTTTAGATAAGTTGGATGAGCTTGATAAAAAGGCGAGAAAATGTTTTACTAAGTGATTCGGAGAGGGATTTAAAACATGTGTTAAATGAAAGACTGGCTGATTTGCTTAGAGAAGAGGAACTGAAGTGGTACCAATGGGCTAAGGTAAAACATTTGTTGGAAGGTGGCGTCAACACAAAATTTTTTTCATCTAGTAGCCAATGGTAGGCATAGGAAAACTCGTATTTTCCAGCTTGAGGATGGCAATAACATAATAAGCTGGTGATGCTCGGCTTAAGGAGCATATTACAAGTTATTACAAAAATCTGTTTGGTCCACTTTGTTGGTATAAATTAACGCGAACGAGAGAAATCCGCAAGTGCACGGATACCGATGTAGCTTTCACCGGGAGTATTCAGTATCGATTTCCACGGGGAGCGTGAAGTGTACTAGAAAGGTTTAGAACGTCCTAAGATAATAATGGTAATGATGTGGAAGAGAGGGGTTAAGTTTTCTAAGTATTCTAATGAGATCTATATGATCAAAGGCTCACTCTACTTTACTTACGTCGAACAACGGTACCGTCGATCCTCGAAAAAGACGGGAAAGGGTGATCGGGGAAGGCCGCCAAAAAGCTCTACGAATCACCAACCCGAACGTGGTGGATTACAAAGACCTGACAGGGCTGTCACCCCTAGGGCTACCACAACTAACCGTGGGATTGGGCGCAAACTCAGGTAAACTCTAGTCTAGACACCACGTCTACACTATCGATTACTACTCTAGCCACGTACGATAACTAGAGCACTCAATACGAGCGGAGATCCAGTAAATATAGTAAAGTAAGAACTGAAAGTAATTAAATAGAATAAATAGAAATAATAAATGAAGAACCTGGAGATTGCTGAAGGCGAACTTGTTGCGGCGAAGTACAATGATGATGAAGATCCGACAGGTCGGATCTCCGGCTTTCTCCTCGCCTCTCTTCTTGATCTTACAACTAGATGAACTAGAAGAACTAGAACTAGAACTAGATGAACTAGACAACTAGAGGGACCTCTCTCTCTTCTAATTGAAACCCTAACTTTTGCTCTGTAGATAGCTAATGAGGAGATGATGTCTCTTGGAGGCGCCTTGGGGCTGCTTATATATGGGTCTTCTTATGTCTCTCCAGCGTTAGCAAACGATGTGGTACTAATCTTGTGTTGGATCTTGATCCATCTCGTGCTTCTACCGACGCCCTCGGATCAAACCGTCATTAAACAACCGGTTTAGATTGCGTCTTAGAGGCGGTGGAGGAAGCTTCCGAGACAGAGAGGTAACTTGGCGGAGGAGTCGAGGCCGATCGGCTTTGTTATTTGGCGATCGGCCCGGGGGTAGGGCCCACCCTGGGTCCATGATGCGTCGTGGCTTCACGGAGTCTTCTAGATGATGTTTTCTTCGATTGTCAAGTTTCGTCCACATCGGGAGTAATCCAGGAGCCTTCTAGACTTGTTTCGGAGTTGGATTGCGTTGCGTTACGTCGGTCGTGTGACACGTCATTTTGCTTTTTTTTACGGTAAGTCCCCGCAAATCACAACTTTACCAAAACTCATGGAAATCATTAGTAGAAACCCCTAATAAGGTTATCTAATTATATTTTAGTCCTTTTCCATGAATGGTTGATGCATAAAAATATGAGTTAGTGAGCATCAACAAACTCCCCAAGCTTACCCTTTGCTAGTCCCTAGCAAAGCTATATGCTATAATAAGATCGGGAGTTGCTACTACGCCTTCATACCTCGGAAGTACTATGTTTATCAAAAATAAATTCTCCTCTTAACCAAATTGCTCATACTTATTTACCATGGGGTGTAGCCTTTTCACGAATCATAAGCAAGATAAAACAATCAAGTTAAGTACCATGTCTCAAGCTCTTTGATCAACTATCATCCTGGGGGTTTTGCAATATTTTTCAAAAGAAACTTCGAGAGATCCTATGTATGACCCTCTTAAGTAGATGGTGGTAGTGGAGTTACACACGTAGTAGGACATACATAGTGGGTTGATAGTGGTGAAGTGGATAAGGATGAAAGGTAGTAAATAGCCCTTAGCCTTTTCTAGTATTTTTTTTTTTTTCTTCTCAAGCATCTTGGACTATATCTCTCTTTCTAAAATTGCTAGGACACTGGGCTGTCCATTCTTGGAGAGGTGGGCTTTGCCCGGATTTGTGTCCATTTTCTCTCTCCTTAGAGATGTGGGCCCTACTCACCCTCGGACACGTGTCCATTATTCATCTCTAAATATTTTTATTATTAGGGAGGTAGGCCCTTCTCGCCTAGTATGACTTTTGTCCATTACTCTCCCTCTCTCATCTTACTTTTTCTCTAGATATTTATTTTTCTTTTCTCTTTTTTTTTTCGAATGTAGCCCAGCCTCTATTTGGCATAAAAACACTGAGAGAGACATATCCAAAGATTGCAAGAGTTTATTTTTATTTTTATGGCTAGCGGCTTAATGGAGTATAGGGATGCGTACCGAGTTAGAAGCAGCGTATTTAGTGGAGTGGGATGATCTTGATGTGAATGATAAACTCTTAAGGGTCATAGCTAAGGAACCCATCATGAAATGTTTTATAATTTTCAAAGATAAAAACCGAGGAATCAAGTATCTCTAGAAATATGATAAACAGTAGCTCAACTTTTCATGTATCTTTATCTTTCAATGCTAAGACTCAGATTAAGCATGTGCTTCCCACAGGTATTGGGGTTAGAACAAATTAAGCATTTAAAGTTTTGGGAGAATCTAAATCCAATGTGTAAGTACTTTTAAGAGGAATTAAAGCGGAGCAACTATTCATCATTTCCAAGCATATGTCACCAAGGTCACAATTAAAGAAAGAGAGCTAACTCACAAGCATCTAACATTTATTGGACTCTTAACACTAATACTTTTATTTAAGACTCATTAACTCTAAGCAAATATACTAACTAGCTAAAAATAGATAGGATAATAATACTTATCGTGATAAGCGGGGGTGCTCTCCCCAATTTGGATCTTGAAGTAGTCTTTTTTATTCGTCCTTGAAACTTGTTCATCTACTGGGTTTTCCTTAAATGTTCTCCCTGCAAATATTAATTTCGCACATACAGAAGGAACAAATTCTAGGATTATGTTGTGAGCCTTCATGTGCTCACATATTTTTGTATTTTTATTTTTATGCCGCCACGGCAAGGGGGTGCTTGCATGGGGCTCTTAAGGAACTAATGCAAATCAAGCAAACATAATTTTATGATTTTCTAATGCAGGTTTTAGAAAATTTAAATATGCTTAAAAGGAAACATGCTAATTGAAATATGTTATGCAAAAAATTAAATATGCAGATAAATACCGAGTTACCTCTCGGTGAGAGTTTGAGTACTTACTCTCGTGGCGTCTTTGTCATCTATGGAATCTCGTCGGGATGTAGGTGTGCAGTGCGGTGCCCTCAATGATCTCGATGAGTGGCGTAGATGAGGTAGCCGACGGTGTTTGTTGGAGTTGATGACGCGGGTAGCGGTAAGTCTTCGAAGGTGTACTCTTGTTGTCCTCTTTAGTAGGTGATGATTCTTTCTTTCCCCATGCTTACTTCTTGGGTAGCATCTCAGCGTCTTGTTCTTCTTGGGCTTGATAAGCGGAGGATGCCCTCCCCCAAGCTAGGTATTCACCTAATCTCTTAGCGATGTTGGAGTGAGGTAGACAATTGTGGAGGTGTCAACCCCTCTTGGTCCTTCAAATCTTGCTTGATCACTCCTTGAGTGCTTCATCGATCTTGACCGGTTGCATCTCCTAGTAGGATGGCATCACCCATGTTCCTTGCTTTCGGTGTGTGCATGTAGGTAGGTCGGGACATTCACTTGTGGAATTTTTTTGGAGAAGTGGCGAGACTCCTCCATATTTTTGCGCAAAGTGTGTCACCTGCTTGCATAGACAAGGTAGAGATCAAGTGCATGGGCTCTATTGGTGGAAAAACACCAATAGAACCAAAACTTTATTCATCTTACTCTATCCTTGGGCACATCTAAACATGATAACATCATGTGTTCTATTTATTTATGATAAAGGTGACAAGATCAGACACCAAGCATGAAAATAGCATTTAAAATTGTAATATGAATGATGAGTGATCAAGTGAGTGGTGTGAAGAACAAATTATAGAGCTAAACATGTTGAGATCATCGAGATAGAATCAAGCAAAGTTATAACTCTAACATGTTTGACTTTATGAGTACGCCATGATAAAGAGAGAAGGTTCTATGACTTTACCTCAAGATGTTACCTTTAATATTTGGAGCATGATGGTATTTGGAACATCTTGTAGAAGTCCTTGTGTCTTGCTTCATCTCGGTGTGAGAGCTCATCTCGGGACCTCCCCAAGCTTTTTTTAAGAGTGTCTTATTTCCTATAGGGGTTAGTCCGACAAAAGATTCTTTTCGCTCCAATCCTATAATGATTAGTATTGAGAAATACCGAAGGAATACATGTATATTTATATACTCATATCACAAGGAAAAGTAAAGACTCATGTTCTATCTCAAGAATTCTTATTTTTAGGACACAAGCTCGTCCTTAGGAAACCTTTTGAAAACTACTTAAGATAGTGAAGTGGTCTCCCCTTCAACACCACCTATATCAAGATTCATGACCACGAGATCTAGAATATTTATTATAGATGAACGCATCTACAATCACCCTCTCGGAATCTATAGGAGGCAAGAGCACGAGGGGGTTGTGCGTCTTGAGAGTGTTTAGACTAGAGAGACTAGGTAGTTCGGGAAGTTTCTCATGTGAGCATGAACTAGATGAAGTATCTATGTAGTAGCTTCCATGCTCATTGATGTCATCCTTCTTCTCAAACTCGAAAGTTGATTTGTCATAGATATCTAAAGTTTCTCTTGGAGTGGTGTCTCTCGTGTCGATCTCGTCTAAGGTCTCGTCCATCCATTCAACTACAGTAGCATATAACTCTTTATTATCCTCTAGCCATTGTTGTCGCTCTTCTTGGTCTTCTGGTGGTCTTGATGGCTCCTATATTTAGGTTGTCTTGATGAATTTTTAGAGCCCTCAAGGGTCTCAAGGGAAAGAGAGTACAAGGATTCATCGGGGTTAAGGATGGGCCTGAAAATGGATTCGAATATGTAATCTTGTCTAGGCATGGAAAGGGAGAAAATAAGATCGTCTTCTTGGTAGCTTGGCTCTCCTTCTATGGCATCACTAGACATGCCATCATAGAATTCCTCCCGATATCCTTTGTAGGAACGAGAACATTTTCTAAGAGACTCTTCCTCAAAAGAATTTGAAATATATTCACTTGGAGGTCTCTTAGGTGGATGCATTCTAAATGATAAATTCGAGGCATTCCTAGAATTTTCAAAAAGATCAACCTCGATGGAAGGATGGGATTCATCACTCTCTAAAGTGTTTAGAGTGTGATGTGTTTCCATAGTAGGAGATTCTATGGTAACCAAATCTTTAGAAGATATTATAGGAATTTTAGATTTGGTTGTGTGTGTCTCCTCTTGTTGTTCGGGGCTTGGCTCGACTTCTTCTTCGGGTGACTCATCAAAAACGTTAGTGTAGGGAGTGTTGTCAAGGATTTTCTCAAGAATGGCTTTTCCCTCACTAACTAGTTTATGTGAGAATGATCCTCCCTGAAGTGATGTCGAGATTGAGCGACTTCCTTGTTAAGACCGCGATAAAAGTGATAGAGCGAGGACATGGTCGGGCAAGGAAAGGTTTGGGCCCAATTGGTAAGGCTTGTGAATCTAGCCCGGGGCTGCTCCTAAAAAGTCTCCTTCTCTTTTTGTCTAAATGTAAGAACTTCTATTCTAAGGTCAGGCGATTTTATAAAGAGGAAAGAAGGCAAGACGAAATTTGTCTCGAAGTTCATCCCAATCTCCATTTACGTTTCCTCTGAGTGAGCATACCATTTTCTCGCTCTTCCCTCAAGGGAGAACGGAAATAATTTCTATTTAATGGTCTCTTGTGTCATGCCGAAATATTTTGGCGGGGAACACAATTGCTCAAAATCTCTAAGGTGGGTATATGGATCTTCATCGGCTAACCCGGAGAAGGATTGCTCTCGAATCATGGCTATAAGAGCGGGGCTAAGCTCATAGCCATCTGTAAGAATAGGGTGTGAAGATGATGGAGGCTCCAACATGTAAGCCCTTTGGAGCAAAGAATTTAATGATAGGAGTGAAATCCATGTGGTATAGGTAGGGGTAAAAGGAAAGAAAGGTAGAAGGGAAAAAAAAAGTAAAAAGGTAAAAAGGACGATCGTGGTTCTAACCAGCACGACTACCGTTCCCAAGAACGGCGCCGTAAAAGCTTGTTGGTATAAATTAACGCGAACAGAGAAATCCGCAAAGCGCCGCGGATACCGATGTAGCTTTCACGGGAGTATTCAGTATCGATTTCCACGGGGAGCGTGAAGTGTACTAGAAAGGTTTAGAACGTCCTAAGATAATAATGGTAATGATGTGGAAGAGAGGGTTAAGTTTTCTAAGTATTCTAATGAGATCTATATGATCAAAGGCTCACTCTACTTTACTTACGTCGAACAGCGGTACCGTCCCGATCCTCGAAAAGGCGGGAAAGGGTGATCGGGGAAGGCCGCCAAAAGCTCTACGAATCACCAACCCGACGTGGTGGATTACAAAGACTGGACAGGGGCTGTCACCCCTAGGGCTACCACAACTAACCGTGGGATTGGGCGCAAACTTCGGGTAAACTCTAGTCTAGACACCACGTCTACACTAACGATTACTACTCTAGCCACGTCACGATAACTAGAGCACTCAATACGGCGGAGATCCAGTAAATATAGTAAAGTAAGAACTGAAAGTAATTAAATAGAATAAATAGAAATAATAAATGAAGAACCCTGGAGATTCTTCAAGAGGCGAACTTGTTGCGGCGAAGTACAATGATGATGAAGATCCGACAGTCCGGATCTCCGACTTTCTCCTCGCCTCTCTTCTTGATCTTACAACTAGATGAACTAGAAGAACTAGAACTAGAACTAGAACTAGATGAACTAGACAACTAGAGGGACTCTCTCTCTTCTAATTGAAACCCTAACTTTTGCTCGTAGATAGCTAATGAGGAGATGATGTCTCTTGGAGGCGCCTTGGGGCTGCTTATATATGGGTCTTCTTATGTCTCTCCGGCGTCAAGAAACGATGTGGTACTAATCTTGTGTTGGATCTTGATCCATCTCGTGCTTCTACCGACACCCTCGGATCAAACCGTCATTAAACAACCGGTTTAGATTGCGTCTTAGAGGCGGTGGAGGAAGCTTCGAAGACCGAGGTAACTTGGCGGAGGTCGGGCCGATCGGCTGTTATTTGAGCGATCGGCCCGGGGTGGGGGTCCCATGATGCGTCGTGGCTTCGGAGTCTTCTAGATGATGTTTTCTTGGTGTCAAGTTTCGTCCACATCGGGAGTAATCCGGAGCCTTCTAGACTTGTTTCGGAGTTGGATTGCGTTGCGTTACGTCGATCGTGTGACACGTCATTTTTTTTTTTTACGTTAAGTCCCACGCAAATCACAACTTTACCAAAACTCATGGAAATCATTAGTAGAAACCCCTAATAAGGTTATCTAATTATATTTTAGTCCTTTTCCATGAATGGTTGATGCATAAAAATATGAGTTAGTGAGCATCAACATCCACCGAAGATTCATCGGTTTCTTTAGATGAATCTCGGACAAATGATATTCCTCAAGTATCTCCTCGAAAAATGAGTTATTAAGCGAGCCATTCTCTCGGGGAAGAAGTCGAGCGGCCATTTTCAAATGGAGCATAACAAGGCACCTGGCCAGGATGGCTTTCCTCGGAGTTCTATCAGCGTTACGGGGGTACTTAAAGATGATTTGATGGCTCTATTCTCGACTTTCATCGGGGAAATTTGCCTCTTAATCGTCTTAACTTTGGTAATATAATTTTGTTGCCCAAAAGAAGGATGCAAGGGTTGTTCAACAATACAGGCCTATACGTTTTATTGAATGTCTCTTTCAAAATCTTCACCAAGGTAGCAACCAATAGATTAAATACCATAGCTCAAAAAATAATAAGACCGACTCGGGCGGCTTTCTTACCAGGTAGAAACATTATGGAAGGCGCGGTCATTTTACACGAAACGATTCATGAACTTCACTAAAAAAAAAAGAGATGGTGTGATATTTAAAATTGACTTTGAAAAAGCCTATGACAAAGTAAAGTGGAGTTTTTTACAACAAGCACTACGTATGAAAGTATTCTCAAATAAGTGGTGCGATTGGGTACAACATTTCACACAAGGAGGTAATGTCAATATTAAGGTTAATGATCAATTAGGATCTTACTTCGGACCAAGAAAGGTTTAAGGCAAGGTGACCCCATGTCTCTTATACTATTTAACATAGTTGTGGACATGTTGGCCATACTTATTGCGAGCAAAGGAAGCGGGTCGGATAGAAGGGGTAATTCCTCATTTAGTTCGGGATGGCCTATCAATACTTTAGTATGCGGATGACACTTTGTGATTTTTATGAGCCATGATGTCGAAAAAGGCGGTTAATATGAAATTCTTTGCTTAGCACATTCGAACAAATATTGGCTTAAAGATTAATTTTCATAAAAGTCGGTCTTTTGTTTTGGCCGAGCTAAAGAACATGAAGAGTTTTATTCACATTTGTTTGGTTGTGCCATTGGTAGTTTTCCATTTCGCTATCTAGGGCTGCCTATGCATTTTAGAAAACTACAAAGTAAAGATTGGAAAAATATTGAGGAAAGAATAGAAAAAAGATTAAGTGGTTGGAAAGGCAAACTCCTTTCTATAGGGGGTCGGTTGGTCCTTATAAACTCGGTGCTATCTAGCTTATCGATGTTTATGATGTCCTTCTTTGAATTACCGAAAGGAGTGTTGGAAAAAAAATTGATTGCTTTAGATCACGCTTCTATTGGCAAAATGATCAAGGTACAAGAGAAAGTATAGGCTAGCCAAGTGGGAGGTATTGCGGCAACCTAAAGACCAAGGGGGTCTTGGGATTCTAAATTTGGAGATCCAAAATAAGTGTACGCTTAGTAAATGGTTGTTCAAATTATTGAATGAGGAAGGGATGTGGCAAGATCTTTTAAGAAATAAGTATATTAAAGATAAAACTCTAGGAGCTGTACAAAAAGACCAAACTGATTCACATTTTTGGAAGAGTCTTATGAATGTTAAAGACAATTTTATGGAATTAGGATATTTTAAGATAAATGATGGGACACAAACAAGGTTTGGGTTAGATACTTGGCTGGGCAACAAACCACTCAAAGTTAGATTCCCGGCGTTGTTTAACATTGTAAGGAGAAAACAAGATCTTTTGTAGCCAAAGTAATGAGTGCTCCTCTACTAAATATTTCTTTTAGAAGAAATTTGGTGGGAGCAAACTTAATTAATTGAACCTGTATTGTAGCTTCTCTACAACATGTTAATTTTTTTGAGGAAAGAGATGTGTTTGTTTGGGGTTTAAAAGCCTCGGGAAGCTTCACAGTCAAGTCTATGTATCTTTGCGTTAATTAACAATGGGGTGAGAGTGTCACAAGATATTTGGCAAACAAAGTTACCCTTTTCATGTGGTATTTAAAATGAGGTGTAATTTTAACCAAAGATAATTTGGCAAGGAGAAACTGGCATGGGGATCTTAGATGCTCTTTTTGCCACTCCTTAGAATCGATTCAACACCTCTTTTTTGATTGTTTTCATGCTAAATTTCTTTGGCGTTCTATACATATACTATTTGAATTGCCCCACCTTCGAGTATACATGATTTGTTTTACAATTGGTCTAAATTGGGCAACAAAAAATATAATACATTGTTATTAACAGCAGCTGCAGCTCTTCTTTGGGCAATTTGGTTAACAAGGAACGAGGTGGTTTTTGACAAATATAGACCAAAATCTCTTTTGCAGGTACTATTCCGAGGAACACATTGGCTACGCCAATGGGCAAACACAAAGGCATGAAGTTCTTCAGGACCAAATGACCTTTGTGGCATCGCACCTAGAAACATCGGCTCTTGATTTCTTGGGTCCAATGGGTGGCTTTCGCAAAAGACATATTGGTTATGCTTAGTCAAGAACTTTTCTCTTTTGTTTCCGTGTGCATGGCTGTTATCTGTCTACAGCAAAAACTAAGTTTTTGTGTGAGAGTTTGTAATAATTGGTGCGATTCTATCCTCGGATAGATGATGCCGGATTTTATATCCTTTATCTAAAATAAAAGCAGTATAATCACACATCGTGCAAGAAAAGTGGTACAACTTTATTTTGCTCCATCAGAGGACATATCAACACAACTTTGTTTTGATAATCATCACAAATGGGACGGAGATGCATGTTTCTTTTTTCCTTGAAAAAAGTACTCCCTCCGTCCCCAAAAATAAACGACGTTTTGGGTTTTTTTCTTGCCACAAGTTTGATTTCGATTTTTAGAAAATACGTATAAGATTTAAATCTCCAAATAAATTTGTTAAAAAACTAGACCAAAAGATCTTTCCAATGATACTAATTATGTAATATAAATATTAATCCTATTTTAATATATAATTGCCGGCAGATGTTTTACCGGGAAACGCGTCGTTTATTTTGGGACGGAGGGAGCAGGGACTAGATATTGCTTTTTGGGACCCATATAAGGTGGTGGCAGACAGCTGGGGCCCATGGGCTGCCCTAAACAAGCGTGGATACGTGGGCCACGGAGGTGTGTAGTTCCAGGCCAGTTCGTGGGCCCATGGCCTCGATCGGAACCTTCTTTCAGTTCGTGGACGACAGGGGAAGGCACGTCGGTCGAGCTTTCTGGCGGATGCGCAATCATCTTCAGCGATCTAGTAGCTCTCGTTGCTTTCTTTTTTTTTTTTTTTGTCGTTTTTTCCTGCCCTCAGATCTTTTTTTTTTTTTTGTCCTAAAAAAGATCTTTTTCTTTCTTTCCTTAAAAAGATCTTTTTCCTTTCAGGTTGTGGATCAGATAGGAGCGAGGGGAAATAATGCTTCCCACTATTGAGTTTTGAACAAGAACGACATGATGGTTCACTTTCCGGCCGGGGAAGAGAAATTAAAGAAAAATGGATGAATTTCACATGAATTTTGATTGTACGTAGTAGGAGTTGTATATGCGTCTCGAAGCTGACCTTTTTAAAAAAAAAATAATATAAAGGAAAGGATCCAGCTTCCTTCATCTCTTATAACCAAGAGAATCAGACCAATATTTACATATATATAACCTATATATAAATTTTAATTAGTTTGTTTAAAATTTCATTATCTAAAAGTTTATTTGAAATTTGAACCATGATGAGTGTGTAGTACGGGTATACTCCCTCCATCCTAAGTTGTAAGCCATTCTAAGAATCTTGGAGAGTCAAAACATCTCAAGTTTGACCAAAATTGTAGAGAGAATTATAAAAGATTTTTGACATCAAAATAGGTATACTATTAAAATATAATTGATGAACAATCTAATGATACTTAGTTGACATCATAAATATTATTATATTATCGTATAAATTTAGTCAAACTTGAAATAATACTTTTGAGTCTCTAAGATTCTTGGAATAACTTACAATTTAGGATGGAGAGAGCGGTACCTAGTAGCAGCTAGTAGCCAGCTACGTACGGTACTGTCTATTTGCTTTGCTTCTGCTAGTTGTGGAGTGTACACTATACGTACTCCATGAGTAGAAGCAATTCCATTCCATCCATGCATTGCACCCCGTGACATGAACAGGAACATTGCACTGCAGCTAGCTGTAGCTTGCATGTGACCTTATACTGGCCATACAAAAAGGTCGATTCCAATGATTGGCAGTAGCCAGGCAGGTCCTTGTTTATTTATAGTAGGGCCAAATCCAGTCAGTCACACGTTACACAGTTCTTCTATAAACTGGCTGGCTGCTGCTGATGCTGCAGTACAAGTACACACACTGTCGTCCTATTGTCCTTGTCCTGTTCCTGTACATGTGTTTCAATCTGCCATTGCTAACGCTAGACACAAGGGCCGAACAGGACAGGACCACCGGAGCACTACAGCAAACAGTCGCTTAACGGATCACTGCTCGTGTCCATCTTCAGCACAAACCAGAAATTCAAGGTGCTCAGGTGAAATGAAATCAGTAGCCTGTCGACAACATTCTACAGGACACGATGATTGGGTTTGGTTTGGAACGGCGCGGTTTGTCTGCCAGCTTCATATCAGGGACAGAGTGTCGGCATGGACTCACCACTCCAGGCATCTTTCATTCTTTGCTAGACAGCTAACGTTTCAGGTGGATGGATATTGCCCCACTTTTAAAAAGGCAAAAAATATAAATGCCACTCCCCTCATGTGTCAGCTTCAAATTATAAGTTATTTTAACTTTTTTTCATACTCACGTAGCTTCTATAATACATATAGATATACATTAATTATGTCCAGAAAGATATAACACCAAAAAGAGTTAAGATACTCGCTCCATAACAAATTATAATAAATTGTTATAGCTTTTCTACATATATAGCTTTTTTTTTTTCATATCTAGATATGTATTGTGTCTAGACTAGACATATAGTAAAAATCTATGTATCTATAAAATTCTAAACGACATATAATTTAGAACGAAGGGAGCACTACCAAAGGTAGATTCACCCAGTAGCGTGCAGTGGGGCCTTTATTTGTTGCTTGTAGACATGCATGGGCACCATGGATATGCAGATTGGTATTATTGCAGGCACCATGATTATTGTTAATTATTACCCTTTTGATGTCAAGGGAGAATGACAATCAATAAAGGTGCATATACTTATGTGGTCGTCAACAATAATAAGATAAAATAATGCATGTCATGCAATGGGGTCGTTGAATGAACTAGATTTCTCCTTGTTTACTTTAGTTTCGAACAGATGAACCGTGCAGCAGTATACTTCTCATATATATAAAAAATGATTTAGTCTTGTGTTGATACTAAGGGCAACTCAACAATGACTTATGAGCTAGCTCTAAGCATTTTATTTCATATTTCAATAGAAGAGAAAAAGCTAACTCTTGAATCTTGATCAAAAGCTAGTCGATCTTATACGCACATTTTAAATTGTGAAATTGTTATGTGAACTTAATCATACTACCATTGCTGAAATTCAACACTATTTGAGAGGTTGTTTTAGAGCTACTAACTACTCTTATTGTTGCGAGTATCCTAATTGAGTCGGATTGCTGCGGGACCCACGCCCATCACATGAGGGCGACACTGCGGATAACAATAGCCGTATCGTTGTCACAAGCACTAAAAAAAGCTTCTCTCAAGGGTGGTTGTCTTCAGCGTCGTCGCTCTCAAAATCCAATACCGTATCTATACTATGTACATAGAGCTTGTCTTGACGCGCTGATTTTTTTAGGGGGTGGCTCAATCTAAGGCCGTGATACATATTATTATACTTTTTTTTCGAGACCGGGACTTCACCCGTTTTTCCATATTATTGTACGTGTATGCCATTACTAATTCCTCCTTAAGCTAGCTGTCGTAATCAGTCGTGCGTGCCTTTTTGTGTTGTCATTGGCGCCAATCCAATCATCATCATGCATGTCTAGTGGCAGTCAACACAGCTGCTCGTCGTTTTTGCACCACTGTCGCTCATGAATCCTGATTTCAGATGTTGAAATGGACCTCAAGACTGATGACAAGGACTAGAATTAGTAATTGACAGAGGAGCGACGTGGCGCTGTTGAGAACTTGAGAGTACATATGAGTGCCAATAAGCATCAAGCTAGTGATATATTTTATAATTAATTTAATAATACTTATTACGTATCGTAAATTAATATATAGCCACAAGTTTCTTTATGGGTGAGAAAAATCTTAATAATAAAGTGACATGTGGGCGTGTGGATGCTGCATGTAACTTTCACAAAAGAAACATTTTAGTCCAGACTGAAAGCTATTAGAAAAAACTAATCCAGGATTATGCTTAGCTCCACCGTACTCGCTCCCTCTGCCCTTAAAAAAAAAATGCACATCCTGCTTTTCGATAAGTCAGAACTTTTAAAAATTTGACTGGGTTTATAGAAGATGGTATCAATAATACTTGTATATATCTCAAAATAACATTATCATGAAAATATATTTTATAATTAATGTTATATATATTTGGTCACTCTTATAAATGACTCGTTGGAAAGCTAGACATGAACCTGTTTTTTTGGGCGGAGGAATGAAGTACTAAGTACCACTATATGTTGAAACTTCTCCATCGATGTAAAGCGCTACTGTGAGCCGCGAACAGAAATTCAGCTGTGCAATGACAACACCACCCGTAACAGCAAATCATTAGAACCGATGATGGACTGATGATCAGCCCTGATGATGGCGAATGCATGCATGGTCAAGGGTCTATTTCAGGTTCAGATCCATGATTGCGTTGTCACTGTACGGCAGGTGCATAACAACTACTCCATCCAGCTGACCAGAGGAGCTGCAGAGCACACACAACATAGGCCTGTTACTTCCGCATATATAGCTCGATCGCCACGTACAGTTACATGTAAACATCTAGCTGGATGACTGCAACATTTGGACGGTGCCGGCGGAGGAAACTGATGACAGACAACCCAACTGGATACTACTACTACCTCTGACGGCCTTCTTCTAGCTTTACTATCTTTGATTTGAGGTTGTACTTTGATTAGGGGTCTCTTCACCATAGCTATCTAGCAGGATTTGGTCATTAGGAGGTTGTTGTATAGGATAAGATAAAACTAGCTAGGTTCATAAATATATTGAATCTAGGGTAACAACAAAATCCTTAACCAAATACTTGTAGCTCTTTAAGCAGTTCTTTTTTTCTTTATTTATGAAATGCAGTACAGACACGAACAGAGCTGAGAGAGAGCATGCCCAAAGGCGGATCCATCGTGGGGTCTATGGGCGCTCAAGCCCCCCTTACGTGCTGGATGTCCATCTAAGGTCCATATCTCTGCGGGTTCGCCCTGTTGTCGGTTGGTCTCATGAAGAATAGTGTTAAATCGAGATTTGAACTCAAATGTGCATGTTGCACCTCGAGCAATTTTATTCACAGCTTCACGAAAATTTAAAATTTAGAATATGGTTTGTTTCTAAAATTGGTTGCAAGATGCATGTTTAGTATATAGCACTCTAGGGCATCTGCATTGGTACAAATCAGTTTCTAGCTCTAAGCAGCCAACTTCTTCAACAGTGCTAACTTTTAGGAATGGCTCATAACGTGATTAGGTCCGCATGCATGATCTTGAAATGTTTGTGTGAGCCTGGCTCTTGATCGAGAATTAGCTTTTCTCTCCCTTCCTCTAAAATATAAAACAATGCTGAGAGCTAGCTTATGAGCTGGCCATTGCGAGTGCCCAGAAGTGCTTTTACGAGAGATCCCACAAATGGCCGAAAAACGTGATCACAACAATCAGACGTCTAATTAAGCTACTGTTTTTACCATAAACAGGGAAGAAATAAATACTGCCAAACCATAATCTAATGCAATATTTGCTACTAGTTTTAGCTTATTTATGCCATTATGATAAGCAACTCGTGAGCCTCCCGACCTAATTAGGTGTCAAATTCACTTGATGTGAAGGAAATGAAGGTATCAGTTTCTTTCACAATGATAAATCTGCGCATTAACTGTCCTCTAAAAAAATAATCAAAAAGCCACAAAGCAAGCAATTAGAACACTCCAGTTCGATCGTTAGCCAACAAAGATCACATCACTCTTTTGACAACCGTTGCAAAGCCGAGGTATAGCCAAAGGCTGAATTAAGCAAAGCAAAAAGGCATTTCCTCCTTTTCACTAACCATGCTTTGCATTGATTTAAATTTAAACTAACCACTCTTTTTTTAATTTCTATCTACATTACTACACTCCTCCCCTGAGAAAGTGAGAACAAGAAAATAAAATAAAATAAAAAAGATGCAACTATGGACAAGTCCTCATCAAAAAAAAAAAAAACATCAAATCTCTTATCTCGGCCGTCGGATGCGAGATGGACGGCGGAAACTAAACAGCAGATGGACGAACGAAACGGCCGCGTCTAAAACTCCCTCGGGTCGACGAAGATGGACGTGCCGGGCGGCGCCTTGGTCCAGTCGCCGAGCGCGCCGTCGTCGCCATACCCGTCGGCGAGTCGCTTGATGCACCAGAGGTCCTCAGCACCGAGCCGCGGCCAGTGCGGCACGGCGCCACGGAGCGGGTCGCAGGCGGCGACCTCGGTGGCGACGACGCGCGCGCCGGCTCGCCGCGCCACGTTGTGCGCGTGGCGGCACAGCGCCGTCGCCATCCGCGGCGCGTCCGGCCCGGCGCCGCCGAGCCCGTAGAGGAAGTGCATGCCGAAGGGCTCGAAGAGGTTTGGTACGGACGGGACGCGGAGGAGCCGAAAGCGGGACAGCGCGCGGTCGGCGCGCGCGTGGCGCGCCGCGGCGCGCCAGAGCTTCGGCGCGCCACGGACCTCGAGACGGAACGCGTCCTTGCTGTTCCACACGCTGCCTACCGCCCACGACGGCGGCGGCGATGCCAGGAACGCCTCGGCGCCTTGCCATGGCAGGATGACGGAGGAGGAGTTCGACGGGACCGCGAGGAAGGTGCCGAGGGAGAGCGGGTTGGCGAGCACGGCGTCGATGTCGCGCGGGAAGAACTCGACGGCGGCGAACCGCGCCCGGTAGAGGATCTCGGCGTCGCGTGGCGGGACGCGGATGACGGCGACCCGGCGCGGCGGGGCCAGGTCGTGGCGGAACACGGGGTGCACGAGGACCGACGGCGTGCGGAACTTGGCGTAGCCGCAGCGGGAGGTGAAGAGGCGCACGCACGGCTCGTTGTCGCGGTCGGTGGCGACGTAGGCGTACTCGGCGCCGGACTGCCGGAACCACTCCTCCATCCGCGTCACCAGCGCGCGGCCGATGCCGCGGCGCCGGTGCGCCGGGGACACGCGGAGGCCGAGGAGGGTAGGCTACCTTGGAGAAGAGGTCGTCGTCGTCGTCGTCGTCATGCCCGCGCCCACCGCACGCCACGGTCTTGACGCAGCCGCGCACCACGCCGACGATCTCCCCGCTCGCGGCGGACTCCGCGACCTGTGTCAGGCATTCGGACACACTTGAGCGATGGATTGATCGATCGACCTGAACTGAGTGATGCATGCCAGCGGCGGCGGCGGGTTGCCGGGACACGTACGAGCATGAGGAAGGCGGGGGAGTGGCGGACGCGGCAGAGCGGGTCGCCGAGGAGGTCGGTGAAGAGGCAGAGCTTGCCGGCGCTGGGTCCGACCTCACAGGCGCGCTCAAGTCGTTCCACGGCGGCGCGGTCGGGTTCGCTGTCGCCGTCGAACTCGCGGACCGTCACTGGCCCGGCGGCGTCCTCCTCCACTGCCGCCACCACGACCACCATTGAAACGGGCGCGCAATTGCTTCTCGCTGTGGTGTGGTGTGTATGTGTTCTTGACCTGCCACGTGATGATGAGGTCCCCTAGCCGGCCAGGTGCTCTCTCTGTCACTGCCGTATCGTATATATAGGTGGGAATCTGGCGGCGCGCGGGCGGTTCAGGTCCTCCGATATATCCTCCGGACGGAGTGGGAGTAGTGCTGGCAGGTAATTACTGTACAACCGAGGTCGAGGAGCAACTGAGCCGGAGCAGCGGGAAAAACTGACGGAGGTGGGGGGGGCCGGCCGGCCGGGGAAACGAGACGCCGTCCGTCGCCGTGGCTTTGATGGATGGAGACGAGGGAGGCTAGTGGCTACATGGGTGGGGGTCGTGCCCGTAGGATTGCTTTGCTACGTCGGAGTAGGATGGGCCGCGGCCAGTACAGTGCAGCTGCTCAAAGTGGGACCCACATGAAGTGGTAGCCTGGGCCCACCACCCCTCCACATTCCATTTGAATTGCACACCAGCGTTTCCTAGAAATACTTTGCTTGGCTTTTTTTTTTCCTTTTTCATATTTCCTATATATATCTTAGATGCCCGAGTTTAAAATGTGAACAATGAAATAGAAATTGAACAAGTACTCAAGGTAGAAGATGAACAACACTCTCCAATCTAAATTTAATGGTCATGCTACGCCCCGAAAGAAACTTAAAAACCAGTGCAAGCAATTCCCTTTGTTTTTGGGTAATATACAAAAGATTCTTAAATGGGTTCACACAAAATAGAGTAGAAGTTGCTCTACTTGCATTTGAGGAATAAGGAGTAGCAACTACTAAAATGCTTATTATCTTGTCCTAAACATTCCCCTGCTAAAATAGTTGGCACTTGAGGAGTAGCAATATTGTAATGATTGATTTCTCTCTCTTTTTATATTTGGCAATTGTTTGTTTTACCATATGATATAAATTTCACAAACCACATTGAATATGTATGTGACTTTTGGTGCAAACTATAGCACATGCTAGTTGTGTCAAAGGAACTTTAGCAAGATGCTTGTATATATTGCGAAAAATATGGAAACCTTAATAGAGCAGTTTTGAAAAGGTGAGTTGTAAACCTATATAACTATAGTTGTAAACCTATATAACCTTATTATCTTGTCCTAAATCTCCCCCTGCTAAAATAGTTGGCACTTGAGGAGTAGCAATATTGTAATGATTGATTTCTCTCTTTTTTATACTTGGCAATTGTTTGTTTTACCATATGATAGGAAAAAAAAAATCACAAACCACATTGAATATGTTTCTGACTTTGGTGCAAACTATAGCACATGCTAGTTGTGTCATGGGAACTTTAGCAAGATGCTTGTATATGTTGCCAAAAATATCAAAACCTTAATAGACCGATTTTGAAAAGGTGGGCTCTAAACTTATATAACTATAGTTGTATATTGTATAGAAGGACCAAATATGCTCGGTAGACCAGTACTGAAGCACGAGTCGGTGTGCTCGGACCACCTCGGCCTAGCAACTAGTGTTTCTTGGGCCACTAAACAAAGGTGGCCTAGTACGAGTCAGTGTTCTCAGACCACCTCAACCCAACAACTAGTGTTGCTTGGGCCTCTAAACAAATGTGGCCTGGTGCTAGCTTTATAGCCCATCACATATGTAAACCACCATCTATCCTAGAACCCCTATATGACTTGCCCATTTCTTCCCTACCCATACCCTTAGTGCCAACATTCGTGGGTCGATGCCTACAGCTGCTCTTAATATCATTGAGTCCCTTCCCAATCTCTGGCTGCTACCCTGTGACTTCCTTCATCCTATTCTACCTCTCCCGTCCCCAACCATCATGCCCACTAACTCCCACCATCATCGAGACCCTTCTTGTCGATGTATCGTGGAGCCGTAGTAACTTTATAGTCGTGTATATGGCCTCGATGGCTTTATGCTCAAAGACTCAGGGGTTATACCGGTTGACATAATGTGTTCTACGTCTTGTGGGCATGTTCATTCATGTTTCTGAACTTAAGAGCCTGAAATTTTATAGTAGGTTTACACAGGGGGTGGATCCAAAACACCACCAGGGGGGGAATTAGTAAAGGGTTTGCTTGGGCAGCTATAGGAGGGGCTATTTTGAGCCGAAAATCTAGGATTTCCATGGGCTGTGGAAGGCCTACTTAGAGGAATCTTGGGCTACATCCCCCTAGCCTGGGGTGTGGATCCGCCCCTAGGTTTACAACATTGGAGGTTCAAGTGAGATGGGGTTTAGAATGGGAGGATAGCGCCTAGATTTGCCAGATAGTGTTGAGATCTGAAAGAGAGAACAAAGACACTTTGGTCTCCTTATATAGCCGGGAATGGGGCAAGTTATACGGGGAAAAAAAGATAGAGGGGTGCTTCGTTCTAATTCTTTGTACAACTCTTGCGTCCATCCTTATCTGTTTGGGACTGGAGGGGCCATCTCCTTGTGCATGTAGCAAGCAATGTAGAGGACAATGGTGCTCGATCCACATCAGACATCCACCGATATGTATTGTTGCAACCCTATCTCCTATTTAGCACGAGAGTTAACTATTGGGGGCATATGCCATGTGCGTGAGGAGGTGATCTTCGAGGAAGCGACCTAGGGTTGAGATACCCCTTGCCTAGGTATTGGTCACCCACCATCTATGAAAACCATTTGTGTAGTGGTGCATTTTTGGGAGATGGATGGACCAGTCGTGTAATAGTTTTATATATGATTTACATTGATCATAGATTTTTTAAAAGTGTCTAGTACTATGTAAATAACATTGTTTATCCTTTGAGGTTGTTAGCATGGGTATCTCAACTGTTTTTTTATTAATATTATTTTTATGTGTATAAAGTTGTGGTTTGCAAAAAAACGGAACACAGAGGTAGTAAAAACTGATGAAGTGATAAGAATGTGTGGCAAACGTGATCGTAGAAATAGTAGTGTGACTAGTGACCATTCATGATATATAAACCTTCGTAGTTTGTTCCAAATTGATCTAGGTCATACAATAATAATTAAGATTTAAATAAAGAAGTTTAAGAAAGAGGTCAAGAATTAGAATGATCTCAACCTCCATATTGAGTTGAGTTTAGTTTAATTTAGCATATTGAATGTGGTATATGGAAACTCCAACACGCGATAGCTAGGTCACACGTTATACGATGGTGCGACCCCGGTGTCTCCCCTCTCTTGTGTCCCTCCTACGCCGCTTCCCATGATAACTCGGCGAACCTATGCTTGTGGCAAGCTCCTCTCTCCCTCACTTCCGGTGGCGACGGGTTTCGGTGAGGTAGGACTCCTCCTCCTCCTTTAATTTTGGATATGTGAGCATTGGAGATGAAAAATGACGACAAAGTAGTGGCTAGGGCTCCGGTGAGGAGGAGATCGTCGAAGAGAGAACAAGGCAAATCCGGTAGACTATAGAGGGGGTCTGGTGGTGGGGAGGAGGCGGCCAGTTTTAGGGATCTGGTGGTGGGGAGAATAAGGCCAAGCAATTTAGGAACTTGTGGTGCAGTGGTAGTGGCGGCCGGGTGAAAGGTCCCTTGTGGTTTTGGTAATTGAGTGTCAACCTTAGGTGAACTAATATGTGTGATTGAGATAATACACGTGAAATTAGTTCACACATGTGATGATGCAATGAAGGAGCTTATTGCATATGAAACATGACATGGAGTCATGTGACCGAGGTGGTGAACATCAAGACAAAGGCTTGGCTTGATGGACGGTTCACCAAGTGTGAAGGGCAAGTTCACTGGACTTGGCGCCGATGGACGACGCAACGGGCGAAGAGCAAGTGAGAGGTCAAGATCGATGGACCAAGAAGGTCATGTGATGATATGAAATGGATCATATCATTCTTGATCGTGTTGGTGCATGTGTTGCATCGGCACTTAGAAGATGGAGCGGAATGGAAATGCATAAAGGCAAAGGTATAACCTATAGGGCATTTCATTTCGCCCGGTCATGAGGAGCTTAGAGAAGTTTATGACCGGGTTTAGGATAGATGGCCGTACTATCAAGAGGGCAAACTTGTTTGCATATCGGTCATCTAGTGCCACTTGAGTGATCTAACTTTGCGATGTGTTAGGATCGAAAGTGGCGTGGCAAGAGCTAACCCGACCTTTGAAATGATTGTGAAAATGCTAACACACTTGCACATGGTGATGTACACTTGGTGGTGTTGGCACATTTGCAAAAGGCGGCGGTGATTGCGAGGGTTGAGTTGGGTTTGGGAACCGCTCATCCTCCCGCCGAGCTTGCGAGGCGGGATTCGGCGCTTTCGAGAAAATGAGATGCATATTTTCTATTGCGCGGATGCAAGTTGGTGGTGAAAACATGCTATTCCTCGTGCTCAAGTTGGTATACTTGATGGGTAGCATGTCGAAGAGAAGGCGTCGGTGTTTGATTGGAGTTTTCGGCCGGAAAACGCCGACCGGACGCCGACCGGAAGCGTGAGGCTTGACCGGACGCTTCCACGGAGGCGCCCGGCCGGCGGCGTCTCGCGCAGAGAGCTCTGCGGCGGCGTTTTCATCGACGCGGCCGGACCCGACCGGATGCTTCGTCACGACGGACCCGCGAGCCGGACGCCAAGTAGCCGTTAGTTGTGGACCCGATGGCCTTGTCCGTTCGACGGGCGCTCCGGAAGGAGCGACGGACGCCGACCGACTTCGGCCGGTGAGTCGGTCGGTCTGCGTCCCCGGCCAACAGCGCAAACACCCCAACGGCTCTATTTTGGCTTGTGGCTATAAATAGATGGGGTGGCTGGCTTTGGCTGGTTGTCGAGAGCACATTCTAGCCTTGGTGGCTTGTATTGTGGTGCTCAAGAGCCCTCCCACTCACATATGCTTGATATCGTTCATCCGATTGAGTGAGAGATCGATTCCTAGTGCGTTGCTTTGAGAGATTGCATCGTGTGGCACTAGGTGTTCGTGTTGTGCTTCGGTGTGCTTGTTTCTCTTGGAGGTTGCCACCTCCTAGACGGCTTGGTGGCAAGAGGCTTCGTGGAAGCACGCAAGGAAGCTTGTGCGGTGCTCAGAAGAAGAGATTGTGAGAGGTTCATGCTCACCTCGCGGGGGATCGTGAAGAGCAACTCTTGTGGAGCGTGTCATTGAGCTACCACACTTGTGTGTGGGTTCACATGGTACCCCTCGAGGGATTGGCTAGAGAACTCACATTGGTGAGTGTCTCGATCGAAAGCTCCCACCGTGGATTTGGCACCGGCCATTAAGCTTGAGAATCATCACGGGTGATTCGCCAAACCGTGGAACCACTAAAGTGTTGGTCGACACAACGAGGAGTAGGGGAAGTTGGCAAGCTTCCCGAGACCTCGGTAAAAATCACCGGTGTCATCTTGTGTCCACACTTCGGCGGTGGTTTGCATTCTCTTTGTCTCAAGCTTTGTTGTTTCATTCATATATATATTGTGCTTGTGCTTGGTAGAGTAGTTGTAACTATCTAGCTTGTGTAGCTTGATTAGTTACTTTGCTTAGCTTGTGTAGCTAGGTAATTTGAGCCTTTGGGTTAGGCGTGTGTTGCCTTGTCCATTGTGCATCTAGTGAGCTTAGGGGCTTTGTGCTTGTGCTTACTAGAATTGTGTAGGAGCTCACCCGTGCTTGAAAGTACTAGTGCTTAGGTTTGTGTGACCTTGCATTAGAATTGATTAGGAGCTCAAGCTAGGCTTGTCACCTCACTCATCTTGTGTAGGATCTTTTGTGAGGTGATTTAGAGTCTTAGTTAGAGGGGGTGAAGTCTTGGTTAGACCGATAAGTTTAATTCGCATTTGTTTCGGTTAGCCGGTGCGATTAGTTTTTAAAAGGGACTATTCACCCCCTCTAGTCCCCATCTCGACCCTTCACGTGGTATCGAGCCGTGGTCTCTTTTTTAGTGGTCTTTACCCGCCCGAGAGGATGGAAACTAGAGGGTTTAGTGACGCTTGTTTGAGTGACACACATATTTTTTGATGGCACACACTTTGCTTGCGGTGGAAACACCACATGCTTGATCATTTTCGTGCCATGGGACCTAAAGCATGGTGGGTTGTCACAAGTGGTCTCACCTTTGCAATGGACCATAAGAATCTCACCAAAGCTCAAAGGGATCTTTTTTGAACTTGATTCAAAAGCTTTTTGGTATCTAATCAATTCTTTGAGCTTTGATGTGTTTGAGGAGGTGAACACTAAGGTGTCCGCACATGTGTTGTGGGAGGACATCAACACACACCTATGGCGATGCCTCCACATGGGACGATGGCAAGTACAAGGAGGATGAGGCGCCAAAGGTGGTGGTTCATGAGGATGATGAGCAACATTGCTCCACCTCATGGTCAAGTGAAGATGATGATCGAACTACCACAAGTTCACTTGACAAGGTTGATGAAGATGCTTCAAGTGATGCAAGTGATGATACTACCTCAAGCACACTTGATGGCAATGATGATGGTTCATGCTCGGTTGGTTGATGATGCTACTCTAAGTTCATCCACTACATCAACATATTGTCTCATGTCACTAGGTGACACCAAGGTATCAAATGACAATGTGATTGATCACCATGATTCATATGATGAGCTTGTTAGTAGACTTGCTAGCATGACCATGTCTTTAGAAAAAAAGAGAAAGCTAAAACATTGAACTTGGAAAATGAAAACTCTTTTCTAAAGAAAACATGTGAACAACAAGAGCATCTACTTTATATTACAACTTGTTCACATGATGTGCTAAAATTGGCTCATGAGGAACTTGGTGTTACTCATGATAACTTGGTACAAGACCATGCTTTTCTCACTAAGAAGTTTTCAAATGAAAATCTAAAACTAGTGAGAGCTCATCACATGGGTCAATTGATCAATCACATATTTGTGCTAACCCTTGTGATGTAGGCAAGAAGCATGTATCCACCTCTTGTGATATTTTATTGGATATGTCATGTTCTTCACATTTAGATGTTTGTTCTTCTCCTATGTCTTGTGAGACTAACCTTTTGAAGGAGAATGATGAGCTAAAAAAGGAAGTGAAGAATTTGAGCAATAAATTAGAGAGGTGCTACAACTCTCAAGTCACCTTTGAGCATATGTTGAAGAACAAAAGAAGCTTCGGTGACAAGAGTGGCATAGGCTTCAACAAGAGCAAAATCAAAGGTAAAAGATGGGGCAAGAGAAGATATGAAAGAGAAATGAAGAAGCAAGAACAAGAGAAGCTATCTCATTTCATGTGCTATCGGTGCCATGAAGCGGGACATCTTGCGAAGGCTTGCCCAAATGAAGAAAAGCTCAAGTTGAAGAAGGAAGAAGAGAGGCTCAAGCATGTCAAGTGCCGAAAGTGCAATGTTTGGGGTCACCTCACCTCAACATGCCCAACCAAGAAATTGGTAGAGCATCAAGATGAGCCTCAACCAAAGCCACAAGTTGAGCAAGAAAACAATCCCCAAGATCAAGTCAAGATCAACCATGAAGCTAAAGTTGATGACTTGAAGATTAAGAAGAAGACAAGAAGGGTGGCAAGGCAAGAGCAAGGCATCCAACTCATACCCAAGATGCCATGATGATGAGCAAGAATCAAGATAAGAAGAAAGATTTGGCTCACATCAAGTGCCATAGTTGTGATAAATTGGGCCACCTAGCTTCGGGTTGTCCAAACAAGCTTGAGAAGAAGGCTCAAGCAAACAAGTTGAAGCAAGGCAATGAGAAGCATCAAATGAGCAAGAAAGAAAAGGCTCAACAAAAGAGAAGATGCTACTTATGCCGGGAAAGGGGACACATGGCTCATTCATGTCCCCTAGGTAATGATTCTAAGCCGATTTCAATTGATGATGTTATTGTGCTTAGAAAGGATGACAATGGTACCTCCTCGGTTACTATTGCAAAACATCCCGCTATTCATACTAAGGCATTGCCAAAGTATGTTGCACCTAACTTGAGAGGACCCAAATTAGTTTGGGTACCATCAAAAAGTGGATGAATGTGTGTAGGTACCATGGCATTGGAGGCTTGATTCAATTGAGTTCACATTGTTCATTATTCTATTGGGTCAAGTAATGAAGCTTAGTGCTATTCTTATCCCAATGCCAAGTCAAGAAAAGTGAAGTCCAAATGAGCTACAACATACAAGTGCAAACTCAAGTTGTGGTGGTTTATTAGAAATATTTGATGGCTTGCAAATACTTTAGTTGAAGCTTGTTATTTGATGATCATGAGCTACAAAGGTATACTTCTAGTTGATCACACATATTTGGGTGCATTTGAGTAGAGTAGTTGTAACTATCTAGCTTGTGTAGCTTGATTAGTTACTTTGCTTAGCTTGTGCAGCTAGGTAATTTGAGCCTTTGGGTTAGGCGTGTGTTGCCTTGTCCATTGTGCATCTAGTGAGCTTAGGGGCTTTGTGCTTGTGCTTACTAGAATTGTGTAGGAGCTCACCCGTGCTTGAAAGTACTAGTGCTTAGGTTTGTGTGACCTTGCATTAGAATTGATTAGGAGCTCAAGCTAGGCTTGTCACCTCACTCATCTTGTGTAGGATCTTTTGTGAGGTGATTTAGAATCTTAGTTAGAGGGGGTGAAGTCTTGGCTAGACCCGATAAGTTTAATTCCGCATTTGTTTGGTTAGCCGGTGCGATTAGTTTTTAAAGGGACTATTCACCCCCCTCTAGTCCCCATCTCGACCCTTCACCGGGCCAGGGAGGGGCGGGGTGCCATGGTCGAGACTTAGCATCATTGTTCACCATGGCCATGGTGGAGCTCCACACGAGGGGGAGGGGGAGCTAGGGGCTAGGCGGAGATGGCAAGTTGGGGAAGGAAAGCTGGCGAGGGAGAGGCGGGGTGGGGGAAGGAAGGCCACGAGGCAGGCGAGGAAGAAGACGCGTGGGTGAGTCATGCAGTGCGTGTCGTACGTGATGGCGCGATCGACGGGGACGCGGCATATATTGCCTCCCTTTCCTATGTACTCGTATATGTACGTGAAAGTGGGTGTGAGCTGTGCGTGACGACGTTCATTTGGACGTGTACAACAAAACGAGCACAACACCGGCCGACACTGCTTACATATCTGGATCGTAGAGTATAGCAGGTAGTGTACGTGTTAGTAGGCTGATGTGTACGTAGCCGGCATCGCGACGCGAGTTGCCGTCGTGTCGTGTTGGCACAAAGGAAATTAAGGCGGCCCATCCCGGCCGGATCCCGGACCGGAGTACGTACGCTTTGTCCGTAGCTCCAGCTCTGCATTCGTAATCGTCCTCGGCTTCTTGCTCATGAGCCCCATCCGCACCAACGTCCGGTGTGTGCCGTGCCGCGCTGGCATTTTCAGCAGCTTCTGCTTCTACCTCTCTCTCCACCCCACCGGAACATCCGACGACGTGCGTGCACTACCGATCGGCCGGCCGGTGTGACGTACCGAACCCAGCGTTCGACGTCGGCCAACTCGCGAAGTGGATCGAGATCGGAGATCCACGGTAGCGGCGGCGGTGGTGTCCGTGCCGTGCGTCCGCTGCACGCACGCACGCACGCCGCCGTGGTGGGGTGGGAGTGGGATCGGAGTGTGCCAGTGTGGGCCTTCCGGCCGACCGACCGGCGGCGCACCGCGCGCGCACGAGCGAACGAGCGAGGAGCGACAAGGGCGGGCCCCCGGGGCATTTGCTGTCGGCCAGGCGCGTGCCGTGGGAGGATCGATCGGAGGTACTGTAGCGAGGTGGCCGTCGCTTTTGCTCCTTGGATCGGAGGAGGTGCGCCACGGCCGCGCCACGTGCATAGCACGGGAGGGCAGCATGGGCGCGACGACGGGGACGGACCGGACCGGACCTGACCTCGGCGGCGGAGCGGAAGATACGGTGGCGGCGGCGTCGTTCGTCTGTTTGCTAGCAGTAGCGCGCAGGTGCAGGTCGGCATCAGTGACCACGTACGGCGCTCCGGCGGATCGTGCTCCACCTCCGCGCGCTCCATGGATGCATCTGTCGTGGCGCGCATTAACCTATGAATTGAGTAGCTAGGGCTGCGCGCGTGGTACCAAGCTATTAACCTCAGGACGAGACGAAATTGAACATCCAGCCGCCAGGCGTAAATGCTCATGATTGTACACATGATTAGCTAGCCATGGATCTACGAGTATCTATCTTTTTGGCCCAGAACGAACGCCGCAGCCCTCGATCAGGCCAAGAGTGGCTAGCATAGATAGGATACACGAAACAGGGTATACGATGCAACGTACCTAGTGACACTTGTCTTCATCCCCACAAAGATCTTTTAATTTGACAGCGGGCATCGCCATGCTACTCCGTACCGTATGCACTCCTTTTTTTTTTGATCATCCGGTTACTACTACTCCTTTTTTGATACGTCTATTTTTCCATTTTCCACACAAATTTTCTAGTGTTTTTTTTTGTTGTAACTCGGAGTTTGCCGACTTAGCAAATTTCGCTATTCCAACTTTCCTTAGCAAAATCCGCTATCCCAACTTTCCTAGCGAAGTTTGGCTGTCCCAACTCATTTGGATTTTTAATTTTGTTGCACATATATTTTTCAATTACCTCGGTGTGAGGACGTAATGGCAAAGTTTAATTTATGTTTTTGGCACTTCACTGCATCGATCATTGACTTAGACTGTCTCCAACAAGAGGCAGAATACAAAATAGATAGTGCACAGTAGTAAAATCATGCTCCAACAAGAGAAGGCAATAGGAGTAGGCACTTTGCGTACTGGCCAAATCAACAATGAGGAGTCTCTCTCCACCGAATGCAAATACCCTACAGTTCAAAGGCGCGGTGGGGCACGGGGCGTGTCTTCTTGGTTGACAGCGAGGTGGGGCTCGGGCCGCCTGCAGAGGAGGCCTAGGGCGGTCTTGTGAGGAGGGCTCAAGGCGCCCGGGCGGAGGAAGCCTGGGGCGGCGCACAGGCGGCTTGAGGCTGCGGCGAGGTGGGGCTCGAGGCGCCACCGGGCGGATTGCAGCTTTCGTGCACCGGTGGAGGAGGACGGGCGGTGCATGGAGACGGCTTGAGGCGCCGGCGGGAGAGAGTGAGGGTGGCGCCCGTTGCTTGAGAGAGAGAGAGAGAGAGAGAGGAGAGATGATTGTGAAATTTGTAGGTCTCAGTTCTCTGTTGGAGGTCGCTTATTTTGAGTGCTCGTTTCACTGTAGATCACCAGATATTGCAATGAGTCGCCTATTTGGGTCTCATCTGTTGGAGATAGTCTTAGGGCATGTTAGCCTCTAAATACGCACTAATACTAGAGTGGGTTGAGCCGTCCTCCAAGATTAGAATGTCTTAGGGTCACTCATTTCTCTTAGGCCAGTCTCAATGGGGGTTTCATGAGTGTTTCATGCACATTAAATGCAACACCACATCAGCAAAATTTTACTTTTTACACGAAACCCTTAAGAGAGGGAAGGAAAGAGTTTCACCATGATGAAACCTTTGGGCACCGTTTCACATGCGTTGGAAACTGTGTGAAACCCCATTGAGACATAAATAGAGTTTCACCATGCAACTATGCAATTAAACCATGCAATGAGAGAGGTTGTGGGACCCTTGAGCCTATGAAACGTGCGTGCAATGGCGTGCATTGAGGGAGACGTCTATTTCATGCCAAAGTTTCACATCTTGAAAACCGGGAGGTGAAACTCTCCATTGAGACTGGCCTTAGGGGGCAACCGGTCCCGTACCCCTCTACATTCCTACCCGGGGCAATGGAGGGGTGCTTGCCGCCGCTAGCCAAAGCTCCCCACGATGCTCAGCCTCGGTCTCGCTGCCGTCCGGTGAGTGGCGGTGGCGATTCACGACGACGCTGAACAAGGTGGCCACTCACACCCCCGGCCGTCCACACCGGTTTCTCCTACTTTTTATCTCTTTCTTGTCTCTCGATCTGCTGTACAGATCCTTTCATGAGGATGTGGCCTTCGTTGAGTTAGTACCATACGACTCAGTGGTCCATTGCTGCGTGTCTGCACGGGCGTCCCATCGATAGTCTCCCAATATGCACAACTGGTGTGCGTGTGGTGTGAGTTTGGAGCATGTGTGTTGAATATGCCCAAGTTGTATACTCATTATAGAAAAAGTACCAAAATTAAAGCTACGTACGTACTCTAAACTAAACCTAGATGAGTTCTCGGATATTTGACTCGACTCAACCTTTTTATGAAACAAATTGAACCGGGGTTGCAAGTCCAGTGGCGAGAGAAAAGGATCGTGTGCATGCCATTGCCAAGACCCATGCACACCACTCGGCGACAGCACCCGAGTGTCCGTTACAGCTACTACCTCTCTAAAAAGAATATCACCGTGAGATGCGTGTCATAAGTTTGACTCAATTTGTAGAAAATACGTGCAATATTTAAATTTTTAAATAAATTTGTTAAAAACTAGACTTAAAGATCTTTCCGATGATGCCAATTACTTAGCACAAATGTTTTTATATTTTAATATATAATTTCCGGCATTTGTGTCTCGGAAAGCAAATGACATTTTTTTATGGACGTAGGGAGTACTCGATAGGGACCCCATTTTTTTAAAAGATAATTGCCACTTTTTCAGTACTATTTGTAGCTCTTGGTAGCTACATATATAAAGCCAAAGTCTACTAGATACTCGTCGTATATAGGTACTAGAAATCCACGAGTCGCGATGCATGCGCGCAGAGGTGTCACGCCACAATGCACGGAATGTCCATCCATCCATCCAGCTGTGACCAACTACTTAACGACTTTACGCAAGACAAGATCGAGGTACGTACGCGAGCCGCTCATCGCACTCCGATCCGTTCATTCGGATAGGATAGTGGCGTATACCTATTTAGGCTGGGAAACAATAGGAAACAAATACTTTCCACAAGTTATATATTGTACTCAATTCCCCGTCTGATTCGGAATAAAGCATGTATGAAAATAGTGATATGAAACTCCCACCGAGACATATATGGCTCTTTACATATTTCTGATGCATATAGTTCTTTTTTTCCTCAAAAACGCATAAAAGATTTATGCTTCATTTCCTTTTAAATGGAAGAGCTTTTACAATAATGTGTATTGGGGGAGGTTAAAGGTTTTAGTTGATTTCTGCCTCCTCAAATTTAACCACATGTTGATTACTTTCGCGAATGAGACAACCTAGTTTGCAAGCCTCGGCTTCGATCCACTGATCGGCGGTGTGCTTGATGGTGGCTAGAAGATGGTTGGTGCTGGAGCTAGCATTATTGCAAAAACATCTCACACTCCGCTCTTTCCAAATCTCTCAGGCCACCAGGCGAATAAGGTGTCTACCCCCTTCCGCTTGTGTCTATGCCACCTCCGCCGCCGGTCGTCTCACCATTCGAGCGTAGTGTTGCCTCCGACTTGCGAGTAGTCGACGCCGCGAAAGTACTTTGCTAGGATGGTCAAAGATATCTGCTGGGGAGGCGGATCGGGGAGGCGATGATGTGGCCGATGCTCTCTCGGCCCGGGTCACACAGGAAGCAATTGTCGCTTGCCTCAAGCCCATATCGCCTCCTCCTGTCCTGCGGTCCAATGTTGCCTCCTAATTGCCAGCCACAGAAATATTCTCACTCTAAGCGGTTCCCATGTCTTCCGGATGCGCTTGCACCCTGGCCGGGATTGGATGGGAAGCCGTCTATAAGGTGCGGTAGGCCGACCATCTCCATATGAGGCGATCCTCGCTCTCGTTTACATGACTTGGTCCCGCAGCTTGAGGTACTCGTATGCCACGGAATTTTGATGCCGCCCGGTTATCCTATGCATATAGTTTTTACTTTCTCCATTCAAAATTATAAGTCTTGCCAATTTATTGGAGAGTAAAAGAATTTTAAGTTTGATCAAAATTATAGAAAGAATTACACAGATTCATAGCATCAATTAGATATACTATATAGAATCTAATGATAGTTTGCCTTTTTAATAAAATTAGAATGCTTTATAATTTGGGAGGGAGGGAATAAAAGAATTTAGCAAACCTCGTTCAAAAGCGAGCTGTTTTTCCTTTTGGGCCTGCCAAATAAAGCAGCGGCACCCGTTATGCTGGTTTTTTTTGAGCAAAACCCGTTATGCTGGTGATAACCCACTTCCAAGGCCCAAACCTATGTATGCTGCACTCGGTGGGCCGGACTGTGCGATGGGCATCTTGGACCTGCCGGCCCATCATCACATCTAAGCTAAATGCACCAAACAAATACAGCCCAAACGAAAGTTGGCCCAAAACTACCACTGCAAACAAGTTGGGTCTCAGCCCACAAGCCCAAATTGAGAAAGAAGCCGGCCTGCTGAACGGCCCAAGCCCACTTTCAGGTGGGACCCCGCCGTCGCCGCCGCACGGACGAGCGCGGACATGGCTGCGGTCGGGTCGTCAGAGCAAGTCCGTTCGTTCCGGCGGAGGCGCGGAGCTAGCGTCCCTGCCGTCCGAGTCATCGTGGGTGCTACCGTGGCGAGTAGCCCTCTCGCTCTCGCTCTGCTCGCCTCGGTGGATTGAGGCCGTCGTCGTCCCCCGTCTGCCGCCGTCTCACCTCGCCCTCGCTTGCCGCGCTGGGTCGACGGAATCGATCAAGGTGAGCACACAGTGTATCGCCGCCTTGCCTCACACTTGAGTAAGCAGGCGTTCTAGCCTCTGCAGAGCTGAAGTCGACTTTGATTTGTGCAGGGAAATCGAAGTCAGATTTCGGCTCTGCAGCAGAGTACGTTGTTCAGAACCTTACTTTACTGTATGTATGTGTTCTTCTTTCAGTTGCATTGCACATGGATCTGGGTCTCTTTTTGTCCCTGCAAATATGCTTCAGTATACATTATGCTTCAGGCCGGATTTCATCCATACACACCAAATAAAAACACCAATCGTAAGTCTTACTCTTGCCTCCACCTAATTTCACTGAAATTGGATATATGTAGCAGTTCAAAAGATTGTTTTTTTTTTTTTAAAAAAAAAATGTTACTGTCAAAATCTCAAAGTACGTTTCTACTTACTGGAGTGAAGTTACTTGCTCTCCTGTCAGGTACATAATTCAGAACAAATGGCTGCTTCACTTCAGTTAGTAGTAAGAAGTCTGCTGTATGATGACCTGTTCAATTTTCAATTGTCAAAAAAAGAAAAAAGCGGCATTTTTTTTTTCAGACAGATTGCGATGTAGGGCTGGGAAAACATAGGAGGGCAATTCCTCTGGAACATTGAAAACTCACTCATACCAGCATTGGTTCTGTCTAGACTTTTCCCCGCTTAACTCTTAACTTTTCTTTTGCCATATTTTCTAGCAGCAGAGAGACAAACTCATTTAACTAAACTGATCTAGACATGAATGGCTCAAGCCTCACACCACACTAATCTCTTATTCAGGATCTTTCTGTGTGAATGTATCGAGCAGTCAGTAGCATTTGTGCATCAGTTTTTTTTTTGATGATATTCATTTATTTTTTTGAAACTTATGATATTCATTTATTTTACTAAGCATTGCTTTCTCTGTGATGATGCACCTCTGCTCTGCCTCCTATCAGTCAAGAGCAGAGAAATCCAGAAACATGCACATTCAGCCACGTTGAATTGCAGAGATGACTATCTCCATTGTGGACATATTATGATTTATTACAGGATGATGCAACAGGCTCTAAATGCCCTATGAATGAAGAGTTATATAGTGTAAAGTCCTTCTCCTTTGTAGGTGCTGCATTATCTTCCTTTTTCTTTGACTAAATCTCCCACAGAGATTATATATGGTCCACATCTATTGTCAGCTTCTACTATTCTTTGAGGTCAAAGACAACCAGAACAATCATAACAGAAGTGTTCTTGGACTATGACTATCATACTGGACTCACCTTGCATGACCTGAACAAGTATTGCTGTTCTAAAAACGTTATATATATACCAGTTGAAAAGATTGTTTTCTTTTTTAAATGTTACTGTCAAAATCTCAAAGTACCTTTCTACTTACTGCAGTAAAGTTATTTGCTCTCCTGTCAGCTACATAGTTCAAAATAAATGGCTGCTTCACTTCAGTTAGTAGTAAGAAGTCTGCTGCAAGATGACCTGTTGAATTTACAATTGGCAATTTTTTTTTTTCATAAAAAGGTTGCGATGTATGGCAGCAAAGCAACATACTCATTTAACTGAATTGATCTAGACATGAACAGTATGGCACTATGGCTCACAGCCTCACGCCATACTAATATCTTCTTGAGGATATTTCTGTGTAAAGGCATCGAGCAGGTAGTAGCCTCTGTACATCAGTTTCTCAAGATATTTATTGACGAAGCATTGCTCAGTATGTGATGATGCACCTCTGCTCTGTCGAGAAATCCAGTAGCATGCATGTTCAGCCTTGTTGAATTGGAGAGATGACTATCGCCACCTCTGCTCTCTGTCTCCTATCAATCAAGAGTAGAGAAATCCAGTAGCATGCATGTTTAGCCATGTTGAATTGCAGAGATGACTATCTCCATTATGGACATATTATGATTATTACAGGATGATGCAACAGGCTGTAAATGGGCTTTGAATAAAGAGTTATATAGTGTAAAGTCCTTCTCCTTTATACTTGCTGCATTATCTTCCTTTTTCTTTGACTAAATCTCCCACAGAGATGTATTATGGTCCACACCTGCTGTCAGCTTCTACTATTCTTTGACATAAAAGGGGAACGGAGAAAGTCAACCAGAACAATCATGAGGAAAGAAGAAATTCAACCAGAAAAATCATAACAAAATGTGTTCTTGGACTATGACTATCGGACTGAACTCACCTTGCATGACCTGAACAAGTATTGCTGTTCTTAAAATGTTCTCACTCTGCTTTCATTCAGAGCTATCTCATGCCATTCCACAACTCGCTAATCATTTTCTCTACCTGCTACTTTCTCTTCCAGAGGGAAAATGGAGATTGTCCTTTCAGTGGTTCTGGGGAGCTGACTACTCGATCCATAGATTTCCTCATCAGGAAATGCTCCAAGCCATCAGCGCCAGAATTGGAGGACCGCCTGCAGGGGTTACGCCGGGCGCAAGTCATTATTGATGAGGCCATGGGGCGGCACATCACAAACCAAGCTATGCTCCACCAGCTGAAGATGCTGAGAGATGGCATGTACCAAGGCTATTACATGGTCGACACTTTCAGATACCAATCCCACAAGGTGGAAGCTACCAAAGATAAGGTTGTGAGTCAAACTTTGTCTCCCTCCAAAGTCAATTCTGTCAAGGGTTTGCATTACTCCAATAGAAACACTGAAATTTTGGAAAAACTACAAAAGGTGCTACATAGTTTGAGTTCCATCATCAATGATTCAGAAGAGATGGTCATGTTCTTGATGAACTACCCTCGCATGTACAGGCAACCATATAACATGCATATCCAGCTGGGCAACTGCATGTTTGGCCGTCAGTTGGAAACTGAACTAGTCATCAATTTCCTATTGCAGTCACCGCCTCATGGTTTTGAAGAATTGGCGGTCCTGCCAATTGTTGGTCCAGGTAGAGTGGGCAAGAGCACCCTTGTCGCTCATGTTTGCAAGGGTGAAAGAGTCATTGGCCATTTCTCAAAAATCTTGTTCTTGAAAGGCCATGATTTTACAGATGATCACCTTGCTACATTAATAGAAGGATGCGCAATGGACCACAGAAATCATATGTCAAACATGAACAAAGATGGGATACTACTTATTATTGAATTAGTTGATGATCTCGATGAGGGCACATGGAATAAGCTATATTTTGCTGCTAAACAGTGCATGCCAAGCAATAGTAAAATCATAGTCACAAGCTGTTCAGAGAAAATAATAAAGTTTGGAACTACAGAAGCTATAAGTCTAAAGAATATGCCCCATGAAACATTCTGGTATTTCTTCAAGACTCTTACATTTGGAAGCACAGATCCTGAGATGCACAAGAATTTTGTGCACGTGGCCATGGAGATAGTCAAGATGCTAAGCGGATGCCTTATTGGTGCAAACATCACCGCCTATTTGTTGAGAGACAACTTTGACATCCACTATTGGTGCAAGATGTTGGCCTTTATGAGAAGGGTCTCCAAACCTAGTGAGCATCCATTTGATCTTATAAGTAAAAAAAAAAAAAAGGCTTGCTCATCTTGGGAGAATGGTGGTACCTTCTGAAGATCTTGTGATGTATCATCAGTCTGAACTCTCTCCACAAGAAGATGTTCCAAGTTTCAGAATCCAAGATGTGATGTACGGAAGTGTAAAGCCTCAAGGGAGATTCGAGGTCCTGGCATGGACTTCTCCGATTCCACCCTACTATAGCTATGTCAGTACCTGTGAGATTCAGGATCTAAAAGGAACAGCTACCAAGAGAAAGCGCGTTCGGTGAAAAACAGAGTCACACTTTGTTAATTTTTGTGATGGTATGGTTATGTAGAAAGATATACTAATATGCTTTTATTTGATGGGTTGTGACAAATTGCCATGTTCTTGTGATAGGAGGTTATAGCTATCAAGTTATATAAAAAAAATGTCTGGGTGTACTACTGCATTGTCATATGTGATATGTGAAGTGTTTATGACTAACATAATAGTCCATCGTTGAGCAAAGCTCGGTCATGAGCACACAGACAATGATTACCTCCATGTTCCTCTGCCGGTTGGGATGGGGGAAATAAACAGTGATCAGTTCTTCAGTTGCCATGGCGCAGTGATTCAGAGACTTGCGAGTCGCAACATGTTCAGGAAGAATTACAGTCAACATAGCTCACATATTAGGAAGTACAGGTTTACGCTACCGTGCAGAGATCACAAGTCTGCAACAATTACAGTTACAGATGGCAGAGACAGGCTGCAGCTGCCATTTTTCAAACACGAATGGCACCATCACAGGCTAATCTTCTACCTTCCAGCTGCTGTCCGCGCACACTCTAGGTTGGTCGATGGCCTGTTGACTTCCTCCTCGCTGCCGGCAAGGCGGGTCCAGTCCAGGACAGGGGCTGCTATTTGATATTTTTTTTTCTTGCATTGGTCTGGGGCGGCAGAGAATAGGGGCGGATGAGTGGGACAACTAGATTCAGGCAGGCCTCAGACTCAACTCGAGTTCAATTCTATGCAGGATGCTGATTTCCATCGTCAATCTTGGCGTCCATGTATTTATTGATGGTTTGAAAATTCGAAGAATCTCCAACTCCAGTCTGAAGTCTGAACTGAACCATAGCCCTGCCTTTCCATATGTGTAATTTTTTTACTCCACTATTTACTTTTTTTTTCAGCCAATCCATTCCATGAAAAGAACCTAAATGCTGTTTAGACTTCAGATGCTATATACACACTGGTGAGTGTTTGATGTTTTCTTACTGATGTTGCCGGGGCACATGGAAAATTACCGTATAGTTCAGACTCCAGGGAAGTAGCTTGCAAAATCTCAAAATACCGTTCAATCTGAAATATGACGTTCTCCTAGCTTCTAGTATCTATCAATCAAGAAAGGGAGGGATCTAGCTTGTAGGAAGTTCAACCATTACTGCAGCTATGACAGTCTGCATTGTGGAAATGCTGTGTTCTCCTCAGCCTTGATAGCAGCATTCAACTGTGTACAAATTAGTGATGCATTGGTGTAGCTCTTCCTCAGCCTTGCCCTTGTCAGTAAATTAGGCCGCCAGGACGACGCTGGTGCACACGCCACACTGGTAACGTCAGCACCATGACGTATAGTATGCTTGTTCTGTTCTTCATCACATCATGCATTCGGACCTTTCTCAGCCTTGATACCAGCATTCAACTGTGTATAAATAGAGGACAGATGAGAGAAGGTTGCAAGCACCAAAGACTTATAGGGCCATAGCTATAACCTTTTCTGTAACAGAGTCATTTCATTCCATTCCCATTATCTTCCCCTAATGGAGATCCTCCTTTCTGTAGTTCTTAGTGAGCTGACAACTAGATCCATAAATTATTTGCTCTCCAGAAGATCCAAACCAGCAGCAGTGGTCTTAGAAGATCGCCTCCAAAGGGCCCTGCTCCAAGCACAGGTCATCATTGATGATGCCATGGGGCGGCATATCACAAACCAATCTTTGCTTCAGCAGCTCGATATGCTCAGAGATACTACTCACCGAGCCTATTACATCCTTGACACCTTCAGATTACAATCTCATCACGATAAGGAGGCCACAGACGATCAGGCTGTGAGTCATTCTTTGTCTTTGCACAGAATGAAATCTCTGAAACATTTCTGCTCCTCCAATAGAAAGGCAGAGATTTTGCATCATCTACAACAGGCTTTTGACAGCTTAAGCTCTATGATCCTTGATGTGGAAAAGCTGGCTGTGTTCTTGACAAGCTACCCTCGCATGTACCGCCAACCTTATAGCATGCATCTACTCCTGGGAAAATGCATGTTTGGCCGCCAGATGGAAGCGGAGATTGTCCTCGATTTTCTGTTGCACACACAACATAATGATGCTGAAGGCTTGCAAGTCCTGCCAATTGTCGGGCCTGGAAAAGTTGGTAAGAGCACCCTTGTTGCTCATGTTTGCTATGATCAAAGAGTTCGTGATAATTTTTTAGAAATCGTGTTCTTGAGTGATCAAGATTTCGATGAGAAGTTAACTTACCTTGGGGAAGTATGTGTGGAGAAATATAAAAATTCTAGAGCAAACAAAGGTGGAAGAATGCTAGTTGTTGTTGAGGCGACTGGAGATTTCAGTGAAGAAGATTGGAAGAGGTTGTATGCTACTTGTAAACTGTGCATGAAAAGTGGTAGTAAACTCATAATCACAAGTCGGTCTGACAAGATCACAAAACTTGGAACAACAAGGACAGTGACACTGAAATATCTGTCCGATGAAGCATACTGGTACTTCTTCAAAACACTTATTTTCGGAAGCACAGACCCCAAGATGCACCCAAGGCTTGTACAATTGGCCATGGATATATCCAGGATGTTAAGCCGATGTCTTTATAGTGCAAATGGCACTATTTGCTTACTGAAGGACAACTTCGATATCAACTTTTGGTGCAAGGTTTTGACCTTTTTGAGAGGTTTCATCAAGTGGCATGTCTGCAACTTTGGTGAGCATCCAAATGACGCTTTGAACCAAAATAGACCAGCATATCTTGGGAGAATGCTTAGACCATGTGAAGAAATAATGGTTCATCATCAGTACGAGTGCTCTTCAGAAGAGGAGGTACCAAAGATAGCATTACGCAGTGTGATGTATGGAAATATTAAGCTTTCTGGGAGATTTGAAGCCCTTTCATTTAGATCCCAGATAGCCCCCTATTATAGCTATATATGTACTTGTGAGATTCGATCCCTAAAAGCTACACGCACTAAGAGGAAGCGTTCTTAAATATGTTATTTTACATTGTTTGGCTGTCGCAACCCACAAGTTACAAATAAAGTTCACTGGTTACAACTTCCAACATGGCAAACTTACTACCTCGCCATTTGTAAATTTTAAGTGATTTTTCACAGAAATGGGAGACGTTATTAAGACAATATTGTCATGGTGTAAAGTGAATTTCTAGTCAATTGTTTTACCCCAGCTGACACAGCCGTCACCGCCAACTCCACTAGCTCCGATCCACACACTAGAGGAAAAACGACGACCCAACTCGTCGCTGCCACACCCCAACAGAAGCCTCACCGTATAGGATTGACGCGCCAGCCACGCAAGTAGCCGATGCTGCGTCACCCCGCCAACCATGCACCATGCACCATGCCGAGGTTCGGCCTCCCTCGGCGTCGCGTCGTAGCCGTCGCCAAAGTCCAGAGGGGAGGTATGACATAGACAAGGACCGCCCCCAACGCCACAGGTCCCCAACCACCACCACCACCACGCCACCCCCTCACCCGCAAGCCAACTTCCGCAACCACCGCTGAACCCCAAGGCCCCTCTCGCAACTCCCCGCCAACACAGACCGGCGCACCCCGAGCTGCTGCAAGACCGGCAACACCACCAACCAAGCCCCACCATTGACACAAGCTGAGACGAAGTCTCTAGATGCGGCGCCTCCAAGGAGGGCATGACGCCAATGGCACTGTCGTCGCACGTCCAAAAATGACAAGGTTTTCACCCAAAGACCTCGTGCTGCAGGAACATGATGACTTCCAATGGTGCCCCCAACAGGGAAAGCGACGCCCAACAGGCGCTGCCACCATCGCCATGGACAACAACGCCGTGGAAGCTTTTCGCTGGCTCAACACCATGCCCGCCACACGCTCTCAACCAAGCCAGCAGCCTACTCCCAATCTCAACCGCAACAACACTAACCGGAAGAGCCCCCGCGACGCCGGAGACACCACCAAGGCACCCATCTGCAGCACCGCTTAACGCAAACACGCCGGCCGTAGCCACCTCCCCTACATACTAGCCACCGCCATTGACCCGCCACCACTGCTGTACCTCCGCCACCCCAAACACCACCACAATCACCGCCGCCCCTACACATCCTTGCCGGAAGCTCCCGGCAGAAACCCGGCACCACCAGCCATCGCCACCGAGGACACGGGTTAGATCGCCCTAGGAGGCTGAACCCGCCCTCCAGGCTGCGGATTTGGTGCCCGGGGATTCCAGCCAAGGAGCCCACCACCATCGCCGGCCGGGCGACGCCGAGGAGGCTAGCGACGCGGCACTCGCCTTCCCTACCGCAGTCCGACCCGGGCCATCGCCGAAACACCGCATCGCCACGGAGGAAAGTCACCTCCGCCTCCACCATGCCACCCCGGCGCAGCTGGGGGCGACGTGAGGGCCGCCGGATCCGACGCTCGAAGCCGCCCCAGCTCGATGGGAGGCGCATCCCACCGCTTGAGGGGCAACGACGACGCGGCTCGTCCGCTGGCCCCTTCACCGGACCGACCCGAGCACGGGGAAGAAAAGAAGGCCCCGCCGCCGCCTCGTTGCGCTCGGCCGGGCTTCCGGTGTCCCGCCTCGGGCGGTGGCGAGTCGAGGTGGAGGAGGAGCTGGTTGGAGCAGCGCTTGGGCGGCGCTTGCCGAGTCGCCTCCCAGGAGGATGGAGCGACGCGAGGGATCTAAGTTTGTGATATTTCTGAGGAACTATATGTTTTGACAGCCATACATCACATATCGATCTATTTGTGGAAAAGTGCATGTTTATGGAGATGGTCACACTCTGCTTTTCAAAGTAGCATCCCAAGAATGGGCGTTTTGGTAGTAAAGTTATAATAACAAGTCGGGCAGAGAGTATTAAAAAAATGGGCATATTGGTACTTCTTTAGGACATTTGTGTTTGGAAACACAGATCCTGAAGAGCACCCAAAGTTGGCATCCGTCGCAATGGCAGTAATTGATGAGTACTTTTTTGATGAAACAATAATTGATGAGTACTTTGACCGAGATGTGTACGTGTATATAATAAGGAAGTCGTATATGTAACGTCCAGTAGTCACCCAAAGCTTTTGGTCCATATTTTCCTTTGACTAAAAGCATACGCAATTGAATTGAATATGATAACGTAGAAGACAAAGCAAAGACTTTGTAGGCGTTGTCCACATCCATCCGTAACGACAATGACATGACAAAACCATTGCTGCTATTAAACATCGTTTCTAATGTTGCATAGATGAACTCGCCATGCAAGGTGTTCTGTGTGCGTATGCTGTGATGGAGAGAATATTTGGACAAGGAATAAATTGGAGCTCAATTGAGAATTTAGCTTTAGAAATGATTTTGAAAAATAGTTTTGATTCACATGATTTATTTATTTGAATTTTTCGGATGTTACATGGTGAGCAAGTTAGACCTAATATTTTAGATTGAGTTAGACCTAATAATGTCTTACTATGTTATGGGCTCGGGTGCATCTTCTCTAGTTTAACACTAACAAGCGTTGCTAACGACCGTGAGTCAATCAATCATTTAATTACGTCAAATGGTTATGATCATATATTACTTTGTAAAGCAATAGATGAAATATATATTCATGTATTTTCCAATTATTTAAAATAGTATGAAGTGCATTGTTGCCTCCTTAACTCTTATTTTTTGTCTAACTTTAAACCCCCCAAAGTACAAAACAGCGTAGGTTTGACACCTCAATTATCAAAAAATGTTTAATTTTGACCTAGAGTTGTCTAAAACCCGCTCAGAACTTCCCTCAGGGTCAAAAAAAAAACAATTTTGATAGTTGAGGTGCCAAAGTTAGACAAATCAATAGTTGAGATGCCAAAATAGACAAATCAAGTACTTTGGTTTCTCATATATTTATAGTTTTCTTTAATATATTTAGCTCTACTTACTAATAAAAAACTATTTTGTTCTGAAATGTTTATCTACTTAGCTCTAAGCCTCTAATTACTAATAAATATTTAGTTTGAAGTTTTCATATTTTAATATGTTGATTTTTCAAATTGTAAACTCGACAAAAAAAAAAAATACCAACATTGAAATTGTAGATTTCCGTGAGGTCTTCAACTTTGTAGTTAGCGAATATTTCATTTAAATCATTCACAATCCCAAAATTCTCTTGAAGTTTTATTTTTTTTTCAAATTTAAACTTTTTGAAATGTTCAAATGAGTGTATAGAAAAAATATGGCACCAAAGTTTTATCTGTGGGAATGTTTAACTTTTTAGAGTAAAAACCTAATAACGTTTAGATAAATATTTAAAGACATATAAATATTTATTTATCAATAAGTAAATCTAAATATTCAAGAAATTAAAGTACTTTACCACAATTATCAAAACCATTTAATTTTGACAACCTAGGTGGCTTTGATTTGTTTTAGTCAAAATTAAACGGTTTTGAAGTTGAGGAGTCAAGGTTAGATGGTTTTGTAGTTCGAAGTTCAAATTAGAAACAAGGGTGTGACACACAGGGCTGTTAGGTTGATGGTTCCTGTGGCTGATAAGCCGATCGATGTTGTACCATGGCTGATAAGAAGGTATCGCTGATGGAGAACAAAGGTTTGGCACGTGAATTCATTTTAAAAGAGATGTATCTTTCATTCTTTCTCAGTTGGGTAGGCAAGTGACATGCGGAGAGGTTGCGGTAGGTGACTTGGATTGGATTACTGGAGTTGGCTGACTTCACCAGCAACCTGCCACAAGTACCTTTCAAATCATGCAGCTTTTGTTTCTTTATAAACTCAGCTGGCAGGTTGGTTACCTGCAAATAAGTGATAGGTAGCTTGAACTACGGAGTGAACAAAGAAAGGTTTCTATTCCTCCACTAAAACATACGGAGATTTCGGAGAGAAAGGTTTCTATTCCTCCACAGGACATTGTTCCTTCACTTAGCTCTACCTACTTTGTGATCTTCCGGATAACAGCAGGAGTCCTAAAATGGACATGATAATTTCTGCAGTGCTTGGTGAAGCGATCACTAGATCCATAAGTTTTATTATCAGCAGAAGCTCCAAGCAGAAGGTGCCACATGATGTTCAGGACAGCCTGCAAAGGGTTCTCCTTCAGGCACAGGTCATCATTGATGAGGCCATGGGACGCCGCATTACAAACCAAGGTATATTGCAGCAGCTGGGCATGCTAAGAGATGCCATGTACCAAGGCAATTACATACTTGACACTTCCATATACCAGTCTCATGACTTGGTGGATGGGAAGGATTCTGTTGTGAGTCATTCTCTATCTTTATGCAAAGTAAATTCTCTTAGAGGAACACCTTCTTCCAGAAGAAATAAAGAGATTTTGGAACAATTGCAACTTGCTGTTAATAATTTGAGCTCTATGATACTTGATGTTAAAGAGCTGGTTGTGTTCTTGACCTGCTACCCTCGGCGGTACCAGCAGCCTTATAGCATGCATCTGCTGCTTAGCAACTGCATGTTTGGCCGCCAGATGGAAGCACATCATGTTATTAGCTTCCTATTGGATACACAGCCTCATGGTTCTGAAGAATTGGAAATCCTGCCAATTGTTGGTCCATTCGAAGTCGGAAAGAGCACCCTTGTCTCTCATGTTTGCAAGGATGAAAGGATCCGTGATCACTTCTCTGAAATTTTTTTTATTGAGTGGACATGAGTTTACAGATTTTGATCACGCTAAGCTGAGCAAAGGGTGTGCAGCAGGACATCAAAATCATGTGTTGAACTCAAACAAAGGTAGGAGGTTGCTTGTTGTTATTGAATTAGATGGTGATCTTAACGAAGATGCATGGAATAAGTTGTTCTCGTCTTATAAACAATATGTGCCAATGGGTAGTAAAATCATAGTCACAAGCCGATCAGACAAGGTTATCAAGTTTGGAACGACACCACCTCTACATCTGAAGTACCTATCATGTGAAGCGTACTGGTATTTCTTTTAAGACACTCACATTTGGAAGCACAGACCCCAAGATGCACCCCCAGTTTGCTCACGTGGCTATGGAGATAGCTATGATGCTTGGCCACTGCTTCCTTCGTGCAAACCTCATTGCATCTTTGTTGAGGAAAAACTTTGACATTCAGTTTTGGTGCAAGTTTTTAACCTACTTAAGAGGAGTCATCCATAAAAATTACTCTAGATACAGTGGACACCCATTTGATCTTTTAAACCAGAATAGACCCGTGCGTCTTTGGACAATGGCCACACCGTCTGACGATCTTGTATTTCATTGTTGGTTTCGACGCTCTTCACAGGACGAGATCCCAAAGATCAACATCCAAGATGTGTTGTATGGAAATGTTAAGCCTCATGGAAAATTTGAGTTCCTATCGTGGAAGTCACGGATTCCACCTTACTATAGTTACGTTACCTCTTGTGAGATTCGAGAGCAAAAAACTATAGCTACCAAGAGGAAGCGTTCTACTATGTAAAAATGGTATCACATTTGTTATATTTCTTCTGTTGTTGGGCTTATGTAGTGAAACATCTGTTCTACTATGTAAAAATGGAATAACGTTTGTTATATTTCTTCTGCTGTTGGGCTTATGTAGTGAAACATCTGAGCATGTTTTGATAGGGTGTCACATACACGTTATAGTCAGGCTTGAGAGGATGTTACATGATGTTATAATCTGTGAACTGTACTACTTTAGTAAGTTAGATGGTGTCTGCGAGACTGCTTCGGCTCCACGTTTTTTTCAGGTCTACTCCATTATTTTTTGCCAAATGGTTTTTTGCTCCACGCACACAGTTGTGAGAGCGCCTAAAGGGGTGGTCCACAAACTCCAGGTTTATTTGTGAAGTTGCTCCACGTGAAGTTTGTGGAGCGGTCCCAAACACACCCCTTACTACCTTGCCATGTGTAAAGTGATTTTTTTCTCCCCAAAACGTGCAGGGGACACTACTATAAAAGCCTACTATGGGAATGCCTGGCTTTTTGTTTAGGGGTGGTTCTTAAGATGAGCCGCCCCTACAGTGGGCACTAAGGCCCCTTGGAGGCCAGCCGCCCTAAGTAGCGGCATATTAGGGGCGGTTGGTGTTCTGAGCCGCCCCTATTATTAGCGGGGGTGGCTCAATATCAACCGCCCCTAATGCGAACCACTATAGGGGGCGCCTAGGAATGAACCGTCCACGATGCCCATGTAAAATACCGGTCCAATTTGAATCGAGTGGTGCATGAAAAAAGGGATTATGGGGCCTGTGCACTAGGAATGGCAGTGTGCAGCATGTGGTGGTGGTGTGGTCCTGGTGCATGTCCCCCTGTGCGGGGAGTCTTGGGGTGGGGTTAGGAAGTGGGGTGGGGAGCGGGGCCCATGTGGCGGTGGGTGTGAAGAAGCACAAATGTGCTGTGCACGTCACCAATCCGCGTGATGCTCCACATCACCGATCCGCATGCGGGCTGGTGGCCAATCTTTGCTTGACACGTGTCCACGAGGGGTCCATTTGCCATAGGCACAAAAGAACCACAACCCAAACACCATCCTCTCTTTGCTCCATACAACTCTCTCCCTGGTCACTTCTCCCTGTCCATCGACTCTCTCTCTCCCTCTTCACGAGCAAAATACGGTGGTCGTCGTCGAGGCTGAAGACGGTGGCTATGCCTACCCGGCGCCTCATGCCGGCGGCGTGGTCTCCCTCGGCGAACGCGCTGCGGCGGTGGCGGGAGGCCGATCGTCCGGTGGCGGGCGCGCGGCGGCGGCGGTGCAGCGGCTCGACGCCGCTCCGCCGACGGACGCACGCGCGGCCGGGCGGCACCTGCAGCTGCCGTGACAAGCTCGGCCAAGGGGCGCACGGCGTGGTGGTCGCCTAAAGCGTGGCGATCGCCTACAATGGTGGGCGGCGATGCTCCGGCGACGGCGAGGGGGCACGCCCCGACTAGCAAGTTGGCCCGGCGCTGCAGTGGCGCGACGCGGCACGGTGAGGCCGCGGGCAGCACGGCGGCCCCAGCGCTGCGGCGGCGAAGCCTCCCCTCCCTCGGCTCGCCGTGGCAAATCCGCCGAGTAGGACGGACATCGACCCAAACCGCGACGACGCGGCGACGGCCGGGCCGCACCTCGGTCCGTTGGGGTTTGAGATGGGCTTTTATTTTTTCTTTTTCCTATTTTATTAGTAGGGGCGTTGGAAAACCGCCCCTACATTCAAGCTTCTTGTAAAACGGAGAGTTAGGGGCGATTCGAAAACCCACCCCTAAAGTCCTTCTTGAGTCGCTCCTAAAGTAGGCTATTGTGGTAGTGAGAGGCATCCATAAGTTGAAACGATCCGGGACCAATTTGTACAGCCCATGTTATATTTGAAAGCACGGATCCCTGAAAGCACCCACGGTTTGCTCAGATTGCCATGGAGATAGACAGGATCCTGAGTGGAACCCTCGTTAGTCCGAACATGTCTGCAATTTGCTGAGGGACAACTTTGACATCCATTTTTCACAAGGTTTTAGCCTTGATGAGAGGGGGTCGTATAGAAAAACATCTCTGAATCTGGTGTGCGTCCATTTGATCTTATAAACCAGGAAACATGGTATGGTATAGAGAAAGCAGAGGATAAAAGCAGAGTACACGCATCCGGCAGATCCTAGCCCTGTAATTGAAGAGTACGTGAAGACTGAACAAGTCGAGTCTGCAAAGGCGGCTTTGCACACGCGCGTGGTACGAATCGAAAGCTGATTTTTCAGCTGCCCGTGTCCGCGGAATAAATGGTTGCCCAACAAGTCCAATCTGTATTAGGTGCTGATATATGCCGCTCCTGAATCCTGATGATATTAGAAACGTTGCAAAAGTACGGATGTCGATGACTCTTGCCTTCCAAAAGTACGGATGTCGATGACTCTTGCCTCTTTCTTTCTATGGGTGTTTTTAGTTCGTGATTTTTTTTAGTTCAGCTACTCTAGCACTTTCATTTTTATTTGACAGTTAGTGTCCAATTATGAACTAATTAGGCTCAAAAGATTCATCTCATCGTTTACGATTAGTGTCCAATCATGTGATGGGGAATCTTGAAAAGTTTTGGGAAAGTAAACATGGCCTATATACGCAAGTTTAGGCCCTGTTTGGATCAGTATTGAATTCTTAAAAACCAGTTTTTACCACTAGTTGATACAATCTGGATTCGGAGCAAAAATTGGTCGGGTTTTAGATCTTTTCACATATCACATCTTTTCATGTCTTAATTCCTATATAGATATGGTTTTGTCAACAAACCATTTTATTTTCTCTTTTTAATTGCAGTGCCACATTATTTTGTTTATTCAATTGACATCCTAATTAATGAACATAGAAACCATATAATTTCTGGGTTGGAAGTGTCCTTACTATATATAAACATGGCATTCTGTCTCACCAAGCTCCATAAAATTTCTGGCTCTGCTACTGCTTGGATATGAATACTTCGCAGTTCGTGTTTACATTGTTCATGATACTGTGGATGAGAACTTGCCAAGACCATATGATAGTCTTCGCACACTAAGAGATGCCATAGGTTGTGTTGTTGCTTGGCCTAGATCACATGTAAGTTCAATTGCATGCTCTACAATGCATTTATTTATTTTTTTCTGTAAGGTGCAGCTCGGTGAGGAGGTCGCCCTAGCGTCAGGTCGTCGATCGCCTCCATAGCAGCGACCAGGCGCTACCCGTCCTGGCGCCCGGTGCGGCTAGTGCAGCGTCGATGTCGCTGTCGATGCGGCGACGTCGTGGAAGTGGCGGTGCGGTGGTGGCCGGCGCCCTAAGCGCGGCACCGGCAGCTCGTCGTCGCAGCGGCGAGCAAGGTCGATGGCCACCTCCATTGAGCGAGGCTCGAACCACTTGAGTGTCGTACGAAGTGTGTCGCGTAGGCCACCGACGAAGAGGCTAACGCGGTGACGCTGACCCTCAAGATCCATGCGAATCACATAGCTCTCAAAGGCAGTGATGTAGTCATCCAGCTTGCCCTCTGGCAGGAGAGCGAACTCCCCCGTAAGTGTCGGTGATGATGGGGGGGTCGAAGTCGCACGAGAAGGTAGTGGGTGAACGCAGCGTCCACTCGACCAAGGGCCTCCTCCGGGACAGCCTGTTCAAACCGGACTGCAGCAGGACCCGTCGGATGGAAGACAGCATACCGAGCGTAGAAGTCAGGGTCGATGTTATCCTTTAGCTCGAACAACAGCTCCATCTTGCGTATCCAGAGGTCGGGGTTGTCGCTGTTGTCGTACTCCGGAATGTCCAGGCGCGTGACGTAGAGAGGGGGGGTCGGTCCGGTGACCTGTGCTTTTAATTAGTCTCTGCTCAAGTTCTTGTCACTTCTTAACTGATTTCTTAGTCAGTGCAGAAACTTGACGCTCATTTTCTACGCCTAACCCTGTTTTTCTAACTTGTTGAATGGGCCGGACAGCAGGGCAACAACAGAGGGCTGGACCTCGGATCCCAAGTCAAGATACAAGGACATGATACAGACCAGTTTGCATTGGTGAACAAAACGACGTGTATTGACTGCAGCCTGTTTGGTCCTGCAGCACGGCCATATTTCCTAGCATGTGTTCTTGGACTATGACTATCGGACTGGACGCTGGACCCACCCTGCATGACCTGTACAAGTATTGTTGTTCTTAAAACGTTCTTGCTCTCCCTTCATTCAGAGATACATCACATGCCATTCCACAACTCACTGAACTCGCTGGTCATTTTCTCCTCCACCTGCCACTAATGGAGATCCTCCTTTCTGCAGTTCTGGGGGAGCTGACCAGCAGATCCATAGATTTCCTCACCAGGAAAAGCTCCAAGCCGTCTGCGCCAGGGGTGGAGGATCGCCTCTGCAGAGTTCTGCTTCGGGCGCAAGTCATTGTTGATGAGGCCACGGGCGGCACATCACAAACCAAGCTATGCTGCACCTGCTCAACAAGCTGAGAGATGGCATCTACCAAGGTTATTACACGCTTGATACTTTTCGGACGCCAACCTCACAATGAGGAGGCCACCGAAGATAAGATTGTGAGTCAAACCGTTTCTCTCTAAAGTCAATTTTGTGAAAGGTTTGCATTCCTCCAATAGAAACACTGAAGTTTTGGAACAACTACAAAAGGTGTTTCACAGTTTGAGTTCCATGATAAATGATGCAGAAGAGATGGTCATGTTCTTGATGAGCTACCCCGCTTGTCTGGACAACCATATAGCATGCATATCCATTTGGGCAACTGCATGTTTGGCCGCCGGTTGGAAACTGAACTTGTCATCAATTTCCTATTGCAGTCATGGCCTCATGGTTCTGAAGAATTGGAGGTCCTTCCAATTATTGGTCAGGTAGAGTGGGCAAGAGCACCCTTTGTCGCTCATGTTTGCAAGGATGAAAGAGTCTGTGACCATTTCTCAAACATCATGTTCTTGAAAGGCCATGATTTTACAGATGATGACCTTGCTACATTAAGAGAAGGATGTGCAATGGAACACGAAAATCGTGTGTCAAACATGAACAAAGATGGGAGACTACTTCTTGTTATTGAGTTAGGTGATGATCTCGATGAGGACACATGGAATAGGCTATATTTTGCTTCTAAGCGGTGGATGCCAAGCAATAGCAAAATTATAGTCACAAGCCGATCTCGAGAAAAAAGAATGTTTGGAACAACGAGAATCTCTTAGTCTAAAGAATATTTCCCATGAAACATTCTGGTATTTCTTCAAGACTCTTACATTTGGAAGCACGGATCCTGAGATGCACAAGAATTATTTGCACGTGGCCACGGAGATAGAGAAGATACTAAACGGATGCCTTCTTGGTGCAAACGTCACCGCCAATTTGTTAAGAGACAACTTTGACGTTCACTTTTTGGCGCAAGGTCTTGGCCTTCTTGAAAAGGGTCACGCACAAGCATGTCTCCATATCTAGTGAACATCCATTTGATGTTATAAGTGAAAACAGGCTTGCTCATCTTGGGAGAATGGCGGCACCCTCAGAGGATCTCGTGCATTATCATCAATCTGAACTCTCTCCACAAGAGGATGTTCCAAGTGTAAGAATCCAAGATGTGATGTACGGAAGTGTAAAGCCTCAAGGGAGATTCGAGGTCCTGGCATGGACTTCTCCAATTCCACCCTACTATAGCTATGTCAGTACCTGTGAGATTCAAGATATAAAAGGAACAGCTACCAGAAAGCGTTCGGTGAGAAATGGAGTCACAGTTTTTTAAGTTTTGTGATGTTATGCTTATGTAGAAAGATATACTTATATGCTTTTATTTGATGGGTTGTGACAAATTACCGTGTTCTTGTGATAGGAGGTTATTGGTATCAAGTTATAAAAATTGTCAAGATGTACTACTGGTTTGTCATATGTGAAGTGTTGTGTTGATCAATAACGGAATACTTGCTCCATCATTGAGCAAGGTCCACCATGTGCACTCTCAAACAATGACAGTGCAAGCTTAGCTATGAGCACACAAATAGATTACCTCCATGTTTATCTAGCGTGTTAGATATGTGTCAAAAGATGTGTATAGTGTGCTCATGTTGGACTTGAGTTATGTTGGGGCATAGGACAGAGTTGGACTCGAAGTTCGTATCCTAGGGGGCATAAATATGAGGCAATCCCTATTGTAACTGTGAGACGACTTGGTGGTTGGTTTGGATGGCAGCGAGGCGGCAGGAACGCTCGTGCGATGGTGTAATGTAACTGCTGTTTTATGGGGAGGACCGTACATAGTCGTCATGTCGAGGATATAGAAAACATCGCTGAACCTCGCTAAAAAACATCGTGCCTCCGGTGTGGATTCTTGCTTGCAAATTTATTTTATGATGTTTATGCTTCCACAATCCACATTTTTGTTTAGTAGATCTCTTTAAGTCTAGGTCTAACCGTGCGCCGCAAGACGAGGGTTGGATGGGGAAAATAAAAAGTTGAGTTGTGTGATGATGTAGTGATGCGGATGACATCCATTTTAGGAAGGAGGGAGTAGTTTAGTTCGGAGGATCAGTCCAGTGTGAAAAACACATATTTGAGCAATGAATATTTTGTCAAGTGTACCGTGGCAATTGTTGTAAAACACATGGACTCTATCCTAAAAGGAAAGGAGAAGGAGGAATCCTAATCCTAGTCCGTTTGTATGTGGGCTCTTACCGAAACTCTTAGCCCCTGGCAGGACTATATATATGTGGGAGCTCTATGTTGTAATCACCAATATTCAGATGAATAAAGAATAGTCTCCCTATCTTGTGTCTACTTGTTATAGTTCTCATCTACTGTGTTGATCGTGAGAGACGGAGAGGGGAAGGTCCTAACCGCTGACGACATGTTTTATAACACGTTATCAGCACGACAAGCTCTACGTCGACGTCGCCGTTGAAGCTGCTGCCGATTTTCGGCACCAACGCTTGTGCCGACATCCCGCCACGACTACTTCGACGTCGTCGACATCTCCGACGTTGTTAGCGGAACGGATCTGCTACCTCTGCCTACTACTGATCTACATCGACATGTACTGTCGTCATCAAGCAGATGGATCTACTACAATGTCAAACGCCCTACGCGGTATGTATCTACTAACCACTGCCCTACGTGGCACGTGGCGTAGATCAAATTGACATCCTATATCAGGTATGAAAATATCTTGCAGATTATTTGTGCCAGCCATCGAGTTGGTTATATATATACGTTCTATGCACGTTGAATTATATGTATGCATGGGTTAAATAAATAAAGAATGAAACCACTGCGATGAATCGCGATGAATCTTGGTGCCATCTGCAGCCACCCGAATGTGGCAGGAGCATCTTGTTGTTCTTATAACTTTTCCTGGATGGTGTACAACACATATGTGTCAGAGTCACAGTATCGCCGTACATTACTCAAGCTCGTACACTACTACACACGCCTTGGGCGGCTCGTAAGCCACTGTAGGGGCAGTTTTCATAACCGCCCCCAACTCTCCGTCTTGACGGTGGTTTCACGGTAGGGCGGGTTGGTGATGGAACCGTCCCTCTTTGTATGAGCCGCTCCTACTGTGGGTTTTTTCAGAAATCGCGTTTTCAAAATTCGAAAAAAAAAAATAGCAAAAGATTTTTTTTTAATCGAGGAGGGCCCTACCGCCAGCAGCGCAAAATTGCGTGCTCTGCGGCCGCCAGGTTTGAACCCGCGACCTGCTGCTTTCGGGCGCGACCACTCCCCTCCACTAGGCTACACATGTGTATGTGTCCATATCTCACTCGGATCCCCACATATTATACAAATCTGAGTGAAAATTGACCATTTGAGGCCCTAAAGCGGTTCAAATCAAAAAGTGGTCAACTACAATATTTCATAACTTTTCGAGATCTACAACTCTTATTTAAACTCTTATTTAGGAAGTTTTTCCATCCGAAGTCGTTTTCTTAAATTTGAATTTCAAATTTGAGACATTTGAACATAGCTTTTGCATGACAAGATGATTTAAAAAAAAGTGGTCAACTACAAAGTTTCATAACTTTTCGTGATTTACAATTCTTATTTAGGAAGTTCTTCCATCCGAGGTCATTTGAAAAATTCAAATTTTGAAATTTAAACATTCAAACCCACATTTTGAGGCATCAAATTAAGTCAAATGAAAAAGTGGTCAACTACAAAGTTTTATAACTTTTCGAGATCTACAATTCTTATTTAGGAAGTTTTTCCATCCGAGGTCGTTTTAAAAATTTAATTTTTAGTGCCTCAAAATTCGGCGACCCTTTGTAGAGGCGCCTCAATATCAAAACGCCCCTACTGTGGACCACGTAGGGGCGCTGGTCTTGTGTCCATAGTAGGGGCGGCTCGCACTGCAGGTAGGTGCGGCTCAAAACAAGAACCGCCTCTACTCAAAAAGGGAGGCGTCCCCATAGTAGGTTTTTGTAGTAGTGGTAGCTTGTCGTTGCCGCTGCACAAAGAAGCGCCGCATGTGTACTCGCAGAAGCCATTGCCTGGCCCGTACACCGGTCGTAGTCGGTGCCATCCGCCGGAATGAGTCGCATGCATAGGCACGGCCTTTACATGCAGCAAGTAGTAGCTAATCTATAGTACATATGGTGAGTGCATGTTAGCTAGGCATGAAGCCAACCGTACAAAACGACCTTGTAGGTTAACTCTCCAGCTTTGCTGCTACTTGAACACCACCGCTACTTGAACACCACCGAGTACGGCACGCACATTAAAACTATATGAAAATAAGGAAAATAGTTTGGCATGAAGACCGACATATTAATTGGGTATAAAATTGCCGACGTGAAGTCCGACTACCGAATCAGAAATCAGCAAGCAGACTGATAGTTAATTGAACTTGAACCCAAACCTAACCGATCAGGATGAGTTCACATGAATCAAGATCTACTAGCAGTAGAAGCTCTACTCTGTCATTGAACTGGTCGGCGTATCCATAACGAGTTGATGCCCGCCCACAAGTGAACACCTGCACTTCCACGAATCGTTAGCATCGCAATAAACACCGCTTGGCTCGTAGCCAGCTGTACGTGGCAACTACCACCCTCGTATTATACAGGGTTTTTGTCATTTTTTTTATATATAACAATTTTTCTAATTAATTAACCCTAGATGCTCTGTATTTTATATACCTGTATGTATACGAGAGTGTAAGGTACTGTTGACGAATAAATCCGGTAACACACTAAAACAAGAGCTAGATCGCTCTATGTAGGGCAAGCCGAATCGGGATCGGGCAAAGCGCCTAGGGATATCCACACTGGACCGTGTGCCTCCAACGATGAGCGCGATACGCAAGACACGTCGTCGGAGGAGCCTCGTCGGGAGCGCGGTACGCAAGGCACGCCAACGAAGTCTCTTGAAACCCGAAACCCTACACGCCCGGGACGGACCCCGTGAGGGCGCGCAGCAGCTATGGGCTGCCCTAGCCGGCCTGACCGCTCTAGGGCGTTGTTGTCGTCGATCTTCCGTTCATGGCATCGGCGGCGAAGAAGGGGAGAGGATGACCTACAAGCAAGACGGTAGTAGATTGATTTTGTCGATTGGATGTAGATGGGATCAAATCGGCCATAAACCTCTTTATTATATAGAGGGGGTGGTCTTATCCCTTTAGGAAACCATCCTTGGACGTTTCCAAGTACCAAAACCGACCTAAACACGATTGGAAACAAATCGGTTCGGATCTCGTGACGGACACGGAGCTGCGTCGGGCTGGCCCGTAGCTGGTGCGCCTGGCCGGGCCTTTCCGGTCGATGGGTCGGCAGAGAAGGTCTGCGGTCGGCTCGCGCCGCACGACTCGGCCGGACCCCGTGGCCGGACGCATGTAAAGCGTCCGGTCGATGTCCCTAAACCGGCCTATTTCCCGGTGGCCGACCCGGACTCGCGAGGGGGGTGACGGGCCTTCCGTCACCGCGTGTCGCGAGGTCTGCGGCGCGACCCGACGGACGCCGGACCGACGACCTGGACCGGACGCGCCCGGTGAGTCGGTCACATTCAGCCGTTTTTGATCCTCCTCGAGAATTTGGCTAAGTCCGGAAATTTGCGGTGACTTGGACCTCCAAAATATGGCTAAGTCCGGATTTTTACCATGACTTAGCCCACGCCATTTTGGGTGTCAACAGGTACATATGATGTCTCTAAAATCCTGCGGACCTTAGACTTTCATCTTTGAGGCTCATATTTGTTTTTCGGCACAATGATTTTTTTTTTTGGGATGAAGGAATTTTGGTATTAATTCTAAAAATTTGCATATAGCCTAATCTAAAAAAATGCTCGGATTCTTCTAAGAATATTTTGAGTAACCATCCACATGTAGTAAACTTATATGCACATGATCCAAGTTATGTTAATATGCATGCCTTAAAAAGACGAAGAAATATCCCGGTGTTACTCGAATAGTAAATTATTTGTTATGGTCATTATTAAATCCATGTAGGATATTTTACTACCATCGAAGTGTAGTAAACTCAGCATAAATATTTCCTAATTACTCTTTAGAATGAGTATATGACCGAAAGAAGTAACAAATACATTGTGGGACTCACTTTGCATGAGTAAAATCCCAAATTATGATTTCATAATGTCATATTATATTGAAAATTGAATTTTCAAGCTTATATGCTTATAATGCTTTGCTCTATAAACAATAGCTTGAAGCTTCGTATTAAATGTCTAGTAGACAAGATGGTAAATAATATTTTATCAAACCATATTCTCGAAGAAGTGTCTCTTGTGTATAGAATACCAAAGAGCAATGCGATTACTTGAAGTATTTGAATTTTTAGACGACTTTATAAACCAGGATATTATCACTTGCAATAAATTTGAATATATGGCTTGTATATATGTTACGCTCCTCGAAGGCTTGTAACCATATATCATAATTCTTGAATATAAAGCACGAAGCTCTTTGCTTGTCAAGTATAGAAGTAAAGACATGCAAGAATGTATATTATTTAGAACATATAAAGTTTCTCTTGAAGAAGAACTTGAATCATGTGCATGTAGATTTGTTGGACTTGTTGTCTTTTAAATTCATATCGAAGTATTGATAGTAGTGATGATGGTGCATTAAAGTTTTAATTTCCGTTGAATTAAGTGGTTAATGGTTAATTTGTTAGCTTGAAGACTAATACGAAAGATTTAATATTCTTAGTTGTAATTTTTACTTGAAGTAATATGTGTGAACTCTCATGGAATAAATTAGATTTATATGTTTTCACATATAAACAATTGCCTATTGTCTATCAAAATAAATTTTGTATTAAATTTATCCACAAAGAAGCCTCAGTTAAACCATGAAGGTTATAGTTCTTTGTGCATCACTACCATGTAGATAGATGGAAAACTGAATTTTCTAAAAGCACATGAACAATTGGACTATCTTGGCATATTAATTGATCTTGGAAGGATCGATTTAGCCAAGAAATTGTATAATCCTAAGTATTTAATATTTTAGCCAAAGAACTAGAAGTTATATCCTACCCTAAGTCTATTGTTGTACAATGAAAAGATTACATTGGATATGTGAATTTCATGTCATAATCAATGAATACTAGAAGTATGATTGGGTTCTATGAAGCATTAGAAGTGACTATTCATAGATGATGCATGGAGCATGGCTACTTGAAGTAGTTATGGCATGAAAAGGGGAGAAATTCTGGGCAAAGACATAAGAAAATGTGGGTAATATTTATTTAATAGGCATAGCCTTCCTAAATCAATTTTTAAGTGCGTGTATCAAGACTTGAAATTCTGCCCGCGTCCCTTCCGGCCGAGTTAACTTTCTCTCTTTGCACTAATTGCAAGTAAGCTCGTAGCTTTGCATTTTGTTGCTATCTATTATGTTAGACTGAATACTAACATTTCATATTACACCTACATGTGTATCTCATTGAGCTGCAATTATCTCTACTCTTGCATGAATATTAGCATAGCAGCTATAGTTATAGCTAGTAGCTACATTTGCGCTTTCCTCATAATCAAATTGGCTAGCTAGCATGCTATGTCTATATGGTTCCCGTTGAACTAAGGAATGATTTGCTTTTCGATGCATCGTATGCATAAGCAATAGATGGTCTAGAAATTTTGAGTAGCCTAAGATCAAGGGGTGTGAGTTTATGAAATTTGCTCAACGGAGACTAACCCATTTGATGGGATGAATAATTGTGGAACTAAGATGGTGGATAACACAATTATGATGATTTGGGATTTATGAAGAAAATGCATCAAGGGATTTTTTGTATTAATGGCAATTAGAAAATTCTAGGAAAATATTCCATGTGAATTTGAATGTTGCGTATTTTATACATTTGAAGTGTATGATCCATTTTTTTTGTATGAGTACTTGGATCAACTTTTTAGGCTAAATAATAAAGAAGCTAGACAATGAAATAGTTTTCTAAACTATGTTATGTGCATATTAGAGGGAGAACATCCCTTAATTTATAGGAATCTTTGAACATTCTTAAGTGCACTTTAAGTATTCTAGCTCATTTGCATCATGAATATTAACCCCCATGTTCAAATATGTGCGTGAATATTTCCCATAAAATTTATTCATTGCATACATAAATGGGCCTCCACTTGTAGTTAGAGATACATGAATTTGAATTGTTTTAAGCCCATGATAGGGGATATCATTTGAAGTATTCTATTAATGATCTAATATTATTGGCATTAGGGAAGAGAAAGCCTATTTTAAATGCCAAATATTATTTCCTGAGAAAAGAAAATGATCTTAAGAGAAAATATTCCTTGAAGCTTGAAGCGGGAATAGTATCACGCACTAAGTCATACAATAGCTTAAATAATGCTCTTGTGAAGCACTGAAGCGAGCATATGCCGGATATTTTTGAAATAAGCGGAGTAACTTGAAGTTATAAACTAGAAGTTGTGTTTACTAGTAGTAAACTAAATATTGCATACTATCAAGCTAAATCTATGGGGGCCTTTGTGGGTTCTAGTTTAGTGTATACTTATTAAATAGAAATAAAATGAAACTCCTCCATTCTCGTGAAGAGAATGCCTCACGAAAAGAAGGTAAAGCATCTCATGAAGAGGATTATCATTAAGATGAAATCCAACACAATAAGCGCGCACCTCAGTAGTGTTGGGTATGCTTGAGAACAATATACCATCTCTTGTTTGGGAAATGACAGATATAGAATATTCTCACATTGTGAGAGTATTGGGAGAAAGAAAATAATTGTCGACAAACTACCTTTTTTTTAATTGTAAATGTTTCTCTTATGAGAACTCGGATCCAGGAAAACAAAGTCCATGGCAAAATCGCTTGAAGCGGTCATATCGAGGCAATGAAGAAAGCAATTGAGGTTGAATCTCCTAATAAGAAGAAATGAATGTTACGCTATATCTCCGGCAAATAAAACGAATGAATAATATGCGAGTTAATAAAGTGGATTATGAAAATCCATATAATTCTGAAGAATATAAATCATAACTTGTAGAAATCTCATACTTTCGTGTATTAAAGTCTAAGGTATGTATTCTGAATGAATATTCAAGTCTCAAGAAGAGCATGTTGTTGACACATGTTAACGTATATTTTTAATTGTCAATTAAACATGGAAAAGTACTAAAATATAATTAGATAACCTTATTAGGGGTTTCTACTAATGATTTCCACGAGTTTTGGTAAAGTTGTGATTTGCGGGGACTTAACAGAAAAAAGCAGCGAATTGGCGTGTCATACGGCCAGAAGACTTAGCGTAATGCAATCCAACTCGAAACAAGTCTAGAAGGCTCCGGATTACTCCCGACGTAAGCGAAACTTGGCAACCGAAGAAAACATCATCTAGAAGACTCCGGAAGCCACGACGCATCGCGGGGCCCGAGTGGAGCCCACCACGGGCCGATCGGCCCAATAATCGGGCCGATCGGCCCGTAACCCCGCCAAGTTGCTCTGTTTCCGAAGCTTCCTCCACCGCCTCTAAGGCGCAATCTAAAACCGGTCGTGTAATGTCGGTTTGATCCAATGGTCATCGTTCATTGTCAAGGCCTATGAAGATTAGTACCATATTGCTTCTTGAAGAAGAAGAAGAGACATAAGAAGACCCATATATATAGACCCTAGGCCGGCTTCAAGCATCTCGAGATCAACTCATCATCATATCGAGATCGAGATCCGGCTCTAGTCGACGGCCTTAGCTCTAGTTCAAGAACTAGAAGTAGAAGATTAGACAAGATGTAGAACTAGAAGCCCTAGATTAGAGTTGAGAGTAGAGCTTCAAGTTGAGAGAATTAGAGCGCGGTTGAGGCGGAGTTGAAGGAAGGCCCGGAGCTGTCGGCGCCTCCATCTTCTTCTTCCTCGGAGTTGGTGCCATTGGGCGCAACTCGAGATCTTGTGGATTGTTCGACTTCCATTCGAGTAAGTGGTATTGTCTCTATTGTTCTTAAGGTTCGTATTTCTTTGATAAGATTACTTTGATTCTGTAGCTCTTGAATTGAAGTTGTTAGATTAATGTAAGCGTGGTGCTTAGATTGACTAGCTTATTACGAATACTTCTATAGGCCGGGGTGAAGACACTTGTTAAAATTTTGATCGTGGTGGTGACAAGCGCCATTGAGTCCTTCGTTACTTTGCCCCCGTTTATAGAAATCGTAGGAGCCCCCTGCGTTGTTAGCGTAGATTCCCTTTATTAAGAGTTTCTTCATGACAACCCCTCTTAAGAACAATGTGCAAATGATTTACTTGAAGTGAGAACAAGACCTTCCTAATGGAACTCCTTACCTCTCTTTTAATCTAGTTTTATAGCCACTCTGGATTTAGCTATACACTTCAACCTACTCTCTCACCTTCTCCCTGTGGATTCGATATTTAAAGCCCTATTCGGGTGAAGTGCTCACCGGTATCCGTTAAACTGCGGATTATCCATCATAATATTCTGTAGGTTAACAAATACCAACAAGCATTTAAGCGGCGCCGTTGAGGGAGAACGGTTTGAGACCACGTTGAAAAACTATAGCTAAATCTTGTACCATACTTTTATCTTTTTCTTTTATTCTATCTTCTCATCTTTTTTTTCTATCTTCGTGGGATCAATTGATTCCATATTTATCTATCTTATCTTGCACCCTTAAGCGGAAGCTCGGCCACTAGAATCCTTAGATCTCATCCTTACATCGGCCATTAGCTACGCCTACGGTTGATCATCAAAATGATCATGAAGCAATACTTCTCGGGAGTGAGAAGCGGGATCATATCTTCTATGGTAGGAGTCTTTGCCGACATCATGAAAGTGTTGTGCGCATGATCATCATGCGTTTTTGGAGGAACCTTTTCTTTCCCTTTTTAAGCAAGGTTTGCTTTGGCGAACTCAGCGGGTGAAACCCATATACTAGCATTCTTTTTTTGACCACCCAAAAGGAAGAAGAATCATCCTCCAAAAAAAAAAAAATATATAGAAGTTCGATAGCTATATCACCATCATTCCAATCCCAAGACTTAGCTATCAACCCCAAACCATCAATGCGCTAAAACCTTTAAGGGGAGAAGAAATTCAACCCTTGGATATTTCTTTAGATGATGAGTTTCACGAACTTCCGGCTTTACAAGAGACAATATATAATCCAAACCTCTTTTGAGATAATCTCTTAGAAAGCACCTTTATTGCTATGCAAGAACATTGGGGAACCTCAAGGATGGCATATCTAATCATGCCATAGGAAGAGAGCAAAGCCATCACGAAGCCACTCTGTTTCTCTCTTTATGTTCAAATTAGATAATTCTTTTCAAACCCATCTTTAACCACATCCTTGAGCCCAATGAACCCTCTTGTGCCCCTTTTTCTGCGTCTCCTCACGATCCTAAAATATTATGAACGATCTAAGGAAGACCAAAAGGAGCGCATTTTTACGGAGAACATCAATGAGCATAAAGACTACTTCATAAATGGAACTTTTTCCACTTAGCCCATGCTCATTTGAAAACTCCTAAATTGATTGCCATGAGATCTCCATCCCCCCTCATTAAAAATTTAGAAAGGGAGGTTGTTGATGAATTTTCCTACGGCTTGAAATTTTGAGATTGGCAATATAAGGGAAACCACTTCATCATCTTGATTCATAAATTGAAAGTTTCCCAAGGATGAGCTTTTTTGTCCTAAAACAAGTACTCTAGGGGAATTACTATATATCACTATATACCCCTACATTATGAGCATAAAATTTTTTTCCTTCGGGTATTCTTGTCACTAACCATACCAGGTTTGGAGTAAAGAAGAACGAAGGATGACAATACAAGGTATGTCCAGCCAGTCATTACGCAATATTGAATTACATAGAAACATTTATTATCGTGTTGCTACACTAGCTTGGCTATCTTTACCTTTATGCATGCTCGATCTGTTAAATACTCATCATTGCTCTATCATCTCTGTTTGAATAAATCTCTGCAATGCTTTCATGCTACCGTTGTTTGCTATAGTATGCTTAGGTTTTGAAGTATTTTCATACACCTTTTAGATTAAGCAGGGTGCTTAGTTTAAATTGTTTTCATGGCTCGAGTTAAACATGGTGTTTAGTTTGATTCCTGAAACCATAAGGTGTGGTGATCTTTCTTCTAAAGGCTTTTTAAATTAAGCGTGGTGCTTAGGTTAAAACGCCTTCCTAAATCAAATTAGACGTGGTGTCTAGGTTGACTTTTGAACCATAGTACACTATAGTAGATCTTTGGTATATCTTTGTTGGACTAACCCTGCGAGAAAATAATAAACTCGAAACAAGTTTGGGGAGGTCGAGATGAACTTACTAGAGATGGAGCAAGACATGTGAGACATGACTTATGGATAAAAGAATTCCCGATGAGCCAAGAAGAAGAGAAGGACCACCACAAGGTGTAATAGCGCCATCATATTCCAATAAAAAAGGTAACACCTTGAGGTAAGTTGTCGTTAATTCCTCTTTACTATAGCATAAATGAAAAGTCAAAACATGCTAGAGTTATAGTTTCACATGATTCAATCTTGTTAACTCGACATGTTAGCTTTTTAAAACTGTTTCTAGCATCACTTTCTTGTTCGCTCATTATTTCGCTAAAAATATTTACATGCTAGATTTATCTTCTGATCTTACCACCCTTGTCATAAATGAACTTATACATTATCTTTATCTTGTTCAATGTGCCCACAAGGTTAGACTAGAGTAAATGAAATTTTTTTTCTGATGGTGTTTTCCCACCAACAGAGCCCATGCACTTGATCTCTACCTTGTCTTTGCAAGCAGGACTCACTTTGCGCAATAAGAGGAGAAGTCTTACTTCCCCAATTCCTACAAGTGGAAGTCCCCGACCTACAAATATGCACACTAAACAAGACGTTGCCAGCTGCCACTATCCAATCTTCCTTCAAACAGCTGAACCAGCGAAGAACATAGGCAACGCCATCACCAAGTGGCTATTAAGATCAGATGATGCACTTGAAGAGTGACCTAGGAAGATCAAAGTGAGCACGACATGACTAGAGGTGTAGACCACTTGACAAGAGTAATGGGTCATTCATCCCCATACTCCATCAAGAAGGCCTTACACCACCACTATTGCCTACCTCACCACAAGACCCAAGAAGAACAAGACGCGGAGACGCTGCTAAAAATCACAAGACCAGTTGGAACGGAGTTGACGAACAAGGAAGACATTAAGAAAGATTAAAGAAGTTCGCTCGGCCCCCGACCAACCGAACACTTTCGGCACACTGCCACTCCAAGAAAGGTCTCCTCCGAAGAAGCGACATAGAAAAAGAAAGAAGCATCACCCTTTGAAGAGGGCGTCAAGAGTACACCGGAGGAAGACCTACCACTACCAGCGTCATCAATCGAACAAACACCATCTCCATCGGCCACCTCGTCTACGCCACTCGTTGAGATCATTGAAGGCACCATTTCGGACCACGACACTCCGACGAGATGCCATCGATGACGCCGCGCCATGGGAGTAAGTACTCAAAACTCTCGCCGAGAGGTAACTTCGGTATTTATCTGCATATTTATTTTCTACACGGCATATTTAAATTAACATATTTCCTTTAGCATATTTACTTTCCTACACCTGCATAAAAAAAATCATAAAAATATGTTTCTTTGCATTTGCATCAATTTCTTTAAGCCCCATGCAAGTACTTCTTGTTGTGGCGGCATAAAAATAAAAATCCAAAAATATTGCATTCATATGTTTTTGCATCATCATTCTTTTGCATAAAAAAAAAAATCCAAAAAAATACGTGAGCACATGAAGGCTCAATATGTTCCTAGAATTTGTTCCTTCGGGTATATGCGGAATTAATATTTTGGGGGAGAACATGTAAGGAGAACCTGAAGGCGAACAAGTTCCAAGGACGAATCAAAGGACTACTTCAATATCCAGCTTGGGGGAGAGCACCCCCAGTTATCACGATAGGTATCACTATCTTTTAAATTATTAGCTAGTTATTATATATGTTTGCTTTGATTAGAGTTAATAAGTCTTAGCATATGAGTTATAAAAGTTAGTTCGATTAATTTGTTTAGTTCGGTTTAGTCAAAATTAGTTTACTATTAAATATTAGGTGCTCTTATGGAAGTCATCCACAAGTTGAGTCAATTATTCTCCATATATTTCTGGATATGTTTTTGTCTCCACCATGCTTTGTATGCAAGATAACAGAAAATAAGTGTGGGGGAGATCCTCGACGACCAAACAGAATTTTTCGCGACAAAAATCAAGAAATTCGGAACCAAGACGGAACCATCGACTCGCACGACGAACCGCGACCCGACACGGCCCAGAGGCAGGCCGACCGGCCCAATTATTAGGCCGACCGGCCCTTGCCTGGCCCCACTCAGGCCCAGTTTCGTCCACCGCTCGGTTTGCTTCCTAAAACCTTTCAATTTTCACAAATTACTTTCCGTTCCGAATTAAAATAAGTCTTTTCTGTTATGGTATGTTTTCCCTATATGAAAAAGATGTCTTGTTAACCCATGAACAAAGTTTTGCATGATTAAATTCTACATATATACTGTCACTTATTGGGATGCTTTAATTGCTTAAAACATGAGAAATAATAAAGTTAGAATAATGAGATCCTCTTTCTTTTATCTTGTCTTTGGAGAGTTATTTATTTCAAAATATTAAAATCATTAGTTATGCTTCTCCTTTGTGATCAATGATACATCCTAATAGAGCCGTAGCAATCATTAAAGATATATCTAATTAATTGTTGCTTTCTTGTATTGAGCTTTGTCAAAACCACGACCCATGTTGAAATTTGTCTAAAGTCTAAGATCAAGATCACATACACTTTGCTTTCACTAAAGTATCCATGCTCTAAAAGTTTTAATCTCTATCTCCCATAATTTCAATTGTTGAAAAAGGTACAGCTATGAAAAAGCCAAATGTTCAAAATTCTAAGAGTGGAGAGAAAAGTGAGAGAGAGAGAGGAGAAAATGAGCAAAGTGTTCTACGGGTTGAGAAGAACCCCCTCTAAAAAAAAAAAGAGAAAAAGGCAAAAATGAAGAGAAGAATAATGGACAAGTGTCCGAGGGTGAGTAGGGCCCACTTCTCTAATAAATAAGAGAGTAAAAATGGACAAGTGTCCGAGGGTGAGTAGAACCCACCTCTCCACTAAATAGCTGGTTACCTCGCTTGGAAAATAAATAAATATAAAAGTTCCAAAAAGGGAGATAGACGATTTTCAACTAGAGAGAAGCAGTGATAATAATAATCTTGACTCACATGCACATCTTGATCTATGACTTATGACATCTATCTCCATGGATCCACAGTTGACTTAGCAATAAATACAAGGTAAGTGTGCTACATGTTCTTGAGCTCCACATATGATAAATAAACTGTGAGGATATAATATATTTTGAGACTTGAGAGTGTCACAAAGGAGTAAGTAGAGCTATGTTTTCTTTTCAAAACTTATGCAAAATCTCTCCAAGTGACTTGGTTTAAGAATTTAAGGTGATCTGTTTCTAACCATTTCATGCTCAGATATCCCAAAGTGCAGGTATGACCATGGAGTATAATTATGATCCATTCCTTGTCTCTACGGTTACTTTAAAGTTAGACCATCCTTTTATCGAGGACGAGTAAAAGCCTAAGTGTGGGGGAGTTTGTTGACACATGTTAACGTATATTTTTAATTGTCAATTAAACATGGAAAAGTACTAAAATATAATTAGATAACCTTATTAGGGGTTTCTACTAATGATTTCCACGAGTTTTGGTAAAGTTGTGATTTGCGGGGACTTAACGGGAAAAGCGGCCGAGAATTGGCGTGTCATACGGCCCGACGCAACGTAATGCAATCCAACTCGAAACAAGTCTAGAAGGCTCGGATTACTCGACGTAAGCGAAACTTGGCACCGAAGAAAACATCATCTAGAAGACTCCGAAGCCCACGACGCATCGCGGGGCCCGGAGTGGAGCCCACCACGGGCCGTCGCCCAATAATCAGGCCGATCGGCCCTGCTAACGCCAAGTTGCTCCTGTTTCGAAGCTTCCTCCACCGCCTCTAAGGCGCAATCTAAACCGGTCGTGTAATGTCGGTTTGATCCAATGGTCATCGTTCATTGTCAAGGCCTATGAAGATTAGTACCATATTGCTTCTTTGGTGAAGAGACATAAGAAGACCCATATATATAGACCCCTAGGCCCCTGGCTTCAAGCATCTCAGATCAACTCATCATCATATCAGATCAGATCCAGCTCTAGTCGACGGCCTTAGCTCTAGTTCAAGAACTAGAAGTAGAAGATTAGACAAGATGTAGAACTAGAAGCCCTAGATTAGAGTTGAGAGTAGAGCTTCAAGTTGAGAGAATTAGAGCGCGGTTGAGGCGGAGTTGAAGGAAGGCCCGGAGCTGTCGGCGCCTCCATCTTCTTCTTCCTCTGGAGTTGGTGCCATTGGAGCGCAACTCTGAGATCTTGTGGATTGTTCGACTTCCATTCGAGTAAGTGGTATTGTCTCTATTGTTTTTAAGGTTCGTATTTCTTTGATAAGATTACTTTGATTCCTGTAGCTCTTGAATTGAAGTTGTTAGATTAATGTAAGCGTGGTGCTTAGATTGACTAGCTTATTACGAATACCTTCTATAGGCCGGGGTGAAGACACTTGTTAAGGCTGATCGTGGTGGTGACAGCGCCATTGAGTCCTTCGTTACGCCTGCCCCCGTTTATAGAAATCGTAGGAGCCCCTGCGTTGTTAGCGTAGATTCCCTTTATTAAGAGTTTCTTCATGACAACCCCTCTTAAGAACAATGTGCAAATGATTTACTTGAAGTGAGAACAAGACCTTCCTAATGGAACTCCTTACCTCTCTTTTAATCTAGTTTTATAGCCACTCTGGATTTAGCTATACACTTCAACCTACTCTCTCACCTTCTCCCTGTGGATTCGATATTTAAAGCCCTATTCGGGTGAAGTGCTCACCGGTATCCGTTAAACTGCGGATTATCCATCATAATATTCTGTAGGTTAACAAATACCAACACATGTCCTACAAGGATTACAGTCATTGATTGATTTTCTAGTGAATAATGCTATGTAATTATGTATATCACACATCTCTCATGCAGTAGAGAATGTATCTCATAGAAGAGAATTGTTAATTCACTAAGAATGAAAGTACATCCTTGAAGGAATTAATCCATGAAGGATTTACCAGTCAATTCTTGAATAAACACCATTCATCCCTAAAGTGAATATAGACCAGAGAGAGAAAATAAGGAATCTTAAACACCATGAAGGTGTCATCGAAACACTTAGAAAGTGTATGAAAAGGTAGCAATGTAGTGATGATATCCTCTATATACCATAGAAGGGTATAAGAATAATGGTAGTTTTGGCAATTGAATTATCCCCTAAATGCCAAATACAAGGCTGGATTTAGTACAATCAAAATCTCAAAGATTTGTAGACATACAATTTGAAAGTTCACTAAGGAATTACTATAAGTTTGATACATTATCTAGAAGATATTGAATATTAATTTATATTACCCCCATAATCCTATGAAAGGATTTATTACTCCAAAGAATAATATTTATTTATTTTGCACAACTAATAGGTGGTCATTATGCATGAAGCATATTGCTCTCATATAATTCGTAGAAGAATTATGAGCCAACTTTTGAAAGATATAGTATTGTGGTACTGCATACTATTACTTTGCACACGTTTATAAAACATCGTGGCTTGAACATTGAAGTTCAAAGTTTGGCTTTATGAGGGGGAGCATATTTTGTTGAATCTGCCTTTAAGGTAAACCACTAGAATTACAAAGATCAAGTAGATCATATTTGCTAAAACACTGAAGTTTATGCACAAATTATGAAGATTAATATCTATTCATGAATAATAGAATATCACGAAGAATATATGACCAAGAAGGTTAAATATTGTACTCTTTTTTCCCTATGTGAGTTTTTTACTCGAAGGTTTCTCACGCAAGGTTTTTAATGAGACAACATGTGCAATGCAATTAACGAATGCGATGTACTCTTTTCTCCAAGAACCGTTTTTTCCCACTGGGTTTTCAGATGGAGTTTTTGATGAGGCATGTGCATATCGTGGTAATCGCCCAAGGGGGAGTGTTGTAAAACACACGGACTCTATCCTAGAAGGAAAGGAGAAGGAGGAATTCTAATCCTAGTCCGTTTGTATGTGGGCTCTTACCGAAACTTTTAGCCCCTGGCAGGACTATATATATGTGGGAGCTCTATGTTGTAATCACCAATATTTAGATGAATAAAGAATAGTCTCCCTATCTTGTGTCTACTTGTTCTAGTTCTCATCTACTGTGTTGATCGTGAGAGACGGAGAGGGAAGGTCCTAACCGCCGAGGACATGTTTTATAACGGCAATGTCACGTGGCGCGGTGGAGTAGCTAGCCGGCCGGCCCACGCCCTCTGGGCACCGGGCGGTTAACCCGGTGGCGTAGGGCGGTGTGGAGCCATAGTCTGCGCGCGCCGTCCTAGTCACGGTGACATGGTACCTTGACTCCCCACGACGCAGGGCGTACTCCGCGCGTAGACACCGCTCGTTGTTCACACGGTTGACCGCCGGCGCCCCGGGTTATTGGCAAGCTAGGCGCCTGGGCCGAGCATGTCTAGCGTCATATCGAGCAGCTGTACATTACAACCAAATCTGTATGCGCATGGCGGTCCGACGGCCGATGGTGAGCCTAGGCACGGCGTGTACCTACCCATGATCGCCATGTCGCCCTGCTCGTTTTTCTTATTAGCTCCTCGGCGCCCATGGTCGCCGCACAACCGCATATGGTAGTTGTACAATTGAGTCCGTCGCTCATCTCTTCGTTTTTCCTCTACGAGAAAGAGTCCCTCTCCTTGTCAGGTCATCTTCATTTTCTTTGACCAAGTCTCCCACACAGAGAATGATCCACTCCTATTATTCTCGGCACGGTCTTTCACTATTATTATTTGCCCGGCAATGAAGATATAAAAGAACGCTAGAGGTGCCACGTGTTGTAAAACATATGGACTCTCGTCCTAGAAGGAAAGGAGAAGGAGGAATCCTAATCCTAGTCCGTTTGTATGTGGGCTCTTACCGAAACTCTTAGGCCTTGGCAGGACTATATATATGTGGGAGCTCTATGTTGTAATTAACCAATATTCGGAGGAATAAAGAATAGTCTCCCTACATCTTGTGTCTATATGTTCTACTTCTTTCATCTACTGCGTGATCATGAGAGACGGGGAGAGAGGAAGGTCCTAAAGCGCTGACGACTTGTTTTATAACACGTTATCAAAGACGATTATTAGCGTCTTTGGGCACGAAGAATAAATTAGTTTTATATGTTTCACATATAAACAATTGCCAATTGCCTATCAAAATAATTTTTGCATTAATTTATCCACAAAGAAGCCTCAATTAACCATGAAGGTTATAGTTCTTTGTGCATCACTACCATGTAGGTAGATGGGAAACTGAATTTTCTAAAAGCACATGAACAATTGGACTAAAGCGGCATATTAATTGATCTTGGAAGGATTGATTTAGCCAAATCCTAAGTATTTAATATTTTAGTCCATGAACTAAAAGTTGTATCCTACCCTAAGTCTATTGTTGTACACTGAATAGTACATTGGATATGTGAATTTCATGCCATAATCAATGAATACTCGAAGTATGATTGGATTCTATGAAGCATTAAAAGTGACTATTCATAGATAATGCACAAAGCAAATCGCTACTTGAAGTAATTATGGCATGAAAAGGGGAGGAATTTTGGGTAAAGACATAAGAAGATGTGGATAATATATAGGTATAGCTGTCCTAAGTCGATCTTTAAGTGCATGTATCGAGACTTGAAGTTTCGCCCGCGTCCCTTCCGGCCGAGTTAACTTTCTCTACTGCACTAATTGCATGTAAGCTCGTAGCTCTGCATTTTGTTGTTATCTATTATGTTAGACTGAATACTAACATTCCACATTACACCTGCATGTGTATCCGGGTTGAGCTGCAACTATCTCCTTCGCCGCATGAATATTAGCATAATAGCTAATGTTGTAGCTAGTAGCTATTTTTTTGCGCTTCCTTCATAATCAAATTGGCTAGCTAGCATGCTATGTCTATATGGTTCTAGTTGAACTAAAGGAATGATTTGCTTTCGATGCATCGTATGCATAAGCAATAGATTGGTCTAGTGCCGAGCAGCCTGAGATCAGGGGGAGCGAGTTTATCAAATTTTGCTCAATGAAGACCAACCCATTTGATGGGATGAATAGTTGTGGAACTAAGATATTGGATAACACAATTATGATGATTTGGGATTTATGAAGAAAAGGCATTAAGGGATTTTTGCATTAAAGGCAATTAGAAAATTCTAGAAGAAAATTCCATGTGAATTTGAATGTTGCATATTTAATACATTTGAAGTGTATGATCCATTTTTTTAATGTATGAGTAAATGGATCAATGTTTTTGGCTATACAATTAGGAAGCTAGATAAATAGTTTTTTTGTAAACTATGTTATGTGCATATTAGGGGAGAACATACCTAAATTTATAGGAATCTTTGAACATTTTTAAGTGCACTTTAAGTATTCTAGCTCATTTGCATAATGAATAGTAACCCCCATGTTGAAATATGTGTGTGAATATTTCCCATAAAAATTTAATCATAGCATACATAAATGGGCCTCCACTTATAGCTGAAGATATATAAATTTGAATTAAGCCCATGATAGGGGATATATTTTGAAGTATGCTATTAATGATCTAATATTGGCATTAGGGGGAGAGGAAGCCTATATTTTGAATGCCAAATATTATTTCCATAGAAGAAAAATGATCTTAAGAGAAAATATTCCTTGAAGCTTGAAGCAGGAATAGTATCACACACTAAGTCATTTGACTAATGCTCTTGTGAAGCCTGAAGCGAGCATATGCCAGATATTTTTAAAATGAGAGGAGTAACTTGAAGTTATAAACCGAAGTTGTGTTTACTAGTAGTAAACTAAATGTTATATACTATCAATCTAAAATCTACGGGGGGCCTTTGTGGGTTCTAGTTTAGTGTATACACGTTAAATAGAAAAGAAATGAAACTCCTCCATTCTCGTGAAGAGAACGCCTCATGAAGAAGGTTAAGCACCTCATGAAGAGGATCATCATGAAGATTACATCCAACACAATAAGCGCACCTCACTAGTGTTGGGTTTTGCGAGAAAATATACCATCTCTTGTATGGGAAATGACAGAGATAGAATATAATCACATTGTGAGAGTATTGGGAGAAAGAAAATAATTGTCGACAAACTACCTCTTTAATTGCAAATGTTTCTCTTATGAAAAACCCGGATCCGGAAACAAAGTCCATGGCAAAATCGTCTGTAGCGATTATATCGGGTCAATGAAGAATGCAATTGAGGTTGAATCTCCGTTAAGAAGAAATTAATGTTCGCTATATCTCACGGCAAATGAAACGAATGAATATCGAATATATGCGATTAATTAGTGGATTATGAAAATCCATATAATTCGAAGAATGTAAATCGCAACTTGTAGAAATCTCATACTAAGTATTAAAGTCTAAGGTATATATATTCTGAATGAATATTCAAGTTTCAAGAAGAGCATGTCCTAGAAGGATTACAATCATTGAATGATTTTATAGTGAATAACTCAATGTCATTGTGTATATGACTCATCTCTCATGCAAGAGAGAATATATCTCATAGAAGAGATTAATAATTCACTAAGAATGAAAATACATCCTTAAATGAATTAATCCATGAAGGATTTACCAGTCAATTCTTGAATAAGCACCATTCATCCCTAAAGTGAATATAGACCCGAGAGAAATAAAATGAGGGATCTTAAACACCGTGAAGGTGTCATCGAAACACTTAGAAAGTGTATGAAAAGCTAGCAATGTAGTGTTGATATCCTCTATATACCATAGAAGGTATAAGAATAATGGTGGTTTGGCAATTGAATTATCCCCTAAATACCAGATGCAAAGGCTGGATTTGTACAATCAAAATCTCAAAGATTTATAGAATACAATTTGAAAATCCCACTAAGGATAAATTATAAGTATCTAAACTCTAGTATAAGTTTGATACACTATCTAGAAGATATTGAAAATTAATTTATTTACCCCCATAATCCCTCTAAAAGGATTTATTTCTTTGAAGGATAATATTTATTTGTTTTGCACAACTAATTGGTAGTTATTATGGATGAAGCATATTGCTCCCATATAATTCATGGAAGAATTATGAGCCAACTTTTATTTACACACGTTTATGAAAAAGTGTGGTTTGAACAATGAAGTTCAAAGTTTGGCTTTTTATGAGGGGGGAGCATATTTTATTGAATCTGCCTTTAAGGTAAACCACTAGAATTACAATGATCAAGTAGATCATTTGCTAAAAACTGAAGTTTATGCATAGATTATGAAGATCAATATCGATTAATGAAGAATAGAATATTCTGGAAGAATATATGACCAAGGAGGTTAAATGTTGTACTCTTTTTTTCCTATGTGAGTTTTTACTCGAAGGTTTCTCACACAAGGTTTTTAATGAGACAATATGTGCAATACAATTAACGAATGCGATGTACTCTCTGTCTCTCATGATCAACACAGTAGATGAGAAGTAGAACAAGTAGACACAAGATAGGGAGACTATTCTTTTATTCATCCGAATATTGGTGATTACAACATAGAGCTCCCACATATATATAGTCTGCCGGGGGCTAAGAGTTTTGGTAAGAGCCCACATACAAGCGGACTAGGATTAGGATTCCTCCTTCTCCTTTCCTTTTTTTGGATAGAGTCCGTGTGTTTTACAACAATTGCCCGCGGTACACTTGACAAAATATTCATTGCTCAAATATCGTTTTTCCGGGTGATCCTCCGAACTAAACTACTCCCTCCTTCCTAAAATGGATGTCATCCGCATCACTACATCATCACACAACTCAACTTTTTATTTTCCCCATCCAACCCTCGTCTTGCGGCGCACGGTTAGACCTAGACTTAAAGAGATCTACTAAACAAAAATGTGGATTGTGGAAGCATAAACATCATAAAATAAATTTGCAAACAAGAACGACACCGAGGCACGATGTTTTTTAGCGAGGTTCAGCGATGTTTTCTATATCCTCGGGACATGACGACTATGTACGGTCCTCCCCATAAAACGGCAGTTACATTACACCATTGCACGAGCGTTCCCGCCGCCTCGCCATCCAAACCAACCACCAAGTCGTCTCATAGTTACAAAGGGATTGCCTCATATTTATGCCCCCTAGGATACAGACTTGAGTCCAACTCGTCCTATGCCCCAACATAACTCAAGTCCAACATGAGCACACTATACACATCTTTGACACATATCTAACACGCTAGATAAACATGGAGGTAATCTATTTGTGTGCTCATAGCTAAAGCTTGCACTTTGTCATTGTTTGAGAGTGCACATGGTGGACCTTGCTCAATGATGGAGCAAGTATTCCGTTATTGATCAACACAACACTTCACATATGACAAAACCAATAGTACATCTTGACAATTACTTGAATATTGAATATATGCAGTTATTAAGTGGATTATGAAAATCCATATAATTCTTGAAGAATATGAATCGCAACTTGTAGAAATCTCATACTAAGTATTAAAGTCTAAGGTATATATATTCTCGAATAAATATTCAAGTCTCAAGAAGAGCATGTCCTAGAAGGATTACAATCATTAAATGATTTTATAGTGAATAACTCAATGTCATTGTGTATATCACTCATCACTCATGTAGTAGAGAATATATCTCATAGAAGAGATTAATAATTCACTAAGAATGAATGTACATCCTTGAAGGAATTAAACCATGAAGGATTTACAGTCAATTCTTGAATAAGCACCATTCATCTACGAAGTGAATATAGACCCGAGAGAAATAAAATGAGGGATCTTAAACACCATGAAGGTGTCATCGAAAACACTTAGAAAGTGTATGAAAAGCTAGCATGAAGTTAATAATATCCTCTCTCGAATACCATAGAAGGTATAAGAATAATGGTGGCTTTAGCAATTGAATTATCCCCTAAATGCCAAATGCAAGGCTAGATTTGTATAATCAAAATCTCGAAGATTTATAGAATACAATTTAAAAATCCACTAAGGATTAATTATAAGTATCTAAACTCTAGTATACGTTTGATACACTATCTAGAAGATATTGAATATTAATTTATTTACCCCTATAATCCTTTGAAAGGATCTATTTCTCTAAAGGATAATATTTATCTATTTTGCACAACTAAAGGTGGTCATTATGCATGAAGCATATTGCTCCCATATAATTCATAGAAGAATTATGAGCCAATTTTTATTTACACACATTTATGAAAAAGTGTGGTTTGAACAATGAAGTTCAAAGTTTGGCTTTATGAGAGGGAGCATATTTTATCGAATCTGCCTTTAAGGTAAACCACTAGAATTACAAAGATCGAGTAGATCATATTTGCTAGAAACACTGAAGTTTATGCATAGATTGTGAAGATCAATGTCCATTAATGAAGAATAGAATATCTGAAGAATATATGACCAAGAAGGTTTAATGTTGTACTCTTTTTTTCCTATGTGAGTTTTTACTTTCGAGAAGGTTTCTTACACAAGGTTTTTAATGAGACAACATGTGTAATGCAATTAACGAATGCGATGTACTTTTTTCTCCAAGAACCGTTTTTTCCCAACTGGGTTTTCGGATGGAGTTTTGATGAGGCATATGCATATATCGTGGTAATCGCCCAAGGGGAGTGTTGTAAAACACACGGACTCGGCGTCCTAGAAGGAAAGGAGAAGGAGGAATCCTAATCCTAGTCCGTTTGTATGTGGGCTCTTACCGAAACTCTTAGGCCTTGGCATGACTATATATATGTGGGAGCTCTATGTTGTAATTAACCAATATTCAGAGGAATAAAGAATAGTCTCCCTACATCTTGTGTCTATATGTTCTACTTCTTTCATTTACTGCGTGATCATGAGAGACGGAGAGAGGAAGGTCCTAAACCATTTGGCGACTTGTTTTATAACACCACGAACATTAAAAAGGTAAAGAAAAAGGAAATTTGTACAACCTGAAAAAGAAATTAAGAAAAAGAGAACTGCTCGGTACACCTTTTTCTAAAATTTGCACAGCTCTCAAAGCAGTCTATATCTAATTAATTAATTTTAATTGTTTTTCTCTTGGGTCCGCATGTTCGTGAACCGTCCAAGCCCAGGGCCCCAGCCCATGTCCAGTGCTGATCCAAAGCGTAGCTCATCTCTCCTAGGTTCTCGTCGAACTGTGGCCGGAGGCGGTGAGTGGCTGCTTGATGTTCGGCTTCCTAGTGGCATCAACGAGGACCTGGAGCTCCTAGGCTCCGGGCGTTCGTAGAGTACCTCTGCTCCTGCTGTGTGGCGAATTTTGCGATGAGCGTGGCACCGGTTGCAGATGCTATAGGCTGAACTCCGGCCGATGTGGTCCTGGACGTAGACGATGATAGTGATGGCAAGGACCGCACCAGAACAAGAAGAACTATTCTTCAAGCAGCATAATGCACAGTTCGTTAGAAAATCCTTGTTTATTGTCAACGGAATTCAGGTCACAGACATGGACAACCTATAGATGGCGGCGGCTAAAGTGGCGGCGGCTACGATCTGAGAGGATACGGGAAGCCATGCATGTGAAACCGAAACAAAAAGGAGACCGGGTAATTGCGGAGATCAGTTTTGACTGGATATAGGCTGGGTTTGAACCGGCCAGGCCCAAACATTATCCAGGTGGAAATAATTAAAATAGTATTTAATTGCTGCTTTGAGATGTGTGTAAATTTTAGAAGTAGGAGTACCGGAGCAGTTGCCTAAAGAAAATAGGACCAACCAAGGAGCTAGGTGGTGCCCGTACATTGCAATGGGAGGAAAAAAAAGCTATGATGTTTATTTTGTCTTATTATATGCAATGTCTTATTATATGCAATCTGGTCTGCATCATGTCCTTATATCTTGACTTGGGATCCGAGGTCCTGCCCTCTGTGGCCTTGTCCGTCCCATTCAACAAGTTAGAAAAACAGTGTTAGGCGTAGGAAATGAACGTCAAGTTTCTACACTGTCTAAGACGTCAGTTACAAAGTGACAACGACTTGAGCGAAGACTAATGCACAGGAGCATGCATATAGCACTAACACCCTCCTTTGATCCAGCGTAGCGGAGTTTCGGTTGGGGTTAGTCCCACGTCGGTAATCGAATGTGGGGAAGCACAACATATAAGCCGTGGTAATCCTCACCTAGTCTTTTGGGTTGAGTTAGGCCTAGACCTTAATGTGTGTGCTCCATGGACCTAGGCCCGTGTGGGCGCCAGCTCACATGTATAGCGGGCCAGACCGAAAGCCGAGCCCAATCTCGGTTCGAACAATGGTTATGGGCCCACCACGCTTCTACTATGCGAACCCACAATAAATCTCTCGGCAGGATCACACACAGACGAGGAGCCCGCTACAGTTGGGGGCCGTCGTGAAAACGCGTCTTAACCACACATATTGTGAACCAATCCATCGAACGGTACCATTTCCCGCGCGCCCTGTGCACTCGCCTCCACCCCGCGCCTGCGTTTTCCGCGTGCCCATGGGCGCTCCGCCCAAATGTCCCAGCGTCCCCCCGCGGGCCCATGCGCAGCGCAGCAGCAGCTCATGCCCCCCACCCATTTGAGGCGCGCGGGTCCACGCATGTGCACGCAAGCCAGTTAGCTGCTCACGCCTGCCCCCGTGCCTGCCGTGCCTTGTGCTTGCTGCTGCTACACCGCCATACTCTGCACCTTCTGCTGCCCTGCCGCTGTACCTACACGGGCGAGCATGTGTTTGGAACCCGCTAAGTTGCATGTGAGAGAGGGTGCACAACCAGTTAACATTACTACAACAACAGGACCAACAGGATAACTACTGCAACATCAGCATGAAGCAGCTGAAACGCCGATGAAAACATATTATTGCAATAGCAGGGACAAACTGATGCAACAATAGGTTGAAGTAGCCAAAACATTTTTTGAACATATTATCGCAACACAGGGGTGTAAGGAATATGAAACAACGCTCGAATAAAAAACACTTGCAACAAACATTGAACAACTACTGCAACATGATCTTTGAAGCAACTGAAACATTTTGAAAAGTATTATTGCAACATATTTGCCAACTATATGAAACAAAATGCAAAGACTAATGCAACAAAACAAAAGTGCTTGGGGACACAAAAAAAACGCTACTGCAACAACAAAAAAAAAAAAGCTCAATGTGAGATGCAACATCAAGAGAAAACACCAAATGGAACATCAAACGAAGCCTACCGCAATGCGAGAGGTCGTCGAAACCTAACCACGTCCCTCAGATCCAGATCCATAGAGAGAAGGAGGAGGAAGAGGAGAAAGAGGAGGATAGCTTAGATGCCGCGGAGAAGGAGGAGAGAAGGATAGCTCAGATCCGGAGGAGGAGCAGAGGAGAAAGGATGGATATAGAAGGACCTCACCTACCACGCCGGAAAGCCGCCCAGCACCACCGACGCGAGCAAGCATCACCACCCGCCAGCGCCACCACCAGCAGCACCGGGCCTGGCACGGGCGACTAGTGACGCGACGTGGCGAGCAGCACCGGCGGCGGGATGAGCAAGTAGCAGCGAAGGTGGAGTCGCATCCATGTTTGCGTCCATAGCAGGGAGCGGGGAAAGGGAATGGATAAGGGGAGAAGGAAGGGGAAGGGATAAGGATGGATGTTTTTAATCACGGGTAGAGGAAGCGTCGAGGTAAATGCACACGGGAGTGGGCCTGCGGGAGAGTCCGATAATTTCCAACTGCGTCCGGACGTGAGAATTACAACATTACGCAATAACATATAAGGCGGAAGTCCTCATCTATCAGGTTAGTCTTTTTAGGTTGTGTGAGCCAAGTCCTCATCTATCATAGCCCAGTCTTGGTTCCAACAATGGTCCCAGGTCCATGGAGCACACATGAAGAACTGAGCCTAACTCAACCCCCAAAAAAACTAGCCTAAAATGTGAGGACTGCCACGCCTTATGTTGTGCTCCCCTACCTTCGATCACCGATGTGGGACTAACCCCCAACAGCTTCAGCTTTGAGGACAAGTAGCTTCGTCGCTCTTGTAGTATGACCAGCAGCACCGGGCCTATCAAAAGAACAAGGCAAACATGCAACTGCCACGGCAGCCCCCGGCGGTGTGGTGAAGTGAAGCAGCTGCTGGAGCGGCTGAAGAAGCGCTACCAAACATGTCCTAAGATACAATCCCAACACATCTCTCTTACACCCATGGGCTGCGGCCCCACGTTTTAAACTTGGTAAGATAGAAGACTTCCTTGGGGACCAGATCCCCGTGCAGGACCATCCATCCAGACCGTCAATACGCGTCGTCGTTTTGTTGACCAATGCAAACTGGTCTGCATCATGTCCGTATATCTTGACTTGGGATCCGAGGTCCTGCCCTCTGTGGCCCTGTCCCATAAGACAAGTTAGAAAAAACAGTGTTAGGCGTAGGAAATGAACGTCAAGTTTCTACACCGACTAAGACGTCAGTTAAGAAGTCACAACGACTTGAGCGAAGACTAATGCACCAGTGCATGCATATAACAACACTAACACCCTCCTCTGATCCAGCGTACCGGAGCTTCAGCCTTGAGGACAAGTATTAGCTTCGTCACTCTTGTAGTACGACCAGCAGCACCGGGCCTATCAAAAGAACAAGCAAAACATGCAGCTGCCACGGCAGGCCCTGGCGGCGGCATTAGTGTCTCTCTTGCTGCTGCTTTGTTCCCACATGGCGGTATCACTCGGCCGCAGGGGCAGCAATGCCACTTCTTCAGCTGATGAACTTGCGCTCACCGGCTTCAAATCCATGCTGTTGGACCCGACCGGATCACTGGTTTCATGGAATTCGTCCAACCACTACTGCTCCTGGCAAGGAGTTACCTGCAGCCGTCGGCATCCTGAAAAGGTGGTTGCAGTGAATCTCGAGTCCTCTGGCCTATCTGGTCGTATCTCGCCATTCTTGGGCAACCTCTCCTTCCTGAGGATTCTCAACATCAACAACAACAACCTCCTGGGGATCCCTCCAGAGCTTGGCCGTCTGGGTAGGCTGCAAGAGCTCAACCTCAGTTTGAACTCTTTGGAAGGAGGCATCCCGTCGGCCTTGGGAAAGTGCAGTAAGCTCATCTCACTAAGTCTTAAGAACAATCACCTTCAGGTGAGATCCCAACACACTTGGGCTTCTTGAAAAATCTTGTCCATTTGAATCTTTATGCGAACAACCTGTCTGAGAGGTCCCACAATTTTTAGGCAACATGTCATCAATCCAACACTTAGATTTCGGGGGTAAACACATTCAGAGGACCAGTTCCTAAAACTCTCGGTGGACTAACTGGTTTGCGTTATCTTAGCCTCGATTTAAACAATCTATCTGGAGCAATTCCTCTAGAAATTTGGAATGTTTCTTCCCTTAGGCTCCTTTCTTTTGTTAATAATGGGCTCAGTGGGACAATACCACCAAATGCACTGAACAATCTTCCATCTCTCCAGATTCTATTATTGAACCAAAACCAGTTTCATGGAAGTATCCCAACTTCATTGTGTAACGCTTCTACCCTCTGCGATATTTTGAGGTTGCAAAAACAGTTTTAGTGGCCTAGTTCCTTTGGAGATTGGATCCTTACAAAGTATCCAGTATATAGTCCTTGCCTATAATTCGCTTGAAGCCAAACAATCCCATGATTGGAGATTCATGTCTGCGTTAACAAACTGCTCCCAACTGATATGTTTGGAATTAGATTACAACAGATTCATTGGTGTGCTTCCCTCTTCTGTTACAAATTTATCCACTTCACTTCAGTATTTCTCTGCATCACATAATCAAATATCAGGAGTTATACCTGAAGGAATTGGCAATTTTGCCAGCCTACTAACTTTTGGTCTAGAGAACAATTATCTAACAGGAAGTCTCCCAATTCTTTGAGTAAGCTTAGGAGCCTGTCAGAGTTGTCACTGTCTACCAATGGCTTAACTGGGCATATTAACCAAGCAATCGGTAATTTTACCCAATTAAATTACTTGTATCTTCAAAACAATTCCTTTATTGGTAGCATACCAAGAAGTTTAGGAAATTTGTCATCTTTGATAGAAATTCGCCTTGGCATCAATAACTTCAGTGGCATGATCCCAACAAATATATTCAACATTTTTACACTCTTTGGATTGGATCTTTCCCATAACCAGTTGGAAGGGACAATACCACATGAAGTTGGAAATCTTCAAAGTATCACAATATCTGTGGGCCCACTCAAATAGATTATCAGGTGAAATCCCCGATACCCTTGGTGAATGTCAAATTCTCCAGCAGCTCCAGCTACAAAACAACTTCTTTCATGGCAGTATCCCATCTCAGTTTAGTGGTCTTAAGGGCTTGGTTACTCTTGACATCTCAAGCAACAATCTGTCAGGACAGATACCCGATGTTCTTTGAGAATCTTACCTCTCTTCAGTATCTAAATCTCTCGTTCAATAACCTTGTTGGGGAAGTACCAACCGCTGGTATTTTTGCAAATGCAACTGCAATTTCAGTGCAAGGTAATGACAAGCTATGTGGAGGCATCGAAAACATTCATTTGCCTCGTTGTTCATTCATATCATCAGAGAAGGAGCACAAATTTCCAGTAGTGCCTGTGGATCCTTTCCCTCACGGGGCATCAGTCATAATTTTGTTGTTGGCATATTTCTTGTTTGCTTGGTGCAAGAAAAGATTAGCAAACAGTCCTTCAGCATCGTCCTTACAAGATAGCCCGTTGTCTGCTTACCCACAATTGCTAAAAGCAACTGATGGTTTCTCAACAAATAATTTGCTGGGTACTGGAACTTTTGGGTCTGTATACAGAGGAGAAATTGATGGTACAACTGGTGAGAATTTTGTTGCTGTGAAAGTACTCAATCTTCAGATACATGGGGCACTCAAGAGTTTCACAGCTGAAATGCGAAGCTATGAGAAACCTGCGCCATCGGAATCTTGTCAAGGTAATCACAGCATGCTCAAGCATTGATTTTATAGGAAATGACTTCAAAGCAATTGTGCTTGAGTTCATGCCTAATGGCAGCTTAGAACATTGGCTGCATTCCACCTCCAACGTGGAAGGGGTGGAGAGACACTTGAATCTTGATCAAAGAGTGAGTATACTCCTCGATGTGGCTCATGCATTGGACCATCTTCACTTTCACAGTGCCCTACCAGTTGTTCATTGTGATATAAAGCCAAGCAATGTGCTTCTTGATGCTGATATGGTAGCACATGTTGGAGATTTCGGACTTGCTAGAATTCTTGCTGAGGGAGCCTCATCTTTCTCACCCTCAACCAGCTCGATGGGATTCAGAGGAACAATTGGTTATGCGCCTCCAGGTTAGTACTGTTCTTCGCTTTGATATGGTCATCTACTTATATCTATAAAAGAGAACGTATATATTACAGATAAAGAAGGATAAATTGTGACATATTCCCTGAACTAATGAGATTTTATTAGTATTTATTGTCTGTACTTCTGTACTCCCTCCATAGTTGAAAAGGAAGACGTTTTGAAAAAAGGCTTGGGTCAAACATTGGGAACATAAATCATTAATAACTTTTAAGTCGTTGAGTTTAGAAATGTGAAAATCATATCAATAGATTTGTCTTGAAAAATACTTTCATAAAAGTATACATATATAATTTTTTAATAAATATTTTGATAGAAAAGAGAAGTCAAAGTTGCACTTTGGAGACCGTGTCGATGTCCTAAACGTCTTTCTTTTCAACTATAGAGGGAGTACTTATTAGGAGCCATCGAATAAATCTTCTGTTACAATATATATCTTAACCGAAACATATTTTTTATGCACAGAATATGGTGCTGGGAATACAGTGTCAACTTATGGAGACATTTTTAGCTATGGCATTCTTGTTCTTGAGATGGTGACCGAAGAAGGCCCACAGACAGTACATTTGAACAAGGATTAAGCCTTCGCATGTATACAGAGACGGCTGTAAACACCGAAGTTGTGGATATTGTCGACACCAAGCTAGTGATGGAGTTCAAAAATAATGAGCCTGCTGAAACATCGTGTGTTACTTTGAATAGAAAAATGGTGGATGCTGTGACTTCACTGCTTAAGCTTGGGATATCTTGCTCTGAAGAAATACCGTCCACGTAGAATGGCAATCAAAGATATCATCAAGGTGCTGTCTGCAACCAAAAAAGGCACTACTTCAAGGAGAATAGGAACGTGAAGATATTTCTAGCTAGCACTTTTAGATTATATAAGCTTGTGCATTATATTGTGATGCATATGTTCACATTTTCAAAATCTTTTTCAATGTAGGTTGAATAAAATTGATTAATGTGTCCATAGACTCAAAATTAAAGGGCCATTGTTCTTAAGTCTGAAGGACAATTTACCATAGTTGGGAATCATGATGGCCATACGTTTGTCCAAATCTTAGTGTTAAAAGATGAAAGGTACCTAATACACATTTTGAAACATTTAGTTTCAAAATGTGTAATAGGGCATGGTATATGTATTAAAGGCTTAGAGATTTCTTGCCAAGAAAATCTCTAAGCCTTTCCTACATACTATGCCAGGAGAGCGTCTTCAAACCCTATATCAAGAGCTTTTGATAGTTTGTAAACATGGTTTGCCTTCTAACATATACTAATTCATTGATCTTTCCATTGTTAAATACACTGTTGACATCCATTTTGTAGAGCTTGATATTGTGAGAGCAAGCAAATGCCAACGAGATTCCGATTGCTTCAAGGCTTACTAACAAAGTGCATAAGTTTCACTAAAATCCAAACCTTTAACTTGGATATAGTCTTGTGCAACTAATCCTGCCTTGTTCGTAGCCATAGTTCCATGCTCATTGTGCATGTTCCGTAAAAGCCCACTTGGTTCTAATCACAATTGTAATTTTTGGCATCTCTACCCCAAACTTGATAGCAAAAGTTGTTCAACTCTTCATGCATAGCCTTCACCTAGTCCCGATCTTTGTGTGCTTTATATATATCTCTCTCTTAGTTGGCCGCTCAATGGAAGATAAAAAATAGTGATTTTTGCCAAACTTTCCCATCTTTGTTGTATAAGCTCTTGCATATGCATATAGTCACCAAAACTAGTGGAGATGGTTAAATATAACCCCTTTGAAACTATATAAGGTGGAAAACATATGATTCTCATTTTTAGTGGGGATTGATGGTGAGATTATTTAAGTTAAGGTCCATCAGGAACACTTCATTTTTCCCTTTAAAATAGTAATAATATGAAACAATAGTAAGTGTGTTATTTTGGGTGTATGTGTTTCAATCATGGATTGAAGCCTCTTGTGACATCATGTAATGAAATTTTTGTTTGATATTAAATTGGCATGGTAAGTGGTTTGAATTATGTCGTAGGGTGGTATACATGTGTTGCTTATATGTGCTTGTGATAGCATGGTGATTGGAGTTGTTGCATGACATGCTCATGTGAGGAGTTACGTAGATTGACATTGACTTGAGTCAATTCATGGACTTGTGCTCGGACACGATTGCGTGTTTGCTCATGTGTAGGTGTTGCTTGAGGCGGAACATGGTCTAGGACAATCTGGAACTAAAAGTTTAGAGAGCAACTACGGTTTCATGACTAAATTTAGGGAGGAGCCAACACTATTGGGATCGATTCAAAATCAAGATCAGCATTCATGTTCCCTTGAGTGCATGAACCAAGTGAGCTATGTAGCACATGTAACTATATACCACAGACACTATTCCATTATACTATTATAGAAAAAAAAACATTCAAAAGACATTGCCCAAACACTATTCCTCCATTAATGGTTCAAACCAAGTGAGCTATTAATGCATGGCCTCCGTTTAATGTTTAACGGAGGCGGAGCATTCAAGCTGACTGCTTTCGCTAAACAGATGCTATAAGATGACTGCCTCTGTTAACTAATTAGTAGAGGTGGTCATCTTTTGACAATTGCTTCTCCTAATGAACCATTAATGTAGGCATGTGCCTTAAGTCATCCACCTTTCGTAAAGTGATTAACCATCCTTGCTATGCCTTTAATAGCTTGAGGCAGCCTAGCTAAGGCGCACACACCTCCTTTAATCATTAACAAAGAGGCGGGCACCATAGTGACAGGCTATATTTCCACCGGGTGCTTAGGTTGCCCTCCACAATTAGTGATAGGCTATACGTTCACCGGGTGCTTAGTTTTTTCGAAAGAAAAACGGGTGGTTAGATTGTCCTCCATTACTATAAGGCTATACTTCCACCTATATCACTCACAACGCAGGGATATAGTAACGCCAAATTGTGTTACTATAGGTTGGAAAAAGTGTTACTAGCTCAAGTAGTAACACATTTTATTTTGTGTTCCAATTGCCTATGTTACTATAGACTAAGTTTATTGTAACACATTATACTTGTCTACACAGGAACACTTGTTTAGTGTTACAATGATTTTTGTTGTAACACTTTTTCATTTCTACAGAGGAACACTTGTTTAGTGTTACAATGATTTTTGTTGTAACACTTTTCTTTTCTACATAACACTTGTTTAGTGTTACAATGATTTTTGTTGTAACACTTTTTTTTCTTTCTCTAGTAACACTTCACAATATGATAGAGTACATAATTTGCAACACATTTATTTATCTATTGGAACATTCGCCTTGTGTTACTGAGGGATGTTAGTTGTAACACTTTTTTAGTTCTAGTAACACATGTACATTATGTAGAGCACAATATGGTTTGCAACATATCTGTATTGTAACATCTTTTTTATATCTATTGTAACACTTTTTTATTTCCATCGTAACATATTCGGATTATGGAACAAATATTTGTTTATTTGATACATGTAGTAATAACGGATTATTATATAATCACACAAATATGACACATTGTGAAGTCACATAAACCACACATTTCCATAATCATACATGATCCATGTATTATAGAAATGATTTCAAACATATAGTTCTTGTTCAAAACAAATCATAGTATATGTACATAACGATGTGGTTCTAGAGAGGAAATACACATAGTTCATACTAGAAAGAAAAATTCAAGAACTAGCTAGGATCCCTAAAGTCCATTTCTTCTTCTTGTACACACATTGATGTAGGAATTCAACCATTAATCATTTCAACCTGCAAAGAAAATGTAAGTTGTAACAATCGCAAATTAAGCCACAAATATACATGGATGCAAAGATAGGAAAGGTAGTTTTGAACATACAAACATCAAAGGCCAAGCAATTGGAACTCCTTTAGCTTGAGCATCACCAACATTGTTGCACCTGTGCATAGGCCTCACTAATGGCTCATCTTTTGAAACAAAGCATGATTGATACGCACTTTGTAGAATTGAGTTCCTATCTTGACTCCACCAACAATGTCTTACGGATTAGTGCTCAAGAGAGTTGCATAGGCCACATTTGCCTTATTAGGATATTTTGAAGTCATTAGTAGCACCGTGGACCCAACCTACATTAATTTAACATAATCTCTTAGTGACCAACAACCCTCGGCTGTACATCATGATCATGCAATTAGAATAGGTGATATTGTGTTCATCTACCTTTATTAGAGAAGGTTGTTTAGGGGTTTGACTCCTGTAGCTTGTAGCCTTGTCATTAGCTACCTCCCCGTGTGCAATGGTTCTAGTCTCTCTAGGACATCGGTGATGACCCCTTGAATTACACATTAAATAAAGTATGAAACAACAAGACAAAAATTGTAATATTTTATAGTAAAGTGTGGTTCATAGATACGTTTTGTTTATTTGATATTATTCTACTTGTGGTGGAACTCCTTTGACAAGAATCAAACTGAACCAAAGAGAATTTCAATCGTATTTATAAGTTGTTACAATATTAGACATCTTGAATAAGTAGAATTACAAGTCTAATATATTTCATTCAAATGTACATTGATAGTGTGTACCTCTATTGGTCTAGAATCATTATTGAGGCGCTGTTCCAATATTGCATGTATTCTCGCTTGTTCTATTTCCTTATCATTATTGTCACTTTGGCAATCGATTCCACTTTGGTTGGTTGCAAAACACCTGAACTCTCTAAAATTTTGAAATAATATTAAAGCCAAAAGACAAGATTAGGTGAAAACATAGAAAATAGAGCAAATACCTTTTTTTTTAGAATTCACTATTTGATTACGTGGAATTGTTATGGTCACTCCTAGCACAATTTTCCTAGAAAAAGATATAAAGTTTGAGTGATACATTTCAATATGGAGTTCCAAATTAAAATGTACATTCTTACCATTGTTGCTTCTTGATTCTCATTGTGCCTCGATTGTTTTTATTCCTTCAATAACTTTGTCTTGCATACTACAATGTTCTTTGAGTTGCCTTATTTCTTCCAACATGTGAGTCTCTACATCAACAGATGAGCCACCTAACTAAAACTATATCAATGTCCTTAAAATGCTTTGTTTTTCGACCATAAACTTGTTTAGGAACTGGAAGCAACCCCATGCCATGCACTTGTCCAGCTTTTTCTTCTCCCAACACCTGATGTAATGCGTCACCTTCCCAAGCAACTCTTCCCTCACTATTTTGTGCTAACTCCGGTTGTGTGTCTAGGAGATTTTCCAATTGTACCTAAAACCAAGAAATCCACACATTATAGAGCAGAAATAATTGCATATTGCATAAAAAGTTCCTATGTGCATGTAGCATACCGCTGGCTCATTTATCCCTTTTCCCCTTTTTTTCCGTGGAGTGGCTAGGTAAACCTTTCCTCTATGTGGCTGTTTTTTTTCAGGATCAGCTTGCCTCTGTAGAAATAGCAGTAAGTTAAATTTAAGAATAATCATATATACCTTTTTAAGAATAGATGACTCACCATATCCTCAGACCAACGAGCGTAACTCTTTGTACCCGCTGTATGTGTTGTCTTCCTCATTTCACGACTTAATTTGTTCTTTTCACTAAGGGTCTACAAGAAAAGTAAATTAATGAATAATGAACCATTATACTTGTAGAAATCAACAATAGTATAGATAATGGTAGTAAAAAGTATCAAACAGTGTAAATAGTGGTGCCTTACTTTTCCTTCTTTGGACTTCCAATAGCTTACTAGGGCCTTCCATTCATCTTCAACAATATCATCTGGACAACGCTTGTTCAATACAGACCTTTTCTTCTTTGGATTAAATAGTGTCTTTTTTAACGTTGCCTTGTACTTTCTCCAATCTCTTCCAATGGATTTGAATATCCATTTCTCACATGAACGAGGATATAAGAACTTTGTCTAAAATAATTAGGAAGTCACTAATTAATGAATTTGACTTCATGACATGATAACAAGTACTTAAATTCACCACGCTATATCCCTCGAAAGCTAACCTGTACAAATTGAATGATGGTGTTCCCATTGTCTTTCTTAACTTTTCTCCAATCTTTGGTACCAACTGACAAGTAGCCACCATTTCTTGCTATTGTGCCCAAAAATTGGCCTAAAAGTCCACCTTCTTTTCCTATGGGCTGTCCAAGCTTATTACATTTTACTACTATTTTATCTCCATCGGGTAGATCCCAAATATGTGTTAAAAACAGTCCCCTTTTCGCCTATTTGGTACTTCATCACCATCACCTATTAAAAATAGAATGATAGTGATGTGCAGTCCATATGAATGAAATTGATCTAACTACATCGTACTGATGTGTTCTCGGTTCTCATCATCGCATTGCTCAACCTCATTAGCATATGGTGCTTGGGTATGCATTAAGTTTAATCCTTCTTTTTTCTTCTTTCCTCCTCTTCCTGCTAAACGAATGTTGAATATAATAAAGCACATATGTAATCTTTATATTAAACAAAATATCGGTATCATATTGTTAAGGTAGTATTAATTAAGTCACTTACCGGGTGGGGCAAAACAGAATAATCCTAGATGAAAATAAAGCATTGATGACTACCATGACTTGGAATAGTTAAGTTGTACTTGAATAATCTGACATAGATATAGAAGAATAAATTATATGTTCACTCTAATACCTTTAGGTTTTTTTGGTTCAGATTTGGATGGTTCTTTGTTGGACCTGGTAGGCGCTAAAATGGCTAGCCTCTCCTTTGTCACAAACAAGCTAATCATCTTTTTGCTCTCACACTCATTAAGTATCTTCATCAGTTCATGATCTTGTTCTATTACAACCATGCTATCTTTTCTCTTGCAGTATATATAGTCGAGTGATGAGTACCCATACTGCTCGATCAAAGCAATCAAGTCGAAGTAGCAAATCTTATCTCTATCCATTTCCATTCGTACATGTTTCTCTCTTTCAGCTGCTCCATGGAATTCAAGATTTATGGTCCAATTATCCACCGCCATGGTTGGTCAATCTAAATAAATATAGTAGTAGTAGAAAATTAGAATAAAGATAACAGAATAGTAACAGTTAGACTAAAGTGCCATAAGGATAAATAAGTTCACAGCCCATAACGATTAAACAGACAACATGTACAATGGGCTGTCTATTTATCTGTCTATAAGCTACTTAATGCATGTATGTAACCATGATCAAGCATGAATGAGATCTTTATATACCGTTTTGTTTCTTTTCGATAAAAAAAATCATGTCTAAATAACACAACTAAAATAATTTACACTTGTGTACTTAAGCTTCACACTAGCGAAAATAACATCATTTTCAAAAGTATAGACCAACAATTCTGTACTGAGAAATTTGCAATAGGCAACAAGCTAGAATACAGGCAACATGCAACAATTCTGTACTGACGCCCATATCGTCGTTCCAAATTTCTAGGCCACGTTTCTTGTTATCTGTTTAGAATTTCATGTGTATTCTTAAGCAACAATCGTAGATCTTTAGACCATGAACAAAAGTTGTTATGACTGATCTAACTATTTACACATCAAATCAAGAGAGTTTTGGATCTGCGCCAACCTTCCGCAGAAAAATTCAGGCATGCTGTTTCATTGTAAAAATGACTGCAAAAACAGAACTGAAAAAGATCACACTGTCCATACATATAGTAGCATACTCTATTGTTTCATTATAGTAGCTAGCTTCAAATGAAACTGATTCAGATGTGAACGAGCAAAATTCAGGCATGCTGTCAAACAGTGGCGGAGGAAGGAATATATTTGAGGTATGGCGACTTTTTAAACCGAGTAGTAATTAACAAACAACAAATATTAAAGAGGTAGCAGGGTTCATTCTCTCTCAGTTAAGGAAATATTAATCGAATAATAAACAACTGGACAAAAATAATTAAATAGACATGCAATCAGCTTAGATATTAGAGATGCCCCTTATGTGAGATTCTAAACAAGTGATTCTGAATATACATGAGCAAGCTTGTGCTCCTCTGTCCGCTGTATACTGCTCCTACTATGTTGCTCCTGCGTGCCTCTAGGGAGGAAGGTTCGTAACTTCTATGATTTTGGCATCTTACGCCTCGCAGGGTCAGGACGGGATATCAATTAATTAGCACCGGGATATCAATTAACTTCACTCCACCGGGATGGTCAGTGGTCAATAGTTTGCCGGAATGCATGGCGGAGCTGAGGTACGGCGAGTGCCATACCTCGCCCTACCGAGTCCTCCGCCACTGCTGTCAGAGAAAGTTCAGGCATGCTATTTCAGAGAAAATTCAGACATGCTGTTTCAGAGAAATATCAGGCATGCGCCACTGAATGCAACGGCCGCCAGGCCAGAGGGAGTGCATGGCGCCTCGGTGCGCTTCTGAAGGGGACAAGGACGTCCGCCGGGCCAAGGGAGCGGAGCGCACAGCCGCCCGATCAGGGGAGCACGCGGTGCGGCGGCCACCAAGCCCGCGGCCGTCCGGCCATGTGCGCGATGGGGATCCCGTTCCCGTGCCTTGGCGCGAGGCTTGCTTCTCCCTGCGGCATGCTGGCTTGACGCTTGTAGACGGCGATTCCGTACAGCGCGTCCTCCTCCGGGCGACATGACATGGGAACGAACAGAGCAGATGAAGAAAGAGACGAGCAGCGACGAGTGCGTACCTAGCAATCCCGGCAGGGACGAACTGATCCGAACGCCAAGAGCATGGATCACCTACCGGGGGTCGGTCCTCTCCGCATGGATCGGTAACTCGACGAGCTAGCTCGACCGGCAGTTGGCCGCTTCGCCTCCGTTCCGTTCGCCGCAGCGCGCCGCCGGTCTTGGAGCCTGAGTCAGTTACTCAGTCCGTGGGAATAGATCCGATTATTGGGTATGACCGAGTCACGGAGAGCGGAGTGTTTTGGCGGCAGATGTATGTTAGGAGGGAATTTTTGGTGGGAAATATTTTTCCCGAAATTTTTTCTGGGAAACTAATGAATTCTTTATTAGAATCAATTTTCGGTTATATTCAGTATGAGAAGTTAAAAAAGATTGATGACATCCGATGCAGTCCTTATGTTTAAAAAAAATACTAATAAATTTGGCTATGTAAAAATTATATTATGAGTAGTGACATGTATATTGCAAATAGTTTCTTGATACGAGTATTTGGGATTGTAAATATCAAATGAAAGTATTGTCAAATACAAAGTTGCATAACTTTTATGATCTATAATTTTCGTTTTGATAGTTTGTCCATCCGAGGTAATTTTCATGTCGATGTGCTGGACGCCTATCGCCCGATTATTGGGCGGCCCAGACCCACTTGCTAAACACGTGTTCTTTGCGTTCACCACTCGCACCCGATGATGCTCCTTGCCACTCGCCTATCTCGTGTCGGCCGCATACCCGGTGCGCTTCCGTGTCCCTGCCACCGATCTCATGTTGCACATTGTTCACAGATGGTCTTGCTCCCTCCATTGATAACGGACTTTATGAGAGATGCAATTATTTGTGATGGGTGTGTAGTCTCACTTTCGTTAAAATGGCTTGAAACTTTTATCGCATGATTATGGACCTAAAACATGATATTGTGTCAATTTCACGGAATTTTCCGACTTGATTTAGATATTATTACAATTATTTATTGAATTACCATGAAATAAATTGTAATAATATGTAGAATAGGTCAAAAAATCTACAAACTTACAAGACATCATGATTTTCATGTACGATCACTCAAAAAAAAATTTCATAAGGTTTCGCAAAGTATTGTTCCACATTGTTCACATATGGTCATGTTGCCTCCATTTGCAATGGGACTTTGTGAGAGATGCAACTATTTGTGATAGGTGTGTAGTCTCACTTCATTGAAATGGCTTGAGACTTTTATGGCATGCTTATGGACTGAAAACATGATGTTGTGTCAATTTATGGAATTATCCGACTTCATTTAGATATTATTAGAATTATTTATGGAATTACCACATAATAAACTCTAATAATATGTAGACTTGGTCAAAAAAAATCTACAAACTTACAGGATGTCATGATTTTCACGTACGATCACAAAAAAAAAAAATTTATGAGGTTTCGCAAAGTAGCGTTACACATTGTCATTGAGATGGTCATGTTGCCTCTATTGACAACGGGACTTTTATGAGAGATGCAACTATTTGTGATGGGTGTGTAGTCTCACTTCATTGTAATGGCTTGAAACTTTTATGGCATGCTTATGGACCCAAAACATGATGTTGTGTCAATTTACGGAATTTTTGACTTGATTTAGATATTATTATAATTATTTATTGAATTATCATGTAATAAAATCGTAATAATATGAAGACTTGGTCAAAAAAATCTACAAACTTATAGGACGCCATGATTTTCATGTACGATCACTCAAAAAAAGATTCATGAGGTTTCAAAGCAAAGTAGCGTTACACCTTGTTCAAAGAAGGTCATATGTTGCCTCCATTGAGAATGGGTCTTTGTGAGAGATGCAACTATTTGTGATGGGTGTGTAGTCTCACTTCATTGAAATGGCTTGAAACTGTTTTGGCATGCTTATGGACGTAAAAATATGTTGTTGTCTCAGTTTAGGAATTATCCTACTTGATTTAGATATTATTAGAATTATTTGTCGAATTATCATGTAATAAACTATAATAATATGTAGACTTGGTCAAAAAATCTACATAAACGGTAATAATATGTCAAATTACCGCGAGGCAGCAAGAGACTACACACCCATCATAAATAGTTGCACCGAAGCGAAGAGGAAGTGCCGTGGGCGGCTGCCATGACCGATGGGACTTGGCCAGCCGACCAAGACATCACCGGTCGGGCCATGCCCTTGTCGCTAAAATTTTGGACAGCATAGACATTTATTATATCCAAAAGATACGTAGTAATGGATGAAAACAAAGTTTTGTATAAAAATCTATGCATTTTAAAATTTGAGGGATTAAAAATAAAATTCAACGTGTATTTTCTATAAATAATTATGCACTTAAAAACATTTTTCTTTGCCTAAAAAAAAAAAACTTAAAAACATTTTTCTTGATGTAGCATAACCATTTATGATGGAAATAATATTTTAAGAAATGATACAAGACCTCAATACGGATTGTAGACCGAAAGTGGTGGAAGAGATAAGGTACAGTATGGACCGTGACCATTGCTGGCGGCCGGTATTTGTAGTGTATTTAAAAATTTTATTTTACAAGGGAAAATGTGGTATACGACGTCATCTTTATGCCATGCTGACATCAGAAAAGGTTAGCAAGTTTACACCGGCACGACGCACCCCGTGGCGCACGCACCCACCCCTCGCCCAATTCGCACACCCAAACGCCCTGCTCCATCGGTCGCCCGCCCCTGCGTTTCCTGCTCTCCATCTCGCCGCCGCCGCCGTCGCCGCCGCATGGTGCTCCCCATTGCCTAGATCGCTCTCCTTCGACGCCGCCGTGGAGTGCTGCCATCGCCCAGACCCGCTCGTCTTCGACGCCTTCGCGGACGCGGCCGAAAACAACGGGCCAGAGACATCCTCTGCGCCTCCCTTCCACTCCTGTGAAGGCGACGACGGCAACAAAATCTGGGCTGACCAGCAGGTTCGTCCGTCTCCTCCAGACGAGGATCAGACGTGGCAATTTTTCTATCCACGTTATTGGATGCATTCATGGAATCCGACCTGAATCTGACCCCTCGTGATTGTTTACTTTTTTTTTTTCCTTCAACGGGTGATAGATTAACCATGCTTGTGTGTTCCAGACGTAATCATATCCATGACCGTGCAACATTTGTCATCAGTTATAAAGCACTGGGTTGGGCAATGCATTAGTGCACTGAGCTTTACCATGCCCCTTTCAGAGCAGAGCTTAAGCTCAGTGTTGACGGCTGATGAGTCCATGAACAACCACTGAATTCTGTTAACAACTTTATCAGGAATAGCTCCAGAACTTGAACTGAATCCTTACATTTTTAAATACAAGTACCCTGTATCCAGGCATAGACTCAATTTTTTTGTGTGTCTCTTCTACCACATCCATAATCTTATAGCAGCTTATATTATAAACTGAAGCACCATCCGAGACAAGTGCATTTCACTTTTATTTATGATTTTTGTGTGCCAGTGCCTGAATGAAATAACAAATTGTAATTAGGCACTTGAATGATCCTATTTTCCCTTTTCTTTTTTGGTTTGCACAGATTTAGGAATGAACTTCTGGATCCAAGTGTGCTGAGCTGAAATGGCTGCCCCCGAATATGGATAAGGACCGGTATGCATCTCTGAATTTCTGAAATCAATGATGAGAAATCTGAATTTGTGATGGATCTGTGATAGTGAATACGCTTGATGCTCATAGTTCTATAAATTGTCCCTAATAATAAATTGATTAAATTCTGTGATGTAACTCGAGTCTTGGGTTATCATTCTCAAACCATCAGCCTATATGTGGAACACCTGAATGCTATTAAGTATTTGTAATTTTCATCTTACATGGATTATGTGGGTACTGCAGGTTCCTGCTTTAGTTCCTTTGTCCTTCAGCCAAGTTTAGATTTTCTGAAATTTGTTCTAGACATTAGATTAATTCCTACAATATAGAAATTCGCACAATGTTCTAAATTTATCACATAAAAAGCCATTTGCTATTTGCCACTATGTGACCTCTTGCTGCAGGAATCTTTCTTGGTTTTGTTTCTTTTTATAAACTGAGGTTACTTATCTACCTATGACCAATAGTTATCTGAATCACTGCATTCCTTTTGGTAGATTCTTTCTTAATTAAAAAGGGGAAAAGGTTAGGATCTGCAGCCGTGAAACACAGTAATTGTTCTCAAAGTGATTCTCCTTCAGTAGAGCATATTGAAGATAATTAGCTGTTAATGGCCAGCTAATAGAATTACTTCCATGCCTTTGCTAACAGTATCTTCACAAGCAGTGTGGTGGAAACTACTAGCACTAGCAGCAGCACAAACTGAATTCATCGACAACCTATTTATATTATCATTGGAGTATCAAGATGCTATCTTCAATATATTATCATGGAAAACAGAGCTGAATTGTTTCAATAAAAATCATACCTCAATGCATAACTCGTGCAATTTATTTTCATACTTACAACCGGAGCACATTTTATTGCAAAGTGAACCAAATCCAGAGTTCCCGGTTCAAAGAAGCAAATTTGCATAAAGTATTACGAACATTCTGCAAGGGCATTGCCAAGTGAGTTAAATCCCATGTTTTCCCCCTGTACATGCTATAGTTGCAAATTATTCTTTGTAATTCTTCTCCCAAACATTTTTTCTTATAGCAGTCCTCGAAGAAATAGTCAAATTGTTTCATCATCAGAGTGGTTATATTTCTAGGCTACTAGAATCATAGCAGTCCCATCCGAAGGCTATTTTGGTTCTTAAAGTTAAAACAAGGTGAACGATTCGAATACATTTTCTTATTGCTACTGTTTATACATTTTTCATCACTCATAACAAGGATAAACAAACTAATGCATTGATAGTATTTCTTGTTTTCAGTCAATTAATGGACTTAAGTGCCATTAAGAGGTTGTTACAACCGAAAGACCAAGTGATGAATACATAGCTGGAGTACATGGTTTTATTGAGTTTGCCTATAGTGGGAAAAGGTCGATGCAAAGATTCAATGCCCATGTGTCGATGTGTCAACAGAAAGTTACTGAGATACAAGAAACAGTGTATGATCACTTAGTGTGTCATGGAATCTTTGCGTGGATACACTATATGGGGTTGTCATGGGGAAACAACATCTTATATCTCTGCTAACAAAGATTCAGAGTCATGTTCAAAAAGAAAAAGAAACAAAGGCTCGAGCCAAAGACATCCAAGTTTAAACAATAATATCGTCAAGTAGTTCATGAAGCCTTTGGATATATAGAGACCGGAGATCACACAAATGGACCTCATGCATCACCTGAAGATGGACCGGATGCGGAAGCAGAAGCTTTCTTGGATTTGCTTAGGGATGCCGATATACCATTATGGGAAGGATGTGAGCTATCAAAACTTTCTTTCCTTGTCTTATTGTTTAATGTGAAGTCAACCAACAAGTGGAGTAATAAATCAATTAATGATCTACTTCAGATCTTACAAATGAGCTATCCCAAATGGTTCAAAGATACCAAAAACATTCGTGGAGGCTCGAAAGATTGTTGGAAAACTTGGCCTTAAATATGAGAAGATTCATGTATGTCCAAATAATTGCCAGCTCTATCGGAAAGACAAGAAAGATGATGACTTCGCTCAAAATGCAAAGCTTCAAGGTGGAAAAATAAGCCGGATGAAACAATATTAACAAAAAGGAAAGAAGAAAGGCAACCCCAAATAAGGTATTGCGTTACTTTCCAATCAAACCTAGACTTAAAAGGCTTTTTATGAACAAGGAAACTGACCAAGTTAACTAGATGGCATGATGAGGAGCGTATAAAGGATGGTGCTTTGCGCCATCCTGCTGATTCAGAAGCTTGGAAAATCACTGATTCTCTCCACCCTCACATTGCATCAGATTCTCGAAACATGAGATTTGCAATAGCAACAGATGGTTTCAACCCATATGGGAACTGGAATTCTAAACATAGTTGTTGGCCAGTAGTATTAGTACCATACAACTTTCCACCATGGTTATGCATGAAAGCTTCTTCTCTTATGCTCACTCTAATAATTCCTCGTTACCCCGAAAGGACTTCCATACATTTATGCAGCCAGTTTATGATGAGCTAAATGAGTTGTTTGAGGATGGTATGTCTACATATGATGCATCTAGAGAGGAGAGATTTCAGTTTTTATGCTACTGATATTGCATCTTTGGAGTGACTACCCCGGGACGGGGTTACTAGCAAAGTACAGTGTTATGGGACAATTGGGTTGTGTGTGTCTGTGATGATGAAACAGGTTCAATGCGCCTAAAACATGGTTTCAAGCAATGTTTCATGGAACACCGACGATTTCTACCTGCGACCATGAGTTCCGTTATGATGCTAGTTCATTTGATGGAACCGAAGAGCATCGGTCTAGGCCTATTTCTTATTCAGAGAATCTCTTTTGGAAAAGATAAAATCAATTAGTGATTTTGACAAGTCTAAAACCGGAAGGGTGTTAGTGGCCTATTTTCTTTGTCTTATGGAAGTATAATCTGCTTTACGACACAATCTCGACTTTATGCACATATCGAAGAATGTGTGTGAAAATACAGTTGGTACACTTTTAGAAATGGAGGCCAAATCAAAGGACAATCTACGTGCAAGGAAAGACTTGGAAGAAATGAACATCAGGCCAGATCTACATCCACAAAAAAGGCTAATGGTAAGTATTACTTTGCCTCCCGCTTTGTACAACATGTCTAAAGAGGAGAAGCAACAATTCTGTAAAGTCCTTCATGACATAAAAGTTCCAGATGGCTATTCTAGTAACATCTCTAGATGTGTAAATGTTGGTCAAGCAAAAATTTCAGGCCTAAAGAGTCATGATCGCCACATACTAATGCAACAACTCATGCCACTTGCTTTGAGAGGTCTTCTTCCAGATGAAGTTAGATCAGTCTTATTTGATCTTTGTGGATATTTTAGAGAACTGAATGCAAAAGTTCTCCACGTTAATGAACTTGAGAAGTTAGAGGAACGAATCATTGTGACATTATGTCGGATGGAGATGATATTCCCACCTGGGTTTTTCACTATCATGGTACATCTTGTTCTTCACTTAGCAACAGAGGCAAAAATAGGTGGTCCTGTATGTTATCGGTCAATGTATTTTGTGGAAAGGTATGTTCTCCTTATAAAAAAAAATAAGATCCATGTTTGGTACCTTCTCTTTGCATGCTAAATTATATTTTTTATTAATTTATACTAGTTTGTGCAGGTACCTTGGTGTTTTGAAGTCAACCCGTGAGAAATAGAGGTCATCCAGAGGGCTGCATTGCGAGAATCGACTCTAGCAAGTGAGGCTATGCACTTTTGTTCAACATTTCTTGATGGTTTTCGGACCTGTCTAATAGTCTTTCACGGAATGATGACAATGATGAATCACCTCAATGCTCTACTAGATATGCATCAACTCTTTTTCCTCATCCGGGAACCACTTGGAAAGCCACGTAGTTATGTTCGAGAGGTTTGGCTAAAGTACAAGCACATAGATATGCGCTATTCAATTGTTCTCATGTCCGTCCATACCTTAGGTAATATTTCAAAATTAGAAACATAAATTTATTTTGATGTCTCCCATAATTCTTCCTACATGTAAATTGTAGAGCTCATGCCGAAGAGATCATTAGAAAAGGTACTGGACGTAGAGCCAGTCAAAGAGATGTTGAGAAAACCCAAAATGAGATCTTCCATAAATGGTTTACAAGTCATGTAAGTACCTTAACTCAAAATGCTTTACATGTAGCACTAATGTGCAAACTGAACGTGTGTATTGTACAGATAATGCGCAGTTAGAGAGCGAAAAAAGGCATTCATGGTGTTATAGATGACATTAGATGGCTAGCTCGTGGCCCAGTTGAATGCAAAAAAGGTATCGCGGCTTTCAATAGTCGAGGTTTCCGTTTTAGGCCTAAACGATTGGATGGAGTGACACAAAATAGTGGTGTAGTGGTAACTGCAAAAACATCAAGTTATGCCAGTGCAAGTGATGGCAAGCCAATTTTAGGTGATGTGACTTACTATGGGAGGATTATTGATATTATTGAGCTAAACTACTCTGGGAAATTTTCTGTGGTACTTTTCAAATGTGAATGGGTTAATGTTATTTCCAAAAGAGGAATAAAGAAGGACAAGGATGGCTACACACTAGTTAATTTCTCACACTTGATACATACAGGAGAAAATATTGGTCATGAACCGTACACATTTTTCCTAACCAAGCTGACCAGGTATTCTATTCGAAGATCAAGACAAAGAAAACCCCGGGTGGTCTCAGTAGTCATGAAGATGAAACCAAGAGATATATATGATACAGGTTTTGATGAATGGGAAGATGATGTAGAAAATGAGCCATTCCATGTCACACACCTTGGAGATATGTTCAATAATGCAAATGTAAGACATCAATGGACGAGAAGTGACATTGAGGGAACAACGGTGGATGCCAGTGATGTTGCAGATGCTAGTGGAAATGAATTGAATGACCAATCTTAGTTCATGTCGTGCAGCACCTGACTCTTGAAGTGCATGCTCATTTATTCGATGGTCCACGAAGGGTCCCTAGAAGGTAATGAAAATTAACACATTTACCATGTGATAAGCCTTATCATACATTTAATTGTTGTACCATACTTTTTTTGCAGCTAGCTTTATGTTCCTGTAAGGAGAGAGCAACTCTTGACAAACTTAGTCCTATGAGGATGTCTACTACATCTGCACCAAAAACAGATGACACCAAAGCAAAGGCTACATATCGGATGAATGATTTTATCTGTGATGAGATGTATTTATATATTTTTTTATTTGATATGTGATGGAACTCCTTTGGAACAAAATTATGGTTTCATGAGATAAACATGTTTAGGATAATAGATGGATTTGTGAGCTGAACTCACGATTATTGAGCTTATTATTGTGTCATGCCAAGAATTTTATGCCCGTAATTTCTATTGTGTTCAATATTAAATTATTTTATTTGCTTATTGTTCCATAATTTTAAGCTCAATTGTGCTGACAAGTCCTTTTGCTTTCGTTCTTGAGCCCATGTCATGTGCCAAATACATGGAGAATACTAAAAAAAAGGGACACAATATACATTATGGCAACAAAATCAAGTGTCCAACATTTTGAGGTCTATTTTTTTAAGTTAACGATTAGAGTCCCAAAACCACGGAGTGTGATAATTACAGTCCCCAGATAGCAATTTTTTCGTGCTAGGGAAAGCAAGTTTAAAGCAGGAGCGGGATTCGAAGACATTTGTATCCACCATGAGGGAACATGTGCGCACAAGTGTGGGCGAAGTGAAGAGTCTACCGGACGCATTGCTCTACAAATCTTTGTAACACTTGGATTGTAACATTATTTTCTCTGTTACTACATGGCGTATATTTGTAACATACTTTTATATGTTCCATTTATGTGTTACAACGTAGTGCTCTATTGTAACATTTTGCTTGTAACACTAATTTTGTGTTACTAAAATTATTGTCAGTAACACATTTTTATGAAAAAAGTATTTTGTGTTACAACGAAGTCTGTAACACTCTATTTTGTGTTACTGTAAGATTTCATTGTAACACATTGATGAATATGTTACAAGAAAGTGTTACAATATCCTTGTTGTGTCCACGATCAACTAGGCGGCCTGTAGTATGGCCACCACACTTCACCTCTTTGTCACAGGTCCACGCAAGGTTCCCTCAGTCGCTACCATCTGGTCACCAAACTATAGATTTAAGGATTATCTATAACTCTTATAAAGATAAACACCATCAGATGATTTTCTCTACATGCAAGGTATTCACAGATGTAAGTGAACCTACTAAATGTTTTACTTTTTTCATGCAAAATGTCCACATCATTTCCCACTAACTCCATGTCACCACTGATTAATTAGAAAAAAATGTACATGTCGTCTCTATCATATGAAATAATGTAAATCTTTAATATTTTTTGTTCAAACGTCCCTTTAATCTTTTAACATACAAGTTATCTACAAATGGTATTTGTTTCATCACCTATTCCCTTGTAATGTAATCAAATTTATACTCATTTATTTTATTCATTTCTTTTCAGATCCGATCCATTAAAATAACTTGATTCAAATTCTTATACATCTATATATAACATACAAAATGCCATATAGTAATGCTATGTATATACAAATATATTTTCCTGAGAATCTTTTCATGCAACGTGCAGGGTATTCTCCTTTTTTTGTGCAAATATTTTATTCACGTCTGTATTTTTTTTGAAGCTGTCCCCAAATAAAATAATTAAAATGATAACTAAGCTACACGGCCCATGACCAGCCCAGTTTCATAACAGCCCAATCCCACTTTCATGTTCGACCTCGCCCCCGCCGGCGAGCTCGGAGCTCAGAGCAAGTCCGTTGGTGCCACAGAGGTCGTAGCGGCGGAGCCTGAGCTTGCATCCCCTGCCAGCCTCCTCGTCGCGCCGCGGGGCCCCATGCCGAGTAGCCCTCGCTCTCCCTCTGTAGAGTGAGTCCGGCCGCTTTCTGGCCTCGCCGCGCTGGGTCGAGTCGCCATCCGAGCAGGTCCATCCCACCAACCACCGCCAAACATCTCTCGCGCCAGCCAGGAAGGGAAACTGAAGCATAGCTCTGGTTTTCGTTCTCTTCATAATTTACTGCAGCAAATTTAGCAGAGATGTGATATATATGGTAGGTAGTTGAAAAGATTGATTTTTTTTCACCTGTGAGAATCTCAATGTACCTTTCTACTTCCTGCATTAGTAAAGTTAGTTCTTCGCCTGTCTGGTACTTACATAGATTAGAACAAATGGCTGCTTCAGTTAGTAAGAAGCCACCTGCATGATGACCTGTTCAATTCCCAATTGTGGATACAAAAAATATATTTTTTTTTGTCCATAAATAGATTGTGATGTATACGGTATGCCTGGGAAAATATAGGAGGGAAAATCCCCAGGAAAAATTCAGTTAGAACAAGTTTCTCTATAAATATATTCAGCTACATACATAGTTTTAGAACAAGTGGCTGCTTCACTTCAGTTAGTAAGAAGACAGCTGCATGATGACCTGTTCAATTCCCAATTGGGGATACAATTTTTTTAGTCGATAAATAGATTGTGATGTATGGCTCGGAAAACATAGAAGGGTAATTCCTCAGGAAATCTGAAACTCACTGATACTACCACGGACCTATTTCTCAGCAGCAGAGAAAACAGAGTTATTTTTAACTGAACTGATGGATAAGGAATGGCTCACAGCCTCTTGTCCAGTATCTTTCAGTGTGAAGGCATCGAGCAGGTAGCAGCCTCTGGACATCAGCTAGTTTTCTCATGATATTCATTTATTTGACAAAGCATTGCTTGGTCTGTGATGACGCACCTTTACTCGGCCTCCTATCAATCGAGAGCAGAGAAATCCAGAAGCATGTTCAACCATGTTGAATTGCAGAGATGACTACTGTCTCCATTGTGGACATATTATGATTATTACAAGATGACGCAACAGGCTGCAAATGGCCTTCTAATAGTTATATATTGCAAATGTACCACAGAGATTTATATATGGTCCACATCTTTTGTCAGCTTCTACTATTCTTAGACATGTGTTCTTGGATTTTGAATATCGGACTGGACTCACCTTCCATGACCTGCACAAGTATTTAAAACGTTCTTGCTCTCCATTCATTCAGGGACACATCTCATGACATTCCACAACTGACAACTCGCAGTCATTTTCTCCTCCACCTGCTACATTATCTTCCAGAGGAGGGACACACTAATGGAGATTCTCCTTTCTGTGCTTCTGGGGGAGCTGACCAGTCGATCCATAGATTTCCTCGTCAGGAAATGGTCCAAGCCATCAGCACGGGAATTGGAGGATCGCCTCTGCAGAGTTCTGCTTCGGGCACAAGTCATCATCGATGAGGCCATGGGGCGGCACATCACAAACCAAGCTACACTGCACCAGCTCAACATGCTGAGAGAGGGCATGTACCGAGGCTATTACACGCTCGATACTTTCAGACACCAACCTCACAATGAGGAGGCCACCAAAGATAAGACTGTGAGTCAAACTTTGTCTCCCTACATAGTCAATTCTGTGAAAGGTTTGTATTCCACCAATAGAAGCACTGAAATTTTGGAACAACTACAGAAGGTGTTACACAGGTTGAGTTCTATGATTAATTCTTCAGAAGAGATGGTCATGCTCTTGATGAGCTACCCTCGTTTGTACAGACAGCCATATAGCATGCATATCCTGCTGGGCAACTGCATGTTTGGCCGCCAGTTGGAAACTGAACTTGTCATCAATTTCCTACTGCAGTCATGGCCACATGATACTGAAGAATTGGAGGTCCTTCCAATTGTTGGTCCAGGTAGAGTGGGCAAGAGCACCCTAGTCGCTCATGTTTGCAAGGATGAAAGAGTCCGTGGCCATTTCTCAAAAATCATTTTCTTGAGAGGCCATGATTTTACAGACGATGACCTCACTACGTTAAGAGAAGGATGTGCAATGGAACACCAAAATTGTGTGTCAAACATGAACAGTGATGGGAGACTGCTTCTTGTTGTCGAGTTAGTTGGTGATCTTGATGACGACACATGGAATAAGCTATATTTTGCTTCTAAACGGTGGATGCCAAGCAATAGCAAAATCATAGTGACAAGCCGATCTGAGAAAATAAGAAAGTTTGGAACAACAGAAGCTCTATGTCTAAAGAGTATGTCCCCTGAATCATTCTGGTATTTCTTCAAGACTCTTACATTTGGAAGCACAAATCCTGAGATGCACAAGAATTTTGTGCACGTGGCCATGGAGATAGCCAAGGTGCTCAGCGGATGCCTTATCAGTGGAAATATGATCACCTATTTGTTAAGAGACAACTTTGACATTCACTTTTGGTGCAAGGTGTTGGCCTTCTTGAGAAGGGTCATTCACAAGCATGTCACCATATCCAGTGAGAATCCATTTGATCTTATAAGTGAAAACAGGCTTGCTCATCTTGGCAGAATGGTGGCACCCTCTGAAGATCTTGTGCTTTATCATCTGTCTCAACGCTCTCCACAACAGGAGGTTCCAAGTGTAAGAATGCAAGATGTGATGTACGGAAGTACAAAGCCTTGTGGGAGATTCGAGGCACTAGCTTGAGGTCTCCGATACCGCCCTACTATAGCTATGTCATTACCTGTGAGATTCGAGATCTAAAAGGAACAGCTACCAAGAGAAAGCGTTCTATGAAAAACTGAGACACACTTGTTAATTTCTGTGATGTTATTTTTATGTAGAAAGACATATATGAATATGGTTTTATTTGATGGGTTGTAACAAATTGCTGCATTCTTGTGAGAGAAGGCTATAGATATCAAGTTATAATAAATATCATGATGTACTACTGCTTTGTCATGCGTGAAGTGTTTATCAGTAATAGAATGCACCATCATTGAGCGAGCTCCACCGTTTCTCAAACAATGACTTCTCTGCTCTCCCTCCTGTTTCCCTGCGAGCAAAGAGTTAGCTTTAATTCAAAAAAATCAACTACAGCTGCCCTTTTTCATGGAATTTATCACGATGAGCTGGTCCATCTGGACTATTTGAAATGATACAATATTTAAACAAGTTCAACCAGCAGTAATTTTACTTCTGAAGAGAATTTTTATTTATATTTAGAACCTAACTTAGCACAAAACCTTTTCAATGGCTAGAAGCTTACGTATAATTTTACAGATTTTATTTGTATCTTGAACCTTTTCTGTACAAAACCTTTTCAATGTTAATAAAAATCACAACAGGCGGTGTACTCCCTCCTGTTTCCCTCAGTCAGACAGACAGAGAGAGAGAGAGAGAGAGAGAGAGAGCTCTTTACTAACTAGAAATTGATGTTTATACAATCGGCATTCAGGACGTCCCAGGCGCACACAATGTGCCTGTCCAAGCCAAGGCGCGGAATGCTTACCATGTCTAGCTAAACAAGCTAAAGAATTTGCGACATGATTGCACACTATCTTCACTTGGAGAATTTTCCACTTTCCAAGGAGCATGGAGAAGGGTGTCAGAAGTTTCTATGATCAAAGAAAAAAAAAACATGACCTAAGGTTGCAGGTTGCAACAATGCTCTGAAACTCTGACATAATTACTACCTTGTAATGTGTAAAGTGTTTTTTTCCTTTAACAAGCAGGAGAGCTGTGTTCATTTCTTTAAAGATGATATGTAAAGTATCTATGATTTAAAGAATAGATTATGATTTTAGGGATCTTTTGACTTCTGAGCCTTAGCTTATAGACATAACTAAAGCTAAGGTTCCAACTAATAAATAGGAATATTGGAATTATCATAAACCTATCTATCGATGAAAATCTGAAACTGATATGGGGCATTGTCGAAACTGAGGACACTACTACGGGATGATTTTACGTGGTGTTCGGGATTTTATTTTTCCATGGCTGGCATTTGAGAAATTGCCACGAAAATACCCTAATTAACCGTGGCGGTTATTATAACCGCCATGGTAAATCGATTAACCGTGGTGGTTTTAAAAAACCCGCCACGGTTAAAAAGTTGCAGCCTGCACAAAGCTCATCCGAGCCCATTACCACCTCGAGCATATAAAATAAGATGAAACCCCTGACCCACCCACCCCCAACAGCCGCACAACCCCGTCTCCACTCTCTTCTCAGCCAACTCCTTCATCTTCAGAAAAAATTCCTCCAACTCCCCGTCTCCACTCCAACTCCCGTCTTCACAACCCTAACCCTAACTTCCGGCCGCTCCTCCAAATAGCGGCGGACGGCGAGCGGCGGGCGGCGGGGGCAAGACGGACGGTAAGGAGAGCGGGCGGCGCTACAAGCAGCGGCGGCAGCGGCGCGCGCCAAGACGCGAGACTTCCGGCGGCGGCGAGCGCGGGGCACGGGGCGGCTGGCAGACAGCCTGTGGCCGCCCATCCCAAGCCGGCGGATCCATGGCGCTGGCGGATCCGCGGCCCCGCGGCGGATCCCGCCACCGGCGCCGGATCCCGCCATCTAGCGAATCCAGCCGATCCGACATCGGGCTGCAGCGATCGGCCATTTGGGCCCGGATCTGGGCTTTTTCTTTTTTTTTTTTTATTATTTTTATTCGACTGGCGGGCATTTTGGTTTCAAAACCGCCACGAAAAATCGCGTGACCTTTCCATTGGTAGCGGTTTTAAAAACCGCCACGAAAATCGAAAAAAGTCCGCCACGGAAAATCAGTTATATAGTATTGGGATAAGAGCGGAGTACACGCATCCGGCATATCCCTGCCTAAATCTTAGACTACATAAAGGTGGCCTTGCACTATCCTCTTCTTATTCAGATTTATCCTCTGCTATCCTTAGCTTATTCAGATTTCGCACTTATGGAGCGCGCGAGCGAATCCAGCACGGGGCGGCTGGGCGCGGGCTCACAGATCCAGCATCGGGCTGCAGCGACGGCTCGACTCCAGCACGGGGTATGGTGGTGGGCCCATGTTTCCTGCATGTGACACTAGCACGGGGCGCGCGCAGTGGCAGCTGCCCAACACTAGCACGGGCGCGCCTGTGGTGACAGTGGCCTAACCCGACACAGGGCTCGGCGGTGGCAAGCGCAACCAACACTGTTTTTCTTCTTCTACCTTTTCTGAAAAATCGGCATCATGTGCAGGGTTATGAAAGAATGCCTGCTTTCACATCAGTTAGCCTTAGTTGTGAAGCACATATGTTTACTATTTTAAGCTACAACAATTAAAATGCAAAGGTTACAAGCCAGAAAATCTTATGTAGTTCATATGAATATGCAAGATTATCCAAATACAGAGAAAAAGAAAAACCTGAGTGAAGAACAAATGAAAGTAACCAGAACAGAAAATGCATATTTATATGCACTCTACAATATAGCAAAATACAATGGGAACATGTTATTAAAGAGACGAGATGAATCTCAATATATATGATTAATTCTCATACAAACTAACTTGAAAATTTCCTTTTCTGGCTCTGCTTATTTTTGGTAACATTACAATCATACTGAAGAATCTGGCAGCTATATATGTATTTGTGATATGGAGGCAGGTGAGATTCCCAAACCAGGATGTCAAATTTGCAATAAGGTTCAACACTACCAGGCCCATCAAGAATATCATGTAAAGTTATTTTGGGAGCTTCTTCATTCACAAGTGCTATTCGGTCAAAGTTAAGAACTACACAATATTGAGTAGAATCAGACACTCTCTGTAGAAGAATATGATCATCATTCATCCCATCGTTGCTTAGCCTTTTCCTGAATCCAGGTTCATTCTGCTGCCTGTTGTTCTTGAAGCATTCGAGAATTTTTTTTTGACCGAACCGGTCGGGGAGGCCCCGACTTTTTTTTTTTTTTTTAATTAAATGAAAGAATGAGTACAAGAGAAGTTTACAAGGCAACTAGGCCCAAAAAAAAGAAAAAGAAGGAGCTATACATGACTATCTCTCCAAGATTGAAGTAAAGAGATCCTAGAAGGTTTAGCCTTGATGCAAACCAGGCTAAATTCATGCTTGAAAATCCTTTTCCATTCATCAACCTCCTGTCGACCATTCTGAAAAATAATAGCATTCGAGAATTTTGCTCCAGTTCTGAACATTAACGCTTGATTTTAAACCCATCGCTGTTTTATTTAAGTATATGAAAGGTCCAGCAAAAGTCTTGTATACGTCTTGGTCAAAGTACTCATCAAATATCGCCATTGCTATAGATGCCATTCTCGGATGCTCTTCTGGATATGCACTTCCAAATACAAGTGCCTTAAAGAAGTACCAGTATGCTTCTCGAGACAAAAATTTCAAGTTGAGAGCCTGTGTTGTTCCAATGTTTATAATATTCTCTGATTGACTTGTTATTATAACTTTGCTGCCTCTTGGGATGCTACTTTGAGACTGCAAGTATAACTTTCTGCAGGCCGCCTCATCAATAGTCCCAACAATTTCAATGATAACTAATAATTTTTTCTTCATTTGAGTCACCATGCTGATGATGTTTGGTTCTACTGCCATCACTGATTTTCAGCTCATTTTCTTCACTGAATTCAATATTGCTTAAGAAGATGACATGAGGAAAGTGATCACGCACCCTTTCATCACGGCAGCACATGCTCAACAAGTGTAGTCTTTCCAACTTTTCCTGGACCAATAATTGGAAGGATGGCAAAATGGCAATGGGCAGGAGCATCTTCGTACAGTAAGAAGTTGATGATCCGTTCCATTTCCATTTGGCGACCAAACATGCACTTCTCCATAAAAAGATATGTGCTGTATGGCTGGCGGAACATAGGAGGGTAGTTCCTAAGGAACATTAGAAGGTCACTCATACCAGCAATGGTGTTCTCTATACTTTGAAGCATCTCTTCTAAGTTTTCAGTGCCATATTTGCTACCAGTAGAGAAAACAAACTCGTTTAGCAGGGACGCAATTTAGATAGGGATAAGGAGTAACTCACGCCATGCTCTTTTCTGTCCTCTTCTTCAGGGACATGTTGTATCAAGTTGTCAAGCATGTAGTAGCCTTTGTACATCAGTCTTCTGACGATATCGAAGTTGCTGAAACATTGCTAGGTTTGTGAGGCACCTCCTATCTGCCTCCTCTACCATGAGATGAACCCGCAGCAGCATCCATTGCAATCTTTTGTGTGGTGTCCTTCTTGTATGGTGTGGGCTTCAAGTACCTATCAATCAAGAAGGAGATGGATCTAGTGGTGAGTTCACTAATGAACACAGAGATGATTGTATTCATTTTTGTAAGTTGGTGTGGTGGATCCACAAGAGATTATGGGATTTATAGACAGTATTGGATTTGGTAAGACAACATTTTGTGGTCTAGATCGATGGCTTCTGCACATTAATTGGAGAGAATGACCAAAGTGGGTGTAGAAACTTCCAAAATTAAGTTAGTGGGAAGAACTTTTCAAAGACCATGAAGTTCCGGTCCTTTCTTTTCAACAATGGTGGCCGTTTTGTGACAAGCTAGTGGAATTGTGTTTTTGCTTTCTTTTAGATAATGGATGAGTAAAAACATCTGGCCTCTACATCTAGGGATGTACACAGCCAAATTATTACAAGAAAGTGATCAAATGAAAGCGCCAAGACAAGTCTCAGTATAACGAGATAAAGAGTACTAAAGCAGATGATAAATGTGCTTCCACCCTCGGTTGGAAAACTCCAAAGTAATTACTTAGTTCGCAATGTACCGTCAACACCCGGTGTTGCTAGTCTAGCATAAGTTATGTTATTCATACTAGAAGCAAGCTAATACTTGTCCTGAAGGCTGAAGCTACGTTACGCTGGATCAAAAGGAGGGTGTTATTGGGTGATGGATTTTTGGACACCGTAACAAGCACACACCTGTGCATTAATTAGTCTCGCTCTAGTTGTTGTCACTTCTTAACTGATGTCTTAATCAGTGCAGAAACTTGACGCTCATTTCCTACTTCCTAAGCCTGTTTTTCTAACTCCTTGAATCGGCCGGAAACCAGTTTGTATGCATTGGCCAACAAAACAACGTGTATTGACCGCAAAAAGGGAGAAAGAAAATCAATAAAATGTGTTCTTGTACTATGACTATCGGATCGACAATGGACTCACGTCACCCCGCATGACCTGAACAAGTATTGTTGTTCTTAAAATGTTCTTGCTTTCCTTTCATTCAGAGATACATCTCATGCCATTCCACAACTTGCTGGTCATTTTCTCCTCCACCACCGCTACTAATGGAGATCCTCCTTCTCGTAGTTCTTGGGAGCTGACCAGCAGATCCATAGATTTCCTCACCAGGAAAAGCTCCAAGCCGTCTGCGCTAGAATTGGAGGATCGCCTCTGCAGAGTTCTGCTTCGGGCACAAGTCATCATCGATGAGGCCATGGGGCGGCACATCACAAACCAAGCTACACCGCACCAGCTCAACATGCTGAGAGAGGGCATGTACCGAGGCTATTACACGCCGATACTTTCGGACACCAACCTCACAATGAGGAGGCCACCAAAGATAAGACTGTGAGTCAAACTTTGTCTCCCTACATAGTCAATTCTCGTGAAAGGTTTGTATTCCACCAATAGAACCACTGAAATTTTGGAACAACTACAGAAGGTGTTACACAGGTTGAGTTCTATGATTAATTCTTCGAAGAGATGGTCATGGTCTTGATGAGCTACCCTCGTTTGTACTGACAGCCATATAGCATGCATATCCTGCTGGGCAACAGCATGTTTGGCCGCCGCTTGAAACCGAACTTGTCATCAATTTCCTACTGCATTCATGGCCACATGGTTCTCAAGAATTGGAGGTCCCGCCAATTGTTGGTCCCGGTAGAGTGGGCAAGAGCACCCTAGTCGCTCATGTTTGCAAGGATGAAAGAGTCCGTGGCCATTTCTCAAAAATGATGTTCTTGAAAGGCCATGATTTTACCGATGATGACCTCACTACGTTAAGAGAAGGATGTGCAAGGGAACACCAAAATTGTGTGTCAAACATGAACAATGATGGGAGACTGCTTCTTGTTGTCGAGTTAGTTGGTGATCTTGATGACGACACATGGAATAAGGTATATTTTGCTTCTAAACGGTGGATGCCAAGCAATAGCAAAATCATAGTCACAAGCCGATCTGAGAAAATAAGAAAGTTTGGAACAAAAAGAAGCTCTATGTCTAAAGAGTATGTCCCCTGAATCATTCTGGTATTTCTTCAAGACTCTTACATTTGGAAGCACGAATCTTGAGATGCACAAGAATTTTGTGCGCGTGGCCATGGAGATAGCCAAGGTGCTCAGCGGATGCCTTATCAGTGGAAATATGATCACCTATTTGTTAAGGGACAACTTTGACATTCACTTTTGGTGCAAGGTGTTGGCCTTCTTGAGAAGGGTCACGCACAAGCATGTCAGCATATCCAGTGAGCATCCATTTGATCTTATAAGTGATAACAGGGTTGCTCATCTTGGCAGAATGGTGGCACCTTCTGAAGATCTTGTGCTTTATCATCTGTCTCAACGCTCTCCACAAGAGGAGGTTCCAAGTGTAAGAATGCAAGATGTGATGTACGGAAGTACAAAGCCTTGTGGGAGATTCGAGGCATTAGCATGGAGGTCTCCGATACCGCCGTACTATAGCTACGTCATTACCTGTGAGATTCGAGATCTAAAAGGAACAGCTACCAAGAGAAAGCGTTCTATGAAAAACTGAGACACACTTTGTTAACTTCTGTGATGTTATGCTTATGAATAAGGTTTCATTTGATGGGTTGTAACAAATTCCTGCATTCTTGTGATAGGAGGCTATAGGTATCAATTGTTATAAGAAATATATCATGATGTACTACTGCTTTGCCATGCGTGAAGTGTTTGTCAGTAATAGAATGCTCCATCGTTGAGCGAGCTCCGCCATCTGCACTCTCAAAAATGGCTTCTGCTCTCTCTCTCTCTCTCTCTCTCTCAAGAGAGAGAGAGAGAGCTTTAATTAAAAAAAATCAACTACAGCTGCCCTTTTTCAAGGAAATCATTATCACGACGAGCTGGTCCATCTGGACTATATTTGAAATGATGCAATATTTAAACAAGTTCAACCAGCAGTTCTTCATTGCAAGGCAGTCTTCTGAAGAGAATTTTCTCAAGTTATTTTCAGAACAAAACACAAGTTAGCACATTTGTCTACTCAATATTAAAACAAAGCTTACAGGTAAATTTACAGATTTTATTTGTATATTTAATCTTGCTGTACAAGAAATTTTCAATTTTAATAAAAATCACAACAGGCGGTGCACCCCCCTCCTGTTTCCCTAAAAAAAGACAGAGCTTTATTAACTAGAAATTGATGTTTATACAATCGGCATTCAGGATGTCCTAGCCAAGGTGCGGAATGCTTACTACGTCTAGCTAAACAAGCTAAAGAATTTGCAACATGATTGCAGTCTATCTTCACTTGGAGAATTTTCCACTATCCAAGGAGCCTGGTCAAGGGTGTCAGAAGTTGCAGCAAAGAAAAAATCATGACCTAAGGTTGCAGGTTGCAGCAACGCTCTCATACCGACATTGATTTGTCTGTTTTGTCAGCTGCGGCTCGACTCTAGAACGGGGTATGGTGGTGGGCCCACGTTTGTAGCATGTGACATCAGTGGCTCGACCCCGGCGAGGGCACGACACTAACACGGGCACGGTGGCAGTTACCAAAACCCTAGCACGGACGCGGCTGTAGTGACAGCAGCCTAACCAAGACATGGGCGCTCGCTGTGGTGACGGCTTGGCAGCGGTAAGCGCGACCAACAGTGTTTTTCTTCTTCTTTTTTTCTTTCGAAAATCGGCATCGCTTCAGGGTTATGAAAGAATGCCTGCTTTCACATCAGTTAGCCTTAGTTGTGAAGCACATATGTTTATCATATTATGCTAAAACAATTAAAATTGAAAGGTTACAGCCCAGAAAATCTTATGCAGTGCATATGAATATGCAAGATTATCCAAATACAGAGAAAGAAAAAACCAGACTGAAGAACAAATGAAAGTAACCATAACAGAAAATGCATATTTATGTGCACTTTACAATATAGCAAAATACATATGATTAATTCTCATACAAACTAACTTGAAAATTTCCTTTTCCGGCTCTGCTTATTTTTGGTAACATTGCAATCATACTGAAGGATCTGGCAGCTATATATGTATTTATGATATGGAGGCAGGTGAGATTCCCAAACTAGGATGTCAAATTTGCTATAAGGTTTAACACTACCAGGCCCATCAAGAATATCATGTAAAGTTATTTTGGGAGCTTCTTCATTCACAAGTGCTGTTCGGTCAAGGTTATGAACTACACAATATTGAGTAGAATCAGCCACTCTCTGTAGAAGAATATGATCATCATTCATCCCATGGCTGCTTAGCCTTTTCCTAAATCCAGGTTCATTCTGCTGCCTGTTGTTCTTGAAGCATTCGAGAATTTTGCTCCAGTTCTGAACATTAACGCTTGATTTTAGACCCATAGCTGTTTTATTTAAGTATATGAAAGGTCCAGCAAAAGTCTTGTATACGTCTTGGTCAAAGTACTCATCAAATATCGCCATTGCTATGGATGCCAATCTCGGATGCTCTTCTGGATATGCACTTCCAAATACAAGTGCCTTAAAGAAGTACCAGTATGCTTCTCGAGACAAAAATTCCAAGTTGAGAGCCTCTGTTGTTCCAATGTTTATAATATTCTCTGACTGACTTGTTATTATAACTTTACTGCCTCTTGGAATGCTACTTTGAGACTGCAAGTATAACTTTCTGCAGGCAGCCTCATCAACAGTCCCAACAATTTCAATGATAACTAATATTTTTTTCTTCACTTGAGTCACCATGCTGATGATGTTTGGTTCTACTGCCATCACTGATTTTCAGCTCATTTTCTTCACTGAATTCAATATTGCTTAAGAAGATGACATGAGAAAAGTGATCACGCACCCTTTCATCATGGCAGACATGCTCAACAAGTGTAGTCTTTCCAACTTTTCCTGGGCCAACAATTGGTAGGATGCCGAAATGGCAATGGGCAGGAGCATCTTCGTACAGTAAGAAGTTGATGATCCGTTCCATTTCCATTTGGCGACCAAACATGCACTTTTCAATAAAAAGATATGTGCTGTATGGCTGGGAACATAGGGGGTAGTTCCTAAGGAACATTAGAAGGTCACTCATACCAGCAATGGTGTTCTCTAGACTTTGAAGCATCTCTTCTAAGTTTTCAGTGCCATATTTGCTACCAGTAGAGAAACAAACTCGTTTAGCAGGACGCAATTTAGATAGGGATAAGGAGTAACTCACGCCATGCTCTTTTCTGTCCTCTTCTTCAGGGACATGTTGTATGAAGCTGTCAAGCATGTAGTAGCCTTTGTACATCAGTCTTCTGACGATATTGAGTTGCTGAAGCATTGATAGGTTTGTGAGGTACCTCCTATCTGCCTCCTCTACCATGAGATGAACCCGCAGCAGCATCCATTGCAATCTTTGTGTGGTGTCCTTCTTGTATGGTGTGGGCTTCAAGTACCTATCAATCAAGAAGGAGATGGATCTACTGGTGAGTTCACTAATGAACACAGAGACGAGTGTATTCATTTTTGCGAACTATATGGTTGTAAGATGGTGTAGTGGATCCACGAGAGATTATGGGATTTATAGACAGTATAGGATTTGGTAAGACAACATTTTGTGGCCAAGATGTCTTCTGCACATCAATTGGAGGATGACCAAGGGTGAAGAAACTTCCAAAATTATCTCAAAAAAATAAAAAGTCAGTGGGAAGAAATTTTCAAAAACCATTAAGTCTTGGTCCTTTCCATTCAACAACGGTGACTATTTTGTGACAAGCCAGTGGAATTGTGCTTTGTTTTCATGTATGCTACGTGATTCCACGTACCGCATCACATTGAGGACCGAGAGAAATTCCAACAAGTATATGCCATGCCTACTCTTTATGCCTCAACGAGAAATAGCATAGGAAATTTGTTCTTACATATGTCATATAGATGGTGACTAAGAAATTAAATAGTAGCTTCCAGACGAATTAACTTGTCCAAAGTTCATTCTGTGAGAAGTCCCTGAAACCAGCCCCACAACCAGCCCGTACAGCCGACTTTGAATTTCACATTCCCATCGCAGTGCGACCAAAACTTGAATACATTGCAAGTACAAATTAAAGTCACCAAATTATAAAAAACCAGAAACAATGTTCGTCCATGTTTTCATCATACAAATCGTAATCCATTATGAAAAATAGATGAGATATAAAAATTTTGTAGTTAATGACTTTTTCATGAGATCATTTACGGTCTCAAGATTCTATTTGAAGTTCTTGTATTTAAAACCTTCAATTTTAAAATAATTCAAAAAACTCCGATGAAGAAATTACCAACACTCAAATTGTAGATTTGGATAAGATCCACAACTTTTTAGTTAACAATTACCCCTCGTTCCAAATTATAAGTCGCTTTGACTTTTTGGTATGTCCATTTTGCTATGCATCTAGATACTCCCTCGGTTTGGTGAAACAAGTCGTTTTAGACAAGGTTTGGGTCAAACTTTGGGAATACAAATCATCAATAACTTTTAAGTTGTTGAGTTTGTAAATGTGAAAATCATATGAATATAGATGTGTCTTTAAAATATTTTCTAAAGGTATACATATATCACATTTCCATAAATATTTTTATAATAACAAAGATGTCAAAGTTGTATTTTCACTACACCACAACACCCCAATTACCCTCGGATGGTCGACGGCGAAGCCACATATAGCGTCGATGATCCGACCCTAAGAACATATAGCGTCGGACTTCAGCCGTATTTGTAAGTCCCTGACGCTAAAACCCTTTAGCCGCACCCGAATTTTATAAGCCGTAGGATAGTCGATGTCCTGAATATTATTTAGCGTCGAGATAGCATGCCACTACACTATAGCGTCGATAGCATGCCAATACACTATAGCGTCGAGATAGTTTAACATTATAAGTGCTTTTAGCATCAGATGGTTCGATGGGATCATTTGAATGCATTTAAAAAAATAAAAGCCATTTGGTTGCAATTTAATAGAAAAGTAACATCATTGTAAACATTTCTCATACAAATAGATTCATTCATTGAGTCCAAATACTCAGAGAGAGACATATATAAGACCAACCATTACAAACACTAGTGGTAGTTCAAAAACTATGGCTCGCGATTCCAAATGTGAACAAAAGGGAGAAAATAATGTTTTGTTTCATAACCGATTGGCGGTGGATAGTTTTGTAGCCAAAAGCGGTGAAAGCGAGGAGAGGGCTGCTTTCAAATTTATACTAGGCAAAAGCTGCTTTTTGGGCTGTGGCTTAAGATGGATGTCAACCCCTTTTGTTGGGATTTTGGCTTTGGGGGGGTAAGGGGGTGGGAGGGGGTTGCAGATGCCATAAATAAAAGCCCAACCAAACACACCCTTAGTTAGCCACAAGGGCTTTTTTCTTTTACTTGCTAGCTGTGTGTGTGCGTGTGTGTGTGTGTGTGGGGGGGTTGGGGGGTGGGGGGTGGGGGCTGCTAGCTCTGCTGCACACTCTAACAATCTTTTGTGTTATGCATTGCTAGATGGGTTTTGCTGGGTACCTCCAAATAATTATGGCCGTTCATTGGGTCGAGCGTCGAGGATGACATGTATATTTATTAATTTTTGTTTTATAAAATATGATAAATAAGGAAAGTTTTGGATTAAAAAAAAATCATGTGTAATGTCTTTACTGATACGGTAAATCTTTTTTATTTTAGAAGTTGGACTTCATGTATTTTGATTTGCATTTAATTTTTAACGTGTGTATGCATTTTAGGTGGGAGTGGATACGTGGCATATTAAAAGTTTTATTATCTGCAATATGATTTGCATGTGTGTTCTTGTGGAGCAACTCCAACAGTTCCCCATCTATTGTTTGGCAATTGCCCTTGTTTGCAAACTCCCAAACACAAATGCCAAATCAAAAAAAGAGCTAATCTCCAACAGTTTGGCATAATTCACTTGCCAAACTTAGATTTAACTTACATCAGGGGAACCTGAGAGAGAAATAAAATTATATTTATATCCTTCCACCTCTTGAAAACTTACGTCGGGAACCCCGGGGCGAAACAAAATTATGTTTATGCCCTTCCACCTCTTCTAATATGTATGGATGCGCCCGTGAATGCCAAGCGTCGTAGAGCGCGGATTTTTGCGCATAGGGCATGGTTTGACAACGGCTCACTAATTTGCCAACTCCAAATGCCAAACTGTTGGAGGGAGTTTTTGGAGCTTTTTGACAAAATTTGAGAATGCCAACTCAAATGCCAAACCATTTGGAGTTGCTCAGCGTGTGGATGCATTTTAGGTGAGAGTGGATCACATTGACATGCATGCATATTATTAGCTTTTTGTGTATGTGTGTTAGGTGAGTGGGTAGCTTGTTAGTGCTTCTTCGTAATTTCATTTTGTAACTTTAGAATTTGATAAAAATATGTTTTAACTTTAGGGTTTAATAAAAGTTTCTAGGTTATATATGAATTTAGTGACATTTTTGGTTAATTGCCGCAAGCTCAATATTGATAAAAACTATGTTGATTTGAAGGGAAATGTGACGCCCTAAGGAGGGGGGGGGGTTCTAATTATGGCCTCTAACTTCACCTAGTCAAAACATATTGCAAGAAAGTAAACTATCTATATGTGCAACTACTATTTATTTTACTAGGTGTGTTGCTATCTCTACCTTAAAAGAGTTTTGCACCCTAAATTTCAATCCTATCAACTAGCCTATCAAGTAAGCTAGGAAAGGTAAATCACACAACAAAGGGAGCGATTATAAATCACGGAAGATAAAGAGGCGATAGACATGCAAACTCCGTCGGCGTATTATTTTTCTTGAAAAGCGGCGCAAGCTTCCCCTAGTCCTCATTGGAACCACTCGCAAGGAATCCCTCACCAAAGGGCCAAGCTCCCGGTCGGATAACTCCGTGGATAGCCTCGGGCCTTCCCCCAGCGCAAGTGGGTCCCCGACATGCCTTCCGGCAAGCCTCTCCGGATGCTCCACGCCGTCTTCACTATCAAGAGCTTCCGGCCGAAAGCGCCCGCGGGCCTTGTTCCCTTGATACACGATGGCGGCCACACCACAAATGTGGTTGGTGTGGTCTCACAAGACTACAAGCCCCTCGATGTACAACTCTTTGAAGATATGCAAATCTCACCAAACACTAAGCCTTAGCCTAGAGCAAAGCGCATAGCGATGGTCTAACTAACCTAAACGCCGCCAAAGCACCTATGCTAATCACCGAATATTTCACTAAGCACTATGCATATGGAGAGCATTAAAATGGTGTATCAACACTCTTGGTATGTTTCCTCACTCCCACACACCTCAAATGGCGGTTGGGGTGTCTATTTATAAGCCCCATTGAGAAAGTAGCCGTTCGAGAAGATTCCGGCGTTTATGCTACGACCGGATCGTCGGTGCTGCCGATCGTTGAGGTGCGGCCCGTCGTTGGAGCCTTCGTGCTACAGCACGGGCCTAGGTGCGTCATGTGGCCACCGGACGGTAGCGTCCGATTCGCCTTCAGCGGCTTCGGGAACCTTCTTTGGAAATGAAGCGGTAACACACGGCGCATGGTTTTGCACACACACCGGGCGCATCTGGTGGCTATGTCGGCGTCACCATTTTCTTCAAGTCACTCCGGACCCTGCGAGGTCCACACCCGACGCGTCCGGTCCCTCCAGCACACCGTTGACTTTGTTTCTTAGCGGTCTTTGCTTTGGGGTTGGTTCCATCTTCATGCTTGGACTTTGCTTGATCTTTGCGATCTTTTTTTGAGCTTCTAAAGTCTTGCTTGAGGTGTTGATCATCGGATCACCCACGTAAGCCTTCGTCCAAGTCATGTTTTGCATCCTATGAGACTACAAAATAAACACTCACAAACACATTAGTCCCATTTGGTCATGTTGGTCATCAAACACACCAAATCCAAACTAAAATGGGCGAGGTCCATTTTCCTTACACATACTTTGATGAAAACATCACACGTATTATATATGTATTTAAACTGAGTAGTTCAAATTTAATTTTTTATTTGGATATCAACTTGATTTTTAAGACAAGAAATATTCACCTAGTTTATCTATTATTTTATTAGAATAAATAATTGTGCATGTTTATATTTAATACTTGTCTCCACGGAAGGAAAGGGCTTGCATGTGTGGGGAATAGGTGCATGCCTTCCTAAATTTCCCTCCCGTCATTAGGGGATATGGCGAGATTTATTTTGTTTTCTTGGATTTTTTAATCTATTAAGTAATTTATAAAAATTAAGAAATCAATGGCTCAGATTGATTTGAAATATTACCTCTTTAGAGGTGAAGTTTGTACCTTAGCATTGCCCTTGCTAGATAGATGTGAAAAATAATTGGAATGCCTATGTTGCAGGGCAAGGTTGCAAACAAGTTACATAGATTGTGATGCTATTGGCTCTGCGTCACTAAGGTTAGGTAGTGAAAAGATGTACCTTTTTCAGCTGGTAGGTTTGTGACAGGCAAAGAAGTCGCAGTAGTAGGTGGCTTGAACTGTTGGAGTGCACTGACTGGATCAAGTAACGGTCCCTCCCTCCCTCCTCAACCTGCTGAATTAAAACTCTGAAAGGTCTCTATTCCTCCTGTAAAACACAAGGAGAGTTTGGAACAATTGCGATACACTTTTCCTGTTCTTTGCTCCACCCACTGTGTCATCTTCGGATTATAGCAAGAGTCTGGAAATGGACATGGTAATTTCTGCATTGCTTGGTGAGGCGATCACTAGATCCATAAGTTTCGTCGTCAGCAAAAGCTCGAAGGAGAAGGTGCCGGATGTTGAGGGCAGCCTCAAAAAGGGTTCTCCTTCGGGCACAGGTCATCATTGACGAGGCCACTGGACGGGACATCACAAATCAAGCTATGTTGCAGCAGCTGGGCATGCTGGGAGATGCCATGCACCAAGGCAATTACATACTTGACACATATAGATACCAATCTCATGATTTGGAGGATGGCAAGGATTCTATTGTGAGTCATTCTTTGTCTCTGTGCAAAATAAATTTTCTTAGAGGAATATCTTGTTCCAATATAAAGACGGATATTTTGCAAAAATTGCAATATGCTCTTGATAATTTGAGCTCTATGGTAATTGATGTGAAAGAGCTGGTTGGGTTCTTGATGAGCTACCCTCGGATGTACGCCAGCCTTATAGCATGCATCTGCTACTGAGCAACTGCATGTTTGGCCGCCAGATGGAAGCATATCTTGTGATTATCTTCCTATTGAATACACAACCTCGTGGTTCTGTGGAACTAGAGGTCCTGCCAGTGTTGGTCCATATGAAGTTGGCAAGAGCACCCTTGTCTCTCATGTTTGCAAGGATGAAAGAGTCCGTGATCATTTCTCAGAAATTCTTTTATTGAGTGGTCATGATTTTACAAATTATGACCTCGCTAGACTACAACAGAGGATGTGAGGTGCAACATCAAAATCATTTGTTGAAGTCAAACAAAGATCGGAGGTTGCTTTTTGTTATTGAATTAGCTGGTGATCTTAGCGAAGATGCATGGAATAAATGGTGCTCTTCTTATAAACAACACGTGCCAAGGGGTAGTAAAATCATATTCACAAGCCGATCATGCAAAATCATCAAGTTTGGAACAGCACCTCCTCTACATCTGAAGTATCTATCGCGTGAAGCGTACTGGTATTTCTTCAAGACCCTTACATTTGGAAGCATGGACGCTGAGATGCAACCAAGGTTTGCACATGTCTCCATGGAGATAGCTAGGATGCTTAGTGTATGCTTCATTCGTGCAAACTTCATGGCTTCTTTGCTGAGGAACAACTTTGACATCCACTTTTGGTGCAAGGTTTTAACCTTCTTAAGATGGGTCATCCATAAGAATGTCTCCAAATATGGTGGGCATCCATTTGATCTTATAAACCAGAATAGGCCTGTACATCTTTATAGAATGGCCACGCCGTCTGATGAGCTTGTACTCCATTCTCGGTTTCAACGCTCTTCGTCAGAGGAGGTTCCAAAGATCAGTATCCAAGACGTGTTGTATGGAAATGTGAAGCCTCATGGGAAATTTGAGTTCCTATCATGGAAGTCTCGCATTCCACCTTACTATAGCTATGTTACCTCTTGTGAGATTCGACAACAAAAAACTGTAGCTACCAAGAGGAAACGTTCTACAAAGTAAAAATGGAATCACGTTTGTTGAAATTTCTTCTATTGTTGGGCTTATGTAGCATGTTTTGATAGGGTGTCATATACAGGTTTGCTTGAGAGAATATTATGGGTTGCAACCTTGTGAACTGTACTACTGTTAGTAAGTTACTACCTTGTCATGTGTAAAGTGGATTTTTCAACCTCTATATTTCCCTGAGTTAAATGAATTGATAGCCATTATTTTGCTCAGGACTTGCCTTTTCTTCTCTTTTTTATCACTACTACTGATTTGAACTTGCGTGGCGGTTTTTTTGGATTTTCCGTGGCGGGCAATGAAACCGCCCGCAGCTAGGGTCGCGGTTGTCGAGCGATTAACCGTGGCGTTTCCCTGCCCGCCACGAAAAATCTATTAACCGTGGCGGTTATTTAGCAAAAACCGCCACGGTTAATCCGTGAAAAAATAAAAAAAATAAAAATAAATAATAATTAAAAAAAAAAACAGCCCGGCGAGAGCCCGCCGCCCGAGCGAGCCCGCCGCGCAGCGGCTGGATCCGAGCAAGCGCCGCCGCAGCCGGGATCGCGCAGCGCCCACCGGACCGGCTGGAGAGCGCCACCACGCGGGATCCACCTCGTCGGGATCCACCTCGCTGCGGAGAGCGCGCTCCATCCATGCCGCCGCTCCATGCGGGGGTCGAAGCCGTGGTCGCGCTGCTCCATGCCGTTTTCGGACTGCGACGCCCGGCATGGAGAAGGGCCGCTCCATGCCGCGCGCCACCGCTTCGCATGACCGGATGATGCGTGCGCAGCCGGAGATGGTGGTGGAGGGCCTGACCGAGGATGGAGCTGGAGGGCGCTACGGAGTTGGAGGTGGAGGGCACCACCGGAGTTGGAGGTGGAGCGCCAGAGTCGGAGGTAGAGAAGAACGTCAAATTTGCTCTTTACTAGTATGTCAGAGGAGTGGAGGCCTTCGTATATTGAGGAGGAAGAGATTTGTCTCACAGAAGAAACACAAATGGATGGACGGATGAGATGGATTCACTTGGCCTTGATCGGACCGTCCATAGCTCCACATCATCGATCCAAGTGATGGGTGCGTGTGCAGCTTTTGGTGCGTGGGTGCAGCTTTTGGTGCTCTAGCTGCAGGGTGTGGCAGCGATTTGTGCTGTAGCTGCAGGGTCCGGTTATTAATCATGGCGGTTATTTTACAAAAACCGTCACGGTTAATCGATTAACCGTGGCGGTTTTTCCCCTGGCCGAGGGGGGTGCCAGGCCACCTATTTTCAGTGGCGGTTTCTCAAATGCCCGCCACGGAAAATCAAATCCGAACACCACGCAAAATCAATCCTGTAGTAGTGTATGTTTTCTGTAGCAAACATGACCATGCACTGCAACATAACATATAGCTTGCTGTACATGACATCACCTAGACGACTTACGGCTCAGAGATTTATGCTACGTACAATCATGTCATATATTGTAATACATCTTGGAATTAGACTTCGTACCAAAGCTAGATGCATAGGGGAGAGAGTGATATGTGGTGGGATGTCCTCAGTCCTGACCGATGAAAAAGTAGTGTTGACATAATTACTTCTTTAAAATTAGTTATGGATTTGCACCCAGAACAGAGCCTCATGATCTTGAACCTTGATTGATGATTTGTGATGCGCAGTCCCTCTGCCACCTCGCTAATGACACCTGCAGTCTCCATGCTTCTCACATAAGCTCTCTCCCCAAATCTCCTCTCCTCCACTCTCATCTCAGCGCGAGGCCCGATAGCGGCGGGTGTGTCCTGGCATGGGTCACAACGGAGGCAGGCGCGCAAATCCATCACGGGGCGGCGGCTGGACAGTGGCGGGCTCACCGATCCAGCATGGGGCTGCGGCGGCTCAACTCCAGCACAGGGTGCGGTTGTGGGGCCACATTTCCTGCATGTGACAGCGGCAGCTCGACCCGCGGGGCGCGGCACTAGCACGGGTGCGATGGCAGCTGCCCAACCCTAGCACGGGCGCGACTGTGGTGACGGGCGGCCTAACCAGGACATGGGCGCGAGGGTGCAGCGCAGCCCCAGCACGGGCTTGGCGGTGGCAAGCGTGACCCTAGCATGGGGCGGGGCCCGGTGGCGTGACCAACAGTGTTTTTGTTCTTCTTTTTTCATCACTGCAGGGTTATGAAAGAATGCCTGCTTTCACATCAGTTAGCCTTAGTTGTGAAGCACATATGTTTATCATGTTATGCTAGAACAAGTAAAATTAAAAGGTTACAGGAAAATCTTATGCAGTGCATATGAATATGCAAGATTATCCTAATAATACAAATAAATGAAAAAACCTGAGTGAAGAACAAATGAAAGTATCCAGAACAGAAAATGCATATTTATATGCACTCTGCAAGATAGCAAAATGCAATGAGAACAGGTTATTAGACAAACGAGAATCTCAGTATGATTAATTCTCATACAAACTAACTTGAAAATTTCCTTTTCTGGCTCTGCTTATTTTTGGTAACATTACAATCAAACTTAAGAATCTGGCAGCTATATATGTATTTGTGATATGGAGGCAGGTGAGATTCCCAAACTAGGATGTCAAATTTGCTATAAGGTTTAACACTACCAGGCCCATCAAGAATATCATGTAAAGTTATTTTGGGAGCTTCTTCATTCACAAGTGCTATTCGGTCAAGGTTATGAACTACACAATATTGAGTAGAATCAGACACTCTCTGTAGAAGAATATGATCATCATTCATCCCATGGTTGCTTAGCCTTTTCCTGAATCCAGGTTCATTCTGCTGCCTGTTGTTCTTGAAGCATTCGAGAATTTTGCTCCAGTTCTGAACATTAACGCTCGATTTTAAACCCATAGCTGTTTTATTTAAGTATATGAAAGGTCCAGCAAAAGACTTGTATACTTCTTGGTCAAAGTACTCACCAAATATCGCCATTGCTATGGATGCCAATCTCGGATGCTCTTCTGGATATGCACTTCCAAATACAAGTGCCTTAAAGAAGTACCAGTATGCTTCTCGAGACAAAAACTTCAAGTTAATAGCCTGTGTTGTTCCAATGTTTGTAATATTCTCTGACTGGCTTGTTATTATAACTTTCTGATGCTACTTTGAGACTGCAAATATAACTTTCTGCAGGAAACCTCATCAATAGTCCCAACAATTTCAATGATAACTAATAATTTTTCTTCATTTGAGTCACCATGCTGATGATGTTTGGTTCTACTGCCATCACTGATTTTCAGCTCATTTTCTTCACTGAATTCAATATTGCTTAAGAAGATGACATGAGAAAAGTGATCACGCACCCTTTCATCACGGCAGACATTCTCAATAAGTGTAGTTTTTCCAACTTTTCCTGGGCCAACAATTGGTAGGATGCCGAAATGGCAATGGGCAGGAGCATCTTCGTACAGTAAGAAGTTGATGATCCGTTCCATTTCCATTTGGCGACCAAACATGCACTTTTCCATAAAAAGATATGTGCTGTATGGCTGGCGAAACATACGAGGGTAGTTCCTAAGGAAAATTAGAAGCTCACTCATACCAGCAATGGTGCTCTCTAGACTTTCAAGCATCTCTTCTAAGTTTCCTGTGCCATATTTTCTACCAGTAGAGAAACAAACTCGTTTAGCAGGACGCAATTTAGACAGGGATAAGGAGCAACTCACGCCCTGTTCTTTTCTGTCCTCTTCTTCAGGGACATGTTGTATGAAGTTGTCGAGCATGTAGTAGCCTCTGTACATCAGTCTTCTCACGATATTGAGTTGCTTAAGCATTGCTAGGTTTGTGAGGCACCTCCTATCTGCCTCCTCTACCATGAGATGAACCCGCAGCAGCATCCATTGCAATCTTTGTGTGGTGTCCTTCTTGTGTGGTGTGGGCTTCAAGTACCTATCAATCAAGAAGGAGATGGATCTACTGGTGAGTTCACTAATGAACACAGAGATGATTGTATTCATTTTTGCAAACTATATGGTTGCAAGATGGTGTAGTGGATCCACGAGAGATTAGGGGATTTATTTATAGACAGTGTATAGCATTTGGTAAGACAACCTTTTGTGGTGTACTAGGTTGCTTCTGCACATTAATTGGAGAGAGTGACCAAAGTGGGTGTAGAATCTTCCAAATTAAGTCAGTGGGAAGATTTTTTCAAAGACCATGAAGTCTGGTCATTTCTATTCAACAATGGTGGCCGTTTTGTGACAAGGCAGTGGAATTGTGTTTTGCTTGCATGTATGCTATACGTGATTCCTAGTACGTACCGCATCACATTGAGGACCGAGAGAAATTCCAACAAATATATGCCATCCCTACTCTTTATGCCTCAACGAGAAAATAGTATAGGGAAATTTGTCTTTTACATATGTCATATAGATGGTGACTAAGAAATTAAATAGTAGCTTCCAGACGAATTTGTCCAAAGTTCATTCTGTGAGAAGTCCCTGAAAACCGCTTTTGACCAGCTCAAAATTAAACATCATTTCTGCTGTAGGTGACCTTTCGAGCTGGCAGGATTGTGACATATTGAAACAGTTTCAGCGGTGTGGCCCCCGCAGGGCTTGTTTGGATGCAGCCCTGGAGAAAATTGCCTGGCCTGCAGCAAGCCTGTGACCTGCCTGTGATGTGTTTGGTTGAGACCCTGGTCTGGTGCTTCGTCCAGGCAATAGCTGAGAACCCAGGCATAGAAAAACGTCCGCCTGGCTCTAAAAGGAGGTGCCTGGAGTGCAATCAATGCAGTTAAATACTTTCTCAGGCAACAGTACTCAACCAAACAACTTAAGATCCCGTTGCCTGGGCAGGCAAAATGGAATGCGTTCACAGGCAGCTTGCAGGCAGCGTTCTTGCCCAGGCAAGAGCCCAGGGTTGCAACCAAACATGCCTGCGTGGTTTCCCCACTATTTGGAAGGACCGAAGACAACCAGCCCCACAACCAGCCCGTACAGCCGACTTTGAATTTCACATTCCCATCGCAGTGCGACCAAAACTTGAATACATTGCAAGTACAAATTAAAGTCACCAAATTATAAAAACCAGAAACAATGTTCGTCCATGTTTTCATCATACAAATCGTAATCCATTGTGAAAATATAGATGAGATATAAAATTTTGTAATTAATGACTTTTTCATGAAATCATTTACGGTCTCAATATTCTATTTAAAGTTCTTGAGGCAGTGAGCAACGGTCGGGACGGCCAGGGCGACGCGCTGGGATCTCCCCCGCCACCCGGCGCCGGGCGCCGCCTCCCGCCGAGGGCCGGCGCCTCCCGCTTCTGCTCACCCAGCCCCTCCCCGCCACCCTCCCCTCACTACTACTGTGTTGAACTTCCGTGGCGGGCATTTTAGATTTTCGTGGCGGGCATAGGAACCGCCACGGAGCTAGGGTCACGGTTAATCGAAGCGATTAACGTTGCGTCTCCTTGCCCGCCATGGAAAATCTATTAACCGTGGCGGTCATTTAACAAAAACCGCCACGGTTAATAGATTAACCATGGCGGTCATCTTTATGTGCCCGCCATGGGTTAATGTATTAACCATGGCGGTTTTTGTAGTATAACCGCCCACGGTTAATTAATTCAGGATTAATAAAAAAATAATTTGAAAATATTATAAAATTATAAATTATGATTTAAACCACATATTAAATAATAAAATAAGAGAATATTGACTCAAAAATCTTGAACATGCATCACAATTCGACATTCAACTAACATGGACATTCAATTAAGCACTTAGAGTTTAAAAGTGACCATCATCGGTTTTACAAACTCGATCGAGCGATCGATTGATCCATCAAGTTTAGGTTACAAAGTATTTACAATAGACATCTAATCGAAAGAAATGTCATCATCCGTATAGTCCTTTATGTCTAGCTTATTTCTCTAGTCCCGTAATTCCCATAAGTTCTCGTTTGTGGCAAAGGTCGCTTCGAGGGTCGAAGAAATGGCGGTAGGTAGCACAACGTCCTCAATGACGCCTCTACAGATGGCGCCAACCAGTTTCTTGAACGTAAGGTCGTTCAAGTCTTTCGTCCAATATTGTGGCGTGGTTCTCTTCTTCAGCTCGCGCCAGGTAGTACGGTACACGTCCTTTATTTGAATGTATGCGTACGAGGAATAGAAACCACACAGGTTGGTGCCTATAGGTCGCTTACCGCCTTTGCATGCACGATATATGTACCGAGAAAATGGTTAGAATATTATGAGACCATTCAATATGGACGAGCAAAGCGAGAGTAATGCTACATATACCTCGTAATCTCGCCTGATCTTCATCACGGTCACGATGGTTTTTTTGCGTATGCGGGCCTCCGATCCAATGACTCGGGGTCTTTCAAGTAAGCCTTGTAAGCCCCGTACGAAATCCCACAATGTCATGAGTTACAGAGGTTTGTGGTATGAAATAGTATAGAAGTGTCGTGACTTACATTTGGGGGGCCTCTTCAAAATGTTTATAGAGGCCTTTTGGCACATCACGCAACGAGTCCGGCCCTAAGGGCACATCCATCACGAGGAAGATTATCCAAGTAATCCGATTGGCCCATGTGTCTTTGTTGTACATATACCGGCCATGCTACACCATTTTATTTGATTAGAAATAGATTCCAAGTGTTCAAAAAATAAAAAGTATTTCTCCCTGCTCCCGCGACCCTTCAGCTGTGGAGCCGCCGTCGCCGCCATACCCCCACTCCGGCGGCGCTGCGCGACCCATGGCGTGCTCCGCGCGCGCCGCCCGCCTGGCAGCGGGGGGTGTGCGGATCTGGCACCGGCGAGGCCGGATCCGTGGCCCGACACCCCCTACGCCCCCGTGGTCAACGCCGAGGCCCCTCAACCTAGCTCTGCTCGCCCTCCCACTTTCGGATGAAGGGCGGGGATACTCTTCTCGCGCCGCTGAGCCTTTGGCGGTGGGGGCCGCGGTCGCCGTGTGAGGGGGATCCTTTGCCTCGCTCACCGGCGCCCGGTGGGGCCGCCACCGTTGCCTCGATCGTTCTTTGGCCCCTGCGCTCGCCAACATGGCGCTGTCCGCCCGGGAGTGGATCCCAGTGCGAGGGGGTGGTGCTGGCGAGGGTTTCTTTGCCGCCGCCGGCGGCTGCGGTCGCGCGCCTTGCACCCGGTGGTCAGGGCGCTCCCTCCCTCGATGGCGATGGTCCGCCGTCCCGAGTCCTGGACCGGTGACCCGACCGGGTGGCCTCTCCCACCCCACCAACTCCTATCGCGGGCGCGGGAAGCTGCACGGGACATGTCGCCCCAGCGAGCCTCCCCGCCACCACGGTGTCGCCTAGATGGGCTGCCGAGGGAACCGCCGAACCCAACTCCGTCGCCCGCGGGTTTTGATTTGCTCCAACCCCGCAGGTCGTTGCGGGCTGGGCCTTGGCGTCACCGATGGCTCACTCCTCGGCGACGACGATGGGGGCCGTGACAATGCCTCTCGCCCCGATGTCGTCCCCATCGCCCGTCTGCCCCGTCGTCGGTCGGTCGTCTTCCCTGTCCCCCACGTCGCGCCCTTCCAACCTAGGTGCCGCTCGGGTGTAGCGCTAAGCATCGGCGGTGGGCGGATGGCGACAATGACGCAGCGTCCGCGGCGATTTGTCCTCCTGCGCCCACTCTGACGGTGCCTTGAGGCTACGCGCCGTGCCCTCGCCCTGGCGCTATGGCGGCGACGCCTTGGGAGGGGATCCAAAGAACGCCTCACGCCCGACCGTCATATCCACGGAAAGAGCGACATCGTCGCCGTCGTCGCCGGCGTCGCCGTGCCACGTCGAGGGCGACGACGCTCGCCGGTACCAGCTAGCTCGCGATACTGCGTACCTCCGACTTCGGTCCACGCCCAATGGGCGGGTGCCGGGCACCTTGACTCGGCGGCGCCTTCTTTGTCGCCCTTTGACCCCTCGGCACCACGTTCCTCGAGCGGCTGCACCCGTCGACGCCGATGGCTTCACGCTTGTTAAATGCCGTTGTCGGGGGCGCCGCCGAGCACCACCTCTCCGCCGTCGTCAGCAACCTGTGTCGTCCTCACTCGTCGGCCTTTGCTTCAAGCGTTTGGCGGGCGACCACATCGCCACCCCGGTGCACATCCTCGTCCCGTTGCCTCATCCGTCTTGGCACGAGGCGGGGCCCCGGGATTGCTGGCACCGTCGTCCACCTCGGCATAACCGGCGAGCCGTGGTGCTTGACGAGGGTGGTTGCGGTCAAGGGGGCTCTTGAGTCGAGCCCACATGTGGCCCCGATCCGTGTTGGGGAGATTCTCTGTCGCTCCTCGACTTTTGGCGATCTGGAGGGCGCTTGCGGAGAGTGCCTCGTCACCGGGCGTTGCACACGCCGGTGGGGGTGCCAGGTTGTGTGGGTGCCATCATCGCCGTCGTCGCGCAAAGCCGCCGACGGTGGCCAACATCGTCTCGTTGACAAGGTGGTGATGACCCTTTGCCGAAGGTCACCATCCGCGATGAGCTGCGCCCGGTCGTGTCAACTTCGATGATGACCGAGCCACGTCGGGCCATGGAGCCTCCGCTCGGGGGACCCAATGCTTGATGAGGCTGTGGCATGGACCTCTACGCGCGTCCTCGCGGGGGCCCGTGCTCCAACACATGCCCCCTTGGTGTTCGTCTGAGGCCCCATCGATCTGGGAGGTACTGCTGCTCCCTTGTCCATGCGGGCTTCTTGGTGGGTGGATCTTGTGGCGGCGGAGTTTGCGACCTTAGCCCGTTGTCGCCCGGCGTTCGAGGAGGCCCGGCGATCTGAGGAGGAATTTTTGTCATGAACCTCGGCTCGTTGTCGCCAATGGTTGAGGGGACCCCGTCGCGCGGGAGGAGGTTCCGCCGCTCTCTCGGAGACTCGGTGTCTTCCCGAGGGCGTGGATGTCGCCGCCGCCTCGCGGGCCTTGAGGCGAAGGAGATTGAGGATGCGGTGTGTGTGTGCCTTTGGCATTGCCACTTCTCAAGTCAGGCCCGTGCCTACGGCGTGCACTCCACCTGCCCCTCACACGCTGCGGCGGCTGTCGTATCTTGGCGCGACCGAGGGCCGGTAATGCGGCTGCTTGAGGCTCACGCGGTCCTGCCGGGAATTTGGGTGAGAAGGTGGGCCTTGAGGAGAGGCTCCGGCTGCCCTTGAGGAAAGGGTCGGAGAGATCTTCAAGGGCGGTGTGCCGCCCGGCTAAGCAGCCGTTCGAGATGCTTCTTGATGGAGCCTTGGACCTCTCGCCATGAACCTCAACAGAGGACTTCGCCGCCCGACGGAAATAGCCCAAGGATTCGCGGGTTGGTTAGTCGCAAATTAGTCAAAATGTAATCCCTTCTAATGTATCCATGAGTTGTTAGGTTTCGCATCGGTAATGGTTTGGTTACCATTGCATCTCGTTGTTTGAACTCTCTTCTTCTTAATGAAAAAGCGCCTTGGCGGTCTTTTTTTTTTTTTAAGTTCTTGTATTTTAAAACTTCAATTTTTAAAATAATTCAAAAAACTTTGATGAAGAAATTACCAACACTCGAATTGTAGATTTTGGATAAGATCCACAACTTTTTAGTTAACAATTACTCCCTCGGTTCCAAATTATAAGTCGCTTTGACTTTTTGGTATGTCCATTTTGCTATGCATCTGGATACTCCCCTCGGTTTGGTGAAACAAGTCGTTTTAGACAAGGTTTGGGTCAAAAGTTGGGAATAGAAATCATCAATAACTTTTTTTAAGTTGTTGAGTTTGTAAATGTGAAAATCATATGAATAGATGTGTCTTTAAAATATTTTCACAAAAGTATACATATATCACATTTCCATAAATATTTTTATAATAACAAGATGCCAAAGTTGTGTTTTAGAGACCGTGTCGCAGTCCTAAATGACTTCTTTTACCAAAATGGAGGGAGTACAATAATATGTCTACATACATGACTAAATGGATGAACCACAAAAGTCAAAGCGACTTATAATTTGGAACGGAGGGAGTATTTCATTTAATTGAAATCTTTTAAGGACGCAGAATTCTATGTGAAGTTATCATATTTAAAATTTAATTGGGTGGAAAGATGACACAAATCAAAGTTGTAGATATTGCTGAGCTAGATTATACACGTATGATTTTTTTTAATTTTTGTTTCCATGGTGAAGGGTTTCAGTAGTTTTATTTCTTATCCTTAAATTATGTTTTATTTTATTAAGTCCTAAAATCAAAAAAATAAACAATCAATACCTTAGATTTGTTCGAGCTATTACCCCTTGTGTAACTACGTAGCGAGCTCATCAAATTTTGTGATGTAATCTAACAACTGTTCACAGAGCCATGGTTTGAAAAATTACCTGTAACATCTTGGGGTCTCATATATATTGTGATGATGGAGCCCGTGAACCCATCTTTGATGGGTGACAAAGGTTTTGTGTGACAACATAGTTACTGGTCGATCTTCTGGGTTGAGATATGCCATTGAGAAGGTGTCGCTGATGGAGAATGAAGTCGTGGCATGTGCAGTGTGCTTTCGTTTTGTAAAAGCAAACCGAAGTAGTCTTGGATTAACACCTCTCCTTAATGTCATCACGACTAGAAATTGTAATGGTATGCTAGGTGAATTGTAATGATGTTTGTCCAAAGTACGAAAATTGTAATTGGTAAGAATCAAAAATAACCCAAATAAAATAATGAGTTCATAGATGGCACGGCTTCGGGCAATAAGCCAAGGCTCGAAAGTCTAAGTGATGTGCATGCTTTTCTCATCTAGAAGGTAGGTGGCTTGCAGAGAAGTTGCAGTAGGTGACTTGGACTGCTCGTGTTGACTGGCTTCACTAAAACCTATAAACGTGACCCTCCGTCTAATCCGGGCCAACTGCGTTATCTTCCTGCAGATGACTTTGTCCAAAGTTGATTATATATTCTTAAGTTTCAGTCGTTCCTCCATTTTGGAACAATTTTGTTACTTAGATACTTGGCATGTTGAGCTGCGTGGTACTTGATCTGTCAGATTATGGTCAGATAACTGACCATCACAAAAAAAATGCATTACAAAGCCCAACACTACAATATGGACGTATTTTCATTATTGATGGCAGTGTCAATTTGAAAATTTTCTCCTGAAAACCATTCTTGACAAGAGCTAAAAACATTCCGAAACGGTTTCTAGAGTAGTGAACTGCATTTTTGGCCACCAGCTGGCGCCTCCCCTCTGCTAGTGGCAATAGACCAATTATGATATATCCCTCTCAATAGCTTAAATTGTGAGATTCAAGAGCTAAAGACTCCTCGTTCCAAAAAACGTGGTAAAAACTCCCACTCAAATATAGAAGACAAACAAAGATTTTGTAGATATGCTCCACTTCCACCTATATATAGTCCGCATATTTTCCCCGTGAATTAAGGCTAAAAACAATGTTTTCATTTATGAAGCTTCTTCAGTTCTTCTAATCCATGATAAACAATTACTGGTCTGTTGTTTGTGTATTGTAGACCAACTACCATTTTGACTGGTTTTGTGATGGAAAGTTTCGCAGATAGTGATGGCTGCTGAATTGGCTCCGTGTCACTATGGTAGAGAAGTCAGAAGATGTACTAGGCATTCAAAGCAACCAGGTCTTGATGTTTGATAGGTTGGCAGGTTGTTGGTTACTTTCAAACAAGTAGTAGGTGGCTCGAACTGTACATACTGGAGTGTACTCAAAGGTTTCTATTCCTCCGATCCACAGGAGATTTTGGATCATCTAGGAAAGACACTTAGCCCCTCCACAGGAGATTATTGTTCTTTCTCTTAGCTCCATCCACTGTGTGATCATCCAGATAACAGCAAGAGTCCCAAAATGGACTTGGTAATTTCTGCAGTCCTTGGTGAGGCGATCTCTAGGTCCATAAGTTTTGTAATCAGCAAAAGCTCCAAGCAGGAGGTGCCGGATGATGTTCAGGACAGCCTGCAACGGGTTCTCCTTCGAGCAAAGGTCATCATCGATGAGGCCACGGGACGCAACATCACAAACCACGGTATGTTGCAGCAGTTGGGCATGCTGACAAATGCCATGTACAAAGGCAATTACATACTTGACACTTCCATATACAACTCTCATGACGTCGAGGGTGGCAAGGATTCTGTTGTGAGTCATTCTTTATCTTTGTGCAAAGTAAATTCTCTCAGAGGTTTATCTTCTTCCAGTAGAAAGAAAGAGATTTTGGAACAATTGCAACATGCTGTTACCAATTTGAGCTCTATGATACTTGATGTAAAAGAGCTGGTTGTGTTCTTGACGAGCTATCCTCGCCTGTACCGCCAGCCTTATAGCATGCATCTCCTGCTCAGTAACTGCATGTTTGGCCGCCAGATGGAAACACATCTTGTTATTAGCTTCCTACTTGATACGACACAGTCTCGTAGTTCTGAAAAATTGGAAGTCCTGCCTATTGTTGGTCCATACGAAGTCGGAAAGAGCACCCTTGTCTCTCATGTTTGCAAGGATGAAAGGATCCGTGATCATTTCTCTGAAATTTTTTTATTGAGCGGACATGAGTTTACAAATTTTGACCATGCTAAGCTGAGCAAAGGATGTGTTGCAGAACATCAAAATCATGTGTTCAACTCAAACAAACATAGGAGGTTACTTTTTGTTGTTGAATTAGTTGGTGATTTTAACGAAGATACTTGGAACAAATGGTGTTGTTCTTATAAACAGCACATACCATGGGGTAGTAAAATCATACTCACAAGCCGATTAGACAACATCGTCAAGTTTGGAACAGTACCACCTCTATATTTGAAACATCTGTCCCCTGAAGCGTACTGGTATTTCTTTAAGACACTTACGTTTGGAAGCATGGATCCTGAATCTCACCCAAGGTTTGCTCAACTTGCTATGGAGTTAGCCAGGCTTCTAAGTGGAACCTTCATTGGTGCAAACATGAATGCTTGTTTGCTGAGGGACAACTTTCACATCCAATTTTGGCACAAGGTTTTAGCCTTCTTCAGAGGGGTCGCCTTGAAAAACGTCTCAGAATTTGGTGTGTCTCCGTTCAATCTTATACAACAGAACAGACCTATACTTTGTTGGAGGATGGACACACCGTGTGAAGAGATTGTGAGTTATGGTCAATTCGAACGCTCTGCAAAGGAGGAGGTTCCAAAGATAAGTTTCCAAGATCTATTTTATGGAAACGTTATTAAGCCTTGTGGGAAATTTGAGATCCTATTGTGGAGGTCTAGGATTCCACCTTACTATTCCTATGTTAACCTTTCTGAGATCCGAGAGGTAAAAACTGCAGCTGCTAAGAGGAAGCGTTCTATGAAAAAATGAATAACGCTTTGTTAATTTCTTCTATCTTTGCGCTCTTGTGGAAAAAATATCTGTGTTTTGAAAGGTGGTCACAAGTTGCAGTATTTTCATGCATTGTAGGATGTTACTGGAATGTTATAAAACAATGTTAGTATTGTTCCTAGCTTTATGCCATTCCATTAAAGAAGATATGTAAATTGCTAATGATGTAAAGAATAACTCCTGTTATGTTGCATACATTTTTGTTGATGGTATCCTTGTCATTGATTTGCACTTTTTGGTACTAGAATCTGGGCTTCAGCACCTGCCTTCTATCCCCCTTCATTTATATACTGAATTGAACCCACCCGTCAAATGTTGATTGTAAACAGAGCCTCGTAATCATGATTAGTGATTTGCATTTTGGCATCCTCGTAGCAGAACTGCAGAGGTTAGGGAAGATTTAGAGTGGAGCATTGTTGCAGCATGCTTTGAGCGTGAGCGGTGTGTGTGGGTGGGGTGTATATGCAGTGTCTCTGGATCATGACACATGAAGCTAGGAGTTATACGTAATTACAGGATGTTGCAGGTTTCAACGTTATGAAACAATACTAGTAGTATTTATTACTACCTTGTCAGGTGTAACCTGTTTTCCCCTGTTTTCCCTTCCATATAACGGATAGCTTTATGCGCTTTCATTAAATAAGACATGTAAAGTGCTAATGATGTTGTTTGGAGTGCGTAGCGAAATCCGGCCGAGGGAACTACACCACGAGTTGCGAACCCCTACAGGCCAGGTACAACAGAACTCACAACATACCCAGGCTTTGGGACTAACTCAACCCAAAAGACTAGTCTAAAGGTGAGGGCTCTCCACATCACACTAACATCGTGTAACAAACCGGTTAGTATAACAAATGGCGATTAAGCGATTTGCACTAGCTCTAGTGGTTTTGCAAGCCTTCTAGTGACAAGACTAAATATTGCTATGATCTCTAAGTCACACAATGGTTATGTCACTACTCTATCTAGTGAGCAATCCTAATATGATCCTTAGGCTAGCAAGAACAACTACACAAGCAAGTGCTAGCTCTCTACACAAAATAGACTAGGAATGTAAATGCAAGAGAGGAAACAAGATATATCGAAGTGTAGAGGCTATGAACCAATCACCGGGAAGAAGATGAACAATCAATCACAATATGACGATGAACCAATCACCAAGACAACGAACACGTTGATTTGTTCACCCGGAGTTCACTTGTTCACCGACAAGCTAGTCTCCGGTTGCGCCGACCAACACAAGGATGGTGCTTGAGCTAGGCGGTGCACTTGCTAGCCCCAAGCCACCACTCACAAGTGTGGTACCCAAGATACGAGCAATGTATTCCTTGCACTTTGTCTTCCCGACGAGGAGTGCGTGATCCTCTCACAAATCAACCGGAGGTGGCCAAGAACAATCTCCTTTTCTTGCCAACAACTCCACCAAATCACCAAGCCGGCTAGGAGCGGTGTCTCCAAGAGCAAAAGGAAACCAACCGTCTCACAACGATCCCCAAGTGCCTCTAGATGCAAGAACTCGATGCAAATACACTTGGATAAACTCTTCTCTCAAGAATGAAGCTCACAATCAAGAATGAGAGAGGAGGAGGCTTGTTGCTCAGCTCTAGGAAGTTACGAAAGTGATTCAAATAACCAAGAGGGAGAGCAAAAAGCCAGCCAACCATGTATATATAGCCCCCATCACAAAATGTGGCCGTTGGGGGGCAAAATGTAGTTTCTGACTGGCTTAGGAGGGCGCCGAGGCCGGACTCACCGATGAGTGCGGTCGGTGAGTCGATCAAGAGTCGGTCACACCGGACAAACAGATTGGCCCACAGACCCCCGATTCGTGCGTCCGATCACTACTTCCGGTGGGTGCGTCCGTCGGTCGTCAGGCCGAGACCCCCAAAAACATGCTTACTTTGGAATTTTTGATCGGAACCACTCACTACCGAAGTCGATTCGGCTCGTCGTGCGTCCGTCGGCGGCCCGATCCATGCGTCCGGTCGCCTCGAGCTGCGAATTTACGTCGTGGATTTCGCCTTTGCTCCAAACCGACTTCCGTCACTTGATTCTTGTTGCCGACACGTCGAAGAACACCCCGACACCATATGTTAGCATTTTGAAACCATTTTCGACAAGTGCGAAGTTAGCTCTTTAGGTTAGAATGCATGCATATGAATTTTGAACCTAAAGGCTTTGGAGGACCCGATATATGCGATAAGTTTCCCCTCTTTATAGTACGGCTTATCGATCCTATAATCACTCACACCCTCTATGGTGTCTTGAGTGTAAAATCAAAAGGCCCTATGGTTATACCTTTGCCTTGGGCTCAATTGATCTCCAAACTTCATCAAGTTGGACGCTTGATCATCTTTTCGATTACCTCGACCCATCCTCCATGATCACCGTGCTCCAAGCTTGACACGACCAATCTCCAATCTAGTCAAACACTTAGCATCGAGAGATTAGTCCTTAGGTGTCACTAATTAGCCAAAACCAAACTAGAGATCTTCACCGACCCAGCTCCCTACATCACGGTGACAACCCCTCAAGCTTAGGTCTAACGTAGCCCACAACATACCCAACAACACCTCAAGTCTAGGTCCAATAGAGCCCACAACATACCCCACCAGGTCCAATGGAGCCCACAACATACCCAGGCTTTGGGACTAACTCATGAAAAGTAGTTTCAGAATAGTGCAACTTTTTTCCATGATTCACAAATATTAAACAGCAAAAATATAGCAGCTGCCATTGGTGCGATTTGGAGATTGCGTTGATATCAATGGAACTAGGGGAATCTTCCGCGTTGCTCAGGAAGTAAGTAGATTTTTTGAAGGATTCATTTGTAATCACTAAGGATTCTAATCACAATTAGTTGTTGAGGACAATCATTTTTTGAATGTGAGAAAAACCACAAACTGAATTTTATCCCCCAAACACAAATTAGATTGTTGGAAATAAGCATACGCTTCCACAGTATGTACTTTTGAATAGGAAAAGAATGCAATGACTATAGAAAGAGTTTCATCATATCATCTCATCTCGAAAGGGACATGAGCCTAACATAGAGAATACATATACCGGTGATCCACATGGCACATCAGTATTTACATTCAGACAGATATGAAGATAAAAATAATGTATAAAATAGAGAATAAATTCATTGAAATATAGATTATTTAAACTTCTGTTTAAACTCTAAGGTGAACTAATAATGTGCAGAAATATTTAGATATGTTGCAGAGATGTGGTAATAAAATAAAAGACATTTAATTATTTATTCGAGGGAGTCCTTGGTAGATGATGTAATCCCTTTTACTTCCTTGTTCATGGCTGATGGTGAGAAGAATTTGCAATGGTACCTGCATTAAGGTGTATATGGTAAGCAAGACAGAAGTAAGAAGGATCTCAATCACAGAAACACGAAGAGGTGCATATCTGATAAGTGGCATTGAGCCATGCAGTATTTACTATTTAGAAACATATGTTTTGGAATAGCTTAGTTATGATGTGGTAGAACATGGCTAAATTTGTCCACCTTGACAGATCTGTGTTGGGTAATGTCATTATAAATTTTCGCGTCTAAACCACTAAATGTGGCTGTTTGGAACACTGAATCTTGATGATATGGAACATGAGTTCTCTTTCAGAAACCTGTGATGTAGAAAGCCATTTAGCACGTTTGCTTAATGAAACACTGGTTCCAAATATAAAATGGTCAGAGACTTTATAGTAGTCAGAAAACGAAATGGTGAGGTTTAAACACTTTGCTGTTAAACAAAAACAGATGTATGTTCCAGTCAAAATAAGGTTAACTGCATTATGATTGTAGGAATCAGGTATATATATTCGATTGTCACCGGCATAAGCAAGATATTCCAACCATAATCTCCAAACGGAAGAGGATGCAAAAGTATCTGACTTAATAATGGGCAGACAGGTTACCATCAGTAAATTAACAGAACATATTTTGTATCAAGAGAGAAGTACCTTAGACAAATTTTCTGAAATCTAGATCTTCTCCCGCCAGCAATCTTGAACGTCCTGTCTACAAATTTGAATTTTCAGTCAATAAATCCAAAAATTCAAAGTATTAACCAAATCAAGTGCAAAGATGTGCAGGAGACAAATGAACACATTAAAGGAAGTCATAGGCTGATCATATAAGAAGCAAGCCTGTACAATAAGATCTGGACTGTTTTTTTTCTATTTCAACTTTCATGGCAATTAGTTGATGGTTAATCATGGATTCAAGCTTCCAAATGGGGACTGTTTCGCTGTTTGGAACAGCTACAGCTCTAAGATCCATACATGACTTGTAGATGGTTAATTTTGTTTAGTAAATCTATGGGAGAGGTACACTACCTTGGACCTAAGTTCCAACATATGTGATCAACATATGCTCAGAATGGGGAAATTTTGCAAGAACTTTTCAGGCAATAATTATCTCCTGCTTTACAGTGAAATTGTAAACGAAGCTACTTAGAAAAACTAACCTGGCTGCAAAGATGTTCAGGAAGAACACATGCAGGTAACCATGTATCAATTGATTGTCGTTTCAGTAGACCTAGTCAATGGATCTGTGAAAAGATCATGACCAATTAAACAGAGAAGGTCTATGCTTGACATTGGTGAAACCTGAAATATTAATATGCACAGAAGAACTTAGAAATCTAAATCTCATGTATGAGCTTCAATGTAATGAGAATGCTTGATCCTATCAAAGCAGTTAAAGAGCCTCGACCCCATAACGTGGAGACCTCTAGAATCTGACAAAGATCACAGATAAATAGAATTTACAGATGTGACTACACAAAAGGAAATTGATTTTATACTACAATCTCTATAGTCACTAAAATAGGAATAAACAACATGTCCAGACGAAGCAAAGAAAACAAAAGGGAAGACAACCTGGGAGACTGGATGCCATCTTTGGTTGTGGGAGAAGGCTCTGGTGGATGATGGGGATCAGCTGCTCCCTAGGCCTACGACGACTGCTCCAGGCCTACGCCGCCTGATCCAGGAGGAGTCAGTGTTGGTGAGGACAGGTGCAAAATCAGCCAGCAACTTCAAGATCCACGTCCAGGGGCAGCAAGAAATGATCATCAAAACAAATTAAACAATCACAACGTCTGCACACAAGCAATTCACCGAAGGTATATTTTTTTAAAAAAAGGAACCAAAAAGCACACGGAAAAACCTCCGGTTTCCGTGGATCACAATCTCAACAGCCAGGGCGCTCCACCATGGAACTCCGCTTCCATCGGGGCAAAAGAATAGAGCAGGCCGCTGGCAGCATGGATGGCGCAAGGTGCCGGCGAATCCATCTCGTGCTCCGCCGGTGGACCGGATCTGCAGCGAGATGCGACACCAACCGTGTCAGCCATGTTGACGGCCCTTGGCTGCGCTTTCCGGGATCCGGCTCCAGCGAGGCTGCTGGCGTCGATGAAGGAGGTGGGTTGAGGAGCGGCGGCGGAGGCGGGCGGTACGGCGGGCGAGCGACGGAGGCTGAACGTGGCCGCTCTAGCTGCGCCGGCGGCTGGGGTGGGGAGGCGGCGTGACTGGGTTGGGGCAGGCTGGGAGCGGCGCAGCGGTGGCGAGGGGGGGGGAGGGCAGCGGGCGGCTTGGCCGGAGGATGGGCGGAGGGTCTGGATTCTGGAGAGGTGTTCTTATTGGGGGGTAGGCGGAAGCCCGGAAGACAATCGAAGCGACGGTGGGGAAGTCGGGCGAGTCGAGGCGGGGAAAGAGGCCGGGACGGGATTGGGAAGGGCACCGGCACAGCGCGGGAGGGAGGAGACGGGGACCTAAACGGTTCAGGACGGGAAAAGCGACCCGAGACCACGGACGCTCGAACGCATACCTTGGCTATGTTTGATTACTGCTCCACGGGAGCCAATCGAAGCCCGAGAACTCCCCAAAGACTCTCCTAGTGGGGGCTCTCTTATAGGAGATTTAGATCACTAGTTTAAAATTTCAGCAGAGTGGAATGGAATATTAGATGGCCAGCAAACACTTGTATATTAAGTCCAAGACGTACACTTAGCATAATTCCTAGTCTGTACAGTTCTTCCAAGGTGACGGAAGCAAAGTTTCAGGTAACACATCAGTGTCTCTGTTGTTTATTTATTAACCTTCTTGTGCATCATAGACTAGATAGTTTTCATTTCTCTCGTACAACTTTACATTGAAATATTATGGCTGAGGACCTGCTTAAAATATCAGAAGGAAAAAAGATACAGTAGTACGAACTCACCTGCCAACTTTCTGACTTCTGAGCACTTATATATTGATAAAAAAGGACATAGCAGTTTATTATCTTAAAGCTTAAGTAGTGTTTGATCGAGTCTCCTCAATTTTCTTGTTTAAAAGCAAAAGAAGTTGCTAGGGTCAAAGATAAATATCACAAGTAAAGGACTATTGAATTGGACCAACCTCTCGCATCACTTTTTAGCACTCTCACATGTTATCTAAAACTCCTATATAGGAGCTCCCCACTAGGAACCATTTGGGAGTTCTCAGTCCTCTTATTGGTCCACGTAAATAGTAACTGAAACTTCACTTCCTCTTTTCTTTCCTGTGCGCGCGGCTTTTCCCCTGTCGTTTCCCACGTTTCCCATCGCTTGAATGCATGCAGGCTAATCAATTCACCACCGCATGGCAGCTACTATTTATAAACCTCTCCATCCGTCTTCTACTTGTCGTTTCCCACCGCTTGGCCTTCATTCCATGAACCATCATGACCACCTCCGCAGAGCACTACTGGATACTCTTGAATGCATGCATGCTCATCAATTCACCACCGCATGGCAGCTACTATTTATAAGTCTCTCCATCCGTCTTCTACTCGGGAATCACAAGTGCTCCTCATCCTCGCCCACATCCACACCGCCGTGACTGGCCACGTGCCATCGCCTGGCGCCCTCGCCCGTGCCGCGGCTGGTGGTCTGGCCGGCGACGCCTTCGCCACCGCGCGGCCCTGGGTGGCGTACCTGCAGGATCTCCATGACCTGTCAATGCCTCCTTCGGCGTTGGCGGCGGCGAGCAGCTGGGCGGGCGCGTTTGCGGCTGAGTGCTGATCTTGCGCGGTGGCGTGGCTGAGCTCGTGCTACATCGAGATCTTGCTCTTCTTCGTCATCCGCCCGAGTGTCGTGTCGTCATCCGCGGTGCCACACAATACTGCTGGCCAGCCATTCTCACCTCCGTCGGGTTCACCGCTGAGGAGGCCGACGTTCTCCGTGGCTTATGCGACGGCGAGGAGCGAGGTTGTTCACCAGCTTGGCACGACACCGCCCATGTCGGCTCCCAGCCGGGAGCCAGGCTGCAGCCTGCGTGCGTTTCTAAAAAAAAAAGGTGACTTGCTCATTGCATCAGGTCTGTATATAACACCAAATGATTCAGAGTGTACGTGCCAACCTGCCACGACAATAAAAGTATAAAACGGGTGTTCATAATTCTCAATTTTTTTATCTTTTCGTTTCTGACCTGGAGAGTGAATCTAAGGAAAGCCGTGTGCAAAAATCCTGAAGTTTCAGTTTGAGTTTGGCTGCAGAAGCGATCATTGAATGATGGTGTGATTTTTTTTTTTTTTTTTGAAATATATGGCCATCGGCCTACTTTTTTAGATAATGGATAATACAATCCGGCCTCTACATCCGTGGATGTACACAGCCAATTATTACAACGTAAAAGGCATAGCCGTTAACAAAAAACAAAGAGTCATAACAAACGGAAAAGGTTTTTCCACCCTCTATTTGAAATTTCTAAAGCAACCATCTCTAAACGCTTGCTCAAAGACACAAGGGCATCCTTTGTTTGCTCAGTACGCTGTAGCCAGGCCCAGGAGCGTAGCCAAAAAGCTCCCCTGAAGATGACCTGCATAAAAGAATTAGATCTCAATTTTTTAAAAATCATGTCATTACGACATCTCCATATGGCCCAGAGAAGAGCAGCCACACCAACCCAAATCAGGGGCTTAGTTTGTCTATGTTGATTACTAAGCCATGAACCGAACAAATGGTCCACAGAGACAGGTTGTGTTAGATTAGTAACATAGAAAATAATCCTCCAAATCATTTTGGCAAAAGGACAGTCAAAAAAGAGATGTTGGATAGTTTCATTGAAATTACAACATTCGCATTTCTGACTCCCCTTCCAATTTTTCCTAGCAAGATTGTCTTTTGTCAAAACGACACCTTTTTGGATAAACCATAGGAAAATTTTAATTTTTAGAGGTATTTTCCATTTCCAGATCCTCCTATGTTGGAAGGGTGGGTTTGTATCTATAGCATCAAGATACATAGTCGATTTGAGAAAGTTCAGACTTAGATAACAACCATTTAAAATAGTCTTTTCCATCCACGGGGCCACATTGGAGGTCTGAGTTACAAGGCTAAGCCAATCCAACAGGTTATTATCCACCAAGGATCTCCTAAAAGAAATATTTGGAGGATTAGAGGATAAAACTTTGGAAACTGTTGCATGTCGATCCCTAGCTATATTATATAAGCGGGGTATCTAAGTTTGAGAGGCTTATCACCTAACCAAGTATCCTCCCAAAATCTTGTGCTGTTTCCATCTTTAATCGGGGAAAGCTTGACCTTTTAAGCACCTCATCTTTGATATGCATGAGGCCTCTCCAAAAATGAGAGTCGTTTGGTTTGGGCGATACTTGGGTAAGGGTCTTGGAATGCAAATATTTATTCCTTAGCAAAGATTGCCGAGGTGCCATCGGTGTTTATAAGATTAACAATCCATTTGGCTAATAAACATTTGTTTTGAATCTGCAAATCAAGAATTCCAAGACCACCTTGATCCTTGGGGGCGACATAGAATATCCCACTTAGCAAGTCTATATTTGTGTCTATCCGTAGACCCTTGCGGAAAGAATCTTGATCTGAATTTATCAAGATTCTTGAGGACTCCTTTGGAACCTCAAAAAGGACATCATGAACATTGGGAGACTACTTAACACTGAATTTAGTATACGAGTCTCCCCATAGGATAAATACTTGGCTTTCCGGCAAGAAAGCTTTTTGTTCAAAAGCGTTCTTCCACCTTTCTCCATTCAGAATTTAGGAGTTGTCTATGGTGCATAGGGATACCTAAATATACGAAAGGATAGGTCCCCGCATTACAACCAAAGAGTGTTGTATAATAATGTTCCATCTCTTTGGCATCACCATAACAGAAGATTTCGCTTTTTGTGGAAATTGATCTTGAGCCCAGATAGTTATTCAAAAGCATAAAGCAAAAGTTTTAAATTTTTTTGCTTGCTACGGGTCATGATCTAAGAAGATAATGGTGTCATCTGCATATTGTAAAATAGATAACCCATCATCAATGGATGTGGAATAACCCCACTTATTTGTCCATGGCTTTTGCTCTATTAATAATAAGAGCAAGCATATAAACAACAATGTTAAACAAAAATAGGCGACATGAGGGTCTCCTTGTCTAAGGCCCCGATTGGTGCGAAAGTAGGGGCAAATATCGTCATTAACTTTAACCCCCACACTCCCTTTGTGACCATGTTTGGGACCCACCTACACCATATTTGGGAAAAGCCCTTCATGCGTAGAGTTTGCTGTAGAAAGGACCATTTGACCTTGTCATAGGCTTTTTCAAAATCAATTTTGAAAATAACGCCATTCCTTTTTTTTAGTATGTAATTCATGGATAGTTTAGGTGTAAAATAACTACTCCTTCCATGATATTCCTACCGGCATGAAGGCGATGCGTGTAGGACTCACGTTTTGTCTTAGCTACTTTATTGAGTCAGTTAGTTCCCACTTTTGTGAAAATCTTGAAACTAACATTAAGGACACAAATCGGTCTATATTCTTTGAATAGTAGTAGCATTACGGGTTTTGGGGATAAGAGAAATTATACCAAAATTTAGACTAAAAAGGTCTAAATTCTCATTGTGGAATTCATAGAACATGGACATGAGATCATCCTTGATAACCTCCTAAAAGACCTGATAGAATTCAGCAGGAAAACCATCCGGTCACGGAGCTTTATTGTGCTCCATTTGGAAAATAGCTTCTTTCACTTGAAAGCAGTGAATTCAGCTATGAGGATATCATTTTCTTACGGGGTAACTTGTGGAATATCGTAATTTGATCTTCCATCAAAGTTACCTCACAATCCCGCAATTGGGCCAAAAAATTTTTTTTATAATAATTTGTGATGTGGCTTTTAAGGCGGTCATCACCGATAACAACTCCTTGATCATTTTCAAGTTTATAAATATGTTGTTTTCGATGTTTCCCATTTGCCACTAGATGAAAGAACCTAGTGTTAGCGTCCCCCTCTAACAAGGTTTTAACTTTGGCTCTCTCGTACCATTTTAATTCCTCTTCCCTCAATGAGAGAAACTAAACGTTCTTTGAGATAATGCTTATAATTAATCTCTTGATCGAGAAAGACAAGTAGTCTCAGCTTTTTTTATCAAGCTCTTGTAAAAGGGCTAGAAGAGTCTTCTTCTCTTTCTTATAGGTTCCCGCAGTATTTGCAGCCCAACCTCTAAGATATTGTCTTAGTTTCCAATTTTGGCTTGCCATCGTTCTAAGGGGTTGGTTAGGAGGTTTCAGTTGCCAAACATTTGCAACCATGTCATAAAAACCGTCCCTAACTAACCACCCCTTTCAAACCGGAAGGGTCTACACCAGGTTCGATGGGTCGAAGCACCAGTATTAATAACTAGGGGTATGGTGGGAGATGTTTTGATCTCTAGACTCCACCCCAGTTAGAGGGAATTGAAGCTCCCAATCATGCTTGACTAAGACTCTATCAAGTTTTTCAAGAGTAGGATTATCACCAGGTCCAGCCCATGTGAATTGGCAGCAGCGACATGGCGATTTCTCGAGATCAAGGGAATTAATGACGCATTAAAAGGTACGGCCATTTAGGGTCAAAGTCCCCAGTGCTTTTGTCATTTGGGCTTCGCATAATATTAAAGTCTCCTCCAACAAGATATGGTAAGTTCTCTTTGGAGCAAGTATTAGCTAGCTCTGCAAGAAAAGCACTTTTGTTTTGATATTGTGCTGGTCCATAAATAGAATATAGGACAAACTTGAAGTCATTTTATTTTAAGCGCAAGGTGAATTTCACATAGAAATCTCCCTCGTCAATGGCTCCAATATCAAAAGCGATAGGTGCGCACCAAGTAGAATACCTCGGATCTACCATGTGGAGCCATAGCATGCCAAAGAAAATCACGCCCTCCACAAAGGTTTTAAAAATATGATGCGGGAAGGAGTCCCTACCAGTTTCAGAAATAGCAATAAAATTTATTTGCTCCTCAACTAGTTCCGCCAAGAATCGTGTTTAGCCAAGTCGGCAAGACCTCTGCTATTCCAGAAAACTCCTTTCATTTTAAACTAATTTTGGAAGGAGTTCTTGGCTTTTAGGAAAAGTTAGATTTATTATATTTTTTCCTGCGCCGGACTGGAGACAAATCAATAAAATGATCATCCTCCGTAAGCTGCAAGTTCTCATTATTTCCACAAACATGGTTGAGAACTGCGTCCAAGGCGCTCTTCCCTTTCCTCATCACTAGCAAGGTTATTAACCCTAGGTTTGAGTGCTTCAAATTAGCACTAACAACCATTCTATCTACCTCTAAATTTTTAATAGCAACAATATCGAGGAGGAAGTAAAGGTCGATGCCTACCCTACCAAGTTTTGAAAAAAAATAACAGAATCTGAAAAGCTAGAGAAAGAGTTACCTGAAGATTCGAGGTTCTTTTTCATCGCCATCCTTTCTGTCTTGCATAGGGTATGCTCATCCGCCCGTGGTGCATTTCTTTGGCTTCGACGAAGCTGTGGAGTAGGAAGAAACGCCCTATCCGCCCGCCTTCACAATGTCGGTGGCCGTGGCAGTTTTTGTGCCACCTTCTCCATCGCTGCTTCAGCAGCCATCTGCTTGTCGCCATCGATCACGGGTCCGAGGGAAGCTCCAAGGCTGCAGCACACAGCCCCAGGGCAAAAAGCCGTCGGTGTTGGAGCAGCCGGCTCCAAGGCTGCCATGCCCGGCTCCAATGCAGTAGCCGTCGGTGGTGGGACAGCAGCCGGCTCCAAGGCTTCCTCACCCGGCTCCAAAGCAGCCGATGGCAAGGCATCAGTCGGTTCCAAGGCAGCAGCACTCGGCTGCTCATCGAAGGCAGCAGCCGGCACCACGGCTGCAGCACCCTGTACCAAGGCAGCAGGCAATGACAAGGAAGCAGCCGGCTCAAAAGCACCCGGCTGCTCCTCGCCGCCATCACCATCTGAAACCACGAGCAAAGCCGTCGAGAATACAGCAGTAGCAACTGGTTCTCCGGCATTGACGTCAGTCACCTGTGCATCCGTCTCTTGCACAGTAATGATGGAATCAGGCGCATCAACACGGCTGTCCGAGTCACCGTCGATCTTCAACTCCAGTAGGGGAGCCGGCTGCTTAGAAATAACAGCCGGTTCAGCAGCAGCAGTAAATCGCTGCTCACCATCGTTGTCGGACTCTGCATTGGCATCGAATGTCGACGAGTTCAGCACCCATAGTCGGCAATGTCACCTCAAGTGCAGCAGCTGCAGCAACCTGTACATCTTCCAATGACGAGGTACTTGCTTCAGAGGTAGTGTTCTGCCCGGTGTACGAGAGCAACGGTAACCCCGCCATCTCTGCATGATCAAGCTGAATAAAATCGCTGTTCACAGCATCACTTCCTAGCAGCGGGTGATGATTAATTGGAGGAGCTATCCAGGAATTAAATATGGCTAAATCATCTCCAAACAAAGGTGAGTTTAGCTTCAGATCAAGATTCTTCTCCTCCTCAACCAGTGATTTAATGACATCACTGATCATTCCACTTGCCAGGGGAGGCCTGTTTATGAGAACCACCACCATGTGTCTGAGAGGGGTAGAGAGCTAGACGAAGAGGAGGCGCCCTTCTCATGGCCTTTTGCTTTGGATCAATGTCCTCCACCTCTTTCATCTTCTTGTCGCCATCAACATCTTTATCTTCATCACCCAAAAGGTCATCATCATCAAGATTAAATTCAGGTGCTGATTCGTCCGGCTTGAAATACAGGCGGTACAAACTCCCTTTGACACATACATGGCCAAACGGGGGGATTTTTTTGGCATCGAAAACCGCCACCAAAATCCTAACTTCTCCCGTCTGACGAAGGTGCTGAATATCCACCTTTTGTGTTGCGCCAATCATTGTTCCAACAGCCCATAGCGGTAAGAAAGAGCGGAGTAAGCGAGGCACATTAGTAACCGTCACCCAAACTTTATCAAGCACTTTCAAAGGCTTAACATCATCCACGTACTCTTCAATCAAAATAGTACCCTCTTTGTTATCGGTAGTGACTGTCTTAATAGCCACCAAGCGATCCAATTCCTCCTTACTCGGAAAGGGAACAATGTATGATCGGCCTCTCACCTCCTGTACCTCCCAATGCCAGCGTCTTTGGAATAATTGCGGATAATTGAGAAAGAAGTAAGGATGGGGAACCTCACCGAGGCTGCTTTGTGATTAAGCGGCCACTCTTGCGAGTTCTGGCGGATGACACAATGTCATTGTGGTTGCAGCTTGAATCTCGAAGAAACCCATGCCATCTTCAAGAGCCCTTGATGGGGCTTGGCGGCTTTGGTCAGCGTTGCAATGGACATTGATTAGCAAAGTGATCGTTTAAACAAATGACACACTCGGGTTTCTGGCCTCTTCGCTTAGGCCTGCTAGGATCATCCACCGTGGCAGCAACGTCAAGGGGACCACGACCCACAGCGCCATCTCCTGCGGTTGAGTAGCAGGGTTAGGGTGAGGGCAGCAACGCCTCACGGAGCCAGCAGCTTTTAGGCGCCGCCACGCTTCGGCACACCGCCGTGACCATGATCAAGATCAGTCCCCGCAGGTCCACGCCCACGGGTGGCAGCTGCCCCTCTTCCGGCCGCCCGCGTTCCCGTCCTCGATCCGCCGTTCCACGCCCGCGCTTCGCCCGCGGCGGCGCCCGACCATGGCCTCCACCATGGCTGAGCGCACCACCATCTTGAATACGATCCGCACCACCCGCGATCCGCACCACCGTCTTCACGAGCCGCACCACCGCGACGCCCAATCGGCGCGGCGCCGAAACCGACGACCACGACCACGGCCATGAGGATGGCGCGATATGTCGGAAGGGGGGAGGTAGCTCGGTGGAAGCTTCGGGATTGATGGCGGCGTCGCCTAGGTTTTCTAGCGGTAGTCGAAGGAAACTCGATGTATCCTTCGATGTATCGGTGCGGTCATTTGTGTTGGTTGGACCCAAAGGAGGAAAAGTGCAGGTCCACGGGTACCCGCTTTGCGGTGTTCCCCGACCCGTTGAGTCCGATATTCGAAGATCGGGGTATGACGAGTGGGGGTCTTCTTAGCGCCCGGTAACAGATCACTCAACTTCACGGTGGGGGTGATTGGCGGTGGCGCAGCGGCCCCTTCAAAAGGATTTCCACGGTGGCTTCAGCGGTCGGAGGGGCGTGGCGATCCCAGCTTGTCTTTCTTCACGCACGGTTGCAGTTCAAACGGCCGTCGGCAGAATGACGGAAGATTTTGGGCGAGGAATTGGCCACGACATGATCCACCAAGATCTTGGGAAGGGACTCCAGCTCAAGGTATTCACACTCAGAATCGGATGTCTGAATCCTAAATTTGCCCTGATCGGTGAGAATCGTCGATGCTTGAAGAAGATCCGTCATGGCGAAGGCGACTCCGCACGCTTCAAGAGCAAGCTGTCGAGGTGGCTCCTTGGCGATGCTGCCGCAAAAGCCCTCTTTGACGGCGGCGGCCCCGGCATCACGTCGGCGGCAACTCCACACCCATGTCGTTCGGATGTGACCGGTGGAGGGAAGCGGCGTCCCGGACCGAGGAGGCTCACCGAGGGGAAGCGGAGCCCGGATCGAGGAAGATCACCGGCGATCGGCGACATGCACCTGGTCTCACCAGCCGATTCCGCTCGAAAGCCGACAACGCCGGTCACCGGCGCGGTGGCCACCCGGCCCGTGGTCGGACGGGGAACCCGGCGGACGGATCTGATGCGCCACTCCGCGAAACCGGATCAAAAATTCAAAAGACAGGATGGCGAAGTTTAGCCTCTCGAACCTAAGTACACTCAAGGCCGCCGAACTAAGTAGGCCATCGGCCTACTTAGTTCAAACGATAAATTGTCTTGGGATGAAAAGTTTGCATGTCCCTTGATGTGTGCGGATGATAAGTGGTGATCAGCGGGAGCAATCTGTCATTCTAGATCTTCAATGGAGGAAGTATGTCAGCTGCCAAGGACTCGGTCAAATAAACAATTATGAGCCCTTCTTTAAAAATGCCACACCATACATTGTGCGATCTTAATAATTTTTTTTTGGGTTATACTCGGTACAGAACCTTCGCGATGTTGGTCTTAAAAATAGTTGTTTAGACTCAATACACTGTTATTTCAACTATCTATAATAAACTCATATATCCCTATCATGCAGACATGATATCATGAAAATTTCCCTTATGATCATTGCATTTTCTTAATTCCCGCAGCAACGCGCGGGTGGGATTTCCCTAGTTAAGATGTTCTGGCATCCTCAGAGACATCTACACATTGTCACATTTCTCCATAGATCATATTCATTCGCTTCTCCAGCTGCTGTGGGTTATCTTCCAGATCGTGAGTCCATAATGGAGACTTTTATTTCTGTGCTCCTTGGTGAACTCGTCTCTAGATCCATAAATTTCTTGATCAGCAAAAGCTCTAAGCTGAAGGTACAGGATGTTGAGGACAGCCTACAAAGGGTTCTCCTTCGGGCACAGGTCATCATCATCGAGGCTACAGGACGGCACATCACGAATGAAGCTATGCTGCAGCAGCTGGACATGCTGAGAGATGCTATGTACCAAGGCCATTACATACTTGACACTTTCAGATGCCAATCAAATGATTTGGAAGACGAAAAGATCGTGTTGTGAGTCATTCTTTCCCTCTGTCCAAAGTAAATTATCTGAAATGGATATATTCTTCCAATAGAAAGACACAGATTTTGGAACCACTCCAAGATGTCCTTGACAATTTGAACTCTATGTTTAAAGTATATGTCCGCCAGCCTTATAGCATGTATCTATTGCTGCGCAACTGCATGTTTTTCGCCGACAGATGGAAGCACAGCATGTCACAAGCTTCCTTTTTGCGTACACGACCGAAGGCGATTCTGGTGAAGAATTGGAGGTCCTACCAATTGTTGGTCCACATCGAAGTCGGCAAGAGCGCCCTTGTCTCTCATGTTTGCAAGGATGACAGAGTCCGTGAACATTTCTCTCAAATTGTGTTTTTGAATAGCCATGAGTTTACATATGATGATCTCACTACACTCACAAAAGGATGTGCAATAGAACACCAGAATAAAGTGTTGACCTCGAAGAAAGATAGAAGATTGCTAGTTGTTGTTGAATTAGTTGGTGATGTTAATGAAGATGCATGGAACAGGTTCTGTTCTTCTTGCAAACAGCGTCTGCCAATGGGTAGTAAAATCATAGTCACAAGCGGTCTAACAAGATTGTCAACTTTGGAACAACGTCTCCTCTATGTTTAAAGTATATGTCCCATGAAGAGTTTTGGTATTTCTTTAAGACACTTACATTCGAAACCATGGACCCCAAGATGCACCCACGGTTTGCTCACGTGGCCATGGAGATATCTAGGATGCTAAGCTTCTGTCTCATCGGTGCAAACATGACTGCTTCTTCATTGAGGAACAACTTTGACATCCGCTTTTGGTGCAAGGTTTTAACCTTCCTAAGGCGAGCACGAAGAATAATATCTCCAAACATGCTGGGCATCCATTTCATCTTATAAACCAGAAGAAGCCTGCACAGTGTTGGAGTATGACAACACCTTCTAAAGATCTTGTACTTTGTTGTGATTATTTTGAACGCCCTTCACACGAGGAGGCTCCAAGGATCAGATTTGAAGAAGTAATATTTGGGAAGGTTAGGCCTCAAGGGAAATTTGAGCTCCTATCATGGAGGTCTCAGATTCCTCCTTACTATAGTTATCTTGCCTCTTGTGAGATTCAAGAGCAAAAAACTACAGCTACCAAGAGGAAGTGTTCTGCTAGTTGAATATAGAATCATGTTTGTGAAATGGATGTGCTGTTGTTAGGATTGATGAGGTGAGATGGTCTGAATATATATGTTTTGATATGTGTCTCAGGTTGTATCATTTTTGTAATATAGCCATTGCAACCGTACCTTGTGAATCTCTATACTTTGTTGGAGGATGGCCACACCGTCTGAAGAGATTGTGAGTTATGGTCAATTTGAACGCTCTGCAAAGGAGGAGGTTCCAAAGATAAGTTTCCAAGATGTGATTTATGGAAACATTAAGCCTCGTGGGAAATTTGAGATCCTATTGTGGAGGTCTAGGATTCCGCCTTACTATAGCTATATTATCTTTTCTGAGTTCCGAGAGGTAAAAACTGCAGCTGCCAAGAGGAAGCGCTCTATGAAAAATTGAATAATGCTTTGTTAATTTCTTCTATCTTTGCGCTCTTGTGGAAAAATATCTGTGTTTTGATAGGTTATCACAAGTTGTAGTATTTTCATGCATTGTAGGATGTTACTGGAATGTCGTGAAACAATATTATTATTGTTGCTCCTTGTCATGTGTAACGGGTTTTTCCTTGAACCCATGCGAGAGCTTTATGCCATTTCATTAAAGAAGATATGTAAATTGCTAATGATGTAAAGAATAACTCATGTTATGTTGCATACATCTTTGTGTGATGGATTCCTTGTCATTGATTTACACTTTTAGTACTAGAATCTAGGCTTCAGCACCTGCCTTATATCCCCTTATATACTGAATTAATTAAACACACCAGTCAAATGTTGATTGTGAACACAGCCTCATAACCAAGCGAACAATATGAGAAAGATTTTTGGCATGACATTGGTTTCCCCAAGGAAGCTCGCTGGTGGGGGGGGAATTTTCTCATTGCCGGAGCAGCACAAAAAGATGAAGGACAGAGTCGAGGATGTCGGGATGCTGGAAATTTGAATAATGCTCATCCTGGGGTCACCTCCGCAGCATTGCCAGCGACCACCACTTAGGAACTCAATCGGTAGACGCAAGACCATACACCTGCACTGGAAGTTGGAGATCACATGGGCGCGAAGGTCAAGCAAAGATGATGCGGGCGAAGATTGGTGGCGCTTGGTTGAAAAACTAGTGGGGACGAACCCTCCACCTGGCATCATGGTGGAAGCGCTGCTCGATGCTGAGGTGGAAGTGGCTGACATCATGGCACATACACAAATACATATTGGATTGGGAGGAAGGGCCTGGCGCTGTAGGATGTAGTGACATCGGGAGGCTTGTGTGAGACGATCACATGGGAAGGAGCATGGATGTGAACGAACGAGCGAGGGTGACTGTGTCGGTTACGCTACCTGTGACGGAGGGGCATGATCAGTGAAGCACGGCCGTGCAAAGTGATCGGCGATGGTTACAGTTTAGAAGAAGACAGTGGAAGAAAAATTGAGTTGGGTCGGAAAAACCAAAACTTCGCGATACCATATAGAAATTTGATAAACACCTTACACCACTTGGGTTGGGTGACCTTCCATATATATTCTCTAAACAGCTTGTGTACAAACATGAACGTATATTAACATCATAAAACTAGCTGTATATACTCCTACGGCTATAGACAGGCTGGTAGAGAGAGGCCATGTACCGAGGCTGTTTTTAGAAAAGTGAATATATTAATATGTCAGCTTCTGCATCGACCAATGCATATGGGGCTGTGTACTGAGGCTGTTATATACTCAATGCCTTCACTTGTGACATATCATAAAAAGTAGTTTCAGAATAGTACAATATTTTCTAATGATTCACAAATATTAAACAGCAAAAATATAGCAGCCGCCATTGGTGCGATTTGGAGATAGTGTTGATATCAATGGAATCACAAGTTTAAAATTTCATCAGAGGGGAATGGAATATTTGATGGCCAGCAAACACTTGTATATAGAGTCCAAGGCGTACCTAACACTTTGCATAATTCCTAGTCTGTACAGTTCTTCCAAGAAGACGGATCGGAAGCAATGTTACAGGTAACACATCAGTGTCTGTGTTGTTTATTTATTAACCTTCTTGTGCATCATCGACTAGTTAATAGTTATCATTTCTCTCGTACAACTTTACATTGAAAAATATTATGGCTGAGGACCTGTCTAGAATATCAGAAGGAAAAGATACAGTAGTACGAACTCACCTGCCAACTTTCTGACTTCTGAGCACTTATATATTGATAAAAAAGGACATAGCAGTTTATTATGTTAAAGCTTAAGTAGTGTTTCATAGAGTCTCCTCAATTTTCTTGTTTAAAAGCAAAACAAGTTGCTAGGGCCAAAGATAAATATCACAAGTAAGGACTACTAAATTGAACCAACAACACCTCAAGTCCAGGTCCAACGGAGCCTACAACAAACCCAGGCTTTGGGACTAACTCAACCTAAAAGACTAGTCTAATAGGTGAGGGCCTCCCCACCTTATATGTTGTGCTCCTCCACCATCAATTACCGATGTGGTACTAACTAACAGATGTAAAGAACAAATCATGTTATTTTGGCATACATTATTGTGTAACTAGAAGATGGTATGTCTTGTGCGTTGCTATGGAAATTGCAAAGTATTTAATATTAAATCAAGCGGAGATTATAGTTTTCCATCGTGCTAGTGGTCAAGCTGACTAGGCACACCGTGCACTGCGGGGCGTGCCACTATGGGCCTCATGCCCGGCATCGGCACAAGCATGGCCCATGGACTGGAATTCGTGTCATGCCGGCCTAGAAAGCACAGATAGTTTAGTGGGCCGTGCCAGCCCGAGGACTGCTTACGCAAAAAAATCAAAGGAACAACGGGGAAGTAGGAGGTCTAGCCGCCAGCCGGTGCCCGCGGTGGCGCCCTTTGCAGCCTGCGTGCTTGAGGCCAACAATGCCCACATGGCCTACGGCTCAATGCAGGTAGCCTGCGCTGGTCCTCATAGCCTCCCTGCTGAAGGCCGGTAGCTTGCGCCGATCCTCACAACCTCCCCCGCTCAAGGCGGGCGGCGCCGGTAGCGGTGCTGCCTTCCTCATGGCTGCGCAAGTAGAAGAGGAGAGATAGAGCGGCCTGCTCAGGTCGGGCATCTTCATGGGGATTCGAGCTTCCCTCCGAGGCTGGGGAAAGCGTTCACGACATGCAACTGCCTTGGACCTCTACGACACGTCAACTGGAGTCTTCGTGCAACTCACGACGGCGACTCTGGAGGACCAGCACCACGACGGATCGCCCTTGGCGTTGCTACGGGCACTACCGCACACTCGCCTGGGCGGTGGAGGGCGGCCTCCTAATCTTCGACGGCGCTTATACCTCCGGCTTCCTCACCGCTACTACCGGACCTGCTGGAAGCCTGCTTCAAGGAGGAGTTGAAGGGACGAACTTCCTCGCCTTGGGCGCCTACGACACCGCCGACTACAGCAGCGCCAACCGCCATACTAATGGGCGGCATCTGACGAGGGCGCCACCACGTCGGCCAAGCTCGGGTCGTCTTCCTCGATGGCATGGACCGCCTCTTCCTCACCGTCGACAACGTCCCACATCAGCTATGCCGCGGAGCGGGCTACACACCCGGCTATCCCGTCCATGTTTGGCGCGGCTCCTTCATATGCGATGCGATGCTGAACTTGGCTGCAACACCTCCCACTCGCCGTGACATCACTATTTGGCGCCGCCGCCCCTCACCGTCCTTTGTGCCGCCTAACGGCGCTTCATGTTCCTAGAGAGCCCGCCTCACGACATGGTGCATCAACACCTTGAGGCGGGAGTTTGCCGAGCTTTGCCGAGGCTCGTCGACCGCAGGCGGCGTCCACAGCGAGGGGACGCGCCCGTCCACCGATACATCTACCACGGCTACCGGGGAACCTCCACTATCTCTTGGAATTCGCACGGCTGCGGGAACCGGGAGAACATGATCCTCGGGAACCCGGTGCATGGGAAGTTGATTTTGCAGGTCGAGCTCATCATGCCGGGTGCTCTGGATCTTTCCCAGGTGTGACCAGAAGGGACACTCATCAGCCCAGCGAGGGCGCCCGGTCGAAAGGGGAGATGTCATGTGCCAGGAAATAGGGCCTAGAATGACAAGCCCACGAGGCCCGAGGGGGCGGGCACGGCGCGCCGCCGGCAAAAGCGGCGTGCCGCCGCCGCCTCCGCCCGCCCTCCGTGGATTCTTTGGAAATTAATTAGGAAATAAAGAAGGAAATTGATTAGGATTATCTTAGGCTTTTTGGTGTGCAAGGGGATATTCCATCTATAAGGAAGACCCTTATTAGAAAAAAATAAATAGGATTGCTTGTAAAAGGTATTCCAATCTATAAGGAAACCTTTTAGAGAGATTCTTTACGCTTACAAGTCCCACTAGCCGAGGCTATAAAAGTAAAGGGTGCATGTAATCTTTTCGAGGTAACAAGCAATAAAGAAATTATTTCCCGTCTCTCTCTACTTCCACCGCCGCCGCCGCCCCCTCCTGCCCTTGCAGCGCCCGCCCGCCCCCGTCAGCACCCCGCATGCGCCCGGGCGTGCCAATGCGGTCACGCCGGATCGATCTGATTTGTGACATCAAAGATGTACCTTTCTAATCAGTGGCAGGTTAATTGGTGACGTAAACAATTTGTTGGCTCCACGTCACAAAAAAGGTGTACTTTTCTAATCAGTGGCAGGTTAATTGGTGATGTAAACAAGTTATTGGCTCCACGTCACAACAAAAACATGTACCTTTCTCAGTGGCAGGTTTGTGATGTAAACAAATTGTTGGCTCCACGTCACAAAAAAGATGTACCTTTCTAATCAGTGGCAGGTTAATTGGTGATGTAAACAAATTATTGGCTCCACGTCGCAACAAAAGATGTACTCCCTCCGTCTGAAAAATAATGTAAATTTCGTTTTCGAGAAGTCAAACAATTTTAATTTTATCTAAATTTTTATATAAAAAATTACTAACATTTGTATCTCCGGTAGATGTAGAATAGAAATATATTACATGATTAATCTAAATATACTCATATTATGACACAAATATTACTATTATTTTGTATAAATTTGGTCAAATTTGAAATTGTTTGACTCCTCGAAGTTTAGAGATTTACATTCTTTTTGAGACGGAGGGAGTACCTTTCTCAGTGGCAGGTTTGTGATGTAAACAAATTGTTGGCCCTATGTCACCAAGATTGAGAAATCAGAAGATGTACCTTTTTTTTTTTTAGAAGGGACGGCAAAAGCTTTGCCGCGATTTCTATTAGACGAAAAAAAAAAAAAAAAGGCAAGTGCCGGCCCGTTTTTTTTGGAAACCGGGCGGAAAAAACCATACAATTGTGGAGGGTACCCTACTCCATCTGCACACCTAGGTACCAAATCAACTCAACTCGCGCCCCCCTAGCCCTTTCGACTCAACTTAGGGAGATTCCCCTACCACTTGATATAACAACACCACTTTCGGATGGGAGAAAATTAACAAGAAGATTCGCTTTCGGTTGGATTGGACCATCAACACGAGCCTCCATCCACAACGACCGGTCGGATTGGGACATCGACACAATACACACAACACAAACTGCACCCCCACCACCTGGGAGAGGAGATGAAAGCAGACCGTCGGAACCTACGCCGTCGTTGCCAACGTGCCGCAGCCCGCCGCAAGCCCGGCGGCTACCAACACTCCTCCACCACGGGACCATAGTCCCCAAGCGCACACGCATGATCGTCGATCCCCCCGTTGCATCCAGCGAGAACAATCGTCCGCGGCACCATTGAAAACCGCGATCTCGGCTACTCGGTGTGGGGGCCTCGCCTCACCCACCGACTCACACTCCACTAAATCCACTGTCGGGACTCGGATAACTCGAAAACCGCTCGAGAGAACACCACCTCCGCCCGGCCATCACCGAGATCACCACCGGCAAAGCACCGGCCCAAGGACTCCGGCACCCATGGGTCCCGCACCTGCCCGCCAACACCAAGACCAAGGCACACCTCATATCTTTGCGCGCCGGGCCAACCAGTCCAGCCTGCGCCACAAGGCGAGATGAGTCTCGAAGCGGCGCCTCCAAGGAAGGGCCAGCCCGCCGCGGCGCCCGCCGTCGCTTCGTCGAGAAAAACTCGGACCGGGTTTTCACCCGAGAACCCATGCTTCAACACGATGCCCCATAATGGTGTCCCCAACGGGAAGAGCGACACTCCGATGGCGCGCCGCCACCATTACCACCGGCAAGAATGTCGGTGAAGGCTTTCGCCCGGATCGACACGCCCCTTTCACACGCTCACGGACAAGCAACAACGACTCTCCCGCCGCCGCACTCCTGGTCGAGGAGGTGGTTCGGTATCACTACAATCACGCGACACCGCGAGAACATACGGCCACCCGGCCCGCCACGAGGCGGCCTTAAAACCGAACCGGGAAGAAGAGGGGAGCACCACCAACTCACCGCCGCCCCACCGCGACGAGGAAAGGCGCGCCGATGCCGTCATCCGACCACCATGGCGAGAACGGTCAAGAAAAGCAGCGTCCCCGCGCTCCTCCGACCAAGAGTCGCGCCTCGCACCTTGCGCACCGCCGCCCATCGCCGCCACCGCCCGTCCCGTGCAGGGCCACGCCGCACGCCCACGCCCTCGTAATCGCCGTCGCTCGCCGGCCTGGGCCGACCCGCCTAACGCGGCCACTCCACCACCCCACCGTCGCGTCCGCACGCCATCAGGCCAACCGCCGCGGCCACCCGGCCCACACCACCAACCTCCGCGCCACCTACCACACCCACCGCCACACATCAAGCTGCCATCGCCGCCAACTCGAGAAGCACGACCGCCGGCGCACCCCAACTCCCCGCCACATCTACCTCAACTTAAACGCGACACGCCCATGCGGACCCTCCGCGGCCGTCACCAACAGCCCCACTACGTCTGGATCCACCCCATGGGGGACAGTTGGCCCGCCCGCTCCGAAGCCGCAAAAGCACGGACACCGACGCCGGCGGCGCCCTCAAGGCTCAACCACCTCCAAGCCTCTCCTCGCATGCCGCTCCGTCCAAGCCGCTCCGGATCCACCAGCCAGGCCACGGATCCACGGCGGGCACGGATCCGGCCCCAAAGCTCCCCTCCCCGCCACGAAATTCGCCGCCCGCCCGGCGCCGGCGTCCGAGAGGCGCCGTATTGCTGCAGCGTAGGCAGCGGGGGAGGAGAAAAAGCCCGCCGCCGCCTTCACCGCGATCGCGCGGGCATCCCGCTACCTTTCGGGCGGCGGCAGGCCGAGACCGGCCGGGGATGTGCTGTTGGCGGCGGTGGTCGGAGTGCCGCCCGTGTCGCCCCCGAGGAGGGCGACCACCGGGGCGAGAGCGGTTTGTTTCCGGCCGGGGATGTGAAGATGTACCTTTCTCAGCTGGCCTGATTTGTTTTTCTATAAATTCAGCTGGCAGCTTCGTCACATGCAAATAAATATATATCCTACTAATGCACCAACTTTGCGGGCTACAAATGGAAACAAAAAATTCAAAATCTTTCAAAACGGACACTCGCATTAAATCTCACCTTTCTCTCTCTTTATTCACTCATAATCCAAGGGTCATGGTTGATTGTGTCAAGGTAATCGCCCCTGCCACCACGCGCTAATCCCTTTCCCCTCCCACGCCTATCGGACGACGGCCATTATTCACGCGCACCAGAATCGGCACCTTCCAAATCAGAGCCTTCCAAAAATCCCCCTCGTATCCTCCTCGCGCGCTGCTCCTGCCGCGATTGTATGGCTAATCCGCTGCCAATCCCATCGACGACGAGGGTGCCAGCCTCGGCTTCCCAATCCCATCGACGACGAGGGTGCCAGCTTCGGCTTTGGCGGCACTTCCTTCCTCGCCGCCGTCGCTCTCAATCCTAGCATCGAAGCCGCCACAACCGCTGGTGCAGGTACTTCCCCGCCACAGACGCCGCTGCAGTTCCTCCTCATCGGCCTCTGCAGTAGCCGCCACAGCCGCCGCGGCAGCGGCCTCCTCCTCGGCCTCCGCGGCAGCCGCCACATCCGCCGCGGCAGCCGCGTGTGTGCTGTGTTGTGCGACGTCGCTGTGATTTCCTCCATCGGCGGCACTGTGCATCAAACACGGTAATATCCGCTCCTGTCCCTCTCTTCCTCTCTGAAATTTTTGTGTTAGTTGGCCTCGACGTCAAGACGAACTTGATAAATGGTGTTCGCCTGATCTTGACACAGTGTACATCATTGGAATGATGTTTCGTTCGTAGCAAAACGTAATGCTTCAATTCACGAGCATTATCTGTTACCGAACTGGGTACTAAGGTGAGAGAAACTGTAATATGGCGGAGCTCTCAGATTCACTGAAAAAATAAATCTCGATCTGCGTACAGTCTGAAGATAGCCTGAACGTTGCCTGGAAGTGGAGCTCTGTACAGTAATCTGAAGATAGGCTGAATTATTGTTCTTTCAATCAGAAGAATATACTTCTCATCCTGGTATGTGCTTGATCATATTATATTTTCGAATGCTTGCTCCTGTAGTAATCTGTCACATTCATTGATCAGAATTGGAGTTCCTTGGTTCCTCCCTTTAGTTTTTGGTGAAATTTTTAAATGCAAAGTGGTTTCGAATTTGCAGGTTCAGGTGGCTCATTTGTGCAAAGGCTTGATCAGAAGCGTCTTTTATGGAATGCTAGGTAAACCAATTCGAGCTTCTGCTAGGTAAACCACTTCGAAATATCCACATCTTCAGAGTGATGTCTACATATGTTCATATGCGTTCCTTCCATGTTGTTTAATCCTTGGTGCCCAATATCTTCATAGGTTTTCCTTTTAATACATGATGCCTATTTTTAGTATAATTTAATTTCTCATGCCAGGAAATTTAGAAATCTATACATGATCATTTTTGCTTTCATAATCAGTGAGCTAGGTTGTATCATTGTGCATGACCCTGGGATCAGTTACATTGTTCTCATCATTGCCTCCTAGCTTGCGGCTTAGGGAACGCCACCTTCGAGAAGATGGCAGCGGTGTGGGCGGACCCCCACGGGCCACGGTTCACGCTCGATCTCTGGGAGTTGAGGACTCAAGGTTGAAGACGATGAGAAGGAGGCGTGTTCACCATCACCTACATCAGGCCATCATATCTGCGGCTCCCGTACTCCTGTCCACCTCCATCTACGAGAATGACATGTTCATTTTTAAACATATGAATGACATTGGAGGTTTTCAGGTAACTGAACCCATCCATACTGACATGTTTTTTTAGTATAATTACAAAATCATTGGATGAGAACTAATTTTCTCTGCAATTTGATAGACTGATGAGAGTTTTAGTTTTGCATGTCGGTTCAAAGCCCCATCTCTGAATTAGTAAATTATTACAATTGGATTGTACTTAACATTCTGTATTTGCCATGTTATCTAGATCTCGCTGGTAGGTGGGACCTCATGGCCTGCACAGACCAAACTGGATTTCTGTTTTGTAGTTTTGATACAGCATGGTATGTGGTTCTGAATTAATTCATCTTTTGTATGCCCTCATTTGTCCTACTAATGCATTGTTCTGCTATTTATTAGTTATTTTCAGATTTCTTGTACCACTAAGATCAAAACAGGTGGCCTGATCAGACCAGTGTCAACTTGTTTGAAACCATGGCCCTCACTTATGTTGTATGAAATCAAGACAGGTGCTATTTATTAGTTCTAAACATGCTGCTTATAATTCCAGTATGGTGTGGTGTTTAAATAACTGTACTCATTCACTGTAATGCTCTTGTTAGTTGTCTCAACCTACTACTTGAACATTGAGATTGCCATGTAGAGGATCACTGATCACATATGGAAGGCAAAAGAATAAATGGGATCAGAAGGACTCTATACTAACACCCTGATCAATTTGTTCTTTTCTGCCAATATATTGTAGGGCAAACATACTTGTGGGAGCTACTGATCTTCATGCCTTTGGAGCTGATCATACATTCTCTGATTGAGGCTGCCATGGATTAGGGAATATGCAGTCTTTTTTTCTGTAACTAGCATTGTCTTCGGTGATTTTGGAGTATTAAATTTTAGTGCGCATAGGCTTTTTACTTGATCACGGTATCTTACCTCTCTAATGAACATATGGACAATGCCATACTATACAGTTGATAGAAAGTCGTGGTTATCTTATTCATGTTAGGGGTAGGTTGTACATAATCCAACTTTAGTTTTCTCTGTTTGAAGATAAACAATTTGGTTTCTGATATACTGCATCTGTGGGTGTTGTTGGCAGTAGACATTTTAGCTTTTGTCTGGTTCGGTGCATGTGTAGGTGTTGTTGGCAATTATATTTGTACATGCTTGTATGTATAACAGAATAATGTTTCTTTTTTTGCTTGTATTTTGTGCAGTTGCCTCATGGCTGGAGATCAAGTTCCACCTACCCAACTTCACTAGATCGTAGGCTTCATGGAAACGTACAGGCTGTGGGCATTCATTAGGTCAAGGACAAGTAGATGCGTACTTGCCCACATCTTTCTCTCACTGGTTGGCCCCTCTCAATCAAATCACTTACCTTGGTTACATCTATCTGCAATCGGAGTAGCTGCAAAGCTCAAGAATTAAGAAGTTTGAGTTTTGTGTCAAGGTTCTTGTTTTGTAATATAAATCCGCATGCAGTAATATTGGATCCAAATCTTTTGAAACTAAGTATTTTGGAGGTATATAATTAGATAAATCACTTTTTTTTTTTGTTTGATTTCCATTATCAAATGTCACCGTAAGCGTTAGCACGGGCATTATACTAGTAGCACTATAGGTGACCACCCGAACTGACCTCACATGCCAGGAGATGCTGCAATGACTTCACCAAATCAACCTGCTGCGTTGAATTGAACCAGTTATACGATGTACCTTCCTTGTCCTGCTGCGTTATAACTCTGAAAGATTTCGGATCAACTAGGAAAAACTCTTAGCTCCTCCAAAGAAGACCGTTAACTTCACTTAGCTCATCCACACCCACTGTGTGATTATCTTCCTGATAAGAGCAAGAGTACCCAAATGGACGCAATAATTTCTGTAGTCCTTGGTGAGGTGATCACAAGATCCATAAATTTCCTCATCAGCAAAACACCAAAGCCGACGGTGTCGGATGTTGAGGACAGCCTGCAAAGGGTTCTCCTTCGGGCACAGGTCATCATCGAGGAGGCCACAGGACGCCACATCACCAACCAAGCTATGTTGCAGCAGCTGGGCATGCTGATAGATGCCATATACCAAGGGAATTACTTACTTGACACATCCAAATACCAGTCTCAAGATGTGAAGGATATCAAGGATCCAATTGTGAGTCATTCTCTGTCTCTGTGCAATGCAAATTCTCTCAGAAGATTGTCTTCTTCCAGTAGAAACACAGAGATTTTAGAACAATTGCAACATGCTGTTAACAATTTGAGATCTATGATGCTTGACGTGAAAGAGCTGGTTGTGTTCTTGACAAGCTACCCTCGGCTGTACCGCCAGCCTTATAACATGCATTTGCTGCTGAGCAACTGCATGTTTGGCCGGCAGATGGAAGCATATCTTGTTATTAGCTTCCTGTTGAATACAGAACCTCATGGTTTTGAAGAACTTGAGGTCCTCCCAATTGTTGGTCCTTTTCATGTCGGCAAGAGCACCCTTGTCACTCATGTTTGCAAGGATGAAAGAGTCCGTGATCATTTCTCCGAAATTGTTTTACTGAGCGGCCATGATTTTACCAATTATGACCTCCTTACACTCAGAAAAGGATGTGCAGTGGAACATCAAAAAAACGTGTTGAATACAAACAAAAACAGGAGGTTGCTTGTTGTCGAATTAGATGGTGATGTTCATGAAGATGCCTGGAATAAGTTATTGTCTTCTTATAAACAATGCATGCCAAGGGGTAGTAAAATCATAGTTACAAGCCGATCAGGCGAGGCCGTCAAGTTTGGAACAACACCACCTCTACATCTGAAGCATCTGTCTCGTGAAGCATACTGGTATTTCTTTAAGACACTTACATTTGGAAGCATGGACCTAATATGCAACCAAGGTTTGCTCGGGTGGCCATGGAGATAGCAAGGGTGCTGCATCTATGTTTCATTTGTGCAAACTACACTGCTTCTATGTTGAGGAACAACTTTGACATCCACTTTTGGTGCAAGGTTTTAACCTTCTTAAAATCACTTATTCAGGAACATATCTCCAAATATGGTAGGCATCCATATGATCTAGTAATCAAGGATACACCTGTGCAGTTTTGGAGAATGGCCACACCATCTGAAGCTGTTGTGCCAGGTTGTCTGTACCAACGCTCTTCACATGAGGAGGTTCCAGATATAACGATCCAAGATGTGTTGTATGGAAACATTAAGCTTCAAGGGAAGTTTGAGGTCCTATCATGGAGGTCTCAGATTCCACCTTACTATAGCTATGTTTTCTCTTGTGAGATTCGAAGGAAAAAGCCTGCAACTACCAAGAGGAAGCGGTCTCAATACGTACTAAAGAATAAATGAATCAGATTTGTTGAATTTCTTCTGTTGTTTGGCTTATGTGACGAAATATCTGAGTATGTTTTGATAAGGTGTCACAGACAAGCTAAAGCGTAGTCATGCTTGATAGGATGTTTAATGTTGGAAAAAAATGGTGGAACATATGTGACATTCATAACTGTCCTACTATTATCAGTTTGCTATCGTGGCATTCATAAAGTTTTTTTTTTCTGCCTCTGAATGTGAAATGTGCGGGTGATGTTTTCCCTTAGTTATAACATATTGATAGCTATTGTTTTGTTCATGTACCTATTATGTTTTCACTAGCAAACATGACTCATTGCTTGGAGATTTATCCAATAACTGTGTCATCTATTCTAATACGTCTTGGATGGGGGAGAGCTAGTGAAGTGTGATTGGATGGCCGGATGGATGAAGTAAGAAAAAATTTTCTTGTTTGTTTATTATTATTTTGTTCTTTTCTATAGTCTGTAGCAAAGCAGAAGAGTGGTGGAATGGATCGGCGTGTTTCCCGGGACAATCTGCCCCGTGCCAACCTCCCTGGGCAAAAATTTTGTGCACTTTGGAAGAGTGCCCACCTGCGAATAGCTGCCCGGTTCCCTTCGTTTTCCACGCGGAAGGAATTCACGAGTCGTGAGGCCAGGAGTGTTTCCCGGCAGCGCCCCTCGCCGCTGCCTTGGCATACTGCGCGCCCCACTTCCCTGGCAACTGCATATTATCTTACTATTACTAATTGGAGGCTCCAACGGAGGCTCCACGTTAACTCTCACCAGATGCGCTAACAAAAAGATAAATGCTAGAAATTCTCACGTTAATCGAAACATCTAACCATTAAATCTAAAGTGTATACCCATCCATAACCATTGGATTTACTTTTGTTATATCCAAGAAATTACCCACCCATTATATAAAAATTAATTTAAAAAACAATTATCTTTTTTAAGAAGAAAATAAGAAAATCCATCCAACGAGTATACGGTTGCAACTTGCATGGTTAATTATTAACGTGATTATTTTTTTTTTTTTTTTTTTTTAGAAGAAAAACAGAAAATCCATCCAACGAGTTGCTACTTGCATGGTTAACTATTAACGTATTATTATAACAAAAGTATATATCGAAGGCAATATAATCTACATACGCCAACAGATTCATCCTTCATGCCCTGCAACGCCATCGCCGTCGAGGACAACGTCGCTGCGGCTATTGGATGCACGGCGGCTGGACATCATGCTCAACAACGCCGATGTCGTGTGGGCCATGCTATCCCCAAGCACGAAGCAGATCGCCATCTGCATGGCGAACATCAGCGGCAACCTCGCCGTTATCGTCAAGGCCGCCGCGGCCGAGCGTGAGCACAATGACGTCCATATCAACTGCATCTCGATGCCCACGCTGATGGTTGTGCGCACACCAGTTCGGCCATGATGAGCAGACCTCTAGGGCACTACCTGCGAGACGGCCGTCGACATTGCAAGGGCCATTGTGTACCTGCCTGCTTGGCCTCCAACGACTCCAGGTCCAAGTACGTGTCTACGCACAACCTTGTGATTGACGATGGATTCCCGAGCTACAAGCGCATGAACATGTCTTTCCCAGTTTCACTACCAAGCCGGACTTGGCAGAACTTGTGATTCAGGATTGCATGATTTCATTCTGCTCTATTGCTTTGATATGAAAGTTCAAATGGTTGATGTGAAGGTTGCATCTTGGATCACATACTTCTGACGTCATCCTCTAACATAGGGCAAGATGCATCAAACAACAATGGGCAATCGTGCAAATTGAAGGTTGCTTTGACCGAGAAAAATCATCAAGACCATGACAATCGTTTTTTTTTTTTGTGCCCTTCCTCTATCTATAAAATAGGTTTTTTCATATAAATAAATAACAAGTTCAGTTATTGTCTTATGCTTATTTTTCCTATTACAGGTAAAATTCGATGCAAACCAATTAATCTAAGTAGAAAGATCAGAGCTTGGACCTATGGAAAATATAATGGTTGATTTTGCGATTAGTGTACGAGGTTCCAGTCATCAAGGTAATACATCCATGTATCTCTACATAAACAATGTAACTAAGTAATTCAATTTTCAAATTTTTATGTGAAAAGAAAAACGGTTGTACCTATGAGTAGGAGCCTCTGGCTCCTTTATTCTTCAAAAATCACTTAGAAGTTATACAACCTACGAAGAAAGTGCTTCACTGATTAGAACATTTTGCAATATAGTTTCCCAATCCAACCTCTTAAGGCCTTAACGTGTATGCATTAAAAAAACACCATCCAATATATTTAGTGATACTCTAAATCTTCATTTATATATGTCCGTTCAATTTGGGCGACAGTGACATATATTGTCCATCCTATCTATTATTTGAGATTGGGCAATCCTCGAGGAAGGAAATATTTGATGAAGATTTTTTAAAATATTCACCCTATGGGGATAAGTTTAATTTAGAAGGGTCTTGGATGTGAGGAGATACATATTTTGTTTGAGTTTTAAAATTAGAACAATATGAATTCATTAAACCACTTTATGAAAACATGTGATCATTGTTATTGTGTTATTTTTTGTATGTGACTGTGAAGGGATATGTTTTGACAAGGGACAATGGATACTTTTTAAAAAAAATAGTAACAATCTGTTGCACATTACCAGTTAATAAGGAAAAAATATCAAAACAAGTCGATTACTACCACATGAACATGACCAATGCAAATATTTGGTCTTAGAGCAACTCCAAGATATACTTTATATTTTTCCTAATTTATAGGAATGAAGATTTTGGTGAAAAAATATGCATCAACAGCCCCTTTAATTAGACCTTCAAATATAGACATTCTCAATTGTGAATTTCTCAATAGCGAAGATTGAGAAAGAGGATGCCCTTTATAGAGTGCACACAAGCTGTACACATGATGTACCAAAGTAGTTGCAGGGTACAAAACAAATTTTACCCAAGGTCTTCAAATAATGATTTATAAAGTAAATCTTAGAAAGTCTCTTGAGGATCCTCTCATATTGTAGTCCTACAAAAATTTGGATGCTCTCTTTATTGGGTGTTTTATATTCATGAAGTGTCAACTACTACTACAACAAAAACTACTTAACTCAAGTACGGTTAATGATGTTTGTACTGCTTTTGGACGTTCATGCTCGTGCAAATTCATTGAAATGTGACTAAGCTGTTTGGACACTCTCTGGGAACAAATGTAAAAGTGCATACATATATCTCTTTTTCTCAAAAAAAAAAATGTACTTATCATATTCAAGAGCTAGATGGAGAATAAGGTTTTACTAATTGTGGGGCTTATATTTTTATATAGTTTCCATATGTTGCCACAACATTCTAAATAGTCTATACCCAAATTTTATTGGAAACATTGTTTGTTCATTACCTATTAATTATGGAATCTGTTGTCTTTACAAAAATAAATATAGATTTACATATTGTCAGCCCATAGAAGTGCTTGGGTTTGTGTTACAAAATGAATACAGTGAAAACTGTACAGTTTAATATTAGTAGCTAATCCTTACCCGTGCCGGAGCACGGGTTGATGCACTAGTGCTTCCAAACAGCTGTACAAATAGTAACCCCCACGTGAAATCTCCTCCTGGTGGATAGTATGTCCAGAAACATCCCTTCCCTCCATTAACTTCCCTGGGTTAGGCCTAAGAGGGAACCAAATCACCGGAGGGAACTACATGTAAATATTTTTTATATAACTATTATGAATCACCGTCGAAACCAGGCTGGGCAACCATATGCATATGCAAATGTTAATTGAGGGGAAATGACCGTTGGAATGGACTTCGGAGGCCAAACCTCACGGCGACAAAGCAGCGATCCAACTCCGACAACAGATCCTGGCAACGTCTCTATCAAGCAGCAAATGAGGCCGGTTTCGGTGCATTGGTGCTTCCATCGGTTTAGATCGTTAGAGGTTATCAAAACCTTACACTCGATTCTTAAGGCAAGGAGGCAGCGGTGGCGGCGTGGGGCTCTGCTGCTGTTAGCGGATTAGAGAAGAGAATAAGAGCTGGGGGACAGAGTGTGGGGAGATTTTTTTTTTTCTAGAGAGAGGTGGGTAAGGCAGAGTGGGAAGCCGCGTCCGAATGGAGATACGGGCGCACAGATGTCTGTTTCGAAGTATTCACATTGTGTATATAGTCCAAGACCACACTTAGTTTAATTCCCTGTCTGCACACTTCTTCACTACCAAAATGGTGGAATTAATTCTCTTATTGTTTTTAGTTAGTAGTAAAACACTATCACTAGTCATAGCACCTGGGAATCACTAGGAGGCATTTAGTAGGGAAAGTTTATACTAAATTTTGAATGGCAAAACACTAGGAGAGAAGTCCACATCACTATGAGAAATCTGAATTTCTGGTTGTGTTACATGGTGACACGGAAGCCAAGTTTACTTATTAACCTCCTTGTTCATCATAGACTAGTTATATTATCGTTTCGTTTGTACAATTTTACATTGAATGGCTGAGGGCCTGTTTAGAATACCAGAAGGAAAAGATACAGTAGGAACACACAAGCCAAGTTTCTGACTCTTGAGCATTTGTATATTGATTAAAAAGGATAAAGTTGTTGGTATATATGTTCCTCCAGAAGGCTAGGCTCGTCCATATTTGATGACAAAAGGTGTCCATTTTATTATGTTATAAACTTAACTAGTTGTTTGATCGAGTCTTCTCAATTTTATTATGTAAAACATGGGAGAACAAGGTGCTCATAGGGGCAGGGTTTGCGTACGTGTGTTCATAGGGGTGAGTGCATGTGTGTTGAGCGTCTGCGTTGTACTTGCAAAAAAAAAAAAAAAAAAAAAAAATGGGAGAACAGTATAGTAGGATTATGGATGCCAAGTTTCTGACATTTGAGCATTTAGAGCATATCCAAGAGTTCGTCAAATTAAATTGACATTCTTGATTTTTGAGAAAAACGACAAAAACATGCCTCTAACAGTTTGGCATATGACTAGACAAATTTTGGCAACTTGGCAAATAGACGCCCTCGACGCGCATACTTGCGCGCTATCCTTCGCATGGCCTCGCAAGATATTGACCACGCCCTCGCCTCAACGATGACTATGCTGGTCGCGATTGCCTGTGCCATGCCACGCTCACGCTTGCGCAAGGCCGTGGTAGCAGGAAGCGGTTTTTTTGCACCTAGGTGCACATGCACCTACATTGTGGACCACTGGATACGCATTGTGATCCGTGCTAGCACACTTCTCGAGGCGGTGTGTATTGAGAAGTGTGCCGGCACGATCTATGCGTATCTAGTGGTCCAGAGCATGGGTGCATATGCACCTAGGTGTAAAATTAACTTACTCCGTGGTAGCACCATCACGGGCCGGTCGGGCTCTCCCTCACTGCCCACACCGCCCGCCGGCGGCCATTATGCGCTACGGGTCACCAGCGTTGTCCGTTCTCGCCCGCATCGTGGTGCATGGCCACACTTGTGTCCTACGCCAGCCCGGCTCGCCCATGTCGTTGTGCTTATGGATGGCGCCGGCGGCGGCAGGATCCGTCTCTCCGCGAAGAAGAGGAAGAAAAGGTACAAATTCAAATAGAAACTCTTTGTTGGGTCTAGATGCAAAAAATGCAATACACAATAGTTTTTGGATATGAGCTTGGTTAATTTTGCTTAAAAGTTTTATGTTCACTTTGCAAAAGTATTTTGGTTTATCTTTTTATTTTATTGTATTTAAATAGCTGAAACGTTAATTTTGGGGAGTGAAATATGTCAAACCGTTGGAAATGAGCATTTTTTTACTTGGCATATAATTTTGCAAGTAGGCAAATCACAAATTTTGCCAAGTAGAATTTGACAATAAAAAGAATATAGTTGTTGTTGTACGCTTCTCCATAGTTGGTGCGCTTTTGTTAAAAATAGTTGTTGTTGAATGTTTCTCCATATGGAATTGCAATAGAGAGCCACGGTGTGTGTTTTTTACCGGTGCTTGGAGAGGAGAGAGAGCCTCCAAGCACCTCTCCAACCACCGGTGCCAATATTGTAGCTGGTGCTGAGTTGCCAAAAAAATTGGCACTGGCTCATCTAGGTTCATCGATGCTTCAACAATAAAAAATTATATCCCACGTAATCGACGGGACGCGACGCCATGGAGGATGCGGTGGTGAAGAGAGGCCGCGGTCTCCGATTTGGGAGGAGGCGAGAGGGTGGGGAAAGGGGATTTTTCCTTTACGCGGGGTCCACAGCGGGAGAAGCATTGATGCCCGCACTGTGGCGATGCACGGAGATAGGTATCGGGGCTTGATGTCAGGGAAATTTTTTTTGGAGGAACCTCAACATTGTGCGCAGTCTAACAGCTGTGGCCTCTGCGTCGATCAGATAAAACAAAAAAGAAGTTGCTAGGGTCTGTGTTTAGTTATCTGAAATTTAGACTGTAAAGATGAATTTGGCACTATTGTACTTTTCGTTTATTTGTGGTAATTATTATCCTACCATAACCTAACTGGGCTCAAAAAATTCGTCTCGCAAAATACATCGAAACTGTGAAATTAGTTATTTCATTTACCTACATTTGATACTCCATGCACGAGGGAAAAGATTTGATGTGACATAGATTGGAGTTCTAAAATTTGGATCTAAACACAGTGACAGCCTTTCGCCTCACTTATGGTCCCGGTGGTCCCACCAGCGGCCACCGATAATCCAGCCTCCCCTATGTCAGATCCGCGCCCCCAGATGCCTTGTCCAGCCCCAACAACTCTGCTGCGGCAGCACCGGTTCCTTCTTCTATACTCTGCATCCTTTTGTGCTCTTGGTTTGAATTCCAATCTGGAGCCTGGCTCCGCAATCTGTTGCAATTTGCACTGCAAGATGTTATATTAATCGCAAGACATGTTTTTTTTGGTTTCCACAATGCATTTCAACACTCTGAAAATCTCATCTCAATACCTATACAGTTAATGTTATTTATTATCTATTCCCCAGGGTACCTTGCTTCTTCTAAAAAACTACTCCCACCGTCCCTAAGAGCATCTCCAAGAAGCTAGCTAAATGAGATTGAATAGGTATATTTTTCCAAAACATCATAAAATTGTGTTCCAAGACACTAGCTATCCCGCAAGCCATATGGGTGACCCTACTAGCTATATTTAGCTAGTCATCCGTGCTAGCTATCTCGTTCTTTACATAGATGACGTGTGGGGTTCACCTAGCGGAGCAGTTTTTTGGAGTGGAGGAGGGGGATGGATGAAGAGGCTGTTGGATCTCACACCCTTTGGCTAGCTATTTATTTTTTTACCTAGTCTTTTACCTAGTCATTTAGCTAGAAATTTTAGCTAAAGTGTCGCCATTTGATTTGTAGAAAATACGTGTAGCATTTGTGTCGCCAAATAATTTGTTAAAAAACTAGATTCAATGATCTTTCTAATGATACTAATTATTTATTATAAATATTAATATTTTTTTAATATATAGTTGCCGCAGTTGTTTCTTGGGAAGCGCAGCGGCGACACTTATTTTGGGACGGAGAGAGTAGGTCCTATCTGATTATGGTAATGAACTGCAGTCTGCAGTCTTGAGTGAATCTGTCATTCAGAATCTGCACTTCCAATAGAAGGGCCTTGAAGAGATACCACTATACACCTCGACACAGAGTTCAAGCTAAGAGCTTGTGTTGTTCGGAAGTTTAAGACAGACTTAGGCCAGCTTTGATTACAATTTCACTGCTGGTTGAAACACTACTCAGATAAGAGAATATAATCTTCTCCATGCACTCAACAATGCCAACCTGTTCAATAACAGCCCAAGATTTCTCTTCATATATTGAGACCTGGAGTCATCATTTCGATATTTATTCTTTCTTTGACTCTTATATAATAAGGTGCACTGCTTTCCTTTTCTGAAGTCTTAATCGTTACACTTGCAGCATGGTTGGTGGGTCATACTCCTCAGAGGACTTTATATAGTGTGAACAGAACAATCTCTGGCTCTCTCTGTAGCACCGTCATCTTTGTTTTCTTTGACCAAACCCCACATACGTTGAGATTCAGTAGATGTGCTTCACATTTCTAAATGTTTATTAATGTCCTGTTGTTCATCGTTGACCAACTACAATGATGGCTGCTACAGCAGTACTACATTCTAGTATTAATGGCAATGATTGCTGGAAGAACCTTTGTTGCGAACTACAACACCCAGCAGCTGCTGCTTTTTGCTTCCACAGCAGAGAGTCCCAGAATGGATATTCTCCTTGCTGCAGTTCTAGGCGAGCTAACAAATAGATACATAAATTTTTTCATCAGCAGCAACAGCTCCAAGCCAACTGCACTGAATGTGGAGGATCGCCTCTGCAGGATCCTGCTCCGTGCACAGGTCATCGTTGATGAGGCCATGGGACGTCAGATCACAAACCAAGCTATGCTCCAGCTGCTGGACATGCTCACACAAGCAATGCACTGGGGTTATTACATCCTCGATGCCTTCAGATACCAACCTCGGAACAAAAAGGAGGCCAGATCAGGTCAGGTCCTGAGTCACTCTTTTTTTGTGTCCAAAATAAATCCTCTACAAGGTTTATGTTCATCCAATAGAAACACAGAGGTTTTGGAACAAATGCAGAAATCACTTGATCATTTAAGCTCCATGATCCTTGATGTGGAAGAGCTAGTTATATTCATGATGAGTTATCCTCGCATGTATCGCCAGCCTTATAGCATGCATCTCCTACTCGGCAACTGCATGTTTGGCCGTAAAATGGAGACTGAACTCGTCATCAACTTCCTGTTGCATAGGCACCCTCCTGGTTTCGAAAGATTAGAAGTCCTGCCAATTGTAGGTCCCCATAAAGTTGGCAAAGAGCACCCTTGTTGCTCATGTTTGCAAGGATGAAAGAGTCCGTAATCATTTCTCTGAAATATTGTTCTTGCGACATAATGATTTGATAGGTGATGTCCTTGGTAAGTTTACACAGGGATGTGAAATGGAACACCATAGTGTAGTGTCGAATTCGAAAAAAGATGGAAGATTACTAGTTGTTGTTGAGTTAGTTGGCGATTTCAATGAAGATGCTTGGAATGGGTTATATTCTACTTCTATACATCATGTGCCTAGGGGCACTAAAGTCATAGTCACAAGCCAATCTGAAAATATCATAAAGTTTGGAACAAGGCCGGCACTACGTATGAAGTTTTTGTCCCATGAAGCTTATTGGTATTTCTTCAAGACACTCACATTTGGAAGCATCGATCCCAATATGCACCCGAGGTTTGCACACCTGGCCATGGAGATAGCAAAGATTCTTAGTCGATGTTTCATAGGTGCAAAATGATGGCTTGTTTTTTTGACAGAGAACATTGATATCCACTTCTGGTACAAGGTTCTGGACTTCTTGAGAAGTCAAATCAAGACAAATATCTCAAAATTTGGTGGAGATCCATTTGATCTTGTAAACCAGAAGCGACCTACATATATTGGGAGAATGGCTACACCTTCTGAATATGCCGTGCTGTATGATGAGCACCAATGTGCTGCGCAAGAGGAGGTTCCAAGGATAACTGTTCAAGATGTCATGTATGGAAGCGTTAAAGCTCACGGGACATTCAAGGTCCTAGGATGGAGGTCACAAATACTGCCCTACCATAGCTATATCCTTACTTGTGAGATTCGAGAGCAAAAAAACAGAGCTCCACAGAGAAAGCGTTCTATGAAAAATTCAGTGACACTTGACTAAATTTGCTATTGTTAAGCTTATGTAGGAATATATGTGATTATATGTAGCCAAAAGTGATGTTATTGTGATTATTGCATTTTTCATGTTACCAAATTGTCAAGCTCTACTGCTGCATTGTCATGTGTAAAGTGTGTTTGTTGTCAACAGAACAGTGATATGTTCTATTGCACAGAAAAAGATAGAATAATGAAAGATACTGACGCATAGATTTTCTTGTCATAGTGAATGTCCACAACTCTAATATTATAACCTTTACTTAAATTTATCGGTGCACGCAGCTCAATATACTGTCGCTATGATCAAGCAGGAGATGCAACTTAGGATAGCTACCGAACCAAAGCATCTTGGTTGGTTAGAACTGACAGAGTATGGAAACAAGGTTGCTGGATTTTGGCATTTCGTTGTTTTCTTTTCTGTACAATTCCTAGAAGCTTGTTTTGGTGGTGCCAATGTAACGTCTCCTGGCTAGTCTGTCGGGCTGGCGAAACAGCGCTAGGGCACGATTGTGCTGCCAGCCTGCCACAGCCCACAGGCCACATGGCACCCCTGAAACCCCTCTCTCCATGCACCCCAAGCTTGCCTCCCTCCAGCCATTTCTGTTTTTTGTAGGTGAAGAGCTTGGGCAGGAACAGAACAAGGAGGCAAACACAGAGCTATTCTTTGAAAACAGAGCTGTGCACGTTAGCTTGTTCTCCATCAACCTATTGACCTCTTCTTCTCTGTTCATTTAGAATATTACCCAATTACATGTATCTGTACCCTTCTTCTATTCGTAGTCCACTCAACCGATATACATTGTCATACAAATACTTATTTGCCTCGACTTTCGTGGACTCTGGATAAGTAGAGCAGCTTGTAGATATAGCTTCAGTCTGTGGGAATAAATTAGCTCCAACACTCGGCAACAGCAGCGCCAACTCGCCAAGAGCACGGTGTCTTAAACCGTACATTGCACATTTCTACGTCCAGGTATTCATCAATAGATTTCAAAATCTGAACTCTAGTTGCCTTGCCTGTGGCTTGAACTCAAATCTGAAGAATAACTATGATCACAAGATGGTTAGTAGGTCAAAAAAGAATGTTAGTTATTCAGAGTAGAGTATCTCCCTTTTTTCAGTTGTATTTGGTGTTAATTTTCTTTTTGACTAAGACTGTCCAAGCAGTCCAATATCTGGTATCTAGATTTTTTTACCTCAATTTTTTAAAAAATATAGTACCTCATTTTCTTAGGTGACGGTTTTCATCAACATAATTAGAGCAAAGATTCCTGTCATACTTTAACCATGCTTGGAGCGCACAATCTGAATACCTCTGCAAGTTAGAGTTATTTGTTATGTGTTCCCCAGGGTTACCTTGCTTCTTCTAAAAAAAACTAGTACCTCAATTTTTTCCATGACATGGAATGGAACCCAAAGTGTTTTGGGAGCTTCAGCATTATCGGGTCCTCTCTGATCGTGGTAATGAACTGCTGTCTTGAGTGAATCTGTGCTTCCAATAGAAGGGCCTTGAAGAGATACCACTATACACCTTGACACAAAGTTCAAGCCAAGAGCTTGTGTTGTTCGGAAGATTAAGATAGTCTTAGGCAAGCTTTGATCACAATTTCACTGCTGGTTGAAACACTACTCAAATAAGCAGAATGAAATCTTCATGCAGTCAACAATGCCAGCCCAAAATTTTGCTTTATATATTGGAGACCTGGAGTCATCATTTTGATATTTATTCTTTCGATATTTATTGTATCTTTGTCTCTTTTATATGGTGCACTGCTTTCCTTTTCCAGAGTCAAAATCGCTACACTTGTAGCATGGTTGGTGGGTCATACAGGTTAGAGGACTTTTATATAGTGTGAACAGAACTGTCTCTGGTTCTCTCTATTGCAGCATCGTCTTTGTTTTCTTTGACTAAACCCCACACACGTAAAGATTCAGTAGATGTGCTTCACTTTTCTAAATGTTTATTAATGTGCTGTTGTTGATCGTTGACTAACTACCATGGTGACTGCTACAGCAGTACATCCAAGTATTAATGACAATGGCTGCTGGAAGGAAAAGACGTAGCAGTAGGAAAAAAATAGTCTACCCTGAACTTGGTCAACATCTAGAAAGTTGAGAAACCAGTAATGGCGTATGGCAAAAGCCATGACCTGTATGAGCTGACCTTTCGTATGACTGGACTCATCACAAGTCATATCTCTCTTCATCCCATTCCACCATTGTTGTGAACTTTAGAACCCAGCTGCTGCTTTTTGCTTCCAGAGCAGAGTCCCAGAATGGATATTCTCCTTGCTGCAGTTCTAGACGAGCTAACAAATAGATCAATAAATTTCTTCATCACAAACAGCTCCAAGCCAAGTGCACTAGATGTGGAGGATCGTCTCTGCAGGATCCTGCTGCGGGCACAGGTCATCATCGATGAGGCCAAGGGACGGCAGATCACAAACCAAGCTATGCTCCAGCAGCTGGACATGCTCTGAGAAGCCATGTATCGAGGTTATTACATCCTTGACTCCTTCAGATACCAATCTCGCAACAAAGAGGAGGCCAAAGGTCAGGTTCTGAGTCACTCTCTTTTTGTGTCCAAAGTAAATCCCCTACATGGTTTGTGTTCATCCAGTAGAAACACACAAATTTTGGTACAGATGCAGAAATCACTTGGGAGCGAGAGTTAGCTCGCTTGGTCAGCGCCGGAAGTTCCAAGCGTGGCCACCCGGGCTCGAACCCGGTGCCCGCCGTATTTCCGCTCTGGTGAGTGGGAATGGGAAGAAAATCTTCCTCTTTCAAAAAAAAAAAAAAGATGCAGAAATCACTTGATCAGTTAAGTTCAATGATCCTTGATGTTCAATAGCTAATAGTATTCTTGATGAGCTATCCTCGCATATAATGGCCAGCCTTATAGCATGCATCTCCTACTCGGCAACTGCATGTTTGGCCGTCAAATGGAAACTGAGCTCATCATCAACTTCCTGCTGCACACACGACCTCATGCATCTGAAAATTTGGAGATCCTGCCAATTGTAGGTCCTCGTAAAGTTGGCAAGAGCACCCTTGTTGCTCATGTTTGTATGGATGAAAGAGTCCGTGATCATTTCTCGCAAATATTGTTCTTACGGGATCATGGCTTTACAAATTACCTGGCTAAGTTTAGAGGAGGGTGTGAAATGGAACACCAAAGTCTAGTGTCAAACTCGAACAAAGGTGCCAGATTACTTCTTGTTGTTGACTTAGTTGGAGATCTTAATGAAGATGCATGGAATGGGTTATATTCCTCTTTTATATGTCACGTACCAAGTGGTAGTAAAATCATAGTGACAAGCCAATCTGACAATATCATAAAGTTTGGGACAACACAGGCATTACGTCTGAAGTTTCTTTCCTATGAAGCTTACTGGCATTTCTTCAAAACACTCGCATTTGGAAGCACGGATCCCAAGATGCACCCGAGGCTTGCACGCCTAGCCATGGAGATAGCAAATATGCTCTATCCATGCTTCATTGGTGCAAATATGACCGCTTGTCTTCTGAAGGAGAACTTTGACAACCACTTGTGGTACAAGATTATGTGCTTAGTGAGAGACCAAACCAAGAGAAATGTTATGAAATTTGGTGGACATCCATTTGATCTGATAAACCACAACAGACCTGCATATATTGGGAGAATGGCCGCACCAGGTGCTGTGGTTTATTGTGAGTACCAATGCTCTTCACAAGAGGAGGTTCCAAAGATAAGTGCCCGAGATGTCATGTATGGAAATGTTAAAGCCCATGGGAAATTCAAGGTACTAGGGTGGAGGTCTCATATACCACCTTACCATAGCTATGTTATTACTTGTGAGATTCAAGAGCTAAAAACCAAAGCTCCAAAGAGAAAGCGTCCTACGGAAAATTGAGTCACACTTTGTTAACTTTTGCTGTTAAGATATGTGAATATGTTGTCGTCTGGTGCCAAAAGTCATGGCTAGCACACTGTCGTGATGGCTAACACAAACCTTGTAGAGGATTTACTTTGGACACAAAAATAGAGTGACTCAGGTCCAAAGAGAAAGCGTTGTAAGCACCTAGATATTTGGCCCCTAACCTGTTCAAGAAGTGCGTAGGAAAAACAGGACAATCAGCCAGGAATTACACAATGGGAATTGGATCAGATCGCTACGGACACGAATCACAACAGCTGTACAAATCCGAGAATTCATTGACCTATGGATTAGGTTGCTAAATGTGCATCTGCAGGAGGACGTGCAAGACTCAATCATTTGGAAGTGAACAGCTGATGGAATTTACTCTACTCGGTCGGCATATAGGATACAATTCCGAGGTTCACATTGGAAGTTTCAGCATGACCTCATCTGGAAGGCGCAAGCGGAAAACAAATGCAAAGTGCACACTTGGATCCTCATGCATGACAAACTACTGACGGCGGATAATCTACAGAAGAGGGGATGGCCGCATCATGAGCACTGTGTTTTTGTGTAATGGGCCTCTGGAGACAGGAGTGCACCTCTCTTTACTATGCCCTTTCGCAAGAGCCGTTTGGGAGCAAGTGCTGGCATGGGAAAACTTCAATGTCCAACTTCCACAACAAGACCCAACAGCCATGGCCAAATGGTGGGAGGAGGCAGCAAGCAAGGTGCCAAAGCAGGATCGAAGGCGATTCAACGGAATCTTCATTTACATTGTATGGAACCTGTGGAAGGAGAGGAATAGGAGGATTTTCGAAAACAAACACAAAACGGTTCAGCAGGTGGCCTCAGTGACAAAAGAGGATATCATACAAAGACGCAGGGTTGTATCCTTTGATGGGTAAATTATCATTAGCGTAGCAACTCGCCTAACCTGTTTCCAGTCCTAGGACCATAGTGTATGGCACCAGGGGGTGCCTTTTGTACAAAAATTCTTCACCCTTACTTAATTGAGCGGCAGAGCTCCTTCCTTTTATTTCCAAAAAAAAAAAAAACTGAGTGTCATTTCGCTAAATTTTCTATTATTGCAGTCTGTAGTTACAACATTATCAAGCTGTACTACAGCCTTGTCATGTGTAAAATGTGTTTATTGTCAGAAGAACGATTACGTGCTCTCTCACAAAGAAAAGTCAGAGAATAATGCAAGATATTGATGCATTGATTTTCATGATACAGCGAATGTCCCAACCCTTATATTATAAGCTTCTGAGTTAAACTCTCTGATGCATGAAGCTCAATGTATTGTCGCTATGGAGCTCGTGATTCTGCAAAACTAAAGCATCTCGGTCATTTAAAACTGCAAGAGAACGGAGACAAGTCATAGAGGGTAAATACATCGAATTGGCTCCATGCCTCCAAATCTGCACTAGGACTAGGAGCTCCATTTGGTGGTGGCACCACAGCTGTAGAAAACGGAAAACAAAGCCAATGCAGCAGAGCTGAAGATATGCTAGGCCGGCGACACTCTCCATAATTTCATCAAGGTTGCAAAAAGATGAGAAACATAGCATGCGATGGCTTTAGCCTTTAGCTCACTAAGCAAAGGCTCCATAGTCAAAGCAGAGGAGGCAAAACAGAGGAGCTACTCTTCGAAAACAGAGCTGCGCATGTTTTGGTTGCTATTCACTAACCTGTTGATGGCTTCTTCTCTGTTCATTCAGACTATTACCCAAATACATGTACCAGTACACTTCTATTCGTAGACCGCTCAACCGACATACATTGGCCTAATATGCATTTCACGGATTATCAACTGAGTAGTTTTGTCTAGAAACTTTGTTTTGGTACAACCTGAGTTACAGAACGGACCTTCTGGAGGCAACACAAACACACACATTATACAAGTATACACTAATCTACTAGGACTGACATACTAGGCCATTACACCAAAATTTGCAAGCTAAAAATGACTTGGAAATATTATGTCAGATACTGCACATCTTGGTTGCATCGAGATCCTATGAGGCTATGACATCTAGTTGTTTCCAAACCCCAAAAACAGTTTGAACTATATAGCTCACGAAACATCGTGGAAATACGAAAATCATCCACGGATAGCCAGAAATTCGATCTGCAGCGTGATTCCACCGTGTGGCGGCAAAGAAAGCGCGATTCCAGGTTCAGGCCCAGTTTGGCACAGCTCACAACAGCTTCATCAGCTGTTGTGAGCTATTTTTTTGCCAAACACTTTTTTTTAAAATAGCTTCATTCATGAAGCTATTTTTCTTCCCCTCTTATATAGACATGAGGTGTGATGAAGCTAAAAAAAGTAGCTTATCCCAGCTCTCTCCCTCTCTCATTTGTCTCACATATCCATGCATGAAGTTGTTAGTGAAGCTATTTTGCCAAACAGTTTTTTTTTAAAAAAAAAATAGCTCAGCTTCACCTAGAAAGTTGCTCTTGAAGCAGTTTTCCAAAAGAACAACTTCACGAGCTGTGCCAAACAGGCCCTGAGGTGGCTACATTGGAGGTGAAACAAAAGTTTAGGAGTTGGAGCAGCTTCCATGCACTCGTTGTATAAAAAAAATCCCAAGGATATCGTTTTAATGGGTCTGGTTGTTTCTAATTTCTACTGATTTGTGTATATCAATATATAAAATTCCTACCTTGTTCCTCTAAACATTTAAAGCAATGATGTAGGAAATTGACTAGTCCATTGGATCAGTCCAATTCAACGCTGATGGAGATGCTAGAAGAGAAACGGTCAATCTTTTAGGTAGTCTACTATAGTTAGGCACATATTCCTGATTCAGATTTTCCAAACATGTGCTAGAAGACAGTTTGTCTAATAAGGGCAAATGCATTGTTGTTGCCTTGTATATAGGCTATCTCGTACAATGCCACGTAATCATAAGACAAGCGAATGACGAACTTATACTGGTGGGTTAGGAGGCACTAGTGCCAGCAGCAGCGTTTGGATGTAGCTTAGCCAACTAAACTATGCAGCTTAGTCCGGGGCTTTGGGTGGTGGTGTGGGGGGGGGGGTGGCCCCAAAAAACCTAAACTATGCTGCCGGTGAGGTGCTCTTGAAAGCGTCGCGACTGTCGGTGCCCACCTATCCCATGTCTTGCTTCAAGCTCTCTCCAGAAGTGTGCGTAAACTTACATCAACGGTTTCCAACTACTGGTGGGGTAGCTCGCTGAACAACCACAAGATGCACTGGTTCGCGCTGGGAGAAACTCACCCGATATAAGAATGATGGTGGCATTGGTTTTCAGAGATATTTCTTTGTTGAATCAAGTGATGTTGGGAAGCAAGGATGGCGTCTGTTGACACAGCCGGACTCGTTATGCGCTCAGGTTCTGAGTGGGAGATATTATCCTAACTCTGACTTCCTCTCGGCGACCAAGAAAAAGATGCAGTTCGGCAACATGGAGAGCAATTCTTCATGGGAGGGATGTGCTCAAAAGAGGACTGATCAACAGGATTGGTCCCGGGCGGCGTTAACGCCTGGGAGGATAACTGGATCCCGGGCCTGTGATCACTGAAGCCTGTCGTGCGCATGCCATTGGCGATGGCGGAGTGGGTCCATGACCTCTTCCTCCCGGGGGGACGAGGGTTTGGGATGTCAGTGTTGTTCATCGATCCTTCATGGCACTGGAAGCAGTGGAGGTCCTCAAGGTCAGGCCTAGCTCTCGATTGTTAGCTTTGTTGAGGCCCGCAGGACATTAGACCAGGTCAATGCAGATTTGATAAGTTTGTGAAAACAGTTTGGTAAGCCCGCTTGCCTGTTAGACCAGGTTTAGTAAATCTGTTGTTCTTTTAATGCTTGATTTATATACGCATGTTGCCCTTTATATTATCAGTATCGACTAAACTAGATCGACTATAGGATTTATTCTTTTAATGAGCATTTGGGTAGCTATTCTCGTTTATTCTTTACTATTTATTATTGTCGAACACAGGAGTTGACTTTTTAGTCAACAACCATCATTGTTGGCTATTTTTAGTCATATATCGGAACTGTCCGGCAAAAAACCGCACGTTCCGCCTTATGTTTCTGGCTATTTCTCTCCTTGTCAATTGTAGGTCAAATTGATTGGCACGCCAAGGTTTCTCACACCTGATCCAGCGGGCTTCTAAGGCTTACGGAATCTTCGGCCTTCTACTCCAACAGTTTCTGCAGGCCTCCAAGTGTGTTACCGCACGATACGTATTTTTGTGTCAACACTATCAATATGATGGCTTTTTTTAAGTAGAGGGGCAAAAAGTGACATATCATCTACTACTATATTATAGAGAAAGGTTCTAGTGATCCAATTAATAATTAAGGGATATTATTTTGGTGCCGCAAATAAAATTTCTAGAAGAGCAAGCCATACAATCAGACAAGCATTTTAACCAAGCATTCTATTCTACATGCTTATGGTGGGTTTTTTGATGCATGGGTTTTGGAAAATAGGTTTTTAAATTGATTGAGTGAAGAATAAACTAATCAAGTTTTAATTTGTAAATTCTAAAAAGTTTAAATTTTTAGTGGTTTTAATGTGATCCAAAAACACGGGTGTGACACTTTGAGCCTCATTAACCCCATGTTATATTTATTGAGTACGATATGTACTTACGCTTGTCTTTATTTTCTACTTGCAAGAAAATTCGGATGGGTAACAGATGGTAATGATGGTTATGCTGAGTTTCTTGAGGATTACTAGACTTGTGATCAACCAGTTGACCATCCTTGTGGCTATGGAGGCGCCATGGAGTTATCTTTTATTTCGCTTTGCTAGGACTTTGATATTTATGTAATGGATTATTACTATTTATGTAATAAAGCCCTGTGCTTGGTATTCTCTTATAATTTGTCCCTATATGTGTGTGATTGTTTCCTGGGCACACATATGGTTTTATATCTAATTTTGCCTATAAAATTGGGTATGACACTCGAGCTGCCTCTGTACCACAACACATGCATCCTCCGCGGTGTCGTGCCATGCACGACCTGTGGATGAGAAAGAAGATGGGGAAGGAAGGAGAATGAAGATGAGTGATGGGGTCCATGTGTTTGTGAGAGGAGACAGGGGAGCATTTTGGACAATACAAAAAAATACGGTGCACTACAAATGGGCCCAAGAGCATCTAAAACATATAAAAAGCAGGAAATTTTTGGCCTTCCACCTCCAGTGTTTAGCTCACAGGAGCCTTCGTACAGTACGATGGAAGGAAGAAATTACAGTATGCAATACCATTAGGCGACTGATCTGCCCTTGTACAACATAAACGAGTTGAATCTCCCTTGTTCCGACCATGACTCAGTGTGGACCAGCTGCCAAGAGCTTGGGAAAGGATGCTTGGTGGTGTGGCACGGTTATTTCGTGAGATTTAGCGTGGAGCCTTCAAAACATTCTTTAATTAGTAATAGACCAGTGTTAAACGCAACGACAAGTCTACAGCAACAGCTCGGATTCTACATCTTGCTAGTACCCCCTTCGTCAAAAAAAAAAAAAAAAAATTAATGTTTTAGGTTTTTAGGATAGATTAATACTCAAAAGAAACTACTCATATATCCCTATTTATTGAAGGTGAACCACGCTAATTAAGAAAGAAAACCTTTCATTAAAAGGAATATATGGAAACATGCAGATCACAATCTCAAGTTGACGAACCTAATCTATTATCCAAAAGTTAAGACATTAAGTTTTCTGAGACATTTTTGAATTCTAGAATACCAAGTTTTTTTGATGGAAGGAGCACATTGGATTCCCTGACTTTGATCACTTTGAGCCCCACATAAGGAATGAAAAAAAAAAAAGGATAGTGTACTCAATTGCCTACTCTACTGTAGGACCAGATCAGGCAGATAACGGGGAACAGAAGAGCCCTTGGTACTTATTACTAGCATGCTTTTATTAATCTTTATCTTTCGCAAAGTCTGCAGTGGCCGGTTAGCTGGTTTCAAGCAAAGAATCGTCTTTTTTTTTTCTTCTCTCACACAATAAGCAAAGAATCATCTCTCTAACACAAAAGAAAAAAATTTCTGAACATTTGCCTAAAAAGAAAAGTTTCTGTGGACTACCACCAGCTACTTTGCTTCTCTCTGGACTCTCCTTCACACACGCACACAAGCACAACACTCGCTCAACCGTCAGTTCTGTCTGTTTGGCTTGTATCTCCGGCTACTGCATGCCAATACAATATAGCCGAGGTATGTAATTTAATTACTATATCCCCAGTGGCGGAGCTGGCCGATTTCCACGCCTAGGGCCACTATATGCAAGTGTCTATTAGTGTGTCAACACCGGCACTCTACGAATACTGATATAATGAATACATAATTAAACATGATATATGGATATTGCAATTGGACATATATTTAGATCCGCGTTGATAACAACAACAAAAAAGTGATAAAAAAATACAGTGTATTAGGCCTGCCGTGTGCAGTGTATCAGGCTGGCTAGACCCAGCCCTGCCGTGGGAGAATAGCAGATGGTGTCGCTGGAGAAGCAAAGGACAGTGTCGCTGGAGAATAGCAGATGGTGTCATAAGCAGATAGCCAGGAGATGCCTCTACGTCTCTCCTTTGGCCCTTTTTTGCTTTGCTGGGCTGTCTAGCCAGGAGCACCAATGGCTACTAAGTTAAATATCAGTAAGAAGATTTTTAGGGCGGAAAAAGTCCACATTCCCTCCCCCAACTATCACAGAAGTTCACTTTTCCTCCCTCAACTTCAAAACCGGACAAATCACCTCCCTCAACTTTTCAAACCATGCATTTTACCTCCCTCGAGCGGTTTTGATGGCGGTTTTGCTACAGTAACCGTGGTTTGCTACAGTACCAGTGCCTTTGTCTTTTTCTTTTTAAAAAATTCAGTTGAATCTTTGAAAAATCATAGTAAATCACAAAAAATCATAAAATAAAAATCTAATTTTGTTAGACTCCACATGAGTAGATCTACACAGTGAATATATAATATGATATGCTTTAGTACAAAGTCCTACACAGTGAATATATAATTAATTGAAATAATTCGTAGCTGCAACTTCTATAATTATTTTGTTGAACTAAAGTATACCATATTATATATTCACTGTGTAGATCTACTCATGTGGAGTCCAATAAAACTGGATTTTTTATTTTATAATTTTTCTGTGATTTACTATGATTTTTTAAAGATTCAGCCAAATAAATAAAAAAGAAAAAGACAAAACCTTCGTAGCAAAAACTTTGTACTAAAGCATATCATATTATATATTCACTGTGTAGATCTACTCATGTGAAGTCCAACAAAACTAGATTTTTGATTTTATGATTTTTCTGTGATTTACTATGATTTTTCAAAGATTCAATCGGAATTTTAAAAAAAAAGAAAAAGACAAAGGTATTGGTACTGTAGCAACCCACGGTTACTGTAGCAAAACCGTCTTCAAAACCGCTTCGAGGGAGGTAAAATGCATGGTTTGAAAAGTTGAGGGAGGTGATTTGTCGGTTTTAGAGATGAGGGAGGAAAAGTGAACTACGTGATAGTTTGGGGAGGTAATGTGGACTTTTTCCTTTTTTAGGCCATGCATAGGGCCACGGCCCTAGTGGCCCAAAGGCGTATATCCGCCCCTGTATATCCCTTCCATCTCAAGTTCAAGTTCATTATTCTTTTGTGCTACGTGTAGCATGCTCATCATGGAAATTAACTAATTTGGAAAATTGGATACATATATCCTATATGGCACAAAGATTACGATCCATGAGCATGGATAATGTATATCTTCTTAAATGCCCCTTCTGTACTGAAATATAATATCTTTTTAGTTGTCCTGAGTCAAATTACCATAAGTTTGATGGAATTTCAAAAAAAAAAAAGTAATATTTATGATATCAAATTAGCTTTCTTAGACACATTATGAAATGTATTTTCGGACATATTTGATGTGATAGAAATTAATATTTTACTCTACAGACTTGATCAAACTTAAGATAATTTGACATAGAAAAACTGAAGATCTCGTTGATCGATCAGGTCAGCGGATGGAATGATCGATGGGTTAGATTCCACATTATAATGCAAATGGCATCGGAGCACAATGGACCCTTCCCTTCGAAAATTAAGCGGAGGTTGCAGCAGCATTATTAATTGCTGAATAGATATATAGTACTGGTAAACCGAAGGCCCAAATAATCCACCATGGCTAATTGACCGGCGTGGCCATCATGCGTACTCAGGTAAACCACCCAGAATTAGCAAGATCTCTCCTCTGGTTTTGTTCCACCTTAATTTCGAGTGATGATTAGACCTGACGCATATGTGCATGTATGCAGTTTGTTCAGGCCAACACGATAGATGAGGCCGCTGAAGGAATTCTCCACGCTCTGAAGGAAAAGGCTGATACTACCAGAACCGCCACTAGCAAAGACAATGTCTTCTACATCGATGGCTGGGATGGGCTGGGAGCGTCCGCCATCCTCCGAGCCATCGCCCAACGCCTTGCCACAACTTCAGCAGATGGGAAGAGAGCCCTGGCCAAACAGGAGTTTGATCAGGTCATCCACATCGACTGTTCGATGTGGGAGAGCAGGAGGGCGCTTCAGAGGGCGGTCGCGGAGCAGCTGAGGCTCCCCAGTGAAGTGATGGAGTTGTTCGACAGGCAGGACGAGGAGGATGATTTCCGCGGGGTGGCCCAAAGCTCCCGCGCTGAGCTACAGGAAGTCGTCCGGGAGATGTATCAACACATAAAGAAACTGGATCACAGATTCTTGGTGGTTTTCCACAATGGAAGCAGCGAGGGAGATTGATCTAGCCAGTTTGTGTGGCTTCCCTCTGTCCGGGTACTCAACCAGCAAGGTGCTCTGGACATTCCAAGGAAGATTTCGGCTCAAACCTCGGACAAAAGTTGACACGGCCATGAAGACTGCGGGAACAACTGATGCTTTTATCTCGGTCCTACCTGGAATAAAGTCTATACACAAAGATATAAACAAAGACGGGCTCTGGCCCTACCTGGTACTCCAAGAGGCTGTGGAAGTAGTTGGGGCACGCAAGGTCAATACTGGGTCTCCCGGCATCATGGATCAGCTCCAGCAAGTGTCGGAGTGCTTCCTGTACATGTGGGAGCTGTGTTGCAGAGGCGTCCAGTCGATCGACTATGATTTGGACACCCACATCACCAACTACTGGGTATGTGATGGCGTCATAGATCAGCAGCTACAACAGGGACAGAGAGATGATGGGTTGTGGCGAGCTGCTGATGCTCTGCGTTTTGAGATGCCACTGGATGCGGACTACCATCAATATTTGCTCTCCCCTCACTTAGCAACGTTTGTCAAGAGCAAGCCTTTCTGGAGTTCACCGACTTGTGGTTTTACTCGGATCTCGGACGGAGCTATTTCAAATGGAGGCATGTTCCAACACTATGCTGACAAGCTTAGTGTTCTCAAGCTCTCTGGCTGCGCCTTTGATTCTCAATCACCTCCATTCCTCTGCTGCCACAGCCTCAGGTTTCTGTGGCTTGACCATTGCCAAGGCACCAAGACAAGCACAAATGTAGCAGGGAAGGAGGATATCTGCCGATGCTTTGAGAGGCTGTGGGTGCTCGATGTGCGCTACACAGACTGTGATCAGATATTGTCTGCGCAGATGTTGGCTCTCATGACCCAGCTCAGGGAGCTAAATGTGATCGGAGCCAAGGGGGGATGGGACATGGGCCAGCTACAGGGACAACTGCCTAACATCCGAAAGCTTAGAGTGAAAAAATCTTATGTCAGGTGCAGTTGCCCAGAAAATGATCTATTCTCGGAGATGAACAAGATGGAGCATCTTGACTTTTCAGGAAATTCTTCTAGCATGACGAGCTTATTTGGGCAAGGGGTAAAAAGCAATGTTAGTTGCCTTGAGACTGCCGTCATTGTTGATAGATGTCGAGGGATTCAACAAATCTCCTTCCGCGGATGTACTCAGCTGAAGAATCTGCACTTGGGAGGACAAATGTTGAGCCTCCATGCCCTAGACATCTCAGGCACGACAATGAAAACACTAGATCTCAGCACAACAGAAATCTCGTACCTTGATGAGCTCTATCTACTTGACTGCAAGAAGCTTTGTGCGATCATGTGGCCACCAAAAGACAAAATGAAACAAGAAGGCTTGGGTAAGCTGTGCATTGACACCACATGGTCAGCACCCACTGCCCAATCTAGAGAAGAGAAGGCCAAGCGGGGAACTAGTAATGCTGCTACAAGAACTTCAATAGCACCTGCAGCTGCACCATATGGTAGTCGGACAAGCAATGAATTTGATTGGTACATTTCTGTACGGGATGCAAGGCTCCTTGCGTCCCTGGAGCCTGTCTATTCTGATTCCCGCAATGCATATGTGGAGATTTGCTCACCTCGTCATCCTACCGTTGTTGGTGGTGATAGCAAAAATGAAGGAATACTCAAGAGCGCAAGTAGTCATGAGCAGAAATTGGTGGTATACCTACAGCGGCAGCCTGCGCCTGCAGTATACGCAGATATCTCCGTGGACCACCTACAACAAGCTACTGAAGGCGGCGATGATTCTCTAGGAATCATGTGGATGTGGCCTTGCCCGGATGTTCCTGATCTTCCAAAAAAGAGGTCTTACATGCACATACAAGACCGGATACAGACAAAATTACCTCAAGGTGGTGAAGAGACTAGTACAATTACTGTCCCAAAGTTTGTAACTAAGGGTGCTAAGATCCTGCATGTACACGATAGCCTGTCCATCATTAGTACCACTTCACATGAATATGGTTCAGAATGGCCTGACCTGGAGTGGTGCAGAATCGAGAGGTGCCCAAAATTGGACTTTGTCTTCAGTACTGTTAAAGCCTATAGCTTTACTTATCAGCTGAGAATATTCTGGGCATCCCAACTCCTAAAGTCACGCTATATCTCAACCTCAAATGGATTGCGGCCATTTCCGCACCTGACGTTTTTGCACCTAGACTTCTGCCCCAGGCTTATACATGTGCTTTGGATCAGCGAGTGGTCTGTCAGTGATAAAAACAGCTTGGGCCTCCTGGAGACCCTTGAGATTGCATGGTGCGGTGATCTCAGGGAGATATTTCCTTTCAAAGGAGGCAAGCCAAGTTTCAAAGACTTCCCCAAGTTAAAGAGTATCCACCTGCATGAGCTCCCCTTCACTACAGCACATTTGTGGGGTTAGAATGTTTGCACCTAATCTGGAGACCCTCAAGATTAGGGGCTGTTGGAGCCTGAAGCGCCTTCCTGACATTGGCAGCAGCAACAAGGTAGTGGAGTGTGACTGTGAGAAGGAATTGTGGGATAGGCTTGTATGGGATGATCGCTCGCAAGCGGACAACTACAGACCCATCCACTCGCATTACTACAAGAAGGCCCTACTCAGGGGCAGTGTGCTCAGGTAGTCCCTCCCTCTATTCCATCACGCAGCTGGGGAAGATATATATTAGAATTCTATCTTGGTCTATTTAGCAGCCAACTGAACTCCCTATTCCCTCCATCTCTGCCATCTAACACCAAAGTTTTTACATATGCTTATCATAGTACAAGACAACTACAGTAGTATTTATGATCCTGACCAATGGCTTAGTCCTTAGTGATGAATTATAAATTCCTTTTATATGCGTGCACCAAGGGTGATTGCCATGTCAGACACTTCACGTTGTTCATGTCCTCACCTGAATTGATGGATATTATTGTTTGTCTCTGATGCTCTCCTCTACAACTCCTGCAGGTGAGGTAACCTGGCCGGCTCTTCGTTGGATTACAGTCGCTGGCTGGCCTGCTAGTTGGTGTCTCGCCATCGATCTCCTGCTCACAGTTCTGCTTCTGCATCCGCTTGATTGGTTCATGTGTGTGTGTGTGCGCGTGCCGTAATGACAACATAGATGCATATGCTTTTGCTTGCGTCTTGTTGTTTGTCTCGTTTGCATCAGTTTGCTTTGCTTTTGTTTGTTTGGTCAGCCGTCCTCGATGGATCCAGCCATCCATCCATCACTGCTGCCTATGTGCTCTTCCTGGAAAGATGGTGTGACGCAGACTGCCCGGCCTATGTGCTCTGTCTGGAGTAGTAGTGAAATAAAATGAGAGCCAGCGAGCATTGGATCCAACAGCTGAATTCCCTTCAGCTTGTGCAACAGCGGCATGAGACATGCCCACATGCGTGCTACTGCCGATTGCTGTGCTCTTGTCTGGTGTGTTTGTGGACTCTGGTTTGGTGTGTGCTGCACTGCTGTGTGGCGTGTTGACTTTTTAGTTGTGGCTGGAGTAGAGTGATCAATGTTATTGTTGCTCTATTTATTCTTGTGAACATGAACAGATAAATAAAACCCGATGGTTGTATGTGTGATTTCAACATCCAGTACTACATATGGAACCATGTATGTGGGTCCAATACAAATGTTTCTTACTTGGCAGACATGTGCTGACTCTTTTATGGAGTGCAATAATATGCTCCGTGTGTTCTGCAGTGACACAGAATCTATTCTCGTAAGATATATCTGGCCATGTATAAATTCATATATCTGCTCGCCATAAGCCAATCTTCCGCTGATGCATATTAGTTCCTTTTTCTCTCAGATGTGAATGTCAATTAGTCATGGACCACCGAAGGAAAAGTGGTGCCATTAATCAACAAGTTGCTCTATATATGCATGGATATACCTGACGAACATTTTCAAAGCAAAGAAGAAAAAACGCTCAGATTTCGACAGCTCAGTTAGCCATGATGGCACTCACTGAAGGTATATAATCTGGTTTCCTGTTTAAATATCGTTTGCTGTCCACTTCTTCAGTTCAATGGGTTTTTTTGTTTTACATACACTCGTATATATACCCCTCTTTCTTTCCTCAGTTTTTCTTGAGGCCATTCTTTTGAAGGCTTATTTCACCTCATTAAAGGTATGTTGATATGCAGTAGATAGCCATGGTCCATGAGAAGTGCGTTCAGCGTTCCTCTACCGACATTCACAATCGTATATATACCGCCCACATGAATACAAGATACAAAAGGCGACCATGAGAGCATAGCGTACATTTTATATTACAAGATGACTCCAAGACACGTTTCGTCAAACACCTCGCGTTCGGCGTCCACGCACTTTGAGTACCTGGAGCGATTTTCCGTTTGAAAAGAAATGAAATTTTCTCGTGATTTCTATTTATTTCAAGTGATGAATTAGCTGAGTTTGCAGTATAGAACTATAGGTAGTGATGTGTGCTGAAAGGCTAAAACTGAAGTTCAGTAATTTGTGGACTCTTCTTGTTTTATATGCAGAAATTGAAAACAGTTCGTTGATTTCTTCGTTTGAGGAGGAACATTTTTTTAATAAAATAACAGTGTTTGATGTTTGTCTCGTGTATATCGTTCTGTTGTATATTCTTCCGCAATTTTCTTCGATTAATTAAACCTCTTCTCACTAAACCGAATATCATAATCTAGAAGGCAAACGAAGATTCTTCAGATCTGCTCCATGTTTCTAATATTTTGTGCTGTTGTGCATCGTTGACCAGCTAGGATTTTTTAACCCTTTTATTAAACTATTTTTCAAAATTAACACCCGTTATTTTTTATTTTTAAATTTAATCTTTGGCCGCGCCATCAGACTGCACGGCATATGACTACTGCCGCGCCATGCATAGTAGCGGCAGGCAGTTGACATGGCGACAGCAATCTGCCCATCGGCTGACGTGGCAGCAGCCGCGCCTTTGGCCATGGCGCGTCAGAGGCTGAAGCAACGGCGGGGGAGCATGGATGAGGTGACGCGCGGACCAATGGGCACCTCGTGGAGTCTTAGGAGACATGGGTCTGGGGCACGTAGCAGGCGGCCAGCTACAGCCCCGCGGTGACCTTGCCATGAAAAGCTACTGCTCCTTGGTAGTACGTTGTCCTAGGCCTAGTGGCTAGCTTCTGTTCATGCTGCGGGCTGCCCCCTCCATGCATTGAGCTTGATTGATGACAAAGAGGTGATGTGACTAGAGAGAGATAAACATGAAGTATTCCCTCCGGCCCATTGAACGTGTCGTTCAGTGAACCATGATTGTGAGAGAGGAACACTTTTCAAACGACACTTTCAATGAGACGGAGGGAGTAGCTAGTGGCAGGAAGTCTCTGAATAAGTACAGTACAATATCATCTACGATTCCCATTAATAACTTTAATTAAATATATATTTAAAAATATTAATATTTATGATATATAATTAGTATTATTAAAAAGATCTTTCAATCTAGTTTTTCTTATTACAAAATTTATTTAAAGACACAAATGTTGTATGCGTTTCTATAAATTAGTGTTGTCATTTGTATTCGAAAAACCTTATCAAACATCCCACAAAAATATCCGATGTGACCTTTTTTTTTATTAAAACTTTTCACAACTAAACAAGGTCATCCAAAAAACTAGATGAAGACGTTCTCTAGAAACTAGAGTAATGTATAGTAGCGCATGAGAATGTACTCCTCTGTTTCAAAATATATGTTAAAAAATATTAATATTTATGATACATAACTAATAACTAGTATCCTTTGGAGAGATATTTATCATATATGTTTATAGTACTAATTATGTATCATAAATATTAATATTTCTAAAATATATTTAGTTAAACTTGTTTCTCAAAAATAAAAATGATAATTATTTTAGAAGCGACAGAGTACTGCATAGCAAACAGCCTACTCGCTCTCTGTCCCCAAAATGCCGGATGTTTTAGGATTCAAAATTTGTCTTTATAGCCCAGCATCTGTGTCAGACTCTCACCATGTCTGCCATCAACCGTGGCTTGGATGTCATCTACTAGCTGAAGATGAATAAAAAGTACTCCCTTCGTTCCATAAAACATACAACTATAGGTTACGTGCGTCAAAAGTAGTGCATGTTTAACCAAATTTCTACTAAATAATACTCAAATTTATGAGTTCAAATTCATTTTTTAAAAACTACATTTCATAATGAATCTAATGATATTTATTTGACAACACAAATATTAATAGTTTTTATCTATAGTTAATCAAAATTTGAGATATAAAACCATGATACTATACTAGAATTGTATGTTTTCTGGATTGGAGCGATAAAAGAATCTACCCGATGGTTGTTCAGAACAACTACTCCGTTAGTGTCGAGAGCTGAGTAAAAAAATCATTTCGTGGCCGGAGCTTCACTCTAGGACCCTCCTGTTTTCTTGTGGCCTTGTCATGGTGCAGCGTTTTCAATCCGCGAGCCGCACTGCTCGAGTACAGTACCTATCCATCTAAAACAGCAAGCCGCACTGCTGGAGTACAGTACTTATCCGGGAGATTGGACAGAGCAACCAGCTAGCTGGCGCTGCCGCCCCATGCATGCCGGCGCTGCAGCGTCTGCCACGTCAGCCGATCAGTTGACTTGCTGACGCTACATCACCCGGTCTGCAGCGCCGTTATGCATGGCGCGACATTAGTCATATGCCGCAGCCAAAAGGGTTAGGGCCTTGTTTAGTTGGCAAATATTTCTAAGCCAGCTTCTAAATTTTTAGACTCTCTTCATCACATCACATTAAATACACCAAAAGACATATGTTCGAGCAGTAAATGTAGGTAAAAAAATAACTAATTACACAGTTTTGTTGTAAATCACTAGGCGAATCTTTTGAGCCTAGTTAGTCTATGATTAGACAATGTTTACCAAATACAAACGAAAGTGGTGCAGGGAGTGCTACAGGGAGTTCTAACATTGCTTTTTCCAACTATTTTGCCAACTAAACAAGGCCTAGATATCAAAATAAAAAGTAACGGGTGTCGATTTTTGGAAATAGTTTAACAAAAGGGTTAAAAAAATCCAACAGCTACCATCATTACTGCTACAGCATTACATTCTTGTTTTAGTGGCTTTGAGTGAAGACAGAAAAAAAGACTTAGAAGTAGGAAAATGAGCCTCTCCTTATCGTGATCAACACCAAGGAGAAGATCAGAAACGGAGGAAGTTAAGGAACCAATGATGGTGATGGCTTTGCATGACTAAGCAATGGCTCCATAGTCAAGACAAACAGGACATCTGGTGAAAGCAAAAGGTGTTCAAAAGGTCAAACACATGCTGTGTATGAGCTGACCTTTCTTATGACTGGATTTCTTTACGTGTAATCTCTCTTCATTCCATTATACCTCTGTTGTGAGTGAACTATAACACCCCGCTGCTGCTTTTTGCTTCCAGAGCAGTGTCCCAGAATGGATATTCTCCTTGCTGCAGTTCTAGGTGAGCTAACAAATAGATCCATAAATTTCTTCATCAGAAACAGCTTCAAGCCAACTGCACTGGATGTAGAGGAACGTCTCTGCAGGATCCTGCTGCGGGCACAGGTCAACGTCGATGAGGCCATGGGACGGCAGATCACAATCCAGGCTATGCTCAAGCAGCTAGACATGCTCAGAGAAGCCATGTACCGAGGTTATTACATCCTTGACACCTTCAGATCCCAATATCGCAACAAAGAGGAAAACCAGAGGTCAGGTCCTGAGTCACTCTATTTTTGTGTCCAAAGTAAATCCTCTACAAGGTTTGTGTTCATCGAGTAGAGACACACAGATTTTGACACAAATGCAGAAATCGCTTGATCATTTAAGCTCCCTGATACTTGATGTGGAAGAGCTAGTTGTATTCTTGATGAGCTATCCTCGCATATACCACCAGCCTTTTAGCATGCATCTCCTACTCGGCAACTGCATGTTTGGCCGTCCAATGGAAACTGAACTCGCCGTTAACTTCTTGCTTCACACACAACCTCTTGCATCTGAAAAATTGGAGGTCCTACCAATTGTAGGTCCTCGTAAAGTTGGCAAGAGCACCCTTGTTGCTCATGTTTGCAAGGATGAAAGAGTCCGTGATCATTTCTCTCAAATATTGTTCTTCAGTGATCATGATTTTACAGGTTAAGACCTTGCTAAATTTAGAGAAGGATGTGAAATGGAACACTAAAGTATAGTGTCAAATTCGAACAAAGATGGAAGATTACTAATCATTCTTGACTTAGTTGGCGATCTCAATGAAGATGCATGGAATGGGTTATATTCTGGTTCTATGCTTCATGTGCGAAGTGGTAGTAAAATCATAGTCACAAGCCAATCTGACAATATCATAAAGTTTGGGACAACACAGGCACTACTTATGAAGTTTCTTTCCCATGAAGCTTACTGGTATTTCTTCAAGACACTCACATTTGGTAGCATGGATCCCAAGATGCACCCAAGACTTGCGCATGTGGCCATGGAGTTAGCAAAAATGATCGCTTGTGTTCTGAGGGACAACTCGGACATCCATTTGTGGTACAGGGTTCTAGGCTTCATGAGAGAGCAAATAAAGGCAAATGTCTCAAGATTTGGTGGACATCCGTTTGATCTTGTAAACCAGAAAAGACCAACATATATTGGGAGAATGGCAACACCTTCTGAATATGCCGTGCTTTATTGTGAGCACCAATGCTCATCACAAGAGGAGGTTCCCAAGATAAGGATTCAAGATGTCATGAATGGAAGGGTTAAAGCTCATGGGAAATTGAAGGTCCTAGGATGGAGGTCTCAGATACCACCCTACCAATCGCTATATTGCTACTTGCGAGATTCATCAGGAGCTCAAAACCAGAAAGCGTTGTATAAAATATTGAGTCACATTTCACTAAATTTTTATATTGTTAGGCTTATGTAGGAAGACATCTGAATATAATTTGACATGGTGCCAAAACTGAAAGCATTGTTATTATTGCAGTCTTTAGTTATCTGTTCATTCAGTCTCTTTTTTTTTTTTTTTTTTTTTTTTTTGAGGAATCTGGAGGGGCCTTAGCCCCTTCAGACTACTTCCTCTCTCACTCTGTTTCAGATGGTGCATAGTCTTCATTTTCCTTTTACTATAAACTTTTCACATAATTGAATATCATAACTAAGAAGACTGGCAAGTTTCTGTGGATGTGGTCCACGTATCTGATGTTTATTAGTGTGCTGTTGTGCATCCAGGACTAGCTACCTTTGATGATTGCTATAGCTTAACATTCTGGTATGACTGGATTGAGTACGAATAGCGAATCTCTCCATAATTTCATCAAGGTTGCAAAAAAGATCAGAAACAGAGCAGGCGATGGCTTTAGCTCACTAAGCAAAGGCTCCATCGTCAATGCAGAGGAGGCAAAACAGAGGAGCTACTCTTCGAAAACAGAGCTGCACACGTTTTGCTTGCTATACATTAACCTGTTGATGGCTTCTCCTCTGTTGATTCAGACTATTACCCAAATACATGTACCAGTACACTTCTATTCGTAGGCCGCTCAACCGACATACATTGGTATACTGTGCATTTCACGGATTATCTACTGAGTAGTTTTGTCTAGAAACTTTTTTGTTTTGGTACAACCTGAGTTACAGAACAGACCTTCTGGAGGCAACACAAACACACACATGACACAAATACACTAATCTACAACAACTGACATGCTAGGCCATTCACCAAAATTTGCAAGCTAAAAATGACTTGAAACTATTATGTCAGATACTGCACATCTTGGTTGCATCCAGATCCTATGAGGCTATGACATCAGTTGTTTCCAAACCCGAAAAACAGTTTCAACTATAGCTCACGAAACATGGTAGAAATACGAAAATCATCCACGGATAGCGAAATTCGATCTGCAGCGTGATCCCAGCGTGTGGCGGCAAAGGAAGCGCGATTCCAGGTTCAGGTGGCTAGATTGGAGGTGAAACAAAAGTTTAGGAGTTGGAGCAGCTTCCATGCACTCGTTGTATAAAATAAAAATCCGAAGGATATCGTTTTAATGGGTCTGGTTGTTTCTAATTTCTACTAGGTTGTGTATATGAATATATAAAATTCCTACCTTGTTCCTCTAAACATTTAAAGCAATGATGTAGGAAATTGACTAGTCCATTGGATCAGTCCAATTCAGCGCTGATGGAGATGCAAGAAGAGAAACGGTCAATCTTTTAGGTCTGCAGTCTACTATAATTAGACACATGTAAATGACTCGGGTTTTCCAAACATGTGCTAGAAGACGGTTTGTCTCTAATAAGGGCAAATGAATTGTTGTTGCCTTATATATAGGCTATCTCGTGCAATGCCACGTAATCATAAGACAATTGAATGACGAACTTATACAGTGGGTTAGGAGGCACTAGTGCCAGCAGCGCTTTTTTTTAGGGAATCATAGAGCTTTCATTAATTTTCATTAGAGATACAATGTCGGCTGCTGCTAGCTCAACTAGCCAGTCCGAATTACATAAAGCCACAAGAAGGAGCACTCGGTGGCAGAAACCATGCAGGCACAAACATGTGCCACCGAGTTAGCATCCCTACACACCCATTCAACATAAAACTCAGAAAAATTCTTCCCTAGTGCCAGCAGCGCGTTTGGATGCAGCTTAGCCAACTAAACCATGGGCTGCCATCGCGGCCCACCAACAGGACAGTCCTTGACTCCTTGGCCCAGCGATGCTTTGGCTGCAATCTCCGGCTAAACAGCGCTATTAGTGCCTCAGATTTCTTAGCATCTTAAACATTGGTAGATGGTGAGATGAAACAAGTGGAAGAACTTGAGGAAATAACATAGGACTTTTGGGCCAACTTCTACTATTGTTGTATTGCATGCAGGAGCGTTCGATGGATTGGATCGATTTTAAATGTTTAACTTCCTAAAAAAAAATTATGTTTATCTCTATGTATCGACATGAAGACAGGACCCGGCATGTCCGTGTCCGATAGATTCATACTATTTTCAACAAAATACTGGGTCCATGGTGCAACGCACGGGCATTTTATCTAGTATGAAAAAAAATAGGAATAAACAATATCAAGGACTCTATCATGGATTCTTCTGATCCGGGACTTTGAAAAAAACATATTTAGCTTGGAAAATAAGAAGGTAAATATTAATAACTGTGCAACACTCCAGGTCCTCGTTTCTTATTGATGTTAGATTTTTTTTTCTTCTGTTACAACGCATAGACACGTTTGCTAGTAAATATTATTTATTAACAGATCTTTGTCTATATGATTTTTAGAAAATAGAAAAGCTAAAAATAAAAAATATTCTTTGTCCGGGGACAAATCGTTCTCATAGTTGAGCATGATCATGGGCCGCAAGTCACAATAAAATTAATATATTAAAGTACAAATGGAAATCCACAAATAGTAAAAAAGATAAGAAAGTAAAACGACTAGAAAATATCATGGAAACTATATGAACAATAAAAAAACTTAGTGTACGACATCGCATAGATATATTACCTAAAGAACTCAAAATATACCATTGAATTTATCATGCATATTGTCATATTTTGTGAATAAAAGAAAGTACGTTATGAAATCTCTTATGGATACTACGTGAACAACAAAACATTTATACCATGTAATATCTCAGGAGTACAATAATAGCACTCTAAAATGAACAAACTAAAAAGTAAATGAAGGATAATAGTTATAATCAAATAAATCAAAATAAAAAAGTGAAAAATCTTTAGAATAGAATCAAAATAAACGAAATAAAAACATAATGGAAAAAGAAATAAAGGAAAAAATAGAAAATCAAAGCTGTAGTAGTTCTGTGTTGTCTTTGTGGTGGCCACTTGCCGCCTGCTTTTTGTAAGGCCTTTGGGCCTGCGTCTCCTTACTGCTATGATGGATTGACGAGTACTTGATGGAAAGGCTGAAAGGGTACCTGAACATAGAGACTGATCTAGCAGTAATATCGCAGACTTGAAAGGTTGAGGAGAAACATCTGCAGACCATAGCAAACATATCGAGTTTTGTTTAAAAAAATCTTCTTACTCTGTATCTTTTCAGGTAAAGAAAGATTTCTCCGCTCTTGAGCAGAACTGTTAGAAAGTGGACTCAAGATATCTGTAATTCCTTATTAATATGTTCAGAACAATAGCCCTTCGAAATAACATTTCACTGTTGGAAATATCATATTTGACAAGTTTACGAAATACTGAGTACATGATAATCAGGAATGGCTACCACTATTTTGTGGTAAAAACTGTAGAATTGGCAGATAGTGGCATGGAATGATATGGGAAGGTACTGGAAGCGCTTCTCGTTATGGGCATGACTGAGTTAGTATTGATCGAGACCCGCTGCCTGACATCGAAGACTAGAAACAAGGGAAAATAGGATGAATCAGTGTAAGCACAAGTTGCATGGAAACCTAATTGCATAGATCATAAATGGTGATTGTGCAGTGTCCCATGAAGGTAGTTGGGCAGTAGTTGTTGACAATGACACAGATCGACTATGTCAATCAGAACATTTAGATTGAGGCTGAAGCAGCCCCAAAGTTCGGACAACTCATAGCAGCCCCAATTTCGTCAATTGACTTCTTCTCAGGTTATACATGACCTCAGTTGTTCTTATATATATGTCTTTGCTCTCCTTGGAGTTCTGATAATAAGAAACATAGAAACACATAGAGTTTCGGAAACATCAAACTTGCTGTCTGCTGTCCCCCATCTTCTATTTATCTCTAACAACATAGAGCCCCAAATAGAGATTTGCCTTTCTGCAGTCCTGGGTGAGCTTACTACAAGATCCATAAACTTTGTCCTCAGAAAACTCTCCAAGCCATCAGCACTCCACGTTGAGGATCGCCTGGACAAGGTCCTGCTCAGAGTGAAGGTCATTGTCGATGAGGCCACAGGGCGGCGCATCACAAACCGATCTATGCTCCAGCAGCTTGACATGCTGAGAGATGCCACGCATCGAGGATATTACATGATCGAAGCCTACAGATGTCAATCTCACAACAAAGAGAAGGATAAAGGTCACGTTGTGAGTCACTCTTCACAATCCTCCAAAGCAATTTCTGTCCAAAACTTCTTTTTTCTCCAGTAGTGGAACTAGTACACAGATTTTGTTAGAATTATTTTTTAGAAGGGGACGGCAAAAGCTTTGCCGTGATTTCTATTTGAAAAAAAAAAAGGAAAAGGCAAGTGCCAGCCCAGTTTTTTGTCTGGAAACCGGGCCAGAAAAACCATACAAATGTAGAGGGTACCCTACTCCACATGCACACCTAGGTACCAAGTCTACTCAACTTGCGCCACAACTAGCGCCCACTCAACTCCTCCACTCAACTTGGTCGAAACGACCCAACTAAAGCAACTCAAACACGGCAACTCGAGCCACCACTAGCGCCCACTCAACTCAACTTGGGGAGATTTCCCCCCCCTACCACTTGTTACAACAACAAAGCACTTTCGGATGGGAGAAAATTAACATGAAGTTCCGCTCGGTTGGATTGGGTCATCAACACGAGCCTCCATCCACAACGACCGGTCGGATTGGGACATCGACACAACACAAACTACACCACCACCACCGGGAGAGGAGATGAAAGCGGGGCCGTCGGAACCTCTTGTGTCGTTGTTAACGCTGCGCCGCAGCCCTTTGCAAACCCGGCGGCTACCATCGCTCCTCCACCACGGGACCATCGTCCCCAAGCCCACCTGCGCGCATGGTCGTCGATTCCCTCGCTCAGCGTTGCATCGCCAGAACAATCCCGGCCACGGCACCATTGAAAACCACCGATCCTCGGCTACTATGTGGGGGCCTCGCCCTCACCCACCGACTCACACTCCACTAAATCCCCGCCCGGGACTCGATAAGCGCAACCGCTCGAGAACCCCACCTCCGCCCAGCCATCACCGAGATCACCACTACACCAAGCGCACCAGCTCAAGGCCTCCAGCACCCATGGGCCCTCTGCCCCTCACCGCCAACACCAAGACCAAGGCACACCTCCTATGCTACCGCGCACGGGCCAACCAGTCCACCTCCCACACTACCACAAGTTGAGATGAGTCTCGAGAAGCGGCGCCTCCAAGGAGGACGCGGCGCCGAAAGGCGCGCGCCGTCGCTTCGTCGAAACCTGGGACCGGGTTTTCACCCCGAGACTCCATGCTTCAGAACATGATGCTCCATAACGGTGTCCCCAGCGGGAAGAACGACGCTCCAGCAGCGCCGCCACCATTACCACCGGCAATCGGTGAAGGCTTTCGCCCGGATCGACATCGCCCCTTACGCACGCTCACAAACAAGCAACAGCGACTCCCCATCGCCTCTGCACTCCTCGGCCGAGGAGGAGGTTCGGTACATCACTACCATGCCGCCATGGCACCGCGAGAACGTGCGGCTGGCCCCCGCCACCAAGGCGACGCTGAAACCGCAACCGGCGAACGGTCAGCCAATGAGGCCGCCCCATCGCCCGCATGCGAAGACTGCCGACGCCGTATCCCGACCACCTTAGCGAGAACGGTCAGCCAATGAGGCGCCCCCACGAGGGCCTCCCGCAGCCTTGAGTCGCCGCGCCGCACCATGCAGGCCGCCGCCACCGCCGCCGCCATCCCGAGCGGGGCCGTGCCGTACGCCCGGCCCATGTGTCGTCGGCCGTCTCGCCACGACCAAGCGGACCGCAGCCACCACCGGTCACACCACCCCCACCACCGCACCTCCACCACCACGCAGCACGCGGCGCCGGAGACGCCGGCAACCACCACCACCACCACGCCAAAGCAGCCACCACCTCACACCTCACGCTACTCCACCACCGGACCGGCCATGCCGCACCACGAACCACCGGAGGGTGGTGCCACTTGCCCGGCGACCCCCTCGGCAATCCGGCCAAGGGGCCCCGGATCCCCGAGAGGGCATGAACCGCCGCCGACCGCCCGGTCTCCACTGGGCGGCCCGCGCCGTCGCGCCGCGGCAGCGGGAGGGCTGCCCAGCGCGCCGAGCCCCACACCCGGAGCCTCCTCCTCCGCGGGGCTGCGCCCGCCATCGCCGGATCGGCCGCGGATGGCGGATCAGCGCCCGGCGACGCGGAATCGCCGCTCACCGCCGGAAGGAAGCCGCCCTGTCCACCCGGAGAAATCCACCTGCCACCGGTGGAACGGCCCGGGAGATGGACACGGACGAGATCCCGCCGCCGCCATCCTTGGGAGCCGCCCGAGCATCTGGTGGCTGCCTCCGGCAGCGGAGAGGGCGGGGGTGGCGGTGGGAGCGGCGGGCGCTGGTGGAGTTTCGTCGCGCCACCCGTGTCGCTCGACGGAGAGAGCGGCGGGGGCCTTTCCCCTGGAATATTGATATCGATTTTGTTAGAAATGAATGGAGTGCTTGACAGTTTGAGCTCCATGCTTCTTGATGCCAAGGAGCTGATCATCTTCTTGGAGAGCTATCCCCGCATGTACCGTGAGCCCTACAGCATGCATCTCCTGTTGAGCAACTGCATGTTTGGACGCCAGATGGAGACAGAACTCATCATCAACTTCCTGCTGCACAGTGAGTCTGGAAGTACTGAAGAACTGCAGGTCCTACCCATCGTCGGTCCTGGTAGAGTTGGCAAAAGCACCCTTGTTGCCCATGTGTGTAAGGATGAAAGAATCCGCAACCATTTCTCTGAAATCTTGTTCCTTCACCAACATGATTTTGTAGATAGTGAGCTAACTACTTTCAGAGAGAGATGTCGAATGAAGCATAAAAGTAGCTTGCCAACCTTGAATAGTCATAGGAGATTGTTAGTTGTTGAGTTATTTGGGGATCTCGATGAAGATACTTGGGATAGGTTGTATTCTCCTTTTAAAGGGAGCGTCCAAAGCAGCAGTAAAATCATAGTCACAAGTCGGTCGGACAAGATAATAAGGTTTGGAACAACAAGAGCACTAACTCTGAAGTATCTATCCCAGGAGGCATATTGGTATTTCTTCAAGACACTTACATTTGGAAGCCTGGATCCCATGTCGCATCCAAGGCTTACCGGCATAGCCATGGATATACCCAGGACACTGAATGGTTCCCTCATTGCTGCAAACGTCACTTCTGTTGTGCTGAGGGGTAACTTTGACATCCGCTTCTGGTGCAAGGTTTTGGCATTCTTGAGAGGGTCTTACCAGAAGCATGTCTCCAGATTCGGCGAGCATCCAATTAATCTTATGAACCAAAATAGGCCTGCACTTTTTGAGAGAATTGCTGCACAGTCTGAAGATTTCATTGTTCATTGTGAGCATCAACGCTCTTCACAAGAGGATGTTCCAGAGATAAAACTCCAAGATCTTGTGTATGGAAGCATTAAGCCACAAGGAAGATTTGAGGTCCTAGCATGGAAATCTGAGATACCACCATACTACAGCTATGCTTATGCTAGTGAAATCCCAGAGGTAAAACCTAAAGCTGCCAGGAGGAAGCGTTGTACCAAATTTTCCCAGAGTTGAAAATGAAGTCGTGCCTTCTTAGTTTTTCCCTTATGTGGCTTTTACAACAGTAATATATCTGTATGTACTACGACAAGTTCATGTATGTGCAACAATCAGCTTCAGAGTATATATTTGTATGCACTTCGACAAGTTCATGTGTATGCAACAATGTGCTTCTTTCCTCTGGTTTCAGTTGTAACTAATACATCAACCTGTCACTACTACAGATTCGTTCATCACTACCGCCGGCATCACTGCCGAAATTTAGTCCACCGGCAGCGATGAACCGCGTCTGGCAGTGATGAACCGTCCAGGCGCGGGAAGATCAGAAACTCCACGGACTCGACCAATTCCGGCAGTGAAGACTTAGATTACCACCGGGTTGAATTGTTCCCGGCAGTGGTCTTGATGGACCGAGATCACTTTCGCGGGTTTGAATAAGAACCGATAGCGATTTGAAGATTGACACAGATAACATATTGGGACGGGGAAGCAAAATACGATGACAAGGAATAGTAAAACAAGCGACATGAACAGAAGACTAACACGCATCAGATTAACAAACGACCGATCCATTAACAAAGCGACACAAACCAAATTAAAGCGACTTACAAACAAAGCGATATAATAAATTAACATAAAAAGAAAGCGGCCGGCCTAATTAAGCCGCCTTCTTGGCCTTCTTGGCCGCCCGCCTGGCCTTCTTCCCTGGCGGCCTCCTCCATCTCCTCCGGTTTGGCGGTATCCCTCGCCGAGGGTATCGGTAAGTACTCGATCCGGAGGGCGATGATGTACTTCTCCTCGAAGGGTGATTCACCGTTGGCAGGCCAACTTGGTCGGCCAGCTGTTGAGCTTGTTGAGGCGGCGCTAAAGGCGCTGCGGGGTGAACTCCTCCGCCCGGTTGGCAGCCATGTCGATCGTCGGCGGCGTCGGCGACCCGGCTTCTTGTGTAAACGGGGTAGAGAGGGAGTGTGTTGGAGAGCGGACCGGAGACAAGGGGTTATGTACATATAAATAGGACTCGGCCACGGTTTCTAAGACGAGGAAACAAGAGAACGCAAATGATAGAAAATGAAGATTGACACGTGTCATATTAAACCGATACAAGGAAACAAGTAGAACCCAAATTAACGAAAGATAAAGAGATTGACATGCAACAAAGGTTAACCAACAACCAAATTAACCACACAAACCAAATGTATTGTATCTTACACATCCACACAAATCGGACAACAGATAAATTAACATAAAAAAGAAGAGAACCTAGGCCACCTTCTTGGCCTTCTTGGCGCCCGCTTGGGCGGCTTCGGCGGCCGCCTTCGGCTGCTCCTCCATCTCCTCTAGTTTGGCGGTATCCCCTCGGCGAGGGTATCGGCCGAGAGTCGATCCGGAGGGCGTAGAAGTTGGCCCTCTCCTCGAGGGGCAGATTCACCTTTGGCGAGGCCAACATCGTCGGCCCAGGCCATTCAGCTTGGTGAGGGCGGCGCGGGCGCTCCACGGCGAACTTCATCTCCTCCCGGTTGGCAGCCATGTCGGCGATCGTCGGCGGTGATTCCGGCTTTTCGTGAAAGGGGCACGAAAGAGAAGTTAGTGTTGGACAGCGGAATGGGGGGTATAAATATGGCGTTTCCCAAAAGGCGGTTCCTCGGAAAACGTTAACGTCGACAGCTGCGCCCAATGGCGCGTCTCCTCGTTGTTGACGGTAACCAGCGACATATTTTTTCCGTCAACTTACTACCATAAAGGGAGTAAAATTAAACCTTTTATACTCATATACTTTTATCACTAATAAATTCCACTTGTAGTGTCTTGTATTTTATTTTGCAGATTTATAATAAAAGCAAGTGGAAAAAATCGACCAAAGTACGCCTTCCGAGAAAGCGCATTATTGCAAAACCCAAGCCCAAGAGCAAATCGACCCAAAACATCAAATGCGGGCGAGCACAGCCCGGCCCACAACTTTTTCGGGCGAAAAGACGACACCCCACCGAGACCCAGGCCAGGCCGAGCCCGGGGTGTGTGGCGACCACCACAGTGCGGCCGCACCCTCCCTGAGGCGGTTTCGGCCCAGCCTCGGGGAGGCGGTTCGTGCACTTTCCAAACGGGGTTTCCCGCCCTGCGTTGGTCGGTTTGCGCATACAAGGAAGGTTTACCAGGTCGGTTTTGATGTAAATTAGCACTTAGGCCCCTCCTCCAAGTGTATAAGTAGGCCCCCTCTCCCCCTCTCTTAACACACACCATTTGGAGCCTCCTCACTTTCTACTCTTCTTCTCCTCTCCTCTCTACTCCTCTCCTCTCTACTCCTCCACTTCTCTAGTTCTTTTAGTCTTTAGTAGTATTTGGAGCAAGGCTAAGCTTCATTGGAGAGCTTGTACTTGGGAGAAGGAATATTCGGTATGAATACATTTATGGTTTATCCTCAAGTCTTGATCTCATATGCTTGTGCAATAGAGCTAGAGTATTTACATGTTATATTCTTGACATATTGTTCTCGACACAATCATGATAGAAGAACTAGACTATAGTTCCTATGTCGTGGTTAGTCGTATAGAACTTAGGGACTAACCATTCATGCCATGTATTTGAGTAGAGTAAGAGTTGTCTTTGAGGTGGCGGTTCGTTGTGTCCTTCGGGGCTTGCTCGTGTCCTATTCCGACCATCCGTAGGGTGGGGGCCATGGGGGACATGAGTAGTGTCCTAGTATGCGGACGTGGTGTCCGGATGCGGGTATCCTTTGAATATGAGTGCATGCCACGGTTGAGGGGGTAGGCGGCTTGGTCGTGACAAGCCTTGTCCGTCCCTTGAAATCCCCCCCACGTTCGTGTGTCTTTGTAGGAGTTCGTAAATGCCTTCCTTCGGGCGGATGCTCGGGAGGTCTCCCGTCCATCTCACTCTCGGCCTAAAACTCTAGTCATCTATGTTTGCATGATTATTAACTTGTTCTTTGCACGGCTACTTTAGAATGCACGCTCCACTTAGAAATATTCTTTATTCTTTATTTTCCTTTTATCCTTGAGGTTGGCCCAAGTGTGTGTCACACTATCTTAAAATATCATTACTTACCCCTGTATTGAGTATTGGTCAACTGCATAGACATGTCGTCTTGTTCATGACCCTGCTAGAGTCCTACACCATGCCTTCCTTTGGGAAAATATAAATAACGATACCCGAATATCTCGGGTGAAATGCTACAACGGTATTTCCGTGCGCTTGCGGACTTGTTACGTAAATGCTACAGAATGCCACGACATCCCGTGGTGATGGTAGGTATTTGGAATGTAACAATTCCGGCGAAGTCGTTGTGGGAAGTCAACTTTGTGGTTCCAGTGCTCTTGCCTTTTTGGCACTTGCGCTTAGGAAACGCAACAAGCATTTTCGGCGCCGTTCTTCGGGAAGGCATTGGTTATAAAGATTCTAGAAAGACATGTTCATAATGATGTGCATGTGTAAGTAGCCATTACTCATGCGGGCTAATCTTTCATGTTTTCTCCTGTTGTGGATGAAGACAGGATAGTGTTCGATTGGTTTGTCCCTGTTGAGAAACTACATCGCGGATCAGGAGGCACTCCTAAGGAAGAACCCAACTCATATCAAATCTTCTCCCGCTACTCCGTCGACAAACAAACCAATCACCCTTGCATCATCTCGTATTCCACTCATGGCCAAGTCAATCCGTGACCACTCCATCCCCTCTTTTGCCAACGTGCCCGTTGGTTTATTGTGATGACATGGAGCAGAGAACTTTGAGCTCCGGCTGGCCTAATCAAGATGGTGCAGGCAAACCAATTTTATGGTTTGCCAAGTGAGGACGCAAAAGCGCATCTCGCAACACTTCCTCGAGCTTCGGTGACACCATTGTCATCCAAGGTGTCACACGAAGCCATTAGAATCCGTTTGTTTCCCTTCTCCATCACGGGGGAAGGCGGCTTGATGGTTCTATAAAGAGGCGGAATTTGTCAACACGTGGGACAAATGTTCCACGGCATTCCTCACTAAATTCTTCCCCATGGGAAAAACTCACACCTTGAGGGGAAGAATTGCCAACTTCAAGAATCCTATGGAACCCATACCCGTGGCATGGGAAAGGCTACAAGAGTACATTCAAGCATGCCCGCACCATGGGATGGAAAAGTGGCTCGTGATAAAGAACTTCTACAATGGGTTAACACCCATGTCAAAAGAGCACATTGATGCCCTTCTTTGGAGGTGCCTTCCTCTCCCTCACCATCGATAGAGCAACAGCTCTTATGGAGAAAATAGTGTCCAATCAAGCTTGGGGAGGAAAGTCTTGGCAAACAAGAAGATAGCATGCGCACCGTGGAGGAGACGGACGTGCTCGCTACAATGGATCTCCTATTGAAAGAACTTGACAAGTGTGCCACCGAAGAAGAAGAAACTTACGTCTCTGTCAAGGCCATAGACTCACACGTAACATGTGAAGTCTGTGGCAATGTTGGCCATTCAGGAACGGCGCCACGAAACCGGTAAAGACGTTACTCACATCAACAACGAGGTTCCGTCAACAAGGAGACCATAATGGGTGGAACAACCAGTCGCACCCACAAAACCAAGGAGGTAATTCAAACTCAAGGTACAATTTGAATCCTCTCTCCTTGGAAGACTTGGTCTTAGACCAAGCAAAAATAATTGAAGAACTTTCAAAGAAGTTGTTGCTTAATGATAAAATAATTGAAAACATGATTTTCAAAATTAAAAGTTTAACTTCTTCTTATGAAAGACAAGCGAGCTTTAATAAAATGATAGAAACCCAATTAGCTCGGTTTTTTACGCTGCTTTGCTTTTGTTGTCGGTTCGGGAAAAGTTTTGGGGCAACCCAAAATTTCTCTTGAATCTGTTAAAATGGTCTCAACGAGGTCCGGTAAGCCTCTATGTCGGGAAGACGGCAAGTCTCCTACCGAGCCACCACTCATTATCAAGAAGGAGGACCCGGCCGCCCGACAATCACATGCTCGGTTGGCCCGCATGTCTTCGAGGATGCCTTGCGACCTTGGATCAAGCATAAACATCATGTCTAAGGTAACATATGATGAAATATTAGGTGGACCTTTGTCCCCTGCACATTTTGAACTGAGATGGCGGATCTATCACTAAGGAAACCGGAGGGAGTAGCTCGGGACGTTATAGTAAAAACCGAGAAGCATACATCCCGACGGACTTTGTCATCCTAGACATGGGTCACAACGAGAGCTGCCCCAATCCTTGGGAGACCATTTCTTAACACTACAAATGCAGTTTTGCACGTGGGATCAGGGCATGCTAGCTTCCATATGCAGGGCCAAACAATGAGATGCCCATTCAATGGGTTCAACAAGCATAAGAATGCTAAAAACAAGCAGCCCAAGAAGGTAAAGCCACAAAGTGTTAAGCAGGCATGGCAGACAGAAAGGATGACATCCGCATCCACTTCTCCGGATACGGGTAACACTCCGTCAAGCACTAAATGAATGGAGAAGAGTCCGGCTCGTCGGACTTTAAAAGGTGAGCCCTTGCCGAAGGTAAATCGGTAGTTATCTTTTTATTTTACAATAATAATCTCCCAGTAATAACTCCATGATACTTACAATAAAAATAATAAATAAAAATAAAATTGTTTACCTCTGTTGGAAGAATCTTGTTTATCAATGCATGCTTCCTCTTTCTATTTTGGCATGTCTTGGTTTGGAAGTTTTGGTTATACGTATGATCATACTTCCATAGGCGTTCTGAATTGAGCATGGTGCTTAGGTCAAAAAAGTCTACCTTGATCGAGATTAGACATGGAGTCGAAGTCCGGTTATTGAACCTAAAATTCTTTGGTGTAGATTTTGGTCGATCATATGGACTAACCCCTGCAGAATTTATCAAAATCCATAAGGGTAAGTCTTGAAGATGACAACGGGGTTAACAAGTAAAAAAAAAAAATATATATATATATATAATAATAATAATAAAAATAATAATAATAAAAAAGAGGGTAGAGAAGAGAAGAAGAAGAGAGGAGATAAACCTTTCAACCCCAAGAGTTTGTCCTGTTACTTTAACGACATCAAAAGACAAGCTTGGGGGGAGCCTCTAACCACGCCACCAGGCACAACTCAGATCATTGCGTGCTCAAGCTAAAGCGAGTAACCATAAAAGGTAAGCAAAAGGCTAGCTTGGGGAGGACTCCAAGAAAGGTAACTTGTATCTCACATTTTGATCATATTCTCTATCTTATGAAATGTTGAGTTACGCTAAAAGATAAACTTCATTCCTATATATATGAGTTATAAAAATGTTTAGTCTTAGTCCCTTGTTGAAATGATGAATAGTTGCTCTGTCTTATGCTTTGCCTGTGCCTAGTTTATAATTCGAATTTCTCTAAAGTTTGGGTTTAGTGGCTAATTCTAAAAACTCATCCTGAAAAAGCCTGATTCATGTGGGTTGCATAGGCTCTATCTAGTCTAAGTTGTTGCCAAGTATGATATGGTACAAATGGATTTGCTATGACTTCGTCGTAAAGAGAAACTTGACATCCAGGGAATCTATATTTTGAAAAGAGAAATGTTTTGGGCTATGCTAAAAAAAAAATGAGATGAAAAATGGACAAGTGTCCGAGGGCGAGTAGAGCCCACATCTAAAAAAAAAAAAAAAAAAAAAAAAAAATAAAAGGGAACAAAAGACAAAGTGTAGGGCGAAAGAGAGCCCACCTCTCTAAAAAAAATGATATAGCAATAAAGCCCATGCTTTCTCGGAAAATATATATATATATAAAATAAAAAATAAAATATTATCTAAATAAAAACACGGATAAAAAGTTGATCAAAAGGATGAATGATAAACACCTCTCGTTATAACCGTTCTATCGGCAACCGCCCAAGGCTTTGAGAAAAATTTGGAAAGCCCCGCTACGATGAAAGGTAATAAAGGGTGGGAAAAAGATGTGCCATTTTATTTAAACTCTAGTAGAAAATCTTATTATAACCCTGGCACTTGAAAAACGTAATCGGCATAGTAGCAACTCCTGATCAACAACCAAGTACTTATCTCTTTTGCTCGAGGACGCGCAAAGGGTAAGCTTGGGGGAGTTTGTTGACGGTAACCAACGACATATTTTTCCCGTCAACTTACTACCATAAAGGGAGTAAAATTAAACCTTTTTATACTCATATACTTTTATCACTAATAAATTCCACTTGTAGTGTCTTGTATTTTATTTTGCAGATTTATAATAAAAGCAAGTGGAAAATCGACCAAAGTACGCCTTCCGAGAAAGCGCATTATTGCAAAACCCAAGCCCAAGAGCAAATCGACCCAAAACATCAAATCTGGGCCGAGCACAGCCCGGCCCACAACTTTTCAGGGCGAAAGACGACACCCCACCGAGACCCAGGCCAGGCCGAGCCCAGGGGGGTGCGCGCGCACCACCTGGTGCGGCCGCACCCTCCCTGAGGCGGTTTCGGCCCAACCTCGGGGAGGCGGTTCGTGCAGTTTCCAAACGGGGTTTCCCGCCCTGCGTTGGTCGGTTTGCGCATACAAGGAAGGTTTACCAGGTCGGTTTTGATGTAAATTAGCACTTAGGCCCCTCCTCCAAGTGTATAAGTAGGCCCCCTCTCTCCCTCTCTCAACACACACCATTTGGAGCCTCCTCACTTTCTACTCTTCTTCTCCTCTCCTCTCTACTCCTCTCCTCTCTACTCCTCCACTTCTCTAGTTCTTTTAGTCTTTAGTAGTATTTGGAGCAAGGCTAAGCTTCATTGGAGAGCTTGTACTTGGGAGAAGGAATATTCGGTATGAATACATTTATGGTTTATCCTCAAGTCTTGATCTCATATGCTTGTGCAATAGAGCTAGAGTATTTACATGTTATATTCTTGGCATGTTGTTCTCGACACAATCATGATAGAAGAACTAGACTATAGTTCCTATGTCGTGGTTAGTCGTATAGAACTTAGGGCCTAACCATTCGTGCCATGTATTTGAGTAGAGTAAGAGTTGTCTTTGAGGTGGCGGTTCGTTGTGTCCTTCGGGGCTTGCTCGTGTCCTATTCCGTCCATCCGTAGGGTGGGGGCCATGGGGACATGAGTAGTGTCCTAGTATGCGGACGTGGTGTCCGGATGCGGTATCCTTCGAATATGGGTGCATGCCACGGTTGAGGGGTAGGCGGCTTGGTCGTGACAAGCCTTGTCCGTCCCTTTGAAATCCCCCCACGTTCGTGTGTCTTTGTAGGAGTTAAGTAAATGCCTTCCTTCAGGGCGGATGCTCGGGAGGTCTCCCCGTCCATCTCACTCTCGGCCTAAAACTCTAGTCATCTATGTTTGCATGATTATTAACTTGTTCTTTGCATGACTACTTTAGAATGCCTGCTCCACTTAGGAATATTCTTTATTCTTTATTTTCCTTTTATCCTTGAGGTTGGCCCAAGTGTGTGTCACACTATCTTAAAATATCATTACTTACCCCTGTATTGAGTATTGGTCAACTGCATAGACATGTCGTCTTGTTCATGACCCCCGCTAGAGTCCTACACCATGCCTTCCTTTGGGAAAATATAAATAACGATACCCTGAATATCTCGGGTGAAATGCTACAACGGTATTTCCGTGCGCTTGCGGACTTGTTACGTAAATGCTTCTGAATGCCACGACATCCCGTGGCGATGGTAGCCGGAATGTAACAATTCGGCGAAGTCGTTGTGGGAAGTCAACTTTGTGGTTCCCAGTGCTCTTGCCTTTTTTGGCACTTGCGCTTAGGAAACGCAACACTCGGCACTCAACGGCGACTGAGTTTTCCACCGAAAGTTTATATGGTTTGTTTTTGACAAATTTTAATCGATATTTGAACTGGAAACAAAACCGATTCGGGACGAGAGGGAGCAACACACACAGCATTAATATATATAATATTTATTTAATTAATATATAATTTACATAAAAACAATAAAAGAATAGAATATATTAAAATTGATAAAAAAAAAAAAAAAGAGGAAGGCCGCCGGCCTAGTCCTCGTCCTCCTCCTCCTCCTCCTCCTCCTCATTTGGCGTCGTCCTTCTTGGCCAAGGCCTTGAGGACGATCCCGGCCAACTCGTCCACTTTGGGGGCATAGTGATTGATCTTTTCTTCCAGAGGTGGCTCCACCTTTGAAGAAGACCATGGCCGTCCGCCCGGCTCCTTGACTTCTGAAGGCGGGCTTGAGACGACGATCGAGGGTGAAATCCCTCTCGATCATCTCTTGAAGGCGGCGTTGATTAGAATTGGCCGCCTCCTCGGGTACATGACCTAGAACCTCCATGCGGTCCTGCTTAGGAGAGGGAGGGACGCAGGAGTCGAAGTCGTCGTCGGACTCGGGCCCGGGGTCGGCCGCCGGCGCCTCCACCACCTCCTCCTTGCCCTTGTCCTTGCCCTCCGCCGCCTCCATCTCCTCCCCCGGTGCGCTTGTTGGATCCCCGAGCCCGAGGCAGCCATGGTGCCGATGATTGCAAAGAGAATGTGTGCGGATTAGAGAACTGGAAAGGATGAACGCCATGATCGAGTGTGTGCATAAATAGTGAGTTAATTAGCAGGCTGTTCCACTTCCCCACGAACGCGGAGTATACATTGTGGGAGTATACATGCTTCACAAAGGTACATGACCCCTTTCATCGGAAGCATGACTAGACAATTACATCCATAAGCTTTGCTGGGTCATCTTCGTTCCGGTGTCATCTCGGCCTCAAACTTTTTCTTAGACGTGCACATGCCATGTGTGATGGAACCACGATAATGTTTGAGATTTTTTGGATAAGGTTTGGTATTTTTTAATTAAATTGAATTTCCACGCGATGACCCCGAGTAATTACAGGTTGAACTGGGGTTACCCACTAACTGAGCAGTGGTGCCAAAATTTCTACGCGACGACATCGAGTAATTACAGGTTGAACTGGGATTATACATGCTTCACAAAAGCATTACAATTAATTGATAGTTCAACACGGTACAATAAGCAAAGTGTACAAACACATTAAGAAATAACTACCTCAAAAACACCCTTCTAGCACCTATGCCCGAGGTGGTTACAATGCTACCCGTTATGCTTACTCTAATTAAGGCGGATGTGAGACCTCCGTGAAGAACCAATGTCTCTCTCCGTGTCGGCAAATGCCCGACGGGAGGCGGGGCTCATCTCCCGGCCGAGGAGGCACAGGGAATGCATGCTACTTGGCTCCCGCTTTCCGTCTTCAGGAGGTCCATGCAACAATGGCATTGCACGAGCATCACACCCGCCTTCGTAAGCAACGTTGTAGCTTAATCTTCAAAAACACCCTTCTAGTACTGTTGTATACACTTTGTCTACCCATAATAAAATGTTTATGTGGAGGGCTTTCTCCCAAATAGAGGCCATATATGTGGATAGGAAAATGGGCAAATAAAAAAGAAGAGATCGGTCGGCGCATGGTTCGCCATACATGGCTCTCTCGCGGGAGGGCTGTTTTTATAGGCGGTGGTAGGTGGATTGAGCGGTGGTAGGTGGCAACAAGTGTCTTATCACCGTGAGCGGTGGTAGGTGGCAACAAGATGTCCGATCACCGCCGGGTCGGCCGACATTTAGACCCGGCAGGTGAACCTTTAATGTAACTGCGCCGGTGCCACGCTCAACCGGCGGTGATTAACTATAGATATGGGGCGCGAAGTGAAAATTTCACAAGTCATTTGAACTCGCGCCATTCGTTCCGGCCTCGGCGATATATATTTCCGGGCGCCGGGCGAGCTGAAATTTTCCTGGTCATTTCAACCCGCGCCCCATTCGTTTCTCCACCCGGCGTCGCCGACGGAGCACCACCACCACACACGCCGCAGTCGTCGTCCGTCGCCCCACCGCACCCCCCCGCCATTCTCTTCTTCTCTCCGGCGTCCCCAACACCGCGCCGGCGTCCTGCGGCCTTCCACGGTGAGAACTAATTAGCCATTTAGTTCTTCGAGATTTTGCCTATGAGAATGAGACCTAATTCGCCGTTGTTCTCACCTTGCCTCGCCCGCTTGTTCTTCCTCCACGTCGATGGGGGACCGCCGCTACTATGGTAATTGTTACAAAAATACAAGACGGAATTTGAAGCTTTCAGCGCCTACTATGGTGAAAACTTTGACTATCAACCAAGACTGGAGATTGATAAGAAGCCTCTCTCCATAGATATGAAGATTAGGAGAAATTGCGACTTGGCCTATGAAAGATGTCTTGATTTCAGTTATGGCTATTGTCATTGTTTTTCTTATTTGGAAGTTGATGACCTCGGCTCAATTTTGTAGAACATTAGGCGGAGTTAGTTGTATGTAATCTTTGAACCATGTAATGTTTTGTCGATTTTAATGTATATGATGCGTTTATGGGTTTAAAAATAGCTGAATTCCACGAATAAATTTAAAAATTTAAAAAATTTTAAAACAAAAACACCGGGTGGCATGGGCCCGACAGTGAATGAGAAACAAACCGGTAGTGTAACTACACCAAACACTATCGGTTTGAATTACAAACCGTCATCTATGAGAGAAACATCACCGCCGGCTGCATTAACCAACCGATAGTCTCCACTCTAATAACGCTGTCGGGTTGAAATCAGCCCGACGGTGTTCACGTAAAGTTCATCGACGGGTCCAAAGTAAACCGACATTGTTAGCTCTTCGATACACCGCCGGCTCAATCTAACCCGATAGTGTTATTCCTAAGTTACGTCGGTTCGTTAAAGCCCGACGGTGCTCTCAATATCAACTCGCCGGCTGATTTCGAACCGGCATTACTTGGATCAAAAATGCTACCGGTCCATGGATCACCCGGCGGTGTTCGGTGACGGTGCGCTGCCGGTTCGATATCAAACCGCAGTCTCTCCTCGAATCACCGCCGGTGTTTTGACCCGGTAGTGTTTCAAACCCCACATCACTACCGCTATTGTTCTGTCGGTTCAGCCGCGGTGAAGGGGGTTGGAGCCCGGCAGTGATGGACAATTCTGTAGTAGTGTGTCCTCCTATACGGGCTAGTGTTTTAGAAGACAATCATTTTACAGTTTAATTTATATGAGTAATAAAAATTACTTGTAATAATTTGCATGTTATTTTTATTTGTTCATTTTCTAAAGCAATAGGCATCATATATAGATACTATGTAGTGTCTACCTACTTTTGATAAACTTGACGTGCATTACGTGTGCGACTCCTCAGTTCTAGGTAGCCACGTATGGTGACTACCAGCCGCCGCTTTGCAACTACCGAGTTCCTAGCCCTGGCACCACCCCCTTCCCTCTCAAGAATGCTAGAGAAAGTGGTGATACATTGTTTTTATAAGTTTTCTAGTAGGCTGAGTCATTTAGTGTTAGAGTCTCTCCATGTCAAGTTTCTTAGTACTGAGGATTTATCTCGCATTCCTCCTCCCCGGCGACGGTGAGGGGCCTGGGTGAATTGGATTTCTCCTAGCGGCTCCTAAGCATCTCAAGGCACACTTGTTGTGGTGGGGTGATGTGGAAAATCAACTAATTTATATCCCAATATCTACTCCAACACACATCAGTTGAGGTGGGGGTATGAAGGCATGCAAACAAACTCTAATTGCATAATAAAGAGGGGATGATGGGGGATCTTTTCAATAAAAAAAGATGGTTGCGGTGACCATGGCAACAGTTATGGAGAGAGAGTGGGGCAGAAGCACATGAGACACCATGAAGTTTAGTATTTTTTTTTGTCACGTTCACACGTTCCGTAGATGACAATACGATCCGTGCTTCAATATAATACAACTACTATATTTGTTTTGTTATACAAAATAACTTTATTTGTGTGGGTCTAGCTGACCGCAATCTCGCTGACAAGGACTCGGGACTAGATAATTATATCTTTGGGATCCAAATAGTTACAAATAATAAACTATTTTTTTCTAAATTATAAGTCATTTTTTGTTATATTCATTTTATTATGCATCTAGATATAATAATATAACTAGATATATAGCAAAATAAATGAATAAAAATAGTCATAGAAACTTTTAATTTAAAACAAAGGAAGTAACCAATTATTAGTTCGACTTTTAGGTAACTACTACCTCACTACCAACAACAAATCATATAATGAGTTATTAGTCAGGAAACAATTGTTACACAATCGATCAATAGTTCTAGACAAAGCGAAACACGCCTCCTTCCCCCGAGCGCCCCCAACGGGCGACTCGGGGCGTCCTCGCTTGCCGCCGCCGGAACCCCCGTCCCACGCCTTTCTCCGGCCGCGTAGTCGCTGCCCCCGCCCGGCTGGGGCGGTGGCGTAGCGGCGGTGTCCCAAAAATCGAGCTCCGCCGCACCTCCACCCCTCCTTCACCCCCAACCCTACCCGCTCCCCCCTCCACCTCCAGCCCATCCGGCGACTCGTCGGCTTTGGCGGCGCCGGCCAGATCCGCCCCCTGCGACGTGGATCTTACCGCTGCGGCGCCCCGCCCTCTACTACCCCCTTCGGCATCGTTCGGTGGCCGTCCTTGGCGACCTCGGCGGGCGGGGGCCTCCGTCGTGGCACTCGGCGGGGGCCTCCCATCGCGGCGCTTGGCGCCTCCGGCCGCGGCAGGCCCGCGCCCCGTGCTCCCCACGGCGGGATCTCGGGGCCTTGGGGGCCCAGTTCGGGAGAGGGGACGTCCTCCCCGCGGTGTCGTCCGTGGCCTCCCTCCACGACTCCCGGCCGGCGAGGCCGCTCGGCTCCGTGTTGGGGTGGGGGCGTACGTGCTCGCCGGCCGCCGGCGGCGGGCGCCCGCCATGCCCCCCGGCGGGGCGCTGTGTTCTCCGGCGGCCGGATCCGGGCCGGGGGGCCTAGTTCGGCGGTTTGGTGCTCCCGGCCCTTGTGCATTGCATGGCGTGCCTATGGGGCAAGACTGTGGGATCCTCCGGTGGCTCCCGCCACCCTTCCCCGGCCCGACCTTACGTCATGCGGCGTTCCGGCGGCCCAAGGTGGTCGGTGTGCGGGGTGAGCGACGGCCTGGGCAGCGTGACAAGAGGCATGTGTCGTCTCGCACCATGGTGGTGCGGGCGGCCGCTCTGGTGGTGCGTCATCAACACTGTGGTGGCGTGGATGGCCACGCATCGCTCGTCCCTTTGCGTAGCATGGCTGCCTATTGTTCCGGGCGAAAGCTCAGCCCGATATGGTCGGGCGGACGACGGCGACGACTTTTGGCGTCGCACCCTTCCTGAAGGCGTCGTCTTCGAGTCTGTGGCTCCTGTCTTCGCTATGGCCCGCCGCTCCCGCCATGGTCGTTTTGGTCGCCCGCTGCTCTTATTTGCGCTTCATGTCTCTCCTCACCTGGGTGTCTAGCTAGTGGTTGTTGCAGCTACTGTCGTGGTAGTTTCTGGCGGATGCTTTGCCGCCGAGGTGTTCTTCGTCGCTTGGGCGGATGCTTTGCCGCTGTGTGTCTTTCACGAGCCTGCGTTTCCGGCATGCGCGTTGCCGTTGAGGTCGCTGTCGTTTCCGGCAGATGCTTTGCCGCTGTGGTACTCTTCATCGCTTGGGCGGATGCTTTGCCGCCATATATCTTTTACGAGCTTGTGTTTTCGGCGTGTGCGTCGCCCCGAGGTCGTAGTTGTTTCCGGCGGATGCTTTGCCCACCGAGTGGTTCCGGTGGACGCTTTGCCACCAAGTTGTAGCGGATGCTTTGCCGTTGTTGTCGCTGATGGCTCCGATCGCTGCTAGCTGCCTAGGTGTTGAGTGTTGGTTGTAATAGGATCAGTTGTCGGGGCTATTAGGTGGAGGGTTGGCCCCACCCCTACCTTTTCATTTCTTACTGTTTGTTTGTGCCTTTGTGTTTTGTGGGTAATCTGCGGATCACCTGCGGATCATATATAATTTCTCACTTCCCTTAATACAATACTTGACAACGGCACCCTTTCGAAAAAAACAATTGTTACATACTTGAATCTAAATAGGCCTTTAATAGCCACCCATGCTCTACCTAGAATCATGTCACATGAGAATTAAATGTTCAGTGTATTGATTTATTGCAGCTGGATATGTGCAAAGAAATTGTTAATTTTGCAGTTCAGAACACTGGACTAGAAAGCACGCCATCTTACAAGAGTGCACGTCGTCTTAACATGCGACTGCGCGGCATGTTAAGCTTCGTCCGCACAATGGACCCTGAGGACCCCGTGCTCCGTATCGTCCTCAACATGTTCAACGAGCTGGAGGGTGAGGTCGTCGCCGCCATGTCGGCCATCCTTCCACCCATCTACACCGTCAGGCCGCTCCCTCTCGCTCAGCCAAGAATACTACAAATCGGCCGCCGCCGCAACCCACTAGTTATTTGAGCGGCGCCAATCTCACCAAGGAGGCCAACCTGACCATGGAGGACAACAGGTGCCTGGCTTGGGTCGGGAGCAAGGAACCATGGTCTGTGGTGCACGCGCGAACCCGGCAAGCATTGTTGTGCCGACACGCCGCCAGTCGAGGAGTTCACGTGGGGGTTGGCCAACAGCGGGTACCACATTCGATGGGTGATCGGGCGCCATGCCGACGACGCCGGAATTTGTCGAGGCGAGGACCGGAGCTATGTCACGAGCTAGTGCCCTTAGGGAGAGGTGCTCCAGCACGAGGCCATCAGCGTGTTCCTGACGCACTGTGGCTGGAACTCAATGCTAGAGGCATCCGCTCCGGGGTCCCCATGCTTTGCTGGCCCTTTGGTGCGCAACCAGCATACCAACCTCCAATTCGCCAAGCATTGAATGGCGCATCGGCATCGAGATCGGGCAGCGACGTCAAGAGAGAGGAGGTGGAGGCGCTAGTAAGGGATGCCATGGGAGGGAGAAAGGGAGGGAGATGAGAGCATGAGCTGCCGAATGGAAGGAGAGAGCAGCTACGGCTTCACGGCCCGGTGGACACTCTCGGGTCAAACCTTGGTAGGTTGGTAAATAAGGTTTTCCCTCCTTGATCTTTGTAATAAGCGGTATGTCGGTATCCCGATCTATAGAATCTGTCTCAATCAGTATCGATCTCCAATCTTATGATACCGTACTATGATCCTATCGAGTTTAAATAATATATCAACAGATAAGGTTCGGACGAGGATGTCATCTTCCACGTCGCGACAAGCCCGCGCTGACGACCCACCGCCATGGCCGCACCCTCCCCCGGCCGACGACAAGGCCCCATGGCGGGTCCGCTCATCGAGGAGGCGTAAGCGTCCCCCACCACTCGAGATATAGAGGCGAGGGCGTCCCGTGAGGTCAGGTTTGCGGGGACTCGGGGCTCGGAGATTGGGGTGGACGAGATTATCCATGAGTTCTTTGGGAAGCTATGGGTTGTCCACTCCCCGCTGCCGCCGCCCCCGCAACCCTAGGGCCGCAGCCACCTCCTCAACCACCACCTCGAACCCCAAATCCTCCACCCTCTTCTATATCAGGAAGGATTTGCTCGCCGAGAAGAAATTCACCCGCAAGACTTGTTTCCGGTGAGGAGTACTGACTGGTTCAACAAGCCACCGGTGATCTGCAACTTCGTGGATGTGTGGAAGTCGAGCGAGAATCGAAGCACCTACGCAGAGATTCTTAGGAGGCCGATGGCAGAGGGTGGTATTTGGATCTTGCAGCTAGATAGGCGCGCTGGCGGCCACCACCTTAGGCTCGTCCGCATCAGCCCCCAATCGAGGCGGGGTGGCAGGAGCAAGGTCATCGACAGCCTCCACCACCACCGCCACGCAACCCAGCACCTCCTCCCCCACCGCGCAATCAAGCACCTCAACTGCTGCGCAACCAGGCGCCTCCGCCACAGCGCAATCAGGCGCCCCAACCACTGTTAACGCCTGTTATAGCATAATTTTAATAGTCAACTAAACATGAAATTAGGGCATAAAATGAATATCAACATAGACTAAGGGCTTTACTGACATAATTCCATAAGCTTTGGTGATTTATATCTTTACAGGGACTAAACAAATAAGAGCAGTGAAAAGCCCAAGAGTTTGCATCCCATACGATGAAGAGACGTGACCGTGAGGCAACTCAATCCGAAAAGTGGACTAAAACATTCTAGAAGACACCAGAAGACACCAGGAGGAAGGAGAACGCACCAGGACACAGAGTCCTGGCGATCGCCGCCTCTGATCCTGGCAATCGCCAGGATATTTCCACCAATCAGCATCAGCTTTTTAGGCCGGTTTCTAACCGACATTGAGATTGTATCTACACCGTTGCTCAAGGTCGGTTTGATCCAAGGGTTCCTATTCATCGCCAAGGGCTATATAAGCAGACCACCTGACCCCAGGGTAAAACCCTAATTCATTCCACTCATATCTCTTAACCTGTTGGTCATTGAGGTGTCCCAATGTGAGGACAACCTCTCCACTAGAGAATTAGGGCTAGACACTCCAATGTAATAGATTAGCAACTAGAGAGTTAGGGAGAGTGGAGATACGCTCCGGTTTTGGAGATGTCTACAGAGTTTGGTATGTCTTGTATCCTTTCTTTGTAAGACTTATGATTTATATATTTATCTTCTCTATTTACTTCCATGTCTTTTATATATGGTTAGTATAGTTGTTATGCTATTGCATGGGATCTCCGCTCGTATTGAGGGCTCTAGTTATTCATGGTAGCTAGAGTTGTAATCGATAGTATAGACATGGTGTCTAGGCTATAGGTTACCTGAGGTTGCGCCCAAACCTACGGATAGTTGTGGTAGCCCCAGGGGTGATAGCCCTGTCAGGCCGATGTAGTCCACCACGTATGGGTTTGTGTTTCGTAGAGCTTTTGGCAGCCTTCTCCCAACTACCTTCTTCTCAGTCTTTCTCGAGAGTTGGAAAGGATCTGTTGCTCCAAAGTGCATTAGCATAATTGCTATCATAGAACCTAAGTAATAGAGAAGTACATAGGAACCTTGATCTCTCCCGCTGTCCTCTCAACTTGCTAGCTATACATTTACCATGGAATTCTCTTGTGTGTGATATTGTTCATAACTCCTATCATATATCATTTACCCCCTCACTTTAGTCTAGTGGTTTGCTAAATTAGTAGATGCATGATTGTGAGTTATTAGATTCTTTAGCCAAAGCTTCCCTGTGGATACGATACTCTAGAATACTCTCCTAGGGAAAAGCTACAATGGTATTCTGTGCGCTTGCGGAACCTTCATATTCTTTTAGCACTTAATAAATACCAACAAGCTTTTTGGCGCCGTTGCCGGGGAAGCAATTAGCATAAAGATTTTAATAATGATCTTGATGTCTGCTAATTTAGTGTATCACTAGCTTTAGTAGGATTACCCTTGTTCTGTTGAGTTGTGGAATAGACGGGACAAAAAGATGCCGTTACGACCTTAGGCAAGATTCCACAAGAAAAGAAAAGAAGAAAGATTGAAGAACCCAGTGGTGCCTAATCATTCAAGATTCATCAACATGGGAACCCCGCTATCTCAAAGTATACATTTAAATATATATATTAACCATATGTAGATTGGAGAAGAAGTCGTCACAAGAATTCAAGGAACATATCTCAAGTGACGTACATCGAAGCCTGCGCATCATGGTAAGTATGATCAATAAAGGTGAGAAAGTCATGCTCATGGACTATAAATTTATTGAGTAGTTATCCTTTTAAATTTCCTGCATTCATTGCATGTTTACTTTGATCCATGCATTCACTCCACTTAGTTTATATTTCCCTATCCACTTTGCATGATTAGTTCCTTTGCCTCCATCCATGTCATTTGCATCTAAAAAAAAAAAGAAAAAAATCCTCACCATGATCATGCTCTTTCATCTCTATTTGAGTAAATCTCTTTAGTGCTTTTATGCCACCCTTGTATGCGCTATAGTATGCTTTGGTTTGGAAGTACTAGCTATACTTCTAAAGGCTTTTAAATTAGGCGTGGTGCTTAGGTTAAAATGCCTTCCTTAATTGGATTAGACATGGAGTCTAGTTTGGTTATTGAACTAAGAATTGCTTTGCGTAGACATTAGATATTTTGTTGGACTAACCCTTGCGAAAAAACATCTAAATCTAAACCGAGAAAGTCGGGAGATAAACTCATATCAGAGATGAAGCAAGGCATATGATGAACTTCAACCTTGTGCAAAAGACACGGCTCATTCATCATTGATGGAAGAATTGTAAGTATCAAATATCATTCGTGCTCTCTTTTTGCTACAAGTTACCTTTGCCTTGATCCATATACTAGAGTGCAGCCACAAAAAAAAAAAAAAAAAAATCTGTGCTAAGAGTAAACAAAGAACCACCTTATTAGCATGGATGAGATCATATGAACTTTGGACAACAACCCATACTTCAAATTGTTGTATATTCCCGGGTATGTGTCCACTAATATTTTGTAGGAAAGGCTCTACGCTATGTCTATTCAACGAAGAAGAATGTTAAACGAAAAATGGATGGACAAAGCTACAAGCCATAAGAACATCAAAGACAAGATGAACAACGTCTAAGGACATGGTGATTGCAACACACGACTAGGGATGGCTCGGCATTCACACTTAAAGTCGAAAGTGACAGGGAAGGCTCGAGCATGGGGGAGGAAGGTCGATTCTTCTAAAGATCATCCGACATACTCCTCCCCTTCTCAAGTTCCCATCACTCGACATCTTTGGTTTTGCAATCTCTCTACTCACTATTACTTTGTCTCTCTAAGTTTGATTGGTTAAATAAATGTCATACATCAAAATCAAACTTAAGATATAATAAAATTTCCCACTAGAGAAAAAGTAATAGTGAGCACTTGTTACTTAAAATATCCAACCAAAATTTTTTTTCTAGCATAGAAGCAACCTTTAGCTCGTGACAATTTTACCCTTGTTTACAATTACTTGTATATTCCTTCAGGTATATGTGTCAACTAATATTGCAGGAAGAAAAACCATGAGAGGAGCAAAAGGTTCTAGAACAATTTAAAGAAAGAACGATACAATAAAAGAGACAAGTGAGGAGCAAGATACACAAGAGGCCAAAGAAGGAAAGCCTCAAGCAGAAGAAAAGGACCACCACAAGGTGTTACGGTCTTTGTCACATTCCAATAATAAGGTAACATCTTGAGGTAAGATGTCATTACTTAAGCTTTCCTCCCGAGGAATGGCTTGTTCATAAATAAAGAATTAAACATGTTAGAGTAACAACCTTGCCTGATCCAACTTCATTAGCTCAACATGTTTTGTTTCTTTTAAGTGTTCCTACCACCACTCTCTTGATCTCATAGTCCTAATCATGTAAACCAAAATGTTGCATACCTTCCTTTGGAAAAAAAAAATAGTCAAAAGTTTTAATTGCAACAATCATGCTCAATCTTCTCGATCTTGTCACCCAATCTAAGATTAAGAAAAAACGTATAAGAAATCAACTCTATCTTGTTTATTGTGCCTATGGTTAGAGAAGAATGAATGAAGTTTGGTTACGTTTTGGTGTTTTTCCACCAACAGAGCCCATGCACTTGATCTCTACCTTGACTTTGCAAGCGAGGACACACTTTGAGCAAAAAGGTGGAGAAGCCTATCAGTCTCTCCAAAATTCAACAAGTGAATGTCTTACAAGCATGCACACTAAACAAGACGCTGCCTATGTCCATTATCAATGTTTCACTCCGACTCATAAGACCACCAAAGAACAAGGGTGACGTTGTCCTTCACTATCTCAAGGAGCACAACTATCAAGATCAGGTAATACGCTCAAAGGAAATGACAAGGTATGAAGTCTCATTCAGAGGACTTAAAACACTGAACCCTCGTTAGAAAGGAAAGATTGGTAGTTATCTATATGCATAGCATATTTACTTCCTTGCATTGCATAATTATTTTCCTTTAGCATATTTACATTATAGCACTAGCCTTGCATTAGAAAAGAAAATAAATATTTATTTGTTGCATATACATTCTAAGCCCCTTGTGAGTAATTTTGTGGTGTGTAACAACCCACAAGGATATTTATTGTGGTGGCATAAAAATAAAATAAATATGCATGCATCATCAACCTTATTTGCATAGAAAATCCAAAAATATTAATGCTTTTTGAACTATTGTCTTAAAGAAATAATCATAATCATTGGCAACAAGAAGCTAAGTGGCTAAAGACCACTAAACGCTTAAATAGTTTCACTAGCTTTGTTGTTTATTTGAGTTCAGCAGGATTCAAGGAAGAGAGACATGATAGGATGACACCATCGCCGTTGTCTACCTCTACTTCCACATCATCATCAAAGACTATGTCAACATCCGGCTTGGGGGAGGGCACCCCATGTATCCGAATAAGTATTCCTCTATCTTATTTAATATTAGCTAGATTTGTTTGCTTTATTAGAAAGAAATAAAAAGATGCATAACTATGGAAACCAAAAAAAAAAAGAGTCTATCTAGTCTTTATTAAAGAGTTTTTATTAGAGTGTGTGAATAAAATAAACTCTCGAAGATAATCTCCGACCTTGGAGATGATGAATAGTTGCTCGCCGTAATTCCTTTCAAGTACCTACCTTTCAAGCTTAATTTCTCTCGAGCTTTTAATGCAACTACTTTGACTTGAGATTTGCTGAACCTGAAACTTGTGGGTAGCAAATGCTTGCTCTAAAGTCTAGGTAATTGACAGATATGATATATGAGAGTCCGAGCTACTATTTATCTTACTCCTAGTGATACTAGATTTACGGAGATTTATCTTTTGAAAATTAAAAGTGCACATGATAAGTTCCTATATGACGAGTGTTGAACCTCCTACCACAGCCATATATACATGCTTCATAGATTAGGAAAACCCTTTGATATATATATATATATAGGTGCTTGCTTTGCATTGAGTTTGGTCAATCTTTGTCGACCCTTAGAAACATGTCATGCCGATCATGCACACTCCACCCCGCTCCACTCTACTCCACTTGCATTTATGCTACTTCTACCCCCGGAAGTGCACGCATCCATAAAGCATCCACCAAATATCCACCAAAAATGTTCTACTCCTACTGGGAGAGAGCATCCAAAAATATTCCCTACACCTATCCACTTAGCCAACATCTCATAAAGCTCCATTACTCTTGTCTATCTCTCAAAAGTTTATTGCAAAAGAGACTTGGGTTGTATTGAAAAAAATGAATAAAGGAGAGTTAAAAAAATGGACAAGTGTCCAATAATAAAAACAATGGGTACTTAGATGCCCGCCTCTCCAAAAAAAAAAAGAAAGAAGAAAAAAAAAGACAAGGAAAGAAAAATAAAGAGTATATAACCCGGGTTCTCCCAAATACTTCCAGATTCCAAAGAGAGATGAATTCCTCAAGGAGCAAAAGTAGAATTAGGCTTTCCCATCTTTTTTTTTTTTTTTTTTTTGCACACACCTCATTCATTGATTACACTCACCTTACACACCTACCACCATAATCATTCCATCATACACATGCATATCTTGATCGGTGTGACTCGTGACTTTGGATCCATTGCTTGAACTTACAATATATGCTTAGTAAGTAGATTTAGTTTTCTCCTACCTAGAGCTCCGGATATAAGCCTTAGATATAGGGTGAGAGAGAGAAGAAGGCATAGTGTCCTCTTGCCTTATTCTAAAAATACCACATATTATGAGGGAAAGGCAACACAACATTAATGCCTAAGTGAGGATCCACAAATACCACAAATGAGAGACTTGAGAGGGTCATATAAAGGAACTTTTGAGTTTTATTTTGAAAACTTGCAAAAACTCCAGAATGAAGGTTGAACAAAGAGTTTGAGACATGGTGCTTGACTTGATTGTTCTATCTTTTAATTGCCCAAGATCCAAGAAAAGGCTATAAGCTCCATGGTTAAAGGTAATATGGGTAAGTTAAAGGTTGAAAAGGTTTATTCTAATCCGGAGGAGAAATTTTGTTTGAAAGCATGTGTACTTTTGAGGCGTGAAAGCGTTGTAGCAACTCCCGATCCATTGCTAATTTTGGCTTTGCTAGGGACTAGCAAAGGGTAAGCTTGGGGGAACTTGTTGACGCCTGTTATAGCATAATTTTAATAGTCAACTAAACATGAAATTAGGGCGTAAAATCAATATCAACATAGACTAGGGGCTTTACTGACATAATTCCATGAGCTTTGGTGATTTATATCTTTACAGGGACTAAACAGACAAGAGCAGTGAAAAGCCCAAGAGTTTGCATCCCATACGATGAAGAGACGTGACCGTGAGGCAACTCAATCCGAAAAGTAGACTAAAACATTCTAGAAGACACCAGGAGGAAGGAGAACGCACCAGGACATAGAGTCCTGGCGATCGCCGCCTCTGATCCTGGCGATCGCCAGGATATTTCCACCAATCAGCATCAGCTTTTTAGGCCGGTTTCTAACCGACATTGAGATTGTATCTACACCGTTGCTCAAGGTCGGTTTGATCCAAGGGTTCCTATTCATCGCCAAGGGCTATATAAGCAGACCACCTGACCCCAGGGTAAAACCCTAATTCATTCCACTCATATCTCTTGACCTGTTGGTCATTGAGGTGTCCCAATGTGAGGACAACCTCTCCACTAGAGAATTAGGGCTAGACACTCCAATGTAATAGATTAGCAACTAGAGAGTTAGGGAGAGTGGAGCTACACTCCGGTTCTGGAGATGTCTATAATGTTTCGTATGTCTTGTATCCTTTCTTTGTAAGACTTATGATTTATATATTTATCTTCTCTGTTTACTTCCATGTCTTTCATATATGGTTAGTATAGTTGTTATGCTATTGCATGGGATCTCCGCTCGTATTGAGGGCTCTAGTTATTCATGGTAGCTAGAGTTGTAATCGATAGTATAGACATGGTGTCTAGGCTATAGGTTACCCGAGGTTGCGCCCCAAACCTACGGATAGTTGTGGTAGCCCCGGGGGGTGACAGCCCCTGTCGGGGCCGATGTAGTCCACCACGTATGGGTTGGTGTTTCGTAGAGCTTTTGGCAGCCTTCTCCCAACTACCTTCTTCCCAGTCTTTCTCGAGAGTTGGAAAGGATCTGTTGCTCCAAAGTGCATTAGCATAATTGCTATCATAGAACCTAAGTAATAGAGAAGTACATAGGAACCTTGATCTCTCCCATTTGTCCTCTCAACTTGCTAGCTATACATTTACCATGGAATTCTCTTGTGTGTGATATTGTTCATAACTCCTATCATATATCATTTACCCCCTCACTTTAGTCTAGTGGTTTGCTAAATTAGTAGATGCATGATTGTGAGTTATTAGATTCTTTAGCCAAAGCTTCCCTGTGGATACGATACTTTAGAATACTCTCCTAGGGAAAAGCTACAATGGTATTTCGTGGCGCTTGCGGAACCTTCATATTCTTTTAGCACTTAATAAATACCAACAACCACCTCGCAAACCGGGCGCATCGGCGTCAACAGCCTCCTTCTCAGCAACAACCGGGCCAACAGAGAGGAGGTGCTCAACAAGCCAGAGGACAAGGTATTGAACCCGGGAATCCCCCATTTGTGATTGACCCGCGTTACAGTGATTTGATCTGCTATAACTGTAGACATCTGGGGCACTTCGTTGGGAATTGCACTAAGCCAAAGATTTGCTTTATCTGCACCATTCCTGGACATCATATAAATGATTTTCCTTCATGGGATTTGGAGCATCCTCATGCAGAATATCTAGGCAGTGCAAGCCAAGGTTTGGGTTTCTAACAGTTGGAGGTCCCTAAGACTGAGGAAATTAATTGGCTGCATGTGGGAAATTGTGGAGTGGTCATAATCAAAATTGGATCTGTAACCAAAAGTGAGTTGGAGAAGGGCTAGCCGACATCTATTGCAGGATTTGACCTTGGCAGATAAGGGAGCTATGTCCTGGTCAATTTCTGGTCAGGTTTCCTCCACATAAGAAAGTAGAAGCCATTAAGAACTATCCATCTTTCAACCTCTGGAAGGAGGGTGTTCAAGTAGAGGTCCTAGAGTGGAAGGGTGAATTGCAGCCTTACAGTGTTCTTCAAGATGTGTGGATCCAAGTATATGGAATTCCTCCTAAGTATTGCCACTGGAAAATCTTTGCACAAATTGCCTCTAGCTTTGGGTTACTGGTAGAAGTGGATTGGCCTTCAGTGTTCAAGTCCTTTTATGAAATGGTGAGAATCAAGATTGTGTGCAAGGATGCAAGTAAAGATACCTGTTCACTGGTTGTTTGAAATGAACAGAGAGATTTTTGTAATCCAGTTTGTAGAAGGGAGGGTTGAAGAGCGGACTAAAGGTGATGATAATGATGATGATAATGGAGATGATAAGCATAATGATGAGGAAGCTGATGATCTAGATGAGGACAGTGATGGAGTGGAAAAACCTCTAGAGGGGGAGTTCAAGGCTGTGAGTGGATCAAAAATGACTACAGCTAGTCCAAGCAAGATCGGTCGAGGAAAGGAGGTAGCAAAAAAGTGAAGTCCTTTGAGGAACTTAGTCAAGAACAGCAATTGATTATGGCTATGGAAGGTCAGCTATCGGGGATGTTACCATCCTTGGGAATTCTAGAGATGGGAAAATGCCTTGAGGCAGCTAGTAAATCTGAAGTGGAGGGGTTAACCCCTAAATGCGTGGGTAAGGCAAGAGTAGAGTTGTGATTAAACTCAATAGCAAAGGTGAAGTTGGGAGTGTTGTATCAAAAATAAGAGGGAAAAGGAACAACAGACTTACTGAAAAGGACGGTGATGGAGGATGAAAAGGCTTATAGCTTCTCTACTCCTGAAGCAACAACTAATTTGAATTCTCGATTGTGTTATAGTGGGCAACAAATTTCTAAGTCTAATCAATAATGAATCTCAACATTCAAAGTGGGAAGAACTTAGAAGAATGGCCAGAGAAGGGGGCTCAAGAATGTTCTCACTTCGAAAAGAATGGAACTTGAAGACTCGATGAGGATGAGGACTTGTTGGATGATGCTGTGCAGGAAGAGAACCGGGTAGAGGAGACAATCACTTTTGCTAAACTAGGAATGAATCAAGATGATGAAGAGGTTAGGACTGACAAGATTGAAGAGTTGATGAACAAAAATACTTAAAAGAAAGTCTAAGTGGGGCCTGTTGAAAGATTAGCCGGACCAAGAAGGGGTCGGGGAGGATGGGAAGACAATGTTACAGAAGGCCTAGGAGCTGGTCACAATCAAAAACCTAGAAAAAGGTAAACCTTCAAAATCTTTTTGCTTTTGAAAGCAGCGATCATTTCTTGCTTAAAGCCCAATGTGTAAATATTAACTTGGGTAGTGACAAAATGGAATCCAAGTAAAGTTATTGATAACTTGAAGGAGAAAGAAATACTAATGAATGCTCAATTTATTAGTGATAATCCTAAGATTAATCTCCCTAGCAATTTAGATATTGGTTGTGTAGCTGTTGATACTATTAATGACATAGAGAGCAGTTTCACTCCTTTAGGAGATGATGGTTATTTGGATAACCAGACAAGGGCACAAGTGGTCTTTGAAGACACAGCCCCAGACATAAATCAAAATAGTTATCAATGTTAGGTGTCTTTTGCAATATTAGAGGTCTCAACAAAGAAGGTAGATTGCAGTGTATTCTCGACTTTGTTAATAATAACAAATTAGACTTTGTGGGTTTCCAAGAAACCAAGAAAGGGAATTTTGAGGATTCTTTTCTGAAATATATCCATAAGGATTTTTGTATGGAATTTTCTCCCAGCCACTGGTACAGCAGGTGGTATTCTAGTAGGTATCAATGAAAGAAAGTTTGAAAGCATAGCTTGGAGAATAGGAAAATATAGTGTTCTTTGGTATCATAAAAAATACTCACAATAACTTGACTTGGAGGCTCATAACAGTGTATGGGTCTCCATATGAGGAGGGAAAGCTAATTTCCTGCAAGAGATTGAGGACCTCCTAGCTAAGCGGGGGGCCAATTGTTATTGGGGAATTTCAATATCACCCTAACTGCAGCTGAAAAAAGTAATGGTCAGATAAATCAGAAGTGGGCTGATGCTTTTCCTGATCTTATCAACAAATGGGGTCTTTTAGAGCTAAAGAACTCATCTAGGTCCTTTACATGGACTAATAACCAAGACATTCCCATCCTTGCTGCTCTTGATAAAGTGTTGTGCTTTGTTAACTTTGAGCAATTATTTCCTCTAGCTTACATTTTACACAAGAGCTAGATGAGTAAGTGACCATGTACCTCTTTTGCTAGATTTTGGGGTTAAGATTCCTAAGAAACCTAGCCCCTTTAGATTTGAGAAATGGTGGCTGGAACAAACTGACTTCAAAGATCTAGTGAAAACAATTTGGAATACCCCATGTGCTTTTGAGGACCCACTAGATATTTGACAGTTTAAGGCTAGATTATTAAGGAAAAAAATTAAAGGTTAGGCCATTAATAGAAATGCAAACATTAGGAAATAAAAACAGGAGCTCCTTAAGGAGTTTGACCTATATGATATTATCCAGGAAGAAAGACCTTTACTTAGTGAGGAGAAAAATAGAATGAAAGAGATTACTGCTGACTTAGAAGCTATTTGGAGGTTGGAGGAGATTAAAGAAAAACAAAGGTCTAGGTATAAGAACATTGTAGGGGGAGATAAAAATACTGCTTACTTTCAGGGCTATAGCTAATCAAAGACATAGAAAGAAAAAGATTGTGGGATTAGAAACCAATAATGGTTGGGTTGAAGAGAATGACAAAATGTTGGCTCATGCAGTAGACTTCTACAAGTCTCTGTTTGGTCAAGAGGAGGATAGCTTTGTTAAGCTAGATGAGGGTTTTTGGGAGGATGATGAGAAAGTAATAGACTCAGAGAATGAGCTATTGGAAGCAGAGTTCCCTGAAAATGAAGTCAAGGAAGCAGTCTTTGGGTCTTATGCTTAAGGGGGACCTGGCCCTGATGGCCTTCCTTTTGTCTTTTATCAAACTTTTTGGGATACTATCAAAGCTGATCTAATTAAGCTAGTCAATAGTTTTGAGAAGGGCAATTTGAAGCTGGAGAAGCTGAACTATGGGATGATTACCCTCATCCCTAAGGAGCCAGAGGCTAAGACTCTTCGAAGTTTAGGCCTATTAGTCTTTTGAATTGTAGCTTTAAGATTTTTTTTCAAACTCCTAAATAACAGGCTAGTGAGTGTAGCTAACAGTTTGGTGGCCTCCAACCAAACTGCCTTCATAAAAGGCAGTACATCCTTGAGAGTGTAGTTGCTGCACATGAGATAATTCATGAGTTTAATAGGAAAAAGGAGAAAGGTGTTATCCTAAAACTAGATTATGAGAAAGCATATGACAGAGTTAGTTGGAGTTTCCTTGAGGAGATGTTGAAATCAAGAGGTTTTGGGGCTAAATGGATTGGCTGGATTAGAAAGGTGGTTAGAGGGGGGTTCTCTATGTATTAGAATAAATGATGAAAATAGTTGTTATTTTCAGCCGGGGAAAGGGTTAAGACAGGGGTGATCCACTCTCACCCCTTCTTTTTAACCTAGTAGTTGATGTCTTGTCTAGGATGCTTATGAAAGCAAAGCAAACCCTGAACCTAATCTCTAGGTTGCTCCCACAAATGAGGGAGGGGCATCATCAGCTTACAAAGTATGCCGATAACACCTGTTGTTCCTTGAAAATGATCTGGACAAAGCCAGTACTCTTAAGTGGTTGCTGGTACTGTTTGAACAAATGTCAGGGATGAAGATTAATTATGACAAGAGTGACATGTTAACCATTGGGCTAGATGAGGATGAAGCAAATTGCTTTGCTAAGTTGTTTTCTTTGTAAAAAGAGTGAGTTCCCCATAAAGTATTTGGGGGTACCTTTACATTACACAAAACTTAGAAAAAAAGACCTACAACCTGTGATTGACAAGATAATCAAAAGGATTGCAGGGTGGAAGGGTAGATTGCTCTCTTATGCTGGTAGACTAACCCTTCTAAAAGCTTTGCTTGGCAAGCATCACCATTTATCTTCTTTTCTGTAATTAAGTTTCCTAGATGGGCCATTGATATGATAAACTCCCAGATGGGACACTTTTTGTGGAGTGACAATATTGATCACCATAAGTATCACCTGGCCAACTGGCAACTAGTCTCACAGAAAAAAGAGATGGGTGGTCTTGGGGTGCTAGACATGAGGAGCTTGAACCTCTCATTGCTTAGTGCCTGGATTTTTAGGTGTCAACTCAATTCCAATTCTATTTGGAAGGACATTATTGATTACAAATATAACACTTTGGAAATCCTAATGTTCTTTGTTGTTCCAATGTAGGGGCCTCCCCTTTTTTGGAAAGGGGGGGGGTTGGGCGATGAAAGCTGCCCTGGTAGGAATCAGGTGGGTGGTTGGTAATGGTAAAAAAATTAGGTTTTGGGAAGATGTTTGGTTAGGCAATGTTAGCTTGGCCACAGTTTTTGGCCTCTCTATGTTATCAATGAGCAGCAGGGTAAAACCTTGCAGGATGTTTGGGATGGTCAGGAATTAAAGATCTCATTTAGAAGAACTATGTCTGTCAGACATATGAATCTCTGGTATGAATTGGTTAGTGCCATAGAGACAATTCAGTTTACTGATAATGAGGATCATATTCTATGGAACTACACTTCTACAGGTAAATACTGCATACAGTCACTGCATGCGTTGTGATTAATCATAGAGGGGTCACCCCAATGTATGTAAGTTCAGTTTGGAAGCTAGTCATACCCCCAGGGTCCAGTTCTTCCTGTGGCTGTTGTCTAACAACAGGTTACTCACAAGAGACAACTTAGCCAAAAGAATACCGGTTAATGACCCTTCATGTTTATTCTGTTCTGAGAATGAATCAATTGTGCATTTGTTTTTGATGGCTTCATGGCTAAACATATTTGGTACATAGTGAGTGAAATTTTAGATTTAAACATTGGTCAAAATTTTGAGTCCGTGGCAAGAATATGGGTTGCTCATAAGAGATTTGTAGTGACTAATGCAGTTTGTGCTGCAGTTCTGTGGTCTATTTGGAAACTAAGAAATGAAATGTGCTTCCAGGGTGTGGTGTGGACAGGAATGAAGAAGCTGCTTATGAAGATTGCAAGAATGATCAGGAGATGGATTCTTATCTTCAAGCCGGAGGCGGGGAGCAAGTGGAAAGGATCGCTCAACAACTGGAAAACAGAGCAAGCTTGCTACCTCAACTTCAGTGGATGACGGAGGCAACCAGTTCGTCATCAGGGTTGGTTCTATTGGGTGCTCTACCTTCGGCGTCGGACATTTCAGTTCAACTTAGCATGTCACATAGATGATGTATCCAGTCGTTAAGTTGATGTTTTAGTCTTGAGACTTGTTTGAATTGGCGGGCGCGCCGTTACGCTATGCTGTAAACGTTTGATGCTTTTGGTAATACAAAAGCGGGGGAACCCTTTTATCTAAAAAAAGTTTAAATAATATATATAGTACATGATTCTACAACAAAGCTGTACTTGATCCCAAAAAAGTTTTATATATAGTACCTGATACACAGACAAACACATGTATATTGGGGTGGATTGAGGTGGAAGATGAACTTATTTACCGCCCATTGTGTACTCAAACATTCGTAAATTGAGATGGATATAATGAAAGCTACTAAACAAGCTCCTTCTGACCAAAGTTTGTAGGACATGCAAGGCATGCACACAACACTTCAAACTCACACAAACTCGAATCTAAGGCATGCACACCAAAGTTTATCGACAAAGTTAACTCATCAAAATATAAAAGTGCTACACACGTCCTCTAGCAACCTGATAGGACAACACTTCGCGCCGAAAATAGCCGCCTCACGCAGGTCATCTCAGATAACTCAACCGCTGTCCATCACCTCCCACGTCGGTCTCTACCAATTTCGTGCACGCCTCCCACAATGGCCTCCTCGCCAAATTCATGGTCCACTACCAACAGATGCAAGACCGTCAAATTGTCACACCAACGTGTTCCTTCTGACCGCCTTCCTCCGTCTTTAACACCACAATTTTGAGCCCTCAACTAGTTCTCTAGCTTCGTCGCTACAACGTTGGCCACCACAGTAGACTGACCGAGCACAATCTTACATTGGCCACGATTTGTCTTCTGCGACAGCCACCTCCCTGTTCGACCTAGCCACCTGTCGCCGCCGATGTCGGCAGCCACCGTCTTCGAAAGTGAGTATCTCCGATCACCGCCGACGGAATGGCACCAGCCGCCCCCGCTGCTGACTAACGCTGCCAGCAGCCACGCCGACTTTGTCGTGGCCCTTCCTCACCTCCGTAGATCCGGTCGCCGTCGAGCAGCATCGCCGATGTTGAAGCGTCCACACCTGGACAGAAGGATGCGCCGGTCGCCGCCACAAGCGCGGAGCCACTCACAACGCCGCTGGCCACCGGAGAACTCCCTGCGTCGACGCCAGGCTGGCGCTGCACCCACCACCCTGCCATCACACCACCATGCTACCGCAGGTTGCCTCCGACCACCAGACCACGGATCCACGCGCTAGCGGGCCACTCAGCCAAGGGACGCCGGATACGGTCATGGCTGGCCGAAATCCCGCCGCCCGTCCGCCATCCCACGAACCAGCACCGCCGCCACTGCCATTGCCGCTACCACTCTCCTGGCCACCGGATCCGCCCTCCTGACCATCGGATCTGCACTCCCGGCCGCTGTAACCACACCCAACCACCAGAATCGTGGGTGGCGGCTGTCCTCAAAAGCATGCATGCAGGAAGGAAAAGATATGGGGGTGGAAGGCGAGCCTCGCTGCCACTGTCCTTGCACTGCTGCCAGCAACTGGCCGCGTGCTCAAGCGGCGGCGAGGACAGGGAGGGGCAAACATGAGGTAAAAGAACAAAACAAATTATAATTTGAAATGGAGGGACTATGTTAAAATAATGATGTATTGCCATTGGAATCTTAGCTCACAGAGGACTGGATCTCCAAAGAGGATCGGAACTCCAAACATGAGGTAGCATAACTCATCTCTGAACGTGGAGACACGTTCCGAGAGACGATAGGCCAGCCGGATAACAATATGCGTGCTTAGTATAATAACTAATACTGTATATCTTTTTTTTTCAAATGAAAAATAGCTTTATTTTTTCTGTCTAGCTGATCGCAATATACGCCTCTATCTTGCTGACAACCACCGGATCGTTTACAATAATGCTGTTAAACACACCATGAGCTCCCATCGGCATTAGTTTTTGGTAGAAGTACATCAGAGGGATGGAACATTCCTGATCAAACTAATTCTTTATGATTAGTTAATCAAGTAATCAACCCATGCTCCTGCCTAGAATCTAGTTAGATGAGTATTAAAAAGTTCAGTGGAGAATTTAGCTGAATAGGATACTCGACAATCCTATCTGGTTGATTTGTTGCAGCTGGATGTGGGACGAAGAAATATATAGTCAATATTTTGCAGTTCAGAACGCCGGACTAGAGAGCATACGCCGTCTTACAAGAGTGCACGTCGTTTTGCACTGCTTGCTCTGTGTCTGTACAAGCTGCCTGTCTATATATATGCGCTATTGCAACATCGCCCGTCAAAACACTTGATCACTATTAAAACCTGCCAGCAACATTTTGCACCTACAATCTCTGTATTGCCGCTACTCACAGCTCCATTTGTAAAGTCAAATAGCTAAGAAACAATAATGGCATCCCAGGCCATCGAGAGCCACCGCGCTGGTGCAGAGGTCATCAACGGAGACGCCGCGTGCAGGAAGAAGTCCGTGGAGCTGCTGGAGGAGATCGGCATCCCCAAGGGCCTTCTTCCACTGGAGGACATCAAGGAGTTCGGGTATAACCGTGACTCGGGCTTCATTTGGCTCGTGCAGGCAAAGAAGGTGGAGCATACCTTCAAGAAAATCAAGCAGAAGGTGTCGTATGACGCCAATGTCACGGCGTTCGTCGAGAAAGGCAAGATAACAAAGATCACTGGCGTCAAGACCAAGGAGTTGATGCTATGGCTTAGCATCGTTGAGGTATACGTCCTAGAGGCCTCGCCGGAGAAGGTCACCTTCAAGTCCGGCGCCGGCATCACCAAAAGCTTCGATGCCGCTGCCTTTGCGCTTGGGGAATGAAGGATCACCAAATGAGATGAGACAGAAAATTCGGAGCACGTCAAATCCTCAGCCGGCTTAATGCTAAAAACCTTGCTGTGTGATCAGTATAATTGCTTGTTGGATCTGTATTGTTTTTTTCCCTTTCCCTTTCTCGGAATAATGATATTCTTTATTATCAAATATAAACCAAAACATTGTGTGGCTCTGCTAATTCAATGCGTCAGCCGGCTTAATGCTTAAAACCATGCTCCATGGTGTATAATTGCTTGTGGCTCTGTATTTTTTTTTGACTGAATTTGTGTCTCTGTATTTTGTTTCTTCATTTCCGTTTCTCTAAATAATGATGTTCTTTTATTAAATATAAACCAAAACGATGGTTTGGCTCTGCCAAATCAATACTAGCGCTTCCCATACAAGAAATAGAAGGGAAAAAAAACAGCTTATAAGTTGCATCAGATAGACAAGGAAGCTGGATTTTTACATCTTTATTATGTTGAATTTAAAGTAAGAAGACGTTAAATAAAAATTTAGCCCAATTTTAACGGGATGGAGAACTAATTTTATACCAAAGAGCAAAGGCGAAAATCTTTTGGAATTAAGGTGTTTTTTGAAGGGGAGTTTGTTTTCTTAATTTTAAAAATATTACATCATGATGACACAACAAATTGAAATTCTACAAGCAGCCTCTGCCTGAAAGACACACCGCCCAATGATAGATGACAGAAAAAAACATCGCCAAGGCACCTTATTGGCTATCAATGTGTAAACTAGACTGCCACCCACGTGTCGGGTGAAATACTCATGAACCACCTATATGCCATGTCACAAAACCAGTTAGATTGGGCGGCTGTGACACGCCGGCAGAGCTTCCCTGGCGGCGGCGACGGCGTAGGCAGCGGTGGTGACGACGATCGGGCGGCGAGATGACGTGACTGATGACGACAGCGAGGTAGGAGGAGGCGATGATGACGTATAGTAGCACCGGGCAGCGGCGAAGGACGGCGAGGGCGGCGCGGGCGGCGCGCGGGGAGTGGCGGCGGCGGCAGCAGCGGCGGCGTGGGGAAGGGCGGTGTGGCGCGCTAGGGTTGGGGGAGAGAGAGAGAGAGAGAGAGAGAGAGAGAGAGAGAGTTGAGAGACAGGAGCTGTTGGGTGTTACCCCTTTAATTTTTCTCGATTAAGATCCAACGACTACATGCCCCTTTGTATTTATAGTCCGAGGGAGACTTGCATGCTAAGAAATATCTAGAAGGTTTCCTTATAGATTGGAATACCTCTTGACAAAGCAATTTATTTCTTTCCCTAAATATTTGTTCCCTAAATAATTATTACTTAACGACGAAGCGAAGGATGGCGAGGCAGCAGCGGCGGCGGCGCCAGGCAGTCGGGCGCGCGTGCGTGCCCCCTCCTTGGGCCTGTTGGGCCGTCATCATCCGTGGCACATGACATCACTCACCCCTTTCCCCTCGACAGCAAGCATCCTCGCGCCGTGGTTCTACCGCACTGTTGTTGTCATTGACTGGTCGATCGGCAAAGATGTTCCGAAGTTTGTTGCATCCACGTATAGAGGAATAAAGCGGATGAAGATGAAGATGAGGACGCTGACCCTTTCTGATGCTGGTTCGACGGGTGGGATTCCATTGTTTAAGCGGTGCCCAAGCTAGTGCTCCCGCCTGGAGCTTGGTGGTTCTGGCGATGCCATGTAGCTTGTTGTCGGTCGGTGTAGCGGGTTGAGGTAGGATGAGGGCCTCCGTAGTGGTGACAAGGTAGACGTGGTAGAAGACTGGTGCATGTGGCATGTACCTCATGTCAGCGTTGGTGGGGCTACTCTGCTGCCCTCTTTTTGGTGGCCACACACGATGCCCCTTGGGCTGGGCGGACGGCCTCCCAAGGCCCAATCCTGGGGTATGACATCTCCCCACCGTTCGACGAGGCGACGCGACCACGCGTCGGCTAAACCTCGAGTCGTTCCGGCTGCCATAGCCGAGTTGCCGTTGGTGATGTTGCTGTTGATGTCATCATGTCCATTGCCATGCCCGGTTGTGCGATGGACGTGGCGGAGGGGGGTTGAGGAGACGAGTGAAGCGGATCATTGTGTCCTTCGATCGGGGCGCCTCCCGTTGTAGGGCCTCTCCTGATGAGGCGTAGAGGCTGTTGGCGAACTTGGAGGTGCCGATGTAGTCGTACAGGTCCTCGTCTAGTCCCGTTGGCGCTAGGTTGCTGATTAGGTCGTCGTAGATGGGCAGCTTGAAGCCACAAGGGAGACACCGTGTGGAGGCGTCCCAGTCCTCCTGTGGCGCCTGGCTTGGCATGCTGATGAACCAGAGAAGTACTGCTATTATCAAGTGGATAGCGGCATACCTCATGTCTTTGTTTTGGCTGATGTTCCGTTGACGTGACGCTGATGGGGGCGCCTTCGGCTTCGGAGCTGGCGCTGGTGTCATCGTGAAGTCATTCGCTGGGAGTGGGGTTGTTTCGAAGCACTTGCCGTGTCGGCCGCAATGAGATCCACAGTTCGTTTGTTGACGTTCTCCGCCATGGTGGAAGTCCGAGGGATGTCCGATAGTTGTAGCGCATTGTTGTCGCGTTGTCGAAGGTCGGCGAGTGGACGAGTCGCGTCGGCGTCGGGGGTTGTCATCGGCGTTGGCGCCCTAAGAGCGTCGGTGCTGTTCGTGGAGCCCATGATAGCGTCATCGTTGTTGGCGATGTCGTCGATGCCGAGGGTGTCGTGCGTAGCGACGTCGATGGAGATGTTGTGGTCGTCGGTGATGTCGTTGGCGCTCACGAGGGCATTGTTGTTCCCTCCTATGGCTGTGCCCGTAGGGGTGGCATTGTTGTCGTCGATGGTGCCGGTGTTGAGGACATCATGGTTGGCGATGACGATGTTGAGTGTCGTCGTTGTAGCATGGGTGGTAGAGGTAGAAGCTCCATGTTGGTTGGGATGGACTTGCCTGGTGACTGTGGAGCATGTGATGTCCTGGTCGGCGATGGTGTTGACGTCGTTGTTGTTTATGGCGCCGGTGTTGTCCAGGATGTCGTGGTCGTCGACGACGTCGATGTCGACGTCGGTTGACGTCATTGTGTCGCCCGTAGTGACATTGACGTTCCCGATGTTCCCCGATGTCGAGATGGCGTTCTTTGGTGTTGTCGGTACTTATGCGGACCGTTGCTGGAGTCTCACGACGTTGGCCTAGTTGGGTAGGCTTTTTCGCCGAGCGGTGGTGGACGTCGGTGGTGGCCTCCTCGATTTGATCGATCCGAACCACAACAAAGGGGCATCCTCGGGGTAGACGTGTCTGTTGCTTGTAGCGCCGGTGATCGTGGAGGGGACGAAGTCGAGGAGGTCGTCGAGCTCACCGGTGACCTTCATTGGGGAGTAGTGGCCTGCGAAGATGGCGTGGTGCGGGGATGGAAGGATGGAGCTGTACTTGACCTTGATGTTGTTGGAGATCGCAGCTTTGTTGGCGGCGTTCTCGGTCCAAGCGCGTAGATGGCCTCCATGATCATCACCGGGTAAGGCGGCAGCGGACTGGCCATCGAATCTTGACGGTGGCAGCGTGGTTGGATCGTCCGGTCTTCGGATACCATCTATCACAAACCGGTTAGATTGGGCCGACTATGACACGTCAGCGGCAGCTTCCCGGGCGGCGGCGACGGGCGTGAGGCAGCGGTGGTGACGACGATCGGGCGGCGAGATGACGTGAGACCGATGACGACAGGAGGTAGGAGGCGGCGATGATGACGTATAGTAGCACCGGGCGGCGACGGAAGGGACGGCGAGGGCGGCGCGGCGCTGCGCGCTGGGAGTGGCGGCGGCGGCGGCAGCGGCGGCATGGGGGAAGGCGGCCCGGCGCTAGGGTTGGGAGAGAGAGAGAGAGAGAGAGAGTTGAGAGACAGGAGCTGTTGGGTGTTATCCCTTTAATTTTTCGATTAAGATCCAACTGACTACATGCCCCCTTGTATTTATAGTCCGAGGGAGACTTGCATGCTAAGAAATATCTAGGAGGTTTTCTTATAGACTTGGAATACCTCTTGACAAAGCAATTTATTTTTTCCCTAAATAATTATTACTTAACGATGAAGCGAAGGATGATGAGGCGGCGGCGGCGGCTAGGCAGCTGGCGCGCGTGCATGCCCCCTCCTTGGGCCTGTTGGGCCACTCGTCCGTGGCACATGACATGCCAAGAATTGAGAAGCCGCGACAACCACCTCCTATGGAGTAGGCTTCTCTAGGATGGACCATGTACGGAAACGTGTAATTGAGTAAATAATCTACAAAAAACAAAGAATGTTTGTTTTCAAATATAATCATTTCTACATCGCAACAAGGACCAAACCAAAGCTGTCGCTCCTAGTAGAACCAAAGGTTATAACTTTTTTGTTTTCCCATCCAACCAGCTCCTGAACATAATGGACACATTATGTGGTCTAGGAGTCCCAAAGCTACATATATGGTGGTCCAAATCAGGCGTGCATGCAAACTGGCAATCTACAAACAAAAGTTGAATCATATCATTTTTATGACAGAAACAACATTGTTTATTAGCTTGCCAGTTTTGTTTAGCTAAAATATCTTTGGTGAGGATGACCCTCTCTGAATGTAGCATAGAAAGATTTTGATCCTAATAGGGGCTTTTCATTTCCAAAAGTATTTGTTAATTTCAGAGATACAAATACCAATTATTTCCCATTAGTATCAATTGGGAAAGAAAATAAAACTCAAATATAGGTTTCAATTAAAGCAAGAGGAGGATGCAAATTTTAAAAAGTATCACCATAATTCTAGAACAACTCATTTAGTTTGCGGAGTTCACATTTGTCACAATAGATGACACTTGAATAGAGGATATTCCCAAGGTACAGAAGTTGAAAATGATCACCTCACACAAAGTTTTTCGGAATGTAAGGTAAAAGTGGCCATTTTTCATATTCAACGCCAAGACTTTATGGATTCCATAAAAAATATCAGGATTTTTGGAACATAATAAAAGAGAACCTGATGGCTCTATTCGAGGAATTCCATGAAAGAGAACTCTCACTCCACATGTTAAATTTGGAACTATAATTTTTTTTAAGAAAAATGAATATATGAATATCTCATTCTCTGTATTGACCAATGCATATAGCTATTCATTATTAGAGACACCAACACTGAGGTCCAACTGGAACTATAATTTGACTACCAAAAGTAGTGATACTGAAACAAATCCAACAATAATATAAACCGATCTGTTTGTAGGACATTAAATTCAAACCAGTCATCAAGGTAGCCACTAATAAGATGTCAGTAGTAGTCCAAAAAGTTATCTGCCCATCACAAACAAAGGTCTGTTTTTTTTTTTTTTTAGCATCAAACAAAGGTCTGTGTTGGGAACACCTAGCGTATATTAGTTTAATGCGGCCGGGACGTGGAGAGAACTGGTCAATTTTGCTGTTCAGCACACCGGACTAGAACACCACAATGATCCACGTCAAGTTCAACGCCCTTTGCCAGCAACGTCAAACAAGACTGCACGTTCGTCGTTTTGCACTGCTTCTCTGTACATCCTGCCTGCCTATATATGTGTTGTTGTTTCATCTCCCATGATACAAACACTTCATCATTCTCAAAAGCAACCAGGTACACTACAGTTACAAGTACACTCTTTATTGACCCTACTCAGAGCTCCATTTGGAAACCATGGCATCCCAGGCCATCAAAAGCCACCGCGCTGGTGCAGAGGTCGTCACTGGAGACGCAGCATGCCGGAAGAAGTCCATGGAGCTGTTGGAGGAGCTCGGCCTACCCAAGGGCCTCCTTCCAATGGAGGACATCCAGGAGTTCGGGTACAACCGCGACACGGGGTTCATGTGGCTAGTGCAGGGGAAGAAGAAGGTGGAGCACACCTTCAAGAAGATCAAGCAGACGGTGTCGTACGCCTCCGAGGTGACTGCGTTCGCCGAGAAAGGCAAGCTGTGGAAGATCACGGGTGTCAAGACCAAGGAGCTGATGCTGTGGCTTAGCGTTGTTGAGGTGTACGTCCCAGAGGCATCGCCGCAGAAGGTCAGCTTCAAGACTGGCACCGGCCTCTCTGACAGCTTCGATGGCGCTGCCTTTGCGCTTGGGGAATAAGCCAATAAGGGATAGCCAGATGAGACCGAAAATGATGGACATGCGAAAACCTCAGTGTGCTTAGTGCTAAAAAATCATACTGCATGAGCCAAATTTATATAATTGATTGTTTGACTCATATTTTGTATTCCCTTTTCCTCTTTTTCAGAAATGAATAAATGATATGTTCTTTTTATTTTAATTTATATACCCAAAATGGTTTCTTTTTGGCTGGCGCCGTACGTTCACACGTTGTTGAGGATGACAAAGACCAAACCGTGAGTCGCTTCTCTGTTAAAAGCAAACTCGGCACAGGTTCCAAATTTGTCTGGTATAAGTATGCAGAGCTTGGGGCAACTACAAGACACTCTTCATCTATTGAGCACCACAACTACAAATGTTGAAGTACTGGTCTTCATGATTTACAACCAGCTTTACTGCTTGCATCTCCTGCAGGATAATTGTTTGTTTGCCATCAGGTGGAAGCAGAATATGCCCTCAATTTCCACCAGAGACTTTGCATATTGTTGGTCCTGGCAGAGTCAGTAAGAGCACCCATGTCACTCATATCTGCAACCCTGCAAGGATGAAAGAGTCTGCACGAAAAGCGGAATCTTCTTGTCGCTGCCATGAGACAGATCGGAACACATAATCAGCTTGTAGCTGCGAGCACAGCCTTGCTCCCTCCGTCCCTAAATAATTGTTGCCGTTGGTGTGCGTACCTCAGTTTGACTAGATTTGTAGAAAAATACGTGCAAAGTTTGGATTTTCAAAAAAATTATTAAAAATTAGATTCAAATATCTTTCCAATGATACCAATCATGTACTACGAATATTAATATTTTTAATATATATTTAATCAAAATTTCTCAGGAAGCACAAACGACAGATATTTAGGGACGGAGGGAGTATGTTTCACCAGTGAGGCAATGACTGAACCCCACATTTGTGACAATGGATGACACTTCAATAGAGGACGTCCCTCAAGGTACAGAAGTTTTTTTTTTTTTGACAGAAATGTACAGAAGTTGAAAATGGCATCCTCACTGCAGAAGCTTTTTTTTCCAAATATAAGGTAAAAGAGAGCAGTTTTCATATTCAACTTGGAGACCTGATGGATTCCCTAAAAAAATGTCAGGACTTTTAGAACAAATCAAAGAGAAATTGATGGCTCTATTCGAGGAATTCCATTGAGGAGAACTCCCACTGCAGAAGTCAAATTTTGGAACTATAATATGACTTTCAAAAGTAGTGACGCCAAACAAATCCAACAATTTGAACTGATCTTTTTTTGTTGGACATTAATTTCCAAAATTCTCATCAAAGTGCCACTGCCGGGATGACAATACTAGCCCAGAAAGTTATCCACTCTTGACAAACAAAGGTCTGCATTGGAAGTAGCTAAATACTCCCTCTGTCCATTAATCAGGTTCATCTTACCAAAAAGTTCTGAATTGGGAGAAGCTAAATAACATTTAGACAAGTATTGATTCACTTGCTTATAATTAAATGCAGTTGGGATGTGAAGAGAAATGGTCAATTTTTCAGTTCAGCACGCCGGACTAGAAAGCACACCACAATGGTCCTTGTCAAATTCAACGCTCTTTGCCAGCAGAGTCAAACAAGACTGCACGTCGTCTTGCATTGCTTCCTGTACAACGCTGCCTGTCTATATATGTGCTGTTGCTCCATCTCCGGTCACACAAGCACTTCATCACTCTCAGAAGCAACCAGCTAAAGTTTACAACTATACTCTATTTCTTGCCGCTACAAAGAGTTCCGTTTGTAAACCATGGCGACCCAGGCCATCGAGAGCCACCGTGCAGGTGCAGCGGTCGTCACTGGAGATGCCGCATGCAGGAAGAAGTCCATGGAGCTGCTGGAGGAGCTCGGCCTACCCAAAGGCCTCCTTCCAATGGAGGACATCCAGGAGTTTGGGTACAATGGCGACACAGGGTTCATGTGGCTGGTGCAGGGGAAGAAGAAGGTGGAGCACACCTTCAAAAGATCAAGCAGACGGTGTCGTACGCCACCGAGGTGACTGCGTTCGCTGAGAAAGGCAAGCTGAAGAAGATCACGGGTGTCAAGACCAAGGAATTGATGCTCTGGCTTAGCGTCGTCGAGGTCTATGTCCTGGAGGCCTCGCCAGAGAAGGTCACCTTCAAGACTGGCACCGGCCTCTCCGACAGCTTTGATGCTGCTGCCTTTGCCCTTGGGGAATGACGAATCAACCGATGACACACAAATGATAGGCACAAAAAACATCAGTCTGCTTATAAGGCTAAAACATATGCTCCATGAGTATATATCACCTTTTTAAATCTTTAAATCTGTATAATTGCTTGATTGCTCTGTATTTTTTCTCCTTTTCCCTTCCAGAATGTTCTCTATCTCTACAACATAAAAAGAACGTAACGTGGACAATTTTTGGTGTGACAAATGGGTTGGTACTTCCAGCCTGCCCTCCATGCGATCCCACGCGCGCCTTGCTCGATCCTGTGGTGGCCATGCGAAAATCACGACAGTTGATGATTTTCCTTGCATGCGGACCCGTCGCGGTGGCTCGTTGTTTATTTTCCTTGCATTTAAAAAGGATGTACGTTGTGATTTAATTTCCATGCATGCAAAAGGAAACTACTGTCAATCAATCAAATTAAACATGCTGTCAGTCAATCAAATTAAATAGGAAAAGAAAATTTCCTTGCATGCAAAAGGAAGGGCTCCGTCCCGCGACCATTATGCCTGTTGTGATTTTTTTTTTTTTGCATGTAAAAGAAAACCACTGTGAATCAATCAAACTAAAATATGGTAATTGAAGGGGTGATTGATTTTTTGTTGCCGCATTAATTTGTTGACGATGAATTGTTTTCGATTTTCAAGCCCTGATTTTTAGGAAAGATAGTCACGCAAGGGGGAAAGATCACAGCATGTAGACTCAGACAATCATAAAAAAACACCGGCAGCCCATGACTCGATGCCCATGAGACATTCCGCGTCAGCAGGGACGAACGATCATCGATGGCTGTGATGTCCTCCGTGCTGCCCTCCCCACGCAGCCACGCCGCTGCTTCACCGCCAACCACGGCCTCGCAATGCACGCGTCGTCATGGTCCATTTCTGGTGCCTCCAACGTTGCCGAGGGCGTTCAGCACTACCGTCGACTTCGGTGTGCGCCTCGCCTTCGCCTCATGTTGACATCGGCGATTGTTTCGTTTTTTAGCGGAGGTCGAGGTCTATGGAGACATCGATCGACACCGTTCTCCATTTTCGCAGAGATGATCGCCGCCTAACAATCTCTAGAACCTCCGTTTCGCCCGGAAGTTTGACCGCGCCGCCAATCTTTGAAATCCTGGACCAACCCGCGGCGTCCGCTGTTCACAATCAAGGGCATCTTGCCACCAGCCAGGTATGTGTTTCAATCTTGATCTGAACTATGTCATGGCCAAAAACTAAAGAATTTACATACATATAAAGATGCAAATTATTAGTTAAAGATCGTTCTAATAATATTATCTACGCAAAGTATGAAGTAAGGGTTACTAAAGGATCATGCAAGTTCTGTACAATTTTGGTTGCTTGTTTGACTCTTGTTTATCTGTTACCTTTATTGTTACATCCATATTTTGTCAAATTAGGGGAAGCAAGGACCTGTGGAAGAGATGCACACAGGATACAATTATCTGTGGCAGGCATCACAATGAACATGCATGCTTTATTTGTGCAAAAGCACAAAATCTTGCCTTCTTGTTGATGGATCAATAGGTGGTTGAACCCTTTTGATTTATGGTTAGTTACGCTTGGGAATTTGTCTCATTTTTCATTTTCTTGATACAGGTTATTTTCTTTGTAACTTTTCCTGATACAGGGTATGGACATAGCTGAAGCACGTTTTGGTGCTTTGAGATCTTCAGCAAGCATTCTGCAATTAATCTCCATGAAGGCTGCCCACAAGAGGACCTACCATGAATTGTATGAACAAGAGAGATCTGACCTCAAACAATTTGACCAAGCGTCCGTACCATAATTGACTCTCAATGAGAATCTATATTGGCATTATATGTTCCATATGCATTCATTATGTCTTTCATTTTGCATGTTTCTGCAATAATCTCTTATTCATTTGATACAATAACACCAATACATGACTTCAATTATTATTATCTTATCATGCAATCCGTGTTTTTTTAGTATAAAGTTTGGTTATCTCAGTAACAACGCACGTGCACGAACCTATATTTCCTAAATATCTGAAGTTCTTTTAATTAGGCTCAATCTTTGGTAGTGCATAAAGATTATAATATCTCCATTACACTTTGGGTTTAGGGTCAATGAACCTTATAGCTTGTTCACGTTACAATGCCCGAAAGGTCTATATACAGTAGAGTTGGTGAACTTGCGGCGCCACACTCTCCATGTTTGTTAATTTCGTGACCTCTGTCTTTTAAATTAAATGACACTTTAACATTGGTATTTAATTTCACAATATTGCTATCTTATTATGTGATCCATGTGTTTTTAGTATAAGAGTTTTATCCAGAAGTAACGCGACGGACGTGCTACCTAGTTAAATATAAACCAGAAGGACTGTTTTGCTTTGCTCATTCAATTGATTTGCGTGGCAATTTGAACTTTTTACCTTGACGAAAGTATACAATACTTTTTAATTTTTTAGCAAAAAACATCGAGATGATCATGCGAGGCCCATTCCCATTTACTCTCATTATCTAAAAAAATTCCCATTTACTCAGTCCATCTTTAATTCTTGATATGGGCCTGGGCCTGGAGCCGGAGCTGGAGCTTCAAGCATGGTCCAACTCGTCTAGCCACCACATCAAGGCCCAACCAAGCATTCCATCAGACCGGAACTGGGCCTTTTTTTTTTTTTTTTTTTTGATAATGGCCACTGGCCTTTCTGATACCTTTGATGTTCCTGCCTTTGTGCTTGGAGAGTAACAAGAAGTCAATGAAATGGTTGGATACAAAAGATGTCAAGTGCATAATCTAGCTTTTGCATTGTACAGTTGTATGCATCTATCATGTATCTTGTGACGAGTTTGTAAGTTGGAGTATGTGTTTGTTTTTGTGGCAACTGCAACTACTGTTCTTCCCAATAGTTTCTTCATTCCGAGATATATTTTTGTGTACAATGTATACAGAAAAGAATTAAAAATAAAAATTATAGATTTTATTGTCCACCAAAATAGATATCCTCTAGGTGCACTCAGCTGCAGTTTGTAGTTTTGTGAGTTCGTTTGTTGTTATATCTAGCTTATGTGCCGTTCACATCATTCGAGGCCTGAAAAGGCGCCCTAATTGGGTCATTAGTATACTGTAACATCCCGCCGCCTTCCAGAGGTTTATCTAACATGCTAGGGCCGCTAGGTATCTTCCGTCGATCCGGTGATCAACCCGGGGAATCCCGATCTGCGGCGGTTCCGTGTGATACAATCCGCGGGAGATCCACGGCCTGTTTTCCCCTAACGCCTTTTGGTAACCACTTAACAAGTTAAAGACCTCGACCGACTAGAGCGGTGCCACATGTGACACCCCGCTTTCCAAAGCCGCACCGCACAGCCCTTCCGAGGGCGTGCACGGCGTACATACCACCACCGCTTACACTTTTCGTCCTCGCCGTGTAAAAAGGGTTAACCCGAAGGTGATATGGTTTTGTAGACAAAGGCTTATAAGTTGACTCCACCCTTGCTAAACTAGCAAGGTGGTACTAAATATAATGGCAGCGCAGCCCTTATTGGGCCACATCCTTATTGGGCGGGTGTTACAAACACCCCCTCAAAGGACTCGGCGCCCTCGTCGGCGCCAACTTAACCAAGACCTCCCCTCTTGGCACACGCACCCGTGCGCCCAGTGCCGGCATATGTGCCATGCCGTGCACTCCATTGAAGCTACACGCGCAATGAACCCCATGTCCGAACATCCGGCCCCGACGCGGCGCCCGTGGCGCGAAGGTCGGCTCGATACCACACAGTAACATCCGCCTTCGCCTTCCGAGGTTTATCTAACATGCTAGGGCCGCTAGGTATCTTCCGTCGATCCGGGTGATCAACCCGCAGGAATCCCCGATCTTGGCGGCTCAGTTCCGTGTGATACAATCCCGCGGGGAGATCCCGCAACTGTTTTCCCCTAACGCCTTTCGGTAACCACTTAACAAGTTAAAGACCTCGACCGACTAGAGCGGTGCCACATGTGACACCCCGCTTTCCAAAGCCGCACCGCACAGCCCTTCGAGGGCGTGCACGCGGCACATACATACCACCCTGCTTACACTTTCGTCCCTCCGTGTAAAAGGGTTAACCGAAAAGGTGATATGGTTTGTAGACAAAGGCTTATAAGTTGACTCCACCCTTGCTAAACTAGCAAGGTGGTACTAAATATGTGCGCAGCCCCCCTTTGGGCCACATCCTTATTGGGCGGGTGTTACATATATATCGTACTTTTAAAACTTTTGCACAATTCGATGGTTATACATATTGAGCTGACTTACGATTACTCTTTTGTTGTCATGCGCCTAATATGGGCGCTGCCCCCAACAAAGCTAATGGGCGACCAGAGCCCTAGGAGGCATGACGGGCAGCCCAATACCCCTGATAGGGTTGTTGCGTGCAGGAATTACTGTAGCAAGGGTTTTGTAAGCGCCACCGCGCCCAGATTAGGTTTTAGATCAGTCTAGATTGCTTGCATGTAACCGGTGAATCTTTAAGTAAGAAAATATAGTCGAGACTCTAAACCCTAGCTCTCGTCTTTCAAGCCGCCGCCGCCTCTCCTCTCCCTCAAGACGCCGCCTCCTCCAATGTCGCCCCTTTTGCAACCCTTGCCGCCGCTAACCACCACCGCCCCGTGGCTCTTGGGCACGCCTCTTACATCTGCTTTTGTTTTTGGTTCAAAAAAATTTGCGGTGTGGACTGCGGTGAAGTCTGCCGTCTCATGCCAAGGACCCTTTGGTGTTTGAGGTTCGATTGCTAAGGGATAACCTTACCAATTCGGAACAATCGGACAAACAAACAAAACAATCAGGATTTGGCTCGTCGAACAAAGCCGGGATTTCTAGCCGGGCTATAAGTTGGACAACAAACAAAACACACCCATAGTATCTGGTGCCGTGTCCATCCGATCGTAACAATTTGGTGATGGATGAGTCATTGTGATGGCATCCCTCAACTTACGGCCGAGGAAAATGAACTCTTGGTTGCCGAGTTTACGGAGGAGGAGATTAGAGGTGCTATTTTCCAAATGAATCATAATACAGACTCTAGGACCCGATGGCTTTCCTCCGGAGTTTTATGAGGTATTTTGGAGCGTAATTAAGGATGATCGATGGCTATGTTCATAGATTCTATGAGGGAGATTTGCCTCTACATAGCCTAAACTTTGGAACAATCATTTTAATACCAAAGTCTAAAGAAGCTAAACAAATACAACAATATAGACCTATCTGTTTTGTTAAATGTTAGCTTCAAGATTTTCACTAAAGTGGCTACTAACCGAATTTTAAAGATAGCTCAACGCATAATTACGCCATCCCAAATAGCTTTCCTACTGGGAGAAATATAATGGAGGGTGCGGTTATTTTACATGAAACTTTCCACGAACTACATAAAAGAAAACAAAATGGAATTATCTTTTAGATTGATTTTATTTTGAAAAGGCATATGATAAGGTGAGCTGAAATTTGTTACAACAAGCACTAAGAATGAAGGGGTTTCATCGGTGTGGTGTGATTGGGTCAAGGCTTTTGTTCAAGGTGGGAATGTGGGTATTAAAGTTAATGATCACATGGGCTCATACTTCAGGACTAAGAAAGGTCTTAGACAAGGTGATCCTCTGTCACCGATCCTTTTTCGATCATTGTTGCGAATATGCTTTGGCTATCATTTTATCTTGAGCCAAGGAGGAAGGACAAATAAAAGGAGTTGTTCCACATCTAGTAGAAAACGGTTTGTCTATCTTGCAATATGCGGATGACATAGTTACGTTTTTTGGACCATGATATTGAACAAGCAAAAAACACGAATCTTTTGCTTGGTACTTTTGAACTATTATCAGGGTCGGAAAATAAACTTCCATAAACGTGAATTATTTTGCTTTGGCCAAGCAAAAGTGTCCAGACGAGCAATACTCAAATCTATTTGGTTCGAAATGGGATCATACTCTTTTTGATATTTGGGCCTTCCTATGCATTCTGAGAAAGTTAAATAATACGAATTGGAAATTAATTGAAGAAAGAAGGAGAATTAGGAATTTGGCCTTGAAAAAAGTTTATCTTAGAATGCGGCACTTTTTTTTTGAATTTGGAAATCTGGCCTCAAAACGAAACTTTGTTAGGAATCGGCCCTCCGTCGGTTTTGGAAATTCATAATTAGAGTTTGGTAACTCAATTTTGATGAACCAAATTTTGTTGTGCTCCTTGAGATGTCTAGTTTTTATTAAAAATATGAAACTAGCCATGTTTTGTAGAATTATTTATTTTTAACACCAACATATTATGTTTTTATTAAAAATAAATAATTTTACAAAACATGGACGATTCATATTTTTAATAAAAACTAGACATCTCAAAGCACAACAAAAATTTGTTCCCCAAAATTAGAGTTACCAAACTCTAGTTATGAATTTCCAAAAACTAAGGAAGGCCTGATTCATAACAAAGTTTCGATTTTGAGGCCAATTCCCAAATTCAAAAAAAAAAGAGGTCGGATTCCTAAGACAAACTTTTTCAAAACAAATTCTAATTCTCCCTTAAAAAGAAGTTAAGCGGGTGGAAAGGAAAACATTTATCATATGGTGGTAGATTGGTGCTAATCAATTCTATTACTGTCAAGCTTACCTATGTTCATGATGTCTTTCTTTGAAGTCCCGAGAGGTGTCCTTAAAAAGATTGAATATTTCAGATCAAGATTTTTTTTTTTTTTTTTTTTTTTGGCAAAATGATGATCACAAAAAGAAATATAGGCTGGCAAAATGAGAAATATTTTGTGCCAAACGAGAAGAGTAAGGTGGTGTAGGTATCCACAATCTAGATTTACAAAATAAGTGTCTTTTAAGCAAATGGCTTTTCAAACTTTGCAATGATGAGGAGGGCACTTGGCAGGATTTATTAAGGAACAAGTACCTAAAGAACAAGAGCCTAAGTCAAGTTGAAAATGAAAATGACTCCTCACACTTTTGGAATGGTTTGATGGGAGTCAAAAGACATTTTCTTAAGTCTTGGGAAGTTTAACTTAGAAAATGGACCTCAAATTAGATTTTGGGAAGATAAATGGTTAGGCTCCTAGGTGCGGAAAATCCAATACCCAAATTTATTTAATATAGTGCGTAAGAAACATGCAACAGTGGTTGATGTTCTAAGTTCCACCCCCTCTCAATGTGTCTTTTAGAAGGCAACTAGTTGGGAACAAGATGGTGGAATGGCAAAGCTTAGTTGCGAGACTTGCTCTTATTGACTTAAATGTGCGTTGGGATACTTTCACTTGGAATTTAAATAATAATGGTTTGTTTTCTGTTAAATCAATGTACAAATACCTAGTCAATAATGGAATTAGAGTTGCATTGGAAAATTTGGCATTCACTACGAAAGCGGGATCTTCGCCGACGGGATTTGCGTTTACGCCGACCACTTCAAAAAGTTGGCGGTCGGCGAAGATTTCTTCGCAAACGGCCAGCGTTTGGCAAAGAGAACGCGGTCGGCGAAGAGGTCTTCGCCGACCGCCAAGTTCTCGGCAAAGAGCAACGCTTGGCAAAGCACCCTCTTTGCCGGCGACAAGCGGTCGGCGAAGAAAACCCCGTCGGCATTTTTGACACCGGCGTAGCGGTTAAGCTGTCGCGCACATTTATTTGACCGCCCACCGTCCGTCGTCGGCAAAGTTCACCATCTTCGCCGACCGCCCACCGTCCGTGGTGGTTTTTTTTTTTAAATTATAAAAAGCAATGCCCGCGCCGCCACGTGTCGGGGAAAAAATACCGGCGTCGGGACTTCGCCGAGCACCCTACGGATGGCGGTCGGCGAAGATGGTCTTTTGCCGAAACCTAACGCTCAATCGGTGCTCGGCAAAGATTGCCTTTCTTAGAGCACCTTTTCGACCCTCGGCGAGTTTAAAGTTTTTTTTTTTGAATTTTCCATCACAACTTTTTCGTGCCTTAGCTACAGTACATGGAGTTCATTATTCAAGTTTGAAATTTTTTTAAAACTTTTTACTATATTTTATGAGTTTTCATGTTATAATTGAATTTCTTTCGAAAACTAAAATTTGAAGCGCAAGTGATTGAATAATGGATCTAAATGATTCAAAAAATGATAAACATGCTTGTGAGTCTATATTGAGTCCTCATCCATGGTGAGACACCGAAATTCAAATATCTTGTGCGCGAAAACACGTCGACTCACTTGCCGGGTCGATTGTTTTAAAATTCTATAAAATTCAAAGCGGAGTTGAAAAATTATGAAACTTGGCGAGTTGTCCTTATATCGCATGTATGCGCTATGAAAAAAGTTTGAGTCGATTTCGTGGGCGGTTGCATCTCGGATGGCGGTTACCAAGACATCTCCGGCATGTGATAATGAGAAACTCAAGTTGAGATGTCTAGGTTTCAAAGCGATCCGGTATGCAAACTTGCATGAAACCTTTTCAAATTTTTCCATAGTTTAAACATGCAATATAACGATGACTCGTCAAATTTCATGAATTTCCAACTTCTTTTTTTTTTAGAATTTTAAAAATGATTCACGCGCGCGGGGAATCGAAATGTCTCGCGCACAAGATCTTTGGATTTTCTCACGTGTCCATAGATGAGGGCTCAAAATATACTAACAAACAAGAATATCATTTTTCCAATCACATAATTCCATTTTTTTCGAGGACTGCGGTTCAAATTTTAGTTGTCAAAAAATATTGAGTAAAAGTAGAAAAGTATTAAAAAAATAGTAAAATGTGCGAAAATGTCCCAATTTTTGACATGTACTTGTAAACACTCTATCTAAGCTCCGGAAAAAAGTTGAAGTGAAAAATCCAAAAAAAAAAAAATTACTTTGCCGAGAGCGCAAACATGCCCTCGGCGAAGCCTTGTCCCTAAGCGCCCCCGCATGTTCGGTTTAAAAAAAAAAAACTTCGCCGACCACCAAGCCTAAGGCGGTCGGCGAAAAGTTTCCAGCGCCCCCACCTGGTCGCTTTAAAAAAAAAAACATCGCCGTAAACGGACGCGGCGGGCGGGCGCGGCCGCTTCCTCGCGCACCGCCTTGGCTGGTTAAAAAAAGACAAAAACGCCCCCGACCGCGGACGGGGCGGTCGGGCGAAGCGGCATATACGCCGACGGCCCTCGATCCGCCGCCGGGCGAATATCCAAAAATAATAAAAAAGGAAACCACATACCCACCGCCCACACTCGGCTCACCCTCACCCACACCCACACTCACACACACGAACACACACACACGCACGCGACGCTTAAGAACGCCGCCTTGCCGCCGCCGCCCGCCGTTGCCGGCCGAGCCGGCCGCGCCGCCGTCCCCGACCCCCCCGCCCCGCCTCTCCTCGACGCCCCCGCCCCGCCCCCGACACCGCGGTGGCCACACCGGCTCGACGCGCCATCACGCCACGGCCGGCGCGGCCGCCCTCCCCAACGCCGCCGGCCCGACCGCCCACCAGGCCCCCGACGCCGACGCCGCCCGCCGGGAGGGAAAGGTGAAGAGAAGAAGAGGAAGGGGAGGGAAGAGGAGGAGAGAAGGGGCCGGTTCTAGGGAAGAAGAGGGAGGAGAAGAAGAAGGGGGGGAGGAGGGAGGAGGAGGAGGGAAGAGGGAAGAGGAGGAGGAGAAGGAGGAGGGAAGAGGAGGAAGAGAAGGAGGAGGAGGGGAGGTGGAGGAGGAGGAAGAGGAGAAGGAGGAGGAGAAGGTCGACGCGCCCCTCTCGTGCCGCTCGCTCGTGTCCGTGCTCGTGGTTCGCCGTCGTCGCCGCGCCCGTTCGCCCACCGCCCAAGCTAGGTGAGCATTCGTGCCGCGACGGCGACCGCCGCTGTATATGAATGTGTGCCGACAATGAAGAATTGAGTTCGATGTGTATGCATATGTGTTGGTCGGCCATCGTGTCGTTGTTTTCTTGCGGTATTGAAAACCTCGGCGTGTAGGGGAGGTTCCGCCGAAATTTCTAATTGAACCTGTTCTTTTTTTCGTGTGACAATGACCCGTCGGTGCCGCGTCGAGTACGTGACTTCACCGCCATCGCTGGTCGCCTACACCGCTAGGTATAACCCCTCTTTACATATGATGGTCGAGATCGCGTAACCTAGTTAGGCGTCTCCCGTCCGAAAAGAGATACGGTTGGAGGTATGGATTTCTTTGCATATCTATGACCGTATCGCGTTTTCGATTGTCCACGTTTTTTGGACAGCCCACGGATACGTAGATGGGTCGATTTCCATGTTCGCTCGGTCGGCGGCGAGTTTCGGCATCACCTCCCCCACCGTTCTCCGGATACACACTCTCCCTTCCGGGGCGTGTATCGGGGAGAACAGCGGGAGGTGCTGCCGAATGTCTCGGTCCGGATCGAGCATGGAAACGACTCCATCTACGCATCGCGGGTGGGATTAGGACCTATCCTGGCCTATTAGAGAGTAGGAACACCATGTAGATCGAACTCATGGTTGGAATTCGTGGTTGCTAAAGGATGGGCGACCCCCGGTGGATGTCACGGCGGTTGGAGAAGTAAGCGTGATTTTGGCGAAGAATGGATGGACAAGACCAATGAGTTCTTAGAAATGGTATGGGGCAACGCTTCGTGCTCGTGGTCATTTGCTAGTTTGGTGTCCCTGCAGTAAATGTGACAACACGAGAAGAGTCACCGAAAGGATATGCAACGTCATCTTCTAGATGTTGGATTCACCAAGAACTATACCGTGTGGGTATACCATGGTGAAGCACAACGTATGAGAGGAGGAGGAGGTGAGAGCACGCCTCGAGGATTGTGATGGTGATGCGGGGTTGTAGATATGTTAGATGATGTCCACCAAGGACTTTTCAACGCGAAGCACGTGACAAGGAGGCGATGGAGAAGGAGGCAAAGAATTTCTATGAAATGTTGGACTCGCGGCGAAACCCCTTCATGAGAACACAACGGTTTCACAACCTGGATGGCATTTGTCGCAATAGGGCTGAAGTCCGAATTGAACATCGGTCGGCGGGCTTCGATAGGGTGTTGTCCATTGTTGGCACCCTCGCTTCCAAAGGGCCATAACCTACCATCGAGCATGTATGACTCCCAAAACTCTTTACGGCACTTAAGATGCCGTATGAGCGAATACATGCTTGCGAGAATGGGTGGGTCCTATTTAGGAAAGAGCACGCCGATGCAAAGCAACGTCCAAAGTGCAAAGCCTCTAGGTACGAAGAGGTCCCAAGCGGAGATGGTCGGATGAAGCGAGTAAAGTCGCCAAAAAATACTACGGTACCTACCGTTTGTACCGAGGATTCAACGACAATACATGACCGAGGAATCCGCTAAGCGGATGACGTGGCACAAAAATGGCAAGCGATACACTCGGACAAGATGATACATCCATCGATGGTGAAGCATGGCAATACTTTGATGGAAAACATCACGAGAAAGCAATGGAGGCGCGTAATATGCGTGTCGCCACGGCAACAGATGGGTTCAATCCCTATGGAATGATGCGGCCCCATACACTTGTTGGCCCGTATTCGTTATCCCCCTGAATCTCCCCCGGTGTCGCCTTTCAACGGGACACCATATTCTTGTCGCTTATAATTCGGGCCACCCGGGAACAAGATGGGTGTGTTTATAGAGCACGTGATCGATGAATTGATCAAGGCTTGGGATGAAGGCGTATGGACATACGGACCGAAGCCACTCTGGCGGTGTTCAAAATGCATGTTTGGTACGATTACTCAATTCATGACTTCTGGCGTATGGGTTGTTCTCGGTTTGGTGTGTTCATGGAAAGTTCTCGTGCCCAAGTATGCAAGGAAAGTCCGATGTTCATCGGGTTGTAGGCGGGTGGTAAGTTTTTCGTCGATTCGACCTACATCATCGGTTTTACGCCTCTTGACCATCCATTGAGACACAAGACACGAAGAACTTTACAAAGGGGTCGTAGTGACGGAACCTCAACCGCGAGATGAAGGCGGTGCGAGGTCCGTGCTTTCGGCTAGATTCTCTTGTGGCCAAGGCCCAAGGTGGTGGTTTTGTGGGGTATGGTGGCGGCATATGTGGACTCATAAGTCGGGCTTGGAGAGGCTCCCCTATCATGATGACCTTCTTGTGCCACATCACCTTGACAATATACGCTGCGAGAAGAATATCATTTGAAGCACTTTTTGCACACTCATGGACACCGAAAAGTCTAAGGACAACCCTAAGGCTAGAGTGGACGTGGCAAAACTTTGCGATAGACCAAATCAAGAGATGAGGCCTCCGCAGCGGCAAAGAGATGGCGAAGGCCCGGTGTCGATTTTGTCTTGTCTAGAGAAAAAGAAAGGAGGTACTTAAATGGATGAAGACACCGAGGTTTCGGATGGGTATGCACATAATGTGAAGAGGGGAGTCAATTTAACTACTATGCGAGTCAATGGGATGAAGAGTCATGACTATCACGTATGGATTGAGCGGCTGCTTCCCACGATGGTTCGAGGCGAGTTGAGTTATTTCTTCCGCCATTTGTGTGCAAAGGCGATCTCTCGCACCGTTTGTAGACGGTTGGAAAAGGCGGCTTTTGTGTTACTCGTAAGTTGGAGAAAATCTTCCCACCCGGCTTCTTCTTGTCGATCACGACATATGATTGTGCACCTCCCTTACGAGGTGCGTATGGGGGCCGGTCTGCGATACCATTGGTGCTACCCAATCGAGAGAACTCTAAAGTGTGTGCGCTTGAGAAAATGTAGAAATAAAGCCGAATCGAGCCGTCGATTGCCGAGGCATACCTTGTGGAGGAGGTGTCAAACTTCACGAGAAAAGTACTATCTGAGAGAACATTCGTAGCGTGCATGATCAAATCCCTCGTTACAATCTTCGACGAAAATCGGTCGAAGCTCGGCCTTTTCCAAGGTCAATACGGGAAGCGCCGGTGCATCTACCGATGCGGTTGAGCAACAAAGAGTGGCACTGATATCATGCTATATGTCTTGACCAACTCGCCCGAGGTGGATCCGTACAAACGTGAATTCATTCGTGAGACTTTGGTGCGTATCAAGGGATGCGAGCCACATGAAATTGATACTCTTCTTTCACAAGGTCTTTGGACCACAGAGACCCGATTTCATTTCGTGGTTCAAGAGAAGGGCCCAAACCGATCGCTCTATCTCGTGGCGAGCTAATTGTGTTGCAAACGGCCGTGATTTGAGGGTTAGGTCATTTACCGCTTATGATGTGAATGGATATCGTTTCCACACGACAAGCTACGAGCAGGGGCGACCCAACCGGTACCACAAACAAAGCGGCGTGCTAACAATCGATAATAATGGGAATGAGTACCATGGCGTAGTCGAAGAAATATCTGAGCTTTCATTTTATGGCGCCCGCATCTTAAACCTGTGATATTCAAATGTCATTGGTTCGACCACCTCGAATGTACTAAACGACGCCCGGCAATTGGGCTAGTCGGTTCGACCCGATTCGTGTATCCACGATCCGATATATACATTGTGGCTCAACAGCCATGCGGGTTTATTACCCGCCATATGCCCGCCAAAACAAAGATTATCTTAAGGGTTGGGAGGTTGTGCGAAGGTAGCGCCGCATGGTAAACTACCCGTCCCAAATGATGAAGATTATAACTTGATCAACCCAATCACATATGAGGGAGAGTTCTATCAAGAAGAGGGTGCGCCAGGGAGTTTTGTGATAGACCTATTTGGAGATATAGGAATGGAAGTAGGCGATGAAATGTCGATGATGACGGCGATGGCGTTGAGGTGTTCGACTTGAAGGACATAGAAATGCTAGGCATTGAGCACGGTCAATGAAGGCAACAATCCTAGTTCAGATTCTCTTAGTGATTTCGACAATGTTGACAAATGATGACGACGGAGAAACGCTCCGGCGGACGATGATCCCGATTACTTCTAATACATGTAATACTATGTTATTTTGTTTTTCTTTGTAATTATATCTTATTTATATTTTGATTACAATGCATGTAAATCTAATTATGCCTTGTTTATGTTTTGATTACAGGTGATCGAACAAAGATGGCGGGAGGTCGTGGAGGTCGTGGAGGTCGCGGAGGTCGACGACCCCGAGAGGTCGTCCGTGCCTTGACCGGGATTTACAACCGGGGCGAAGACAAAGGCGCGGGCGGGCGGAGGGTTCCGTGAGGCGGGCTCCTCGTGTCCGGGAGGCCTCCCGGCTCCCACGCCCCGAGCCCGAGGTGGAGGAGGAGGGGCGGCGACGAGGAGCTGAGTGGCGGCGACGCCCAGCGGTGGTGGCCGGCGGGGACCCACCGGGGGGGACGGACGGCGGGGGGGGGGCGTCACAGTGGCTCCAACCCCTCGGTGGGGGTTCGGACTCGGCGGCGGCAAGGGGCTGCGAAGGTCTACTTGCGAGGCCCCTCACGACTCCCTCGGGCTCCGCTCCATCACAACCGCCCGTGATTCGCCCCCAAGGGACAAGGTAAGTAGATTTAGATCGTACCTCATTGTCTTCATTATGCCTACTTCATGTCTTCATTATGCCTACGAAAGTGAAACTAATATCGTGTCTTCATTATGCGGGGAGCTGGATCGTTGTGTCGGGCGGTGACTCACGCAAGCCCGCCGGCATCATCGGGTTCTTTGTGCGGCGCAGCACTACCCGGCGTCGTCACATACCACGGGCATACGGGGCCGGCCACCGCTGGCGACCTACTACCAAGGAGAAGACTCGGACTACACCCACAAGGCAGAGCGGGTGCTCACGGAGTTTTGGGTAACTCGACCTCGCAAGACAAAGCCTTTTCTCAATACATCGCATTCTTGAAACCATGAATTTGATATCGTATTTGTATGCGAGAACTTCTTCAAATGCGAGGAAGGACAGGAGGTGCTAGCCGCAAGGGTGCTTGAGAACGCCGCAAAAAAAAGCGTCACCGATATGCTTTGGATCGCGAAGCACCAGGCCATCATAAACTACTATGCAATGGTCCGGGTCGAAAGTATCAAAGGAGGAAGCAAGGACTATGATGTTGACCCATGAACAGTTCTTGGAGGTACATGAACAACACTAAGCGGTGCTTGTTTTGAGATTTAATATAGTTAATGTGATCTTCTAATCGACCTTTTTCATGACGTGTAGATGAAGCCGACTTGGTTACGCGGCCATGGGAATTCTTTGGGAGCAGATCGTGGACAAGTGGTTCACGGAGGAGTGGCAAAAGGTGCACGAGGATGCCCGAAAAGCGTTTGGTGATGCAAGGTCCATCACACCACCAAAGGCGCAATCGGAGCCTTGCAGTACAAAGAATTATGGGTAAGCGCTTTTCTTTTGTTAAGCTCAATCTTATTTTATCGTCGTTCCGACTCACTAATCCTCTTCCTTTGTTTCTCACGGTGAAGACACATCCGGGCAAGACTGCGGCGGCGCGGGCCTTACGCATGTCGCACAAGAAGAGGGGCCTCGACGTTTCCTATGGCGTCAACGACCCGGGCAGGCGTACAAAGCAACTCGGTGTGGGCCAACGGATCGTTGAGTACACGGCGGTGACTCGGCGTAAATATGGGGAGGACTACGATCCGGGCGCCCATGACATTGATACGGACATCGTCATGGCCACTTTTGGAGGCAAGAAGCACGGGAGGTTGGGCGTCGCCGGCGGCATCATCGGCGGCTCCGCTTGAGACTCTCCTCGGCGTCCCGAGCACGGAGGGCGGACACGGACCCGCCGATACGGCCCCGAGCAAGCGTGGCACGGGGCCGTTTCGGTGCCCTTGAGGTGGAGGCCCGCGACCTAGCCCGCCCAGCTAGCGAGAGGAAAAGAGGCGCCGTCGGGAGGTGGAGGCCCGCCAGCGGCAATGGCGGCCAAGTTCGAGGAACTTACTAGGTTCCTTGCCACGGCAGTGGATTGAGTGCCGCCACTGGGCTCCTAGGTCCGGTCGTTCCACGCCTGCGCACTCGGGCCGTTCGGGTACTCTGTGAGTATGATAGCAAAGAGTTTCGATTTTTAGTTTCAAATAATCATGTCTAACACCCGCAACATTGTCTTCTTTGCGCAAGGCTTCCACTCCGGGATCGGCGGGGTTGAATCAGCCCTTCTTGAGGTGCTCCGGTGTTGAGCAAGGCTTCCCGTCCCCGAACCATCAAGTTCCACCTTTCCCACCCTTCCCGCCCAATTTGCATGAACTTGTGAGACTCCCGCGACTTGTGCGGATCATTTGTGGACTTGTTTCTCTTGTGAACTTGATGTTGGACTTGTGAGACTCGATGTAGACTTGTGCAACATGTTTTATGTGATATATCGTTGTGTTTTATGTGCGGGTGTGTGCAATGTGATATATATATGTTACGTGATTGAATGGATGTGATATATATTATATATGCGTTTGTTTGTCAAGGTGGAAGCGGAAACAAAAAAATAACAATTTTTCGGGACTTCGCCGAGGGCCGTGCTTTCGGCGTCGCCGAGGGCCGTGCTCGGCGAAGAAGCCTTCGCCGACCGCTTTTGTAATTGCGGTCGGAATTTGGGGAAATGAATGGGCGGCCAGCGGTCCACTTCAACCGCCCGACCGTTTTTGCAGCGGTGCTTTCGGCGAAGGAGGAACCTTCGCCCGAGCACGGGATGCCAAGCGGTCGGCGAAGATTTTTTTAAAAATAAATTCAAATTCGCCGAGCACCAACATGTTGTGTCCGTCGGCGAAGAATTTTTAAAAAATGAAAACGTGAACCTTTGCCGACCGCCCCCTAGGCCGACGGTCGGCAAAGGAAAAAAAAAAACGCCTTCGCCGACCTCTCCACGAGGAGGCGTCGGCAAAGATGGCGTAACGGACGTTGACTTTGGTGCTCCGTTAACGGCTACTTTTCTTCGCCGACCGTCGTTTTTGGTAGTCGGCGAAGGCTACGCCGAGAGGTGTTATTTTGAGCGGTCGGCAAATCTCTTATGCCGACCAAAAATTTCCCGACAGATCTTCGACGAGTAAACGGTCGGCGAAGCCTTCGCCCGTTTCGTTGGCCTTCGCCGACCGCCCGGGACCGCTTCGGCGAAGGACCGATTTCCTGTAGTGATTTGAAAATACCCTTGAAAATCAAGATTTTTCTTTGGTTCTTGAAGAAGGGGGTGATAATTACAAAGGATAATCTTGCTAAAAGAAATCGGAGTGGCAAAGCAAGTCCTCGTAGTTTTTGTAGCAAACCTCAAAACCATCAAGCATTTGATTTTTGAATGCCATTATGCTAGATTTCTTTGGTGTGCTGTGTTTATGTTGTTTTGGTATTAACCCACCAAGGACACTAACCATCTTTTTAATAGTTGGTCAGAACTAGGAGGGTCCAAAAATAATTATCTTTTATTGACTGGGGTTGCTGCGTTTTGTTGGGCAACATGGATCACAAGAAACGATGTGGTTTGTGATAGGGGTCACCCAAAAACCTATTTGCATGTTCTTTTCAGGGGGACACACTGGTTCCGGTTTTGGGCCCTATTGCAGTGCTCAGATGACACCAAGGAATGAATTCTTGATGCTTACAAGCTACTAGAATTGAGAGCCATGGAGTTCTTCGCATCCAATGGCTGGTCTTTCATTTACCGTCTTGGAATTTAGTTTGGAACCTGTAATAAGTTTAAACTAGGGGTATGTTCATTAATAAGTTTGAACTGAGCCTTCTTAATAGAAGAAGGCTGAAGTCAGAATTTTTTTTCCATTATCTAAAAAAAATATTATACTGGTCTGCTATGTGTGTACTATATATATTACCGTATATGGCAAATCAGTCAGGTCAGCAAGAAGTCTTTTGGTTAGATTGTCCGCACTGGCAAACTGTAAAGCTTCCTCCAGTGCGTTTTACCGGACAAAAAGGCTGCAGCGGGGCACGGTAAATACAACGCTACGCCCTCCCGAATGCCAACTGTGGCGGAGGTAGCGAACGCGACGCTATGCGCCACCGTGGCACGGGCCCGCGCCCCTGGCGCCTCCCAACCTTCCTCGAACAGCCGCCGAGAGGGAGCAGTCCGCCTCCAGCGCCGCCACCGCAAAATCGCCGTCGTTCAGGTCACCGACATCAGCCACCGTGCTTTCGCCGAGGAGCCGCCCCGGAGTTGCCACCCGCCCCACCGCCGGAGAGGCCGCCTGCCGCTCTCGCGCCCGATCCTACAGAAGGGGGAGAGAGAAGGGGATGGCCGGGCGGGAGGAGCTGCATCCCGCCGGCGGCCTCGCCCCTGGGCTCGCGGAGCAAGGGAGAGTGGACGAGCGCCCGCTGCTGGCCCGACCGCCCGACGCAGCCGACGGCGGGCGGCCGCCGCGACACTCCTCTCCGCCGACAGCCCGAGCGCCCTCGGAGCGTAAACGGCGCCCCCGCCAATGGCCGGGCCCCCGCGGATGAGCTCGTGGACACACCCGAGGTCGCCGGAGGAGGACGCCAGGGGCTGCAGCCCGGCCCGCCCATGGCTGCTGGCACCGGGCGGTTGTTGCGCCGGTTGCTCCACCGCCCATGGCCATCGCCGCCGAGACAGAGCAGGAACGGAGGAGGAGAGTCCAACGCGTGGAGCCCGCCAATGAGGAGGGAGGATGCCAGCGCCGCAGCGCACGAAGCCGCGAGGACGGCCGCCCGAGGCGCCAAAGCAGGAGGTGGTGGACGCATCCAGCCCGCCGCCCATGGCCACATCGCTGCTCGCCTGCTACGCCGCTGCGGGCCGCGTTGCCGCCGGACGTGGGCGCCGCTCCTCCATCGCTGTCTCCACCCCATACATCCCCGTAGTGGGACGGCTCCAAAGACGCCGGGCGTCCACGGTGTGGTGCTGCAGGAGGTCCGCCGCTGGGGCGGGATGTTCCGTGTTGGTGATCGCAAAGGAGGTCCCCGAGGCACCTAAGGTCGCTCCCACCCGGGCCCTCACGCCGTCCGCGTCAGCGCCCGGCGGCGGCGCCCGAGGCGCCACGGCCTCCCCTCCGACGCCCGGGCGACCGCCTCTCTCCAGCATCGTCACACACCTCCCGTCGGGGCCGGCATGGGAGATCGCCGCCCCGCGCTGTCCCCCGCTCCTGCGCGCGCCCGCTGCTTCCTATTGCTCCTCTGCGCCGCCTCGCTGCTCCTATTGCTCCCTCTGCGCCGCCTTTGCCGGTGGCCACGCACAGTGACTCGGACCGGCGGGGGGTCTCCATCGCGGAGGCAGCTACGGTAGTGCGGCTGCGGTGGGGAGTGATGGCGACGACGATGAGGAAAGAGATAAAATATACTCGTGTGGGACCCATGCGGAGGTAGTTTATATAAATGATGGTATAGAGTACGGATGAGTGCGGGAAAACCGGGTACAGAGTAGTGACTAGGATGGAATATTCCTTTTAAATGATGAATTTAAAGGACGACGAGTGCGGATAGCCTTAGACGTGCAAAATGCAAATTGGTCAGGTCAGCAGGAAGTCTTTTCGTTAGACGTGCAAAATTAAGGGTCAGATGGACGCTGGTCAGCACGTACCATCCATCCCACCGCCCGTGGATGTGCACGCATGCAGCAACTCGCGAGGGACGCTGGTGTGTACGTGGACCACGCGGCTGGGCCCGCGCAGAGAATCCTTGAGGGAGAAGCAACCACTCACCATTCGCCCCAGCTGCCTTCTCTTCTCCCGGCCAGTCTCCTAGTAGCTAGCTAAACGTGTTCCATCCCGCACACGGATCCGTAGCTACACAGCCTACAGCGACGTACTACTCGGTCGAGATCAGCTAACAATTAACCATCTCTCTCGCCAAGTAGCTGGCTTCAATTCGCCTTGCTGAACCTGTTCGTCTCCTGCGATCGATCTTAGGGCATGTACAGCGCGTCGGTAAACCCCGTCTATGTACCGACACTTTTTCATTTTGCCCCCCGCGCCTGCCTACCGACGGCGCCCGCGTCGCCTCGCCAAAGGACGGCTCCGTCCCGTTCCCCAACCTCCTGCAGACGAGCAACCGCCGGGCTGTACTGCGGCGTCTTCTCCAAGCGACAGCCACCGGATCCCGCACGCCCGCGCTCTCCCGTCTCCACAATTCCTCCGCGCGCGCCAAAACCAGGTTCCCCCGCCAAAACCACCAGAACCGATCGACACCGGCGACTTTGGGTGCGGCGGCGACGGCCCCAGGCCAAATCCTAGGTCCTCGTCCGAGCAGCGCATCTCGGGGTGGTACGGCTGCAGCTCCTCCATCTGACGGCCGGTGGATTCCCCATCACGGAGGCAGACCCCGGCGCCCCAGCGGCGGACGACTCCCCAACAGCCACGATGACAGCGACCCTCCCCGCACCGACCCTCCGACGGCGGCCGCCGCAGCGGTTCCCCAAAACCGGACTCCGATGGCACTCCCCGCCGGTGCGACAGGAGCCGCAGTGCGAACATCTCCATCCCGCCGTCGTCGCTGTGACCTATCGAGTTGGACCGCGGCTGGATTTTTATGCAGGTTCTTGATTTCTGCCATGACCCGTCGAGTTGAACCTGCAGGCTGCAGGCGCTGGATCCTAGTCGAATCCCCTCTCTCTCTCGCAAACAGATAGCACACTGTGACAATACAGTCTCTCGCTCTCTCAACCAGACAGTAAAGTACTAGTTTCTCTCTCTGAAATAGAAAGCTTGAATGTCCATCTTCTTTAGCATCTAGTTTTGTATTAGCTTGTTGCACGAGATTCTCATGAATCTGTAATCTGGGTTTGTAGTGTATATGTTCATGATGTATGTATGAATGATTACTACGATGTTCGAAGAATTTGTGTAATTTGACTGTATTAATGGTTCCTAAAAAGTATTGTAATCATGTTATTATTTGATATTATTCTACCAAATAGCCACACAATGGTATACACAAATATATTTGTAGTTGATCTTGAGATACATGCACAACATTAAATGGCTTACGGAGAAGGACCCTCTATCCGTGGGTTGTATGAGTTGTCTTTGTATCAGATTGTATGATAAATTCGAGGTTTTACAGGCGACCATACCGCCGCCCGTGGGTTGTACATGCCCTTAGGGGGTGTTTAGTTGCTGAAATAATTTTGGGTTCGGCTAATGTAGCACTTTTCGTTTGTATTTGGTAATTATTGTCCCACCATGGACTAACTAGACTCAAAAGATTCGTCTCGCACTTTCTAGCCAAACTCCACAATTAGTTTTTTTTATTTACCTACATTTAATGCTCCATGCATGCGTCAAGAGATTCGATGCTTGACGGATACTGCAGTAGCCGAGAAGCCAAAATAAAGTAGACTTCCACGAGAGATCATCAATGCATCATCCATCACACCTTAATTTTCCGGCCCCGTCCTGACCGCTGTGTCTCTACTCATTGCAAATTGCAATGGCTTGGCAAAATAAACAACTTTGAAACTTGCGTTTGTGTTTATAACTTGGAAACTCTATTTCTTCTTAATGAAAAATTAAACAAAAAAACACCTGCAGCTCGAGAGCAAGGAATTCAAATTTGTGTCCACCCATCATCGCAAAATATATACTACTACTGGATCGATGATACAGGTTTGGAACAATCAGCTAGCTATGCTATGCCGACGACGGGTTGCCAGTCTGGAGCAGAAACCTCTCCAACTCAGGCAGGGTCCAGTCGGACGTTGCCTGGCGACGACGAGGCGATCTGTATATCTTTGCGATCACAGTATCGCAGCCTGCGATACCGAATTCCACCATCAGCCAGCCTCCAGGCTGCTCCGTGGCCGTCATCCCCGATCCCGAGCCGGGTGAGGACGCCGGTATTCTTTCCCACGAGAGGTTGCACGTGTAGCCACCGGCGCTTCCTTGTACTTCCTTCCTGCCTGTCTCATTCCGCCACCGACCCATGCCGCAAGCGACGGTCCGCGACCTCCTCGTCGTCGGCCGGGGTGCGCTGCTGCCGGCGGGGCTGCTGCTGAAGTCATGAAAGAAGTACCACACCTCGTGTTCGCCACCATCGCCGCCTGTTCCTGGAGCTGCTGCGTACCGCGCGCAGAGATCGAAGGGGCTGCGCGCGTAAACGTCCGCTTGTTTGATCAAGCTCGCGGCGGAGTTGTGGAACTCGCCGGCGATTTTACGGCGCAGGTAACTCTCGATGAGCTGCAACGGCGTTGGGCTAAAAATTGTTCCTACGACTACGGCAGGAGCTGACTCCAGTTCGTCCATGGCGCGCCGCCGGGCGGCGCCTGGCGGTCTGTCGTTGATGGCGGCATCTTAAATACTACGCCGAAGTCAACCCTAAACCCTAAAGTCTACAAGCGCGTTATGACGAAAATGGCCTTCGCGAGTCACCGTTTCGGTTTTAGTGTACACGGTGTCCAGATAGCGATAGCAGCGGCGGCGTCGTCTCGCCTGGTGCCGTCGTAGCGCCTCGCTTGGCGGTTGCTGCCGTGTCCGGCTCGCTAGCACTCAGCGCCGCCGCCGCGGGACGAAGGACTCGGGGACGCTGAGTCTGAGTCGCTCGGTCGGAAGGAAGTGTTTTTCTCTTTTTTAATATACTAGGAAAAGTGCCCGTGCGTTGCAACGGAATCTGCACCACGCAGAGCTCATTCAACACTTGCCTTTTGTTTTTGCAAGGAGCCTATTTTGTTATATTTAATTGAGTCTTTTTTTTTCCCAAAATCTAAATCAAATAAATTTAGGATTATTGCTATTAAAAATTTACAATAAGAGTCTTATATGTGAGAATAAGTAAAGACAAAACATTTGCCCCAAGTAGTGTAGGTCACCACAACGGTGCGCTGCTCGCCACTCTCCAACTATGACTCTGCTCCATGGCTACAGTATAGGTTCCCATTCGTCTGCGCCACGCTCACCTCTGTTACCACCATGAGTGTGCTCGTCGATCGCAAGCTAGTTCTCCGATCCATGTAGATGTTTTATGGAATCTACACTGTAGACCCTGACGCTGATGAGCGTTGCGGAGCTATTCATGCAGGAGGACGTAGGGCTCACAGACGCCGAGGTCGAGGTGCTATCAGTGTCCATGAATGTCTTCATGCTCGCATCCGTCCTCGACGCCGGCTATGTGGCCGACCACCTGGGCCACCGCCGCACCCCTCATGCTCGCCAACGCCTTCATCATGGCCGGCACCCTCGCCATGTCGCTGGCGGGTAGGCCGGCAGCTTCGCCGCGCTCATGGCGGCGCGCTTCGTCACCAGCGTAGGCTCTGGTTCGCCTGCGTCATCGTCCCCGTGTACAAAGCCGAGTCGCCGGCGTCCTCGCAAGGTGTCCTCTCATCGATGCTTGACGTATGCGTTTTGGATACATGCACCAGGCCACATGGACGGCCCATCATCCCGACAGCCCGATTTGGCTGATTCACATACCATGACAAATTGATTTTCTAATTAAAACTTACAACTCAGTTTCATTATTGAAAAAAAAAAAAAACAAAATAAAATAAACGCAGCGCTTCCAGAACAAAGCTCGAGTGTCCACTTAAATTAGCTCTACCACACCATTTACCAACAAATTTGCTCCAAACGAAGCAGTATTACAAAGAGAAAAATACTTTAATATTTATTTGAAGGGCTTTTTCTCCTCTCCGAGGTTTATTCCCAAAGAGGGGGTTTGGAAATAGTTTTGAACAATTGAACCAGTAATTGATGCACTTCGATATAGAACCCCAAAAGCTGCGTCAATGGCCTGGGCTCAAAGATGGTTCAAGCTGGTAGCCGACCCCCGCATCTTGTACTCCCGCCTCCACCTGCCTCTCTACTTTCGTTTTCGAGTTGGGACTAAATAGCTCCGATCTCCCGCACCACCGATCATGACGACTTGTTGTGACTTGGTGATGGGCTCATCTCGCGCTGTATCCTTTATGGGCCCTCCGTTGGTCATCATGGGGATTGGCTGGCCTTTCGATTATCATGGCACAGCCCGGTAAACAAAAAAAAAAAAAAGTGGGCAGGTGAAAAGCCCGGTGAAAAGCCCAGCAGAAAAAGGAGGTGAAAAAAGAGGTGGGACTAAAATTTTCTCTCTTTATTAGTAGGTATAGATTATGCGATTTGGACAAGAAAACATATATATATGTATGTGTAGAGTTTCGAGAGTATTTTTTGACATCCATATGTGGAAAGGGCGGATTTGGATACGTCAGAAAACATGTTCCGTTGGAAATTGTAGAGAGGATTGAGAGGCTGATTTGGATACGTATATCCGTTGGTATGGGGCAGGTGGCAGGTGGTCCGGGACAGCTAGTAGTAAACGTGTTGCGTTGGAAGGTGGCGGACTTGGTGTAAGCATCGGGACTCAAGGTTATACGGAATCCTAAGGGTGGAAAAAAAGAGGTGGGAAAGCCCGGTGAAAAAGCCCGATGAAAAGCCCGGTGAAAAGGAGGAATCCTAAGGGTGGAAAAAAGAGGTGGGAAAGCCCGGTGAAAAAAGCCCGGTGAAAAGCCCGGTGAAAAAGGAGGTGGGACTGAAATTTTCTCTCTTTATTAGTAGGTATAGATCATTCTCAAAAAAAAAAAATTAGTAGGTATAGATATAGATATATATATAATACGGCCTCGAATCCCTCGATCCAATGCTTCACGCCTACACCGTCACCGGCGGACGCGCGCCACTGGCCGCAGCGCCAAGGCTTCGTCCCACGTGTTCCTCCGCCACATGGACGGGCCCCACTCCACGCCGTCGTGTTGAATTCAATGCGAGGATGCCGAGGAATACGAGTCCAGTATAACCATTTATTTGCTAACGAAAAAGTCGTATCGGTTGGGTTCACCGCAGCACTCCACGCGCAGACTCTACCGTAGAGTCCATAGTCATTAATTACGATTACCCGTGAGATAATTTGTCGACGTGGCGAGGAGAGAGAAGGAAAAACGAAGACTCGACGCCTAACATAGACGGCGTCTCACGAAAGAATCGAGACCGCGAAGAAACGACGAGTGTCCGCGTTGGGGAAAACCACCATGGTTTCCATCGAGCCTCCCAAATCCCGCAGGCGGCCTCCTCCCATCGTTTGCCGGCTTCAGCGCGCCCCCGGACCTTGCTTCTCCATCCGGCTGCGCCGCAAATCATGGCGCGCTACGGGCCACGGGGCGCCGCCCGGATGACGACGCCGGATGACCTCGCCAGCGCCGCCGCGCCGCGCCGCCGGGCCGAACCCCATCGCGCGCACGATATCGCGAGTTCGCGGATCGCCTTCAGCGCCCGAGCACACGCGAGCCCGCTTTCGCGCCGCCCGGTCCGCGTAGTAGCCGCCCGTGGTCCGCTTTCGCGCCACGAATCCCGCCGTGCGGCCGCCCGCGCAATCCACCGCGACACTTTCGCGCCCCGGACTTCGCCCGTGGCGCTGCGCTGGCGCATGCTTCGCGATTGGCGTCGCGTCCGCCGCCAGCCAGCGTAGCCTTGCTTGGAGCTCGCGCGAGATGTCGGCGCCGCATGCTGAGATGTCGTCGGCGTGGCTGTGCGACTCACTTCTCCGAGAAGGAAGCCAAAATCAGGGTCAGAGGATGGATTTGATTTAACTATTCTATGGATTTGATTTAACTATTCTACTTTGGTCCATCCATTACAAAACACGGATCAAGCTCAATCGCAGGCGACGAGCTTATGCGGGGTCCCGTCCATGTTTGCGGAGCTCTCCCAGACTGCCATGAAATTATTTCTGATGCAAATGGCAATTTCTCTGCCGTCTCATCGCCGAAGAAACAAAGTTCGTTAATGGCTGGCGGAGCTCGGGCAATTTTTGCCCGCAGAGGATCCTGATACAAGAGATATATTGATTGGTTGATTTTTATTTAGACTCTACACAAAGAAAACTGCATTGTGCGGGGACCAGAGTCTTGGTGCAATATCCTAGACTATAGACTCTATAGGTAGAGTCTGCACTGTGAGTGCCCTCAGGGCCGGCCCTGAATTAATAATTATTGTATACGTATCTTTTCTCCGCTTTCAAAGCTAATATCCAGAGTGTCTTTAGCAAAGAGAACATAAGGCCCAGACCACACTAAAACCGAAATAAAACTAGAACAGAAGGCCCATTACAGCCTTGCCAACAAAGGAGCTAAGTGTTTGTACCCAGTAGTACACCAAACATCCGCCTCTTCTCTGATCATTGCCACCACCTGCGGCACTGAGGATTGGTCTGCCGAGAAAAAGGTCCTCGCATTCTGCTCCTTCCACAACGTCCAACCGATGAGAAAGAAGAAGGTGTCAAAGCCCTTGCGTATGAACTTCGGCAACAGTTTCCTGGCATTCAACCACCAGGGCAGCAAAGGTTCCTCTCCCACCATGATGACATCTTGAACTGCAACTTGGTCAATCAGATGTGCCACACTTCCCCTGCTAACCAAGGACAATATAATCCACGATCTCAGCTGCCTGATCGCACATGACACAGGAATCGGAAGGCTGCAAGTGATGCCGAAACCTCCTCTCCACCGTCCAACAGCGGCCATGCATGACAAGCCACAAAAAGAATCGAACATGAGGCGGCACTGATGTCTTCCAAATTTGCTTGGCCCCAACCGGCTTGGAAGATTCAAAGAACATGCATGGTGCCATACACGGATGCAGCCGAGTAATTCTGATCCTCTGTAAACTTCCATTTGAAGGTATCCGATTTGCTGGGAGAGGTGGACATCTTCAAGGAGGTCACAGAGCTCTGCAAAGTCAATGATCAACTGCATAGAGATTGGTCCCTCAGTATGACGTACCCCAGCATTATTGGGGATTGCCTCGCCACCGCCGCACACCTCTTCCCCCTCCCCCTCTTCACCGCGGGGCGTAAACCTCCGGAGCCAAGCATTCGATGCTTGCCCCGTTGATCCACCTATCAGTCCAGACGAAGCGTCGATTCGCCGTTGCCCAACTCAAAAATGGTGGCAGCCTGGAAAAGCGCAAGGACACAGGTTTCCCTCGTACCACCTTACATTTTCCGCGTGCTACCGAGTCGGTGCCCGCCCAAATGAATCCTCGATATAGCTTGTCAATTGACTCGATCGCCCATGAGGAGAGACCGATCAATTTCTTCATACATTATTATGCCTTTCGATTATGTTATATTATATTATACATATATTATACACCTAAAAAGCTCGAAGGGTTTTAGATCCAACAGGGCTTGGTGTGCGCCCGAAACCTATCTACGTATGCCCAATGACACACAAATGATAGCCACAAAAAAGCATCAGTCTGCTTATAAAGCTAAAAAAAACATGCTTCATCAGCTTATTATATGACCTTTTAAAATCTTTAAATATGTATAATTACTTGATTGCTCAGTATTTTTTCCCCTCCTCTTCCCTTCCAGAATGTTCTCTTTTAAATATAAACCATAAGGACTGTTTTTCTTTGCTCATTCAATTGATTTGCGTGGCAATTTGAACTTTTACCTTGACGAAAGTATGCAATACATTTTGATTTTTAGCAAAAACATCGAGATGATCATGTGAGGCCCATTCCCATTTACTTAGTCCATCTTTAATTCTTGATATGGGCCTGGGCCTAGAGCCGGAGCTGGAGCGTCAAGCATGGTCCAACTCGTCTAGCCAAGTAAGCATTCCATCAGGCCCAACCAATCATTCCATCAGACTGGCACTTTTTTTTTTTTTTTTTTTTTTTTTTTTTTGGGTTGATAATGGCCACTGGCCTTTCTGATACCTTTGATGCTGCTGCCTTTGTGCTTGGAGAGTAACGAGAAGTCAATGAAATGGTTGGGTACAAAAGATGTCAAGTGCATAATCTAGCTTTTGCATTGTAAAGTTGTATGCATCTATCATGTATCTTGCATTGTGACGAGTTTGTAAGTTGGAGTATGTGTTTGTTTTTGTGGCAACTGCAACTATTCTTATCAATAGTTTCTTGATTCCGAGATATATTTTTATGTACAATATATAGATAAAAGAATTAAAAATAAAAATTATAGATTTTATTGACCACCAAAATAGATTCTCATGATTTCACCAGCTTATCGAGTATTTCTGAAGATAAAACTCCAAGATGTAATGTTTGGAGGCATTAAGCAACATGGAAAATTCGAGGCACTAGCACCCTACTACAGCTATGTCTATACTCCTGAAATGCAGTAACTATAGGCCATAGCTGCCAAGAGAATGTTAAGCGTTGTATGAAAAATAGAGTAGCTCTTTTGCTAATTTGGACGTTATTATCAGGCTTATCCAGCTGTATATCTGACGTACTCTGAATTTGATACGCGCTCAATCCTGATGTCTTTCAAATTCATTTACATTCGTGTTCAGTGTGTTGGTAGCTCTGTTTTTATGTGCTATTTTCTTCTACAATTTATATCTGGAAGTTTAACTTCACTGACACGATATGGTACGAAGCAGGTTCTAAATCACAATAATAAGGTCTTTATTATATACTTAAAGCGGCTAAAATTAACCGTTACGGGCTAGTTTGGATTCAACCATTCCGCATCGGATTTGGAGGGTATTGAAGGGGAATTGAACTAAATTACCCCTCAATCCCCGGATCCCAAGGGAATTGAGTAATCCAAAGGAGCCCTACAAGTATTGATTTATTGAAGTTAGACATGAAGAGAAATGGTCAATTCTGCAGTTCAGCATGCCAGAATAGAAAGCACACCACAATGGTCCTTGTCAAATTCAACGCCCTTTGCCAACAAAGTCAAACAAAAACGGCACGTCGTCTTGCACTGCTTCCAATGGAGGATATCCAGGACTTCGGGTACAACCGTGACACGGGGTTCTTGTGGCCAGTGCAGGGGAAGAAGGTGGAGCACACCTTCAAGAAGATCAGGCAGACAGCGTCGTACACCTCCGAGGTGACTGCGTTAGCGGAGAAAGGCAAGCTGAGGAAGATCACGGGTGTCAAGACCAAGGAATTGATGCTGTGGCTCAGTGTCGTAGAGGTCTATGTCCCGGAGGCCTCGCCAGACAAGGTCACCTTCAAGACCGGCACTGGCCTCTCTGACAGCTTTGATGCTACTGCCTTTGCCCTTGGGGAATGAGGAATCACCGCATGAGACATGAATGATGTGCACGAAAAACATCAGTGTCCTTAAGTCTAAACAAAACATGCTCCACGAGCTTACATGACCTTTTAAAACTACAAATCTGTATAATTGCTTGCCGGCTCTGTAATTTTTCTGTTTTTCCCTTTTTTTCCGAAATGATGTTCTTTTTTGAATACAAACCAAAAAAAAATATATGCAGTACTGTTATCGTTAAACAGAGTTGTGATTGTAGACGAAAGCGTTGACTTTTCAATGCCTGGTTGACTAGTCTATGAGGTGAGCATACGAGGCTCATTCCCATTTACTCGGTCCATCTTTAATTCTTGATATGGGCCTGAGGCTGGAGCTGGAGCCCCGAGCGTGGTCCAACTTTCATTTCCTTCTAGAAACAAAATCCTCAGAGCAGCTCGATCTTCTATACCCCTCAAGGCCCAATGAAGCAGCCCATCCCACGTTTGTCCTCAAGTTCACTAGAGGAAAAAGTCCACATTCCCCCCCAACTATTGAGAAGTTCACTTTTTCCTCCCTCAACTCTAAAACCGGACAAATCGTCTCCCTCAACTTTTCAAACCATGCATTTTTCCTCCCTTGAGTGGTTTTTATGGCGGTTTTGCTACAGTGTCAGCACCTTTGCCTTTTTTTTTTTTTTAAAAAATCCGGTTGAATCTTTGAAAAATCATAGTAAATCATAGAAAAATCATAAAATAAAAAATTCAGTTTTGTTGGACTCCACATGAGTAGATCTACATAGTGAATATATAATATGATGTGCTTTAGTACAAAGTTTTTGCTAAAAAGATTTTTCTTTTTTTTTTTTTATTTATTTGGCTGAATCTTTGAAAAATCATAGTAAATCACAGAAAAATCAAAAAATAGAAAATCTAGTTTTTTTAGACTCCACATGAGTAGATCTACACAGTGAATGTATAATATAATATACTTTACTTCGACAAAATAATTATAGAAGCTGCAGATACGAATTATTTTAATTAATTATATATTCACCGTGTAGAATTTTTGTACTAAAGCATATCATATCAAATATTCACTGTGTAGATCTACTCATGTGGAGTCTAACAAAATTGATTTTCTATTTTTGATTTTTTTGTGATATTCTATGATTTTTCAAAGATTCAAACCAAATAAATAAAAAAAAAAAAAGACAAAAGTTTCAGAGCAAAAACTTTATACTAAAGCATATCATATTATATATTCACTGTGTAGATCTACTCATGTGGAGTCCAATAAAACCGGATTTTTTCTATGATTTACTATGATTTTTCAAAGATTCAACCGGAATTTTTTTTAAAAAAGTAAAAGACAAAGGTGTTTGTACTGTAGCAACCCTCGGTTCTTGTAGCAAACCCGCCTTCAAACCCCTTTCGAGGGAGGAAAAATGCATGGTTTGAAAAGTTGAGGGAGGTGAGTTGTCCGGGCCTCGAGTTGAGGGAGGAAAAGTAAACTTCCGTGATAGTTGGGGAGGGAATGTGGACTTTTTCCTTCACTAGATATGTTAAGGGATGGGCTGAGTTTAGGGCCTTGTTAAGGGCCCCTCGGCTCTTACCGGCTCACCGCCACGATAGAACAAGTGAGCTACGGTTGGAAAAAGTCTATTTTGGTCTCTTAACTCCAGCGAAAGTCGCTTTTGGTCCCTCAACTCTTCCGGACAAAAAAGCCCTCAACTTTTTGAAACCGTGCAGATTTAGATCCCTCGATGGTTTTTCGTTGGTTTTGCTACAGTGACAACGGATCGGCTACAGTACACACGGTTTTGATTTTTTCCTTTTTTAAATTTATTTTGGCTGAAAATTTGAAAAATCATAACTCTTCTATACGACATCGGATGAAGATGATTTTTATATGAAAATTGTAGCCCTCGATGAGATCTACAACTTTCTAGTTTTGAGTTTTATTATTTGACGATGTTAAGGTGCTTAAAAAATATATACAAAAATACAGCACCATAATAATCGCATAAAAATCATCTTCATCCGATGTCATATAGAAGAGTTATGATTTTTCAAAGTTTCAGCCAAAATAAATTTGAAAAGGGAAAAATCAAAAACCGTGCGTACTGTAGCAGATCCGTGGTCACTGTAGCAAAACCACCAAAAAAAAACCACCAAGGGATGAAATCTGCATGGTTTCAAAAGTTGAGGGCTTCTTTTGTCCGGTTTTAGAGTTGAGGGACAAAAGCAGAACTTTCACGAAAAGTTAAGGGACCAAAAGTAGACTTTTTTCCGCCGAATTTTTCTTTGTTCGATTTTTAAGATATTGAATGAATGCCAATGTCCAGATCCTTCTAAATGCATTGCAATTTGAACTTAATTTATATCATAGGGAAATTGAAAATATGTAGTGCAAACCTAAAGGTAGGGTGCAAACATATAAACTATTTTAAAAACACAACATACTTTGGTGATTTCGAAAATTTTGAAACACTGCATATCCGTAGTTTACCCATATCTGTACTTTGTTGCAAAACTTGAGATTCATACTCAACCTAATAGTCTAGAAAAAAAAAACATGCAAACTATTACAAAATTCAGGTGCATATCCACTACTACAAGAAAAATTCTTAGGAATTTTGTTTTCTAGTGCACATGGACTCCAGTTTCGTTATTTTTGTATGATTTTTTCTACATTGAGTTTGCATCTCAACTTTTGCAACAAACTATATATATGGATGCTCTATGGATGTGCATTGTTTTAAATTCTCCAAATCACGAAAGTATGCATTTCTAAAAAGCTTGCATGTTTTTTAGTAACAAAGATGTGTCAAAATATAGCATAGGCCTAGCCGTCGACTTGGTCGTTATGGTGCGCGGGTGCTCTGTTGCATTGGCCCTTCCTAGGGGCTCTGACAGTCATTAGCGTTAGCTCTCACGGACAAGCATAAACCTCTGAGCGAGGGGTGCCTGGAGCAGATTGCTAACAGCAGCGCTGGTGCTTCCGGCTGTTGCCCCCGGGGGTGGGACGATGGCGATGTTTGTGGATGCCGTTTACCTTGTTGGCATACTTTTAGCACCTCTCTGCCTTCCCTGCCAGTGATTGCGGGTGAAAACTTTCCCACTATGGTGGCCTTGCCGGCGTAGCCAATGCCATTGGCATCCTTACCTTCGTGAAGGCTTCGTTAGGCAATGACCTATCACAGTGGTTATTTCCACATGTCCTGCTTAGTTTTTGGTGGAGTGTGTTCCTTCGAGTTTGTAACACCCTAAAATTTTACCTCTTTTGAAATATAATTAAAATGGTTAAATTTTGAATTTTTGTGCTCATAAAAACAAAGGAAAATAAAACTTTTCATCAAATTAAAATTTATCATAGGGTGTAAAAAACACTCTTGTGCATTCATGCTTCTGCATATTCTTTTATGATGTGAAAAGTTTGAGAAGTTTAAAATTTGGAAAGAATTCAAAATCCCTTTGAAAATGCTTTTGAAAAGGTGTTAAAAAAAAAGAAAAGGCTTTATTTCTCTCCTCCTTCTTTTCTTTCATTTTTTGTCCCGGCAGCCCTTTTGCTGGCCTGCTTCCTCTCTCTCTCTTTTGCCTTCAGGCCCATGTGGCCATTCTTTCTCTTGGCCCGCTCCCTCTCTCTCCCTCTTGGGCCATTGAAGCACGGCCCAGTCCCGTCTTGCGCAGTGCCTCCACCTCTTGCTCTGTTCCATTGATGTCTCGCCCCGCGTCTCCGTCTCTCCCGCCACCCCGGGCCCACTTGGCAGCGACGTCTCCTCCTCCCTCCAGCTCGTGTTCGAGCCGGACTCGGCCGGGCCGCCACCGCAGCAACCGCCCCCGCCGATCTCCGTGAATCCCGGCCCCTTTCCCGATTGGCGCGGCTGGCAGCCTATAAATGCTGAGCCGCGGCCGCACAGCCTCTCTCCTAAACCCTAGCAGCGCCACCGCGCCGAGCTTCGCGCCACGAAACCCTAATCACCGCCCGTCGCACTCAATTCCACCCGTGCCGCCTGGGTTGCCGCGGACATGCTTTCGCCGAGCCTCTCTAGCCGGTAAGCAAGCGGATGGTACCGTTTTTGCTCTTCCTGCCGCTTTATACCCTCCGTTCCGCGCCCAGGAGGAACTCGATGAACCCGATCTGCCTCACCAAACCCCTACGATGTCTCTCAACCTTCGCGTCCATCATCGATCCTCTAGTCGAGATCACCTTGGACTCCTCTTTCACCCCTTTCTTTTTCGCGCCCGTTTAAGCCGCCTCTAGGGTCATCTTTGCAAACGCCCGGCGAGGTTCGCCACCGCATGTCGTGCCGCCATGCTTATCTTTGTCTCGACCGGGCGAGACCCTCGCTTCAACCAGTTCAATCTAACTGAGCCGATCGTTCTTGATCCAACGAACCGCATAACCCAATGCCCTTTTGGCCACACACTTTTGCACAATAGCCCTTACAACTATTTAAAGCTCAACCCGAGGTGCTTTGCGGTTTCCTGGTTTATGTTTTCTCCTTTGGAAATCGTAGTTTCGGTTTTAATAGTTTTTTAAAATATGCTTTCAAGTATTTACAAAACTGCCATCAGTTTTCAAAGTCTCATATCTTTTTGAATTTTAAATCCGATTAGCTCCATTCGAATTGCGTAAGATTCATAATTTCATAATCTACATGTTAAACTTACATTTAACCATGTTTGCAACTTTTAAAATTCGAGATTAATTTTAATCTATTATTTTACTAAAGGAAATCTTGTTTAATTCATAACTTCTCTCCGTTATAAATCCGTTTTCGGTGATCTTCGCATCTATGTGATCGTAGTGACGTGTAGATTAGTATTATATGCTTTTCAACTTTTTACCACTGTTGGTGTACTGTTCTAATTGTAGTCTTGTTTGTTATGTATGATTGGATCCATACATTTTTGTGTGTTGCAAATTGGGATAAGTAGACAATGAGCGGTTTGTAGAAGATCATGAATTCTTTTGAAGATCGGGATCCTCAAAAGTTCTTTTAAAGAATTGAATAAGAAGAAGGATCTATATTTAAGGCAAGTATAGCATTGGATCATCCTTGTTGTCCTATTCACCTTAATCATTAAATTCATTATGCATGTGTCTCCTTTGATCACCCTTAAGGATATCCTAGTTGTCCTATTCACCTTAATCATTAAATTCATTATGCATGTGTCTCCTTTGATCACCCTTAAGGATATCCTAGTTGTTGATTACTTGTACCTTGACACCTTGGGTTTATGCATGTGGGTAGTTTGATGCTAGTGCTCTACCAACACCACGTTATGGTACTTTGATTTATGGTTTATGCAATGGAGTATTTAAAGATGACTTTTTATGCAACATGGTACATAGGGCGAGGAGCATATGTTTTTGTTTATGATGCTCTTAGCTCTTCATAAGGACTTAATTGTGCGATCATCCGGGATATACAACAATACATTGTGAGGGCTATATGGCTCACGGCTTTAGTCTCGTCAAAGGACCATGTCTATCTTTGTTAATGGTTACTTTAATGGAAGAAAATGGGTTGGAGCCCTATTGCTATTAACATTTTTAGACAAACCTTTGAAAGGCTTTTTATATGATTCTCGGTGTTTTAGGTCCGGCTAACCCATGCATTTGGGAATCAAGACTCACGATGAAAGTGTACACCCTCTGCGCAGAGTTTGATCAAACTGATATATCACTGTGCTCTCTCGTCACGACGGCCATGGACTTTTTACAGAATAGAGATGATAGTGAGATATGGATTTAAGATGATGATGGTTATGGAACTGAACATGACGATGGACTGTCATGAGAACGATATAATTGTGATGATAATGTGGGCTATTGGGTTATACGTAACTTTTGCTAAACAAATGCTAAAACTTTGACTTATTAAAATGTTAATCGTAGTTAAACCAAGTGTCAACCTTTTTGAGCCACATAACCCCATGTTATATTTCTTTGAGTTCGACATGGACTCACTTTTGCTATTTCTCCACACCTTAGGTGGAGTTTAGGCTTGTGATCAACCGGTCGGTTGGTCCTCGCGGGCGTCTACACCTGAAGATCAGTGATTTCGCTGTTTGCTATCTAAGGTTATGTTCTTTTTAAAATATGTAACGTTATATAAAGCAATGTTTAATTGATACTACCCCTTATTTGTGGCTATATGTGAGATTTGACTTAAAGGGCTCACATATGGTGTGGATGTGAAGGATTGCCACTGCACAAGAAAAAAGGAAGTTACTAGCAAGGGCATAGAGTTGGAAGCTTTTAGTCTTTCTAACTCTCTTAATCTTTTGTCCTTGTCAAAAAAAAAAAAATCTTTTTGTCCTTTGTTTTTCGCGTACCTCAGTTTTGAGGCTTGAAGTCTAAAGTCCTTTGTATTTTTTTAGCTGTGTATAGCCGTATGTGGATATAGCGGCCTGATCGATCTCTATCCATTATCTAAAAATATATATATATATATATATATATATATATATATATATATATATATATATAGTATTGCTATATGATACCCGGGTACTGAATTTATTTGGTCCCCAGCGTCATATTTGGACAGGCAGGCAAACAGACCACCCCGCTGTCCGGGCCTTCGGCTTGCAGGCCCAGCCCACCCACCGACCAGATCGAACAGGAGCTAGTAAGCTCCCACATCCCACTCACCCACGATTGTTTTGCGGTTTCCAGATCGAGCTCGGTCTTCTTCCCTCCGCCGGCAGCCCGGCACCACCCGTCCGCCGCATCTCCCTACCACCCCTGCTGCGCTGTTGGCTACCTCTCCGCCGTGCCTCTACACAGCGCTGTGCCGCCGCAGACGCAGCGCACCGCCCTTCCGGGCGTTCTCGGCCGGCATGCCCCAGCATCCCGCCCCGTCGCTGTTTCTCGTGGGGTGGTAGAGGTTTCGTTTTTTCCTCTTTTTTTAGCAGCTGCGGTGGCTCGGAAATTTTCCTCATCGGCGGCGGCGGCGGTGGGTTATTCGCCCTCCTGCTCCTCCGCTGCTCCCCTTCGCCTTCACCCTCCTCCATGGCGCTACCGCCCACGGCCCAAACAGCCGAGCCGAGGACCACCGCCAGGCACCACTGCAGCTCCGCCATCGCGCCACGCCAGGTGAGTTCCCAGCACCCGCTTCATCTGTTGCCCTTAATTAACTCTGCCTTCCTCTGTTTTGCAGCAGGCTGTGGTTGATCTGAATGTGCTATGTTGGTTTCGATTATGCAAGGGAGGAATCAAATTCAGGATGCATGCTTGACAAGCTGTCTTAATTGGTAAGTCTATTCCAGGCTCACCACTCTGTGATTATTATAGGTGCATCTGTGTTCATTTTAACCTTGCTATCTCAGACATGAGAGTAGTTTTTTTTGGATCAACGTTGGATGTTTCCTTCTGTAAAATAGTTGAATAAATTAAATTGATCAAATACTGCAATAGCTCATTTTGTTTGGCCTTTGCAAAGGCCTACGTCTAATTTTCTAGCCTGGATAATCCTGATTTCCTGCTAGATTGAAACTCCTGTAGCTTTTTTTTCCTTCTCTCTTTGCTTATGTGTTCAATTCTCCTCTCTTATTTTGTTTCCTTGCACCTAGGTCGAGCCTCAGTTGATTGACCGGGATCAGTTTGTATTCTGTATATACATGTTCCATCGACTATGGATGCTGCTTGTTTTTTACCAATTCTTGATGCCAAACCATGTGCCCTTGTCTGATACTTGTTGGGAAATAATTCTAGGGACTACTCATATGGTTGGCTTGCTAGTTGCCACTTTCAACTTCTTTGATTAAATCGTCAGAAGCCCATTTACTTTTCTATTCTGACTATTTGTTGGACAATACTAGGTACTGGAGTTCGTAGATAGTGATATGAAGATACCAAGTTTCTTAGCTCAAAATAACCTTCGTATTCTGATTTAGCTCAAAATCAACAATCATAATCTTATCTCAGCCATACCATTGTTCAGTTTTCTCCATTACAGCGATAATTGTTCCTCATGCATTTTTTTAAATGCCATGGACCTTTTTTTTTCCATTCGTTTTCTCCATTATGTCTATCAATATTATTATTTGTTCAAAGACCGACAAGGTTTGTCCCTTGTTACCTCGTTCCTGTATGTGTTGATCTATTAACTTCAATACTACTGAACCACCAAGAAATTCTTGGCTGAATAGGATATTGAGACTATTATTTTGTAGATTCATCATGCATCCACTTGTGCGCAAGTTCAAGTGCTTTATTTATTAATCTGTTTCTTACTTCAAATCCTTTTTTGAACCATTTATTTGCATGCTACCATCTCTAATGGAATGGAGTGTTATGTCTTTCATTATTCCCTAAACCATCCATTGTTTGTGTGGATTATTCTAGATCCTAGTGTGTGTTCTTACTTATTGTCACATTATGAGCAAATTGCAATAGGATTCAAAATTACTTAAGTATTCACATGAACTAGAATCTTTTGTCAAATTGCAGACCACTTTCAACCTTTTTATAATTAAACTGTCAAGCAAATTTTAGTTTCCTACACTATTTATTTGTAGGACAATACTTCTGGAGCTTTAAGTTTCCTACACTATTTATTTGCATCTGCTTAAAATAATTGTATATGTTCCGAAATTGAGTTTTTATGCTCCAACAATTCATCTTTGTTGCACTTTCCAATCTGATTCCTGCTTGCTTCCTTTTTCAGCTTTGTAACATCAACATGCACTCGGTTGGATGTTGAGGAGGCAGCTTCGAGCCTTCGACCAGAACCTATATAATCCATCAGTTTTGCAGGCGGTTTTCGAAGATATGTAAGGTGAGCTATGGCTGGATTTAGAGGCTGTTGTCTGGTGGACTGCACCACTGTTTCTTGTCTGCACTATTATCATGTAGAGGCGCTAGAGAATTGTGTGTGGAGTGCACCACTCTCTTGCCTGCACTATTGATGCGTGCCTATGCTTGTGCTTGTGGTGACACCCTTAAGGATACCAAAGTACATGAATCATGGTGATGATTGATGACACTAACAATTTCTAGGCTCACACAACACAAGATGATTCATGAATAATTAGTTCTTCCTTTTATTGTAGGAACTAAATCATTTTCCAATTGTTTTGCCAGTCACTATGTTAGATGGCCATCTCTTCAATTACAATTAAGTTTCATTTGATATGTCATGCTCTGAATGTGATGCTATATTAACTCTGCAATATATTTGCAAATAGGGAAACAGCCTTGTCAAAACATGAAATGCTTCCAGATTTGTCTAGTCTGTAATTTGCTTTTATTATTTTAATTGCTGCATGCTCCAGGGGGCGCAACCAGTGACCTTGTGTATCCACAACTTTGGATATGTAGGACTTCTTGTTCTTTGCAAAAACAGATTTGTGGTTTTACATATGGTTTGTACAGTAATTCATTTGTCTTTTAAACCCAAACCTTAATGAACACGTCTTTTAAAACCCAAACCTTAATGAACACCATCCAGTCAGATTTCTTTACGTTCATGTGGAAACCTTTATGAACCGAAATTTGTACAGTAATTCATTTCTCTTCTACCACCTGTCTCCCTATACTAGTATTCCAGTTTATGCTTTGCTAGCTTATAGAAATTTATATGGTATATTCATGAATATTTGTATGGAGCAGCTAGTGCTGCATTCGTAGTTGTCAATTATCTATCAATTTTACAAATATTATCTCGACACCTTATTATACCTGTTCTTTTCTGCAAGAGAGCAGCAGCTCCATGTTCTTGAAATTGTAGCATGCTTGTTACATGTGTGTATTATACATTGATAGGAGTTGTCCAGTTCCTCAGCGATGGTGGCACGCACTGCTTTGCGTGGATGGCGCCCGACAACGGCAGCGCAGTGGTGCTAGGACGCCGCCGACAACGGCACCACAGTGGTGCTAGGGACGCCGCCGCATCTCCACATCCCACCCCAGCCTACTGGAGTTCTGGACCATGGCCTTCAGGTAGGTATCCTATAGTTTCATTCATAATCTCACACACCATGATTTGTCAATCTATGTGATTTATTAGATGATCCCTGCCCAAATTCATATAGATTATCAAATGTGTTGCCTCCTTTTTTTGTGGAGGCAAGCCATTCACGTTTGTTGCTAGGTTCGCGCTTGCAGTGCACTTCCATGTTCTTATCGCTTTGTAAATGGTACCAGGATGATGATGATGATGTAAGATATTACAATTAATTAATTATTCAGGTGCATCGATTTCTTGATTGTGGGAGGACGGTAGTCATTTCTGATCCGTTTTGTGGGAGGTTTTGATGACATCATCTGATATGTTTGGTTTGTATGCTGACCGAGAAGCATAATTAGAGATATATTATTTGTTATTAGTGAATAAGAACACAAGATGTGCAACATGCTTTTTAACAAGTGTAAATGATTATATATGTCTGATTCCAGCAAATAGTATCGGCTGGAGTTCCTCAGATGATGTGTTTTGTTTCCCTCGATGGATCGGAGCCATAATAGTATATCAAATGTGTTTCTACTGTCTAACTGCCAATGTGGCTATATTTTTTTCTTAATTAAAGAAATCTCCTATGGTTGCTAGCCATGACATATGAGCGATTGATTGCACATCTGTAGAAATAGCAGTTTGATTCAGCTTCACTTGCCTAAACTCTCTATTGTGATATCGATTCTTCATTAACCTATTATATCATTAGATTTAGATGCTTCTTATTTATATTTTCTACACATAGCATTTATTGATGGGTCATCTCTTCACATGCAGCAGGGTAATGAATTGATGAAGAGCTGGAACTTCAGCACTGCAATTTTGTAGCCAACAAAGAGTCACGATGGGTGTTGACTTTAGTGTCATGCTGCCAGATGCTACTGCTATTGAAGAGCGCAAACTTGTATAAGTGGCATGCTACTGCAACCAATCTGGCCGTAGAGTTCTTGATGTAGTTATTTCAGATGTCATCATGATTTGTACATGTGATTGGCCCAAACTATTCCCTTCAATGTTGGCAAAACTTGTTTCAAATCGTGGCCATACAGTTGGCTGGAAAAATTCTCGTATTAAAGAGCAGCACGAAAAACAAACTAACGGATGTCAAAAGGCTGCACAGGAAAAAAATCGCCAACGGGAAAAAAATGCACGAAAAAAACTCACGGACGTCAAATGCAGTATGAAAAATATCACGAAAAAGAAATGGTCAAAACAAACTCACCAACGTCAAAAGCTGTACGAGAAAAAAATCATGAATGAGAAAAACTGCGAAAAGAATCTGCCATTTCGGGACTGCTCATCCTTGTGCGAAAAAAAAAGGCTCGGGAAGGCATGTTGGTGTGATTTGGACAAGATACTTTCACTGTACACTATTATTAATTTATTATTAGACATATATAAATATCTAAGGAATTCTGACATAAAATAAAAATGTTCTAGAAAATAAAATCCTACTACCGCAAAATCAATTTCATAAGACACCGGATTTTATTTTCAAGAGTAGTAGTGTCCCAATCATACTACTAACGTACTGTACTAAGTGTCCCAATTCAAGCACAAAGGTCGTCATCGGCACCATTCGAGTAATACAAATTCCTTGTGTTTAATCATACTCATCACACATACAAATGTTGAGTACCACAATTATCTATAAAAGGAGAAGTACTTGGTTAATATAGTTGATGCCCTGCTCGTTTTATACTCCATATTTTCTTTCTCAGGGGTCCTAGATGATATTTGGCTCTAGGGTATGGAAAACATGCCCTACTCTGCTCCGAGGTTTCCTTATATTGTATAATTAATCATATTACTACAAATTTGGGTTTTACAAACCACATGTCCTCAACTGGTATTTGCCGCAATGGTAGTGATGGTAGTATCATAGCAGTTCAATGGCTCCAATAAAGCCAGAGCAAAGATTTATTGGTTGGCTGAGAACCATTTCTGTCATATTTTATTCCAAATTATAAAACGTTTTGGCTGTTTAAGATTCACAGCCTTCGCTACGTGCCTAGATATAGGTCATGTCTAACAAACATAGCAAAAACTCTGTATCTAGAAATGTCAAAACGTCTTATAATTTGGAACGGAGGGAGTACTTAATTATTTGATTGTTTTGCTTCTTGACGCTTCTGCAGCAACCAAACATGTGGTAGCTGCTGCTTTTGACGGAGGATTTGATCAGATGCAATATTATTTGGATTAATTAATAAATCCACAGGCATGTATGTATAATAATAAATCCATTGCCAATGTACTTATTTCAGAGATTGGCTAGAGGCCCACTACTAAAAGAACAATTTTTTGAGACGCCTTATTTCTTTTTAGGGACGGCTCAATATGAAACCGCCTCTTAAAATGGTTCCCGAAATCAGCTGTCACTGAAAATGTATTTGTAGGGGCGGCTAGTATTTTCAGCCGCCTCTACAAATGCACCGTTCAGATATGGCTCTAGATCCAGCTACCCTACAAATGGATTTCTAGTGGTGGCTAGATTTAGAACTACCTCTAAAAATGACCACCACACAGGGTGTGTTTGGTTGAGTTGTGTCATTGGAAAAAAGTTGTTGCGGGCTTTGAAAGAGCTGCTTTGGCTAGTGGGCTGTGAGAAATCTGAAAGTTGTTTGGTTAGACAGCCGTGGTTTCTTGGAAAATCCGCTGTCAACAGACCCCACATGTCATATGTGATCCCACATAACCACCATGTTGATATTTCTCTGTTTTTCTGCACGAAGAGGAAGCAGGAAGCTGGGGCGAGGGGAAGTGGACCTCGCGGTGGCAGCGCAGCTCACATTCGCGGTGGAGCTCGCAGCAGTGGTGCATGGAAACATTCGTACCTACTCTGTACAGTCTTCGAACTTCCAATTCACACATTTCACAACAGTCAATCATCAGTGTTCCAATCATGCGCCAACATGTTGTCTACAATCTCAATACTGATTTTACTCGCCAGAGATGCTGTCTTCTAAGAAGACGAGCAAAAGAGGGAAAAGCAACGAACTACGTACGGAACGCAGGCACCCGGCGGAGCACTTGTGTTGTGGCTACGCAGTAGCACACCCAGCGCCCAGTGCTGGAGGATGGGGATCAGGTACGGCCAGGGGAAAGAGTTGGCCGGCGGGGCAAGCCAGTCCATGGCACCGGCACCGGCACTCAGTAGGAAGAGGAAGGGGAAGTCTTTCGGCGCCAGGATCAAGAAAAATGGAGCGGCGACATGATGGGAACAGCTTCTCAGTATCTCGGCGACACGGCCGGCGGTGTCATGGTCCAACCTAGGTTGTTGTCCAGCAGGCAGCTCCGCCCTGTTTCTCACACCGACGGGGAAGTAATTGGGAAAAAACGAACCCATATGCATGATAGCCTGTGGCAGGTGGGTAGTTTTTACAAAAACTTATATCCCACCGCTGGAAGCTGGTCTCTAAGTGTTCTGAAATTTGTACTAAGTCAAAGCTGCCTTTTTAGAACCTGCACGGGAATTCGTCAACTTTGTTGGCTTTTGCCTTTTTTTTTGGAAGGCAAAGCAAGTTGAAAAGCCCAACCAAATGCGACTGCTAAAATTCATAAGTCCTCACATTTAAATTTGAATTTTGTCAAATATCCTCGAATGGAGAAATGATAAAAGAAAAAATTGTAGATCTCAAAAAGTTATGCACCTTGTAGTTGACAACTTTTTGATTTGATATTACATCTTTATGCTTAAAATACTCATATTTAAAATTTTAATTATTTAAACGACCTGAAATAACCAAAAGAAAAATTGTAGTTATCAAAGAGTTATACAACTTTGTAGTTGACAACTTTTTATTTAAAATAATATATTCAAAAAGGAAAATTACGTTTGATTTTCTCAAATTTGAAATTTAAATTTTCAAACAACCTTGAATGGAGAAACTATCAAAAACCAAAGTTGTAGATCTCAAAAAGTTATACAACTTTGTATTTGATAATATTATTATTTGACTTCCTTTATAGTCTGAAATACTCATTTTAAAATCAGTTGAAGATAATATCAGACGCGCATGTGAGGCTGTGTGGTGGGGGTCTCCCCTGTTTCAGTTTTTTTTTAATGGTTTCAGCCACTTCTAGAAATCCGATTTTTTTAGAGGATGGGTGACAGCCTAGAGACGGAAAAGTACCTCTGCCACAGCGCTTTTCTATAGTAGTGATCAACTTTCTATACAAGGTATAGCACACGGTGGCAACAACCTATACAACATCTATACACTCATACCGAAGACGTAGAAGCCTAAAACCTTCTGATGCACTATCCTTTAACACCACTGGCCCATCAGTCGTCACAACTCAGCTGTGAGATTGAGGTTCTCTGTGCATATGCTCTCAACTGCCGTGCAAGAAGCGTCTTCATGAAGCCATCTGTAACCTGATCACCTGGACTTTTCGAGCTATTTTGAGGCCACCTCGTCTCTCTAAAATGTTTTTTTTTTTTGATCTCGCAACCAGTCTTACTGATTTGCATTAACAGAAGGATGCTCGACAAAATCGCGAGCCATCAAGTTCATTACAAATTCCGGGAGGGGGTCAATCCAAATCTGGAATTGACCCGGGTCCCAACTCAAACCCAAATGAGCAAGCTCATGAGCACAAAATTACAATCTCTAGAGATTTTACAAAGATTAACAGAAGTAAAAGAATCATCTAGAAAATCACGAATATCCTGAAAAAGTCCTCCACCTATAGCCGGGGGATGTGACAAAGAGAGAACAGCATCCTTCAAATACACCGAATCAGTCTCGATCAACACACGCGACATTCCAAAATGATACGCCGCCTCAACAGCCTGCTTAAGTGCGAAAGCCTCAGCCAGCAGAGCATCATGCGTCGGGCCAATACTTCCAGCACCCGCCAATACACCAACACCCTCATGATCTCGCACAACAAAACCCCATGCTCCCTTCTTTGATTCCTCCAGAAAAGCACCATCCACATTTATTTTTAGAACATCGATAGGAGGAGGAGTCCTTTGCTGTAATGCTATGTTTCTCCGAAAATTCCCAACACCTCCGGATACTAGAATCTCTTTTGTCATTTGCAAAACAAACGTTATTACCTCGACATGGCGGCATCAACTCTCCCACATTCACTTTATTTCTTCTCGCCCACCACTTCCATAACGGGACCGTAACCATAGTGCAAATATCCGGTCTGAAATTTGAATCATATCTACAAACTCCAACCCCGAAGTGGCCTCTAAAAGTTGAAGTCTCTTTGGACTCAATTCCCAACTCACACCCGGCATCTACGAATCTCTTTGCACTTTAAAAACAAGTGAGCACCATCTTCATCAAATCTGCGGCAAAGCGGGCATTCGGTGTCTAGGACAATCCCCTTACTTCTAATATTCATTTTCGAGAGGTAAACTGTTGTGTACTACACGCCACACAAATTGTTTGATTTTTGGTGGACCATGCAACCGCCAAATTTTCTTCCACACCTTCTTGCGATTAGCATTTACGCACAATAGATGATTCTCCCCTGCGCCTAGTAATGCGGTGATTTTCAGCATCATCTTCTAGGACATGATAAGCGGACTTCACGAAAACAATCCTTTACTATCATAATGCCGGGCCACCATATCATCACGATCCACATGCACAGGGAATAGCAAGAATATTAACAACGTCTTCTTCCCAAAAGATATCCTTCACTAGATTAATGTCGGGAACGTGTATGGATCAATTAATTCAAACACCTTAGAAAGGACAATATTTCCTCTTGGCGTTCTTGGCGACGGCTCCGCCTGCAGGCACCCAAGGATCATCCCAAATACGCACACTAGTACCATCCCCAATCCTCCAAATAATACCTTTTCCATAGCCTTAAGACCCCTTATAATACTTCTCCAAGTGTATGAAATCCCCCGCCTTCTCACAGGCGTTCCACAAATTACCATCGGGCCAATATTTTGCCTTCAAATGGGCGAGCACAAAGCGAGTTAGGATTCTGAATTAGCCTCCACCCTTGCCGAAAGCAAGCATAGCAAGATTGAATAAATATAGATCCCGATAACCAAGACCACCCTTCTCCTTTCGACTAGCCAGTGCGCCAAGAGAGCGGTGTATCTTTTTTTCATTATCCCGTTGAGACCACGGAACCTACAAATCATGGAACTTATCTCATCGCATAGAGACTTAGTTAAATCAAAGCATGACATGGCATAACTTGGAATTGCTTGTGCAATCGCCTTAATTAATGTATCTTTTGCGGCCTTTGACAATAACTTTTTCCTTCCATCCCCGGATTCGTTTCCAAACCCTCTCCTTTAGATAGGCAAACATAGCTGACCTCGATCCGCCCATGTACACCGGCAACCCCGGATATTTATCATTCCTTGCTACACGAGTAATATTCGAGCAGATTTGAATGCTTCTCTCTTATCGTCATCACAATTCCTACTAAACATGATTGAGGACTTATCTTTATTAATCATTTGGCCCGAGCATTCCTCATATAGTTGTAGCACATGCCGCAAATGATTTGCATTCCTATCATTGACTTTCGGGAGTAGCAAAGAATCATCTCGCAAACAATAAATGAGTAATACTTCGGTGCCCCGCACATATAGTGAGTCCCTCAATATCACCACTAACTTACGCGCATTTAACAAACTCGAAAACCCCTCGGCACATAAGAGAAATAAATACGGGGGATAGTGGATCTCCTTGTCTTAGGCCCCTTGTAGGAATGATCTCCTCTGTAAGCACCCCATTAACTTTAATTTTGTAAGATACAGTACTAACACATTGCATAATAAGATTCACCCATCGAGCATCAAAACCCAACTTCTCCATCATAGCCCTCAAAAATGCCACTCAATTCGATCATATGCTTTGCTCATGTCCAATTTCAGCGCCGCATAACTATCGCACCCAACTCTTTTGTTCTCAAGAAAATGAGTCAACTCATAACGCAACAAGGACATTATCGTAATGAGCCGACCCAGGAACAAATGCACTTTGGTTTGGAGAGATGATCTCGTCTAACAAAACTTTTAAGCCGATTAGCTAGAACCTTGGAAGCAATTTTGTACAAGTACATTACACAAACTTATAGGACGAAGATCTTTCGGACTTTGTGGATTAGGCACCTTAGGAATTAGCACAATAACAGTTTCATTCCACCCACTAGGCAAAGCACCACCATTCGGGAAAAGTAGGACTTCTCTAGTAATATCTTCCCCCTTTTGTCTCCCAAAATTTCTTGTAAAAGAGAGAAGTCATACCATCGGCACCGGTGCTTTAAGATCCCCAATAGCATCAAGACCACTTTTAACTTCTTCCACAAGAAACGGACGTAGGAGAGAATTATTCATGTCTTACGAAACTTTTCTAGATACATGTAACAAAGCAAAGCATTCATACGAGAACCTGCAAAGTGGGCGATAAACAAATCTTTATAAAAGTTAGCAATATGCTCCATCATCTCATCCTCCCTCTCCACAACAACTCCATTCTCCTTGACCAGCTTATTGATACGACTTCTACGCTTACGCTCAGAAGCGTATTGATGGAAAAATTTTGTGCTCCGATCACCTTCATGCAGCCAGTGGACCTTTGCCCTTTGACGCCAATATAAATTTTTCCTCTCTTCTAATTTCTCCAATTTAAACTTCAATAGTTCCTCCCTACCAACAGATGCCGCCGACACCACACCCCGACGGCAAGCTTCCAAAGCCTTTCTAGTAGCTTTAATATTTTTTTCCAGCCCCCCCAAAACATTCCTCCCCCAATCACCCAACTCCCTTGCTACATTTTTCACCGCTCCACCAACACTATCTCCCCTTGCTTCCATCGCCGTACGCCAGGCATTCTCCACCACAATAGCACAATCCTCCTCTTCCACCCAAGCGGCCTCAAAACGGAATCCTTGCTGTCCTCTTCTCCTCTCAACCGGCACAGGAGGATTAGTGTCCACAATCACAGGACGATGATCAGAATGCCTCGGTTCCCCATTTATTATATGGTACAAGGGAAACTTAGTAGTCCAATCATTATTTGCCACCGCCCTATCCAATCTCTCTCGAATATAGAGATCATTTGGAGTGGTTATTATTACGCCAAGTGAATGGATCACCCTCAAACCCCAAATCGGCAAGTTCACAATACTCCAAAGCCTCCCTAAAACGATCCATACACCCCGACTCCTTGGTTGGCCACCTTCCTTCTCACAAGACAACAATATCTCGTTGAAATCACCAACACAAAGCCAAGGGACGCTGCCTCGACGCGTTTAGAGTGCGTAATGCGGCGCCAAGACAATTGTTTCTCCACCGGCTCGCCATAGAAGCCCGTGAGCCTCCACACCGACCCATCCTCCTCCGTAACATCGGCATCGATGTACAGACGAGAGATGCCACGAACATGCAGATTAATTCCCCTTCTCCAGAAGATTGCAAGACCACCACCATGTGTCTCTGAACAATCCTTGGCCACCATATTGGTCAAACCCAACTTCCACCTAAATCCACCGACCCGCTCTCTGTCATTCTAGTCTCCGAAGCGGGATGTCGGGTCCTCCTCCTTCCGAACATTGAAGAAGGCCACGAACTGCTGCGCCCGTTCCCCAACCCGCGGCAGTTCCAAGCAACAATCTTCATTGCGGTCCGCAGGGCTGTTCCGACAGCCCCGCATTCAATTGGTCCAACACCCCAACAGCTGACTCGACCGGCTTCACCTTCTTTTTGTCTCCCTGAATTTCCAGCTCCATATCATCCACCCCACCCTTCCGTTTTTTATCCAACACCATAACTGAAACATCAACTTTACTTTGTTCTTTCTTCTCCCTCTGAATCTCCCTCTGAATCTTCTTATATTTTCCTTTTTTTATTTGACCAGCAGCAAATTCCGCCTTCAATTCACTCACGTGCATGTCCTGCATGGGACTATTCACGTTCGCGCTTTTGCTGGCCACCAAAGCTACGTTACCATCCTTCAACGCCTCCATACCAGACACCAACACCTCCTTGTTATTCTCCGGCAACTCCTTTTCGACCTACGACTTCATCGATGCAACTTGCGCAACATCCGTCCCCTCTTCCTCGCTTCAATTAGCTTTGTTGCCTCGATCACACGATCTTTCCTCCATGATGGGCCATCTGACCGAGATTTATCCTCCAACGAATAATCTGACCGATTGGACCGCCATGATCCAGAACCACCACCTCGAGCCGCCTGCCACCCACCAGACTCCTGCTGCCTAAAACCAACAGGTTTACGAGGGGGAATATATCTCAGCTCTCGACCATAAAGCGCCTTCTCATTCTTCCCCAATTGCTGAGAACACACACGATCAACATGTCCGATGATTCCACAAGTGAAGCAGAAGTCTGGCGGCGCCAGATGCGTGATCGGACACCATCGTTCCCCTCGATCAGCTCAATATCCGCCATGATACCCTGCGAAGTGGTTTTGCGTACATCAAGTCGAATCTTGATACGGTGCCGACCAACAGCTTGATCCTCATCATCCAGATCAACCACCATAAATTCCCCCACCTCATCCCCAATCGCCTGAGCAGTCACTCTATTCATTAAACCAAACGGCAGACGCTCCACCCTCATCCAAATCGGTACCATGAAAAATTCATGATCCTCCACAGCTATAGTCTCATCCAACTCAACAACAATCAGGAGCTCCTTCGAGATAGTCCATGGGCCATCATCAAGTGCCTTTCTCTTTCCGACTCACGGTTGAGCGTGATCACAAACACATTATCACCAAAATCCTTGCAAAGAGATCCCTTTTGCGGGACACCGGATCCACCCTACGATTGTTCAATGGCTTCCTTATTGACATGCCTCTCCGACAAAAAGTTTTGCCACCACCTTAGCTGACCGCACCACACCCCCAGCTTCCACCTCTGTACCGATCTTGATGCTCCTTCTCTCCTCCGATGAGAGCTGCAGCTTCTCCATCAGGTTTGACACACCCTCCATCATACAAGGATGGCGATCCAGAATATGGTGGACACCGGGTGAACACCTTCTTGTGTGTTGCTGGTACGTGTAGGAGTAGGACCGCTGGCCTCTTCCGTGTGCTCGTCTTCTTTAGCTTGAAATCTGAGTCAGAGTTGGAATCGGCACCCCTGGATTCGAGTCGAATTTGGAATCGGCTCTTGACGGGAGGCTTAGTAGCGCTTCGAGTCCCGAGTTGAATTCTGCGCCGCGTGGTGCACCTTGCTTGTCGTGCACGTCTCGCCGCTGATGCTAGTTCGTCTTTCACGTGGATTGGATCTCGTCAACTTGACGGAAGTCCACGGAGCGAAACCAGCACGCGAGTACGATGAGTTTGTTGATGAGGGCCGGCGAGTCATGGCCGAGTTGGCGACGAGTACCGCCGGCCAGCGCCACGGGACGTTGATCTTGATGGTTGATCCTGCGGAGAATATCTTCTCTGATCTTGAAGTCTGCCGTGAGGACGGCGATTTACTGACCGGGGCCGACGAGCGGAATCACCGATGAGACACCAACTTCGAGCCGCCTAGGAAACCCTAGACGCCCGAGACAAAAGACAGCTACTTGACCATTGTATATCTCTAAATGATAGTTGATCTCGATATGTTCAGTACGTTCTGTGTGAAACACATAATTAAAAGACATATGTACCCACAAGATTTCTGCTGTTGCGTTTGCTACTGGGCTTCTGTGATAGATCGATCTGGATACCACATGGCACAAGCGTTTTGACAAATTTTAACATCGTAATTCCTTTTGGGCTGATTACAGTGGCCATGTTATTTGGGGTTGGCCCATCCAAATTTTTGTTTGGACTTACTTTTATGCACATGTAACTCGGCCATATAGCCCATTTTGGATTGGGCCAAACTGAATTTAAGATTATTTTTTTCTTTTGCATTTGGTCCAAGCCGATTGCCACATGATAATTAGGCCGATCAGTTCAGCATGGCTCCCTTGCTCGTTCCATCAATCATCACAATTAAAACAATTCCACAAGGCCCACTCAAGCAATTGCCACAACTTCATTCACACAAGGCAGTCTGCTGGGTGGGTCCACTCTGTGTAAGACCACCTAGCGCGCTCATCAAAAGCGGCGTCGTTTGTATGGGCACACTCTTCTTCTTAATTACAATGATATGTAAATCTTTTTGCGTATTCGAGAAAAAAAAAGCAATGAAGTTGAGGCGGGCTCGTGAAAGGGCCTATCAAGAGCCTCAGTAGCATGACAACGAGATGCATGTGCTGACTTAGTCAATTCGAAAATTTGTTGGTCCAGTCTTTAAAGATTCTTATAGGGATAGGATCTGCATGCGTGCGTTCATAGGGATGAGTGTTTGTGCGTTGTGAGTGTCTCTTATAAATGGTTAAAATGGCCATGTTAAAACAGAAAAAGCCAAAGATTGGTCGAAATAATATCAGTAACTTTGACAATGTGGTTTACGGTCTACCAAGGGACCAAGCGCTCCATACTTTTATTACAACATTTATTTGGATATATGACGTTGATATATATAAGCTAGCTTGCTTGCTGTATTGGAAACTCTACTAGCTAAAGGAAATATGTGGTCTACCGGTTGCTGTATTTGGGTATATCATATATGACATTGATATATGAGCCAGCTACTCTAAAACAGAAATACAGATAACCTCAACTCTCCCAACAATCCACACACAGATAATAGTAAGTACGTTACATATCTAGTTGTTGCCTTTCCATGACGACAGTGGAGGCGTCTCTGAGTCTCTCCAGGTGTTGAGAAAGGTGCTGTGGAGGCGGTCACCTTGGACAACATCTATGGCGGCATAGGACTCGAGCTCGGCCATCTCCTCGGGCGTCAGCTCCACCGACAGCGCTCCCAGATTCTGGTTGAAGTTGTTGATTTTCGTAGTTCCAGGTATGGGACAGACATCGCTTCCCTGGTGGTGAACCCAAGCCAGCGCAAGCTGCGATGGTGTGCATCCTTTCCTTGCAGCCATCTGGCTCACACGCTCGAATATTAGCGCATTCTTCTCCATATTCTCTGGCTGAAATCTTGGTAGATTCTGAAAGAAGATCATATCGAGAATGGCAACGAACTACGTACGGAACGCAGGCACCCGGCGGAGCACTTGTGTTGTGGCTACGCAGTAGCACACCCAGCGCCCAGTGCTGGAGGATGGGGGATCAGGTACGGCCAGGGAAAGAGTTGGCCGGCGGGGGCAAGCCAGTCCATGGCACCGGCACCGGTACTCAGTAGGAAGAGGAAGGGGAAGTCTTTCGGCGCCAGGATCAAGAAAAATGGAGCGGCGACATGATGGGAACAGCTGCTCAGTATTTCGGCGACACGGCCGGCGGTGTCACGGTCCAACCTAGGTTTTTGTCCAGCAGGGAGCTCCGCCCTGTTTCTCACACCGACGGGGAAGTAATTGGGAAAAACGAACCCACATGCATAATAGCCCATGGCAGGTGGGTAGTTTTACAAAAACTTTGATCCCACCGCTGGAAGCTGAAGTGTCCTGAAATTTGTACCAAGTCAAAGCTGCCTTTTTAGAACCTGCACGGAAGTTCGTCAGCTTTGTTGGCTTTTGACCTTTTTCGGAAGGCAAAGGAGGTTGAAAAGCCCAACCAAATGCGACTGCTAAAATTCATAAGTCCTCACATTTAAATTTGAATTTTGTCAAATATCCTCGGATGGAGAAATGATAAAAAGAAAAATTGTAGATCTCAAAAGTTATAGACCTTATTAGTTGACAACTTTTTCATTTGATATTACATAATTATGTTTAAAATACTCATATTTGAAATTTTAATTATTTAAACACCTCAGATAGGGAAATAACCAAAAGAAAAGTTATAGTTATCGAAAAGTTATACCGACTTAGTAGTTGACAACTTTTATATTTAAAATAATCTTTTTTTTAGAAAATAGTATTTGAAGTAATCTATTCAAGGAAAATTACGTTTGATTTTCTCACATTTGAAATTTAAATTTTCAAACATTTTTGAATTGAGAAACAATCAAAAACCAAAGTTTTGTAGATCTCAAAAGTTATACAACTTTGTATTTGATAATATTATGATTTGACTTCCTTTTATAATCTCAAATACACATTTCAAAATCAGTTGAAGATAATATGATACGCGCATGAGGCTGTCTGGTGGGCTCTCCCCGTTTTTTTTTTTTTTTTTTTTTTTTGGGTGCTGTTATGGTTTCAGCCGCTTCTAGATATCCGATTTTTAGAGGCTGGGCAACAGCCTAGAGACGGAAAAGTACCTCTGCCACAGCGCTTTTCTATAGTAGTGATCAACTTTCTATACAAGGCATAGCACACGGTGGCAACAACCTATACAACATCTATACTGCTATACACTCATACCGAAGACGTAGAAGCCTAAAACCTTCTGATGCACTATCCTTTAACACCACTGGCCCATCAGTCGTCACAACTCAGCTGTGAGATTGAGGTTCTCTGCAGTCTGCACATATGCTCTCAACTGCCGTGCAAGAAGCGTCTTCATGAAGCCATCTGTAATCTGATCACCTGGACTTTTCGAGCTATTTGGAGGCCACCTAGCTCGTCTCTCAAAATGATAGTTGATCTCGATATGTTCACTACGTTCTGGTGTGAAACACATAATTAAAAAGACATATGTACCCACAAGATTTCTGCTGTTGTGTTTGCTATGGCTACTCTGCTTCTGTGATAGATCGATCTGGATACCACATGGCACAAGCGTTTTGACAAATTTTAACATCGTAATTCCTTTTGGGCTGATTACAGTAGCATGAGAACGAGATGCATGTGCTGACTTCGTTAATTCGAAAATTTGTTGGTCCAGTCTTCAAAGATGCTCATAGGGATAGGATTTGCATGCGTGCGTTCATAGGGATGAGTGTTTGTGCGTTGTGAGTGTCTCTTATATATAAATGGTTAAAATGGCCATGTTAAAAACAGAAAAAAGCCAAAAGATTGGTCGAAACAATATCAGTAACTTTGACAATGTGGTTTACGGTCTACCAAGGGACCAAGCGCTCCATACTTTTATTACAACATTTATTTGGATATATGACGTTGATATATAAGGTAGCTTGCTTGCTGTATTGGAACCTCTACTAGCTAAAGTGAACTATGTGGTCGACCGTGCTGTATTTGAGTATATGACATTGATATATGAGCTAGCTACTCTAGAACAGAAATACAGATAACCTCAACTCTCCCAACAATGCCACACAGATAATAGTACGTACTTTACATGTCTAGTTCCTTTCCAAGACGACAGTGGAGGCGTCTCTGAATCTTTCAGGTGTTGAGAAAGGTGATGTGGAGGCGGTCACCTTGGACGACATCTATGGCGGCATAGGACTCGAGCTCGGCCATCTCCTCCAGCGTGAGCTCCACCGATAGCGCTCGCAGATTCTGGTTGAAGTTGGCGATTTTTGTAGTTCCAGGTATGGGACAGACATCGCTTCCTGGTGGTGAACCCAAGCCAGCGCAAGCTGCGATGGTGTGCATCCTTTCCTTGCAGCCATCTGGCTCACACGCTCGAATATTAGCGCATTCTTCTCCATATTCTCTGGCTGAAATCTTGGTAGATTCTGAAAGAAGATCATATCGAGAATGGCATTACATTCAGTACAGGATGAAGCACAATATCTTGGTAGTCTCTCTGAGTTGGATGGATCATGGATAGGAATATACTAGGATACGATAGGATAGGTCACGGTACCTTGCGGAAATCGTCATCTGGCAGCTCGGTGACAAGTTTGGCTCCGCCGAGAAGAACCCTCTGCCTAACGGACTGTATGCCACGATCCCAATTCCAAGTTCTCTGAAAAATGACAGAACATACATAACAGCATTATGTATGTACCTTGGCTTCTCTTGTTCAGAGTTTTCCTTCCTTAAGGTACCAAAGCAAACAATGTGGGGATATATATGTACCTGCAGGTTGGGATTATATCTTGTTCAACATCTCTTGTCCATAGAGACCACTCCAGCTGGACGGCGGTGATCGGATGAACTGCGTGCGCTCTCCTGATCGTTGATGCCGACGCTTCGGACAGCCCGATGTATTTGATCTTGCCTTCTTCAACAAGCTTCTTGAGCTCACCCATCTACATATATACATGTATTAGTGCAAGTTTTCAACGCATGAATGCAATGTAAGTACTCCTACGCAACTGACTAACTAACCGTGAGCTCGACGGGCACAGTGGTGTCGATGCGGTGCTGGTAGTAGAGGTCGATGCAGTTGACGCCGAGCCGCTGGAGGCTGGCCTCGCATGCCGCCCGAACGTACGCCGGGTCGCCGCGGATCGCTCTGAGGTCTGGCGTGATACCGAACTTGGTGGCCAGCTGCACCTGCTCCCGTATAGCATCCCCACCGTGGAGCGCCTTCCCGATGAGGACCTCGTTGGTGTGAGGGCCGTAGACGTCGGCGGTGTCGAGGAAGGTGACCCCAGCCACGACGGCGTGCCGGAGGAGCGCCACCATGTCGGCCTCAGGCTTGCGCTCGCCGTAGTACGCCGACATGCCCATGCAGCCCAGGCCCTGTGCCGAGACCTCCAGCCCCTGCGAGCCCAGCTTCATCGTGCGTGGCCGCGGTGGTAGAACACACGCCGGATCACTTGCTGCTGGTTTGCTGGATCGAATAGACTCTGCCGTGATGCTTGCTACCGAGGCTGTTGGTGTGGTTGGAGTAGTGCGGTTGTTGTCACGTTCCCATGCACGGCTATTTGTACTTGCAGTAGAACCCAGCAGCTGGCGTCACGGAGTGTGTCATGAGGGCTACGAGTACTGTACCGGAAGAAGTTGGTCAGAAACCGTTCGTGCAAAAGGCCGTAGTTCTTCCTCTCTACTCCCTGTACATGTTGATGATGACACAAAGGCAGCTGGCGTAATCGCTTAGGTCATGCCATATTCAACTGGAACTGCAAATGTATTTACAAATGGTCAGGTTTGATTGGTAGAGGAGAGAGTATTTTCTAGCACAAGACTTTTACAAATGGACACATTTAATTGGTAGAAGTGAGACTATTTTCTCTAGTATGACTTTTACTAATGCTCCGACTTGATTTACAAAGGAAAGAGTATTTTCAGGGGCACTAAGGAATGTCACTATCCAAAAATTGAAAATCGGCAGCAAAAAGTAGCAATTTTTCAGGGCAGAGGTATACCTTCAAGTCCGGCGCTAGCATCCCCAAAAGCTTCGATGCCGCTGCCTTTGCGCTTTGGGAATGAGGGATCACCAAATGAGACAGAAAATTCCGAGCACGTCAAAGCCTCAGGCGGCTTAATGCTAAAACCTTTGCTGCATGATCTGTATTTGCTTGTTGGCTCTGTATTTTTCTCTCCCTTTCCCTTTCTCGGAATAATGATGTTCTTTATTATCAAATATAAACCAAAAGGATTGTTTGGCTCTGCTAATCCAATGACTCAGCCGGGTTAATGCTAAAAACCATGCTCCATGATCTGTTTCTTCTTTTCCCTTTCTCTGAATAATGATGTTCTTTATTAAATACTCTCTCCGTTCCAAATTATAAAGTCGCTTTGACTTTTTTAGTTCATCCATTTAGTTATGTATCTAGACATATTATTATATCTAGATACATAACTAAATGAGTGAACCAAAAAAGTCAAAATGACTTATAATTTGGAGAGGAGGGAGTATAAACAAAACGATTGTTTGGCTCTGCCAATTCAATACTAGGGCTTCCCATGCTACTTAGCTAGCCCACGGAAAAGGAAGGTCAAGGCACTTAAAATTTTAGTGGGACATACAAGAAATAGAAGAAAATAACAGCTTACAAGTTGGATTTGTTAGACAAGGAAGCTGATTTTTACATCTTTATTATGTTGATTTAAATCTAAGAAGATGTTAAATAAAAGTTAGCCCAATTTTAACGGGAAGGAGAATCAATATTATACCTAAGAGCAAAGGTGAAAAATCTTTTTGGAATTAAGGAGAGTTTTTTTGAAAAGGCAAGTTTATTTTATTAATTTCAAGAAAGTTACGTCATGGTGATACAGCATCTTGAAATTCTCCCTAGCTTTGCTTGAAAGACACACAACCCAAAGGATAGAAGACAGAAAAAACATCGCCAAGGCACTCTATTGGCTATCAATGCGTAAACTAGACTGCCACCTATGCCAAGAATTGAGAAGCCATGACAACCACCACCTATGAAGTAGGCTTATGTACGATGGACCATGTATGGAACCCGTGTGTAATTGAGTAAATAATCCGCAAAAACATCGCCAAGGCACTCTATTGGTCATCAATGTGTACGTAAACTAGACTGCCACCTATGCCAAGAATTGAGAAGCGCGACAACCACCACCTATGAAGTAGGCTTCTACAGGATGGACCATGTACAGAACCCATGTGTAATTGTGTAAATAATCTGCAAAAAGAAAGAATGTTTGTTTTCAAATATAACTATTTCTACATCGCCACAAGGACCAAAACCAAAGCTGCCGCTCCTAGTAGAACCAAAGGTTTTAGCTCTTTACCCATCCAACCAGCTCCTGACCATAATGGACACATTATGAGGTCTAGGGAGTCCCCAAGCTACATATACGGTGGCCCAAATCAAGCATGCAAACTGGCAATCTAAAAACAAATGTTGTATCAAAACAACATTGTTTATTACCTTGCCAATTTTGTTTAGCTAAGTTATCTTTGGTTAGGATGACGCCTCTCTCTGAACGTAGCACAGAAAGATTTTTGATCTTAATAGGGGCTTTTAATTTCCAAAATCGCTTGTTAATGTCAGGAGATACAAATACTAATTACTTCCCATTAGTGGCAAATGGGAAACAAAAATAAAACTCTTAGATTTGAATTAGAGCAAGAGGAGGATGCAATCAGTGGTGATACAACTAAAAGTATCACCATATTTTAGAAGAACTTACTTAGGTTGCGAAGTTCACATTTGTGACAATGGATGACACTTGAATAGAGGATATTCTCAAGGTACAGAAGTTGAAAATGACCACCTCACACAAAGCTCTCTTCGGAATGTAAGGTAAAAGTGGCCATTTTTCATATTCAACTCTAAGACTCTATGGATTCCATAAAAAATATCAGGATTTTTTTCGAACATAATAAAAGAGAACATAATGGCTCTATTCGAGGAATTCCAAAAGGAGAACTCCCCACTCCACATGTTAAATTTGGAACTATAATTTGACTACCAAAAGTAGTGATACGAAACAAATCCAACAATATAAACCAATCTGTTTGTTGGACATTAAATTAAAAAAATCATCAAGGTAGCCACTATTAAGATGACAGTAGTAGTCCCAAAAATTTATCGGCTCATGACAAACAAAAGGTCTGTATTGGGAACACCTAGCGTATGCTAGTTAATGCAGCTGAGACGTGGAGAGAACACCACAATGATCCTTGTCAAGTTCAACGCCCTTTGCAAGCAAAGTCAAACAAGACTGCACGTCATCTTGTGCGCTGCTTCACTGCATAAGCAGCCTTGCCTATATATGTGCTGTTGTTCCATCTCCCATGATACAAACACTTCATCACTCTCAAAAACAACTAGCTACAGTTTACAAGTGCAGTCTCTTTCTTGCTTCTACACACAGCTGTAAACCATGGCGTCCCAGGCCATCGAAAACCACCGTGCCGGTGCAGTAGTCGTCACTGGAGACGCCACATGCCGGAAGAAGCCATAGAGCTGCTGGAGGAGCTTGGCCTCCCCAAGGGCCTCCTTCCAATGGAGGACATTCAGGAGTTCGGGTATAACCGCGACACAGGGTTCTTGTGGCTGGTGCAGGGGAAGAAGGAGGTGGAGCACATCTTCAAGAAGATCAAGCAGATGGTGTCATATGCCGCCGAGGTGACGGCGTTCGCCGAGAAAGGCAAGCTGAGGAAGATCAACGGCGTTAAGACCAGGAGCTGATGCTCTGGCTGAGCGTCGTCGAGGTCTATGTCGCGGAGGCCTCGCCAGAGAAGGTCACCTTCAAGACTGGCACTTGCCTCTCTGACAGCTTTGACGCTGCTGCCTTTGCCCTTGGGGAATGAGGAATCAACCGATGACATACAAATTATAGGAACAAAAAAGCATCAGTGTGCTTATAAGGCTAAAAAGCATTCTCCATGAGCTTATATGACCATTTTAAATCTTTAAATCTGTATAATTGCTTGACTGCTCTATATTTTTTTTCTCCTTCTCACTTCCAGAATGTTCTATTTTAAATATAAACCAGAAGGACTGTTTTTGCTTTGCTCATTCAATTGATTTGCGTGGCAATTTGAACTTTTACCTTGGCGAAAGTATACAAATACTGTTATCCTGAAACAGAATCGTGATGGCGGAAGAGAACACATGGAGATCTGAGATACTCCCTCCGTTCCCATTGAAATTGTCGTTTTGGACTCCATGCTATTTTGTTTGACCATCGTCGTATTCAAAAATTTTATACAAATATTATTTATTTTTTTGATAATTTATTTTATTATTGGAGATACTTTAATTATAATTTATTTATTTTATAATTTGATAAAATAATTTGAATAAAATGAATGGTCAAGCACAGTACTCAAAAAGTAAAAAATGACAATCTCAATAGGACGGAGGGAATACACCCTACTACAGCTATGTCTATAGTCGTGAAATCCAGTAACTAATTAAAGGCCATAGCTGCCAACATAATGTTAAACGTTATATGAAAAATAGAGTAGCTCTTTTGCTAATTTGGACGTTATTATCAGACTCTGTACGTACTCTGATTTTGATAGGCACTCAATCCTGATGTCTTTCAAGCTCATGTACAGGCAACGTTCCTGTTCAGTGTGCTGGTAGCTCTGTTTTTATGTGTTATTTTCTTCTACAGTTTATATCTGGAAGTTCAATTTCACTAACACGATATGGTAGAAAGCAGGTTCTAAACCACAATAAACAGAAGGTCTTCTATATACTTCAAGGGGCAACAATTAACCCTTACAAGTATCGATTTATTGAAGTTGGACATCAAAAGAAATGGTCAATTCTGCAGTTCAGCATGCCAGAGTAGAAAGCACACCGCAATGGTCCTTGTCAAATTCAACGTCCTTAGCCAGCAAAGTCAAACAAAAACGGCACGTCGTCTTGCACTGCTTCTCTGTATATATATTCTGTATCACACAAACACTTCTCCATCAATCTGAAGAGCGCCCAGCTACAATTTACAGCTACGCCTCTTGCCTGCCCTGTTCTTGTTCGGAGCTCAATTTGTAAAAGCAGATAGAGAAGCCATGGCGTCCCAGGCCATCGAGAGCCACCGTGCAGGTGCAGAGGTATTCACTGGAGATGCCACCTGCAAGAAGAAGTCCGTGGAGCTGCTGGAGGAGCTCGGCCTACCCAAAGGCCTCCTTCCAATGGAAGACATCCAGGAGTTCGGGTACAACAGGGAGACAGGGTTCATGTGGCTGGTGCAGGGGAAGAAGAAGGTGGAGCACACATTCAAGAAGATCAAGCAGACGGTGTCCTACGCCACCGAGGTGACTGCGTTCGTTGAGAAAGGCAAGCTGAGGAAGATCAATGGCGTGAAGACCAAGGAGCTGATGCTCTGGCTCAGTGTCGTAGAGGTCTATGTCCTGGAGGCGTCACCAGAGAAGGTCACCTTCAAGACTGGCACCGGCCTGTCCGACAGCTTCGATGCTAGTGCCTTTGGCCTTGGAGAATGAGGAATCGCAGCTTGAGACATGAATGATGTGCATGAAAGAACATCAGTGTGCTTATGTCCAAACAAAACATGCTCCATTTTTCTTATATGACCTTTTTAAAACTTCAACTCTGTATAATCGCTTGCCGGCTCTGTAATTTTTCTGATAATCCAAAATGATGTTCTTTTTTTAAGTACAAACCAAAAGGATTGTTTTTGTCTCTGCTGATTCATTCGATTTGCCTGGGAATTCCTACTTTTACCTTGGCGAAAGAATATATAGAGTACTGTTATCATCGTTAAACTGCTGAATTGTGATGAGGGGCTGCTTGTTATTATTGTTAAACTGCTGAATGGTGATACATAGTAGTTTTTTTTTGAATGCTCACCCGGGGGGTGGGGTGGGGGCGGGATGTTCCCCACCTGAATTTATATCGCCCAAAAGCAAGATTTACAAAAGGTTTGAGAACGAAGAACAACATCACCACAGGACCCCTAGCATCAGGGTGGATAGAGGCACAACCACACAGAAAAACACTAGCGAGAGCAGAGACTACTACAAGACACAAGAGCTCTTCAACAATGCCTCGGGGAGGTGAATGACTTAAATAACGTAATCATCGTTAGCCAAGCGAAGCCCCGGCAAAGCTTTCGCCCGAGCCTTGAGCCGAGGGGAAGAAGCTGTAAAGGTTCTTGAGTGACGCCTTCAGGAAGGAGAATCTGCCGCTGGCTCAGAAACATCGAGCTGAGCTTTTCACCCCGAAGCTTCGCCTCCCGAACTAAAGTGAGAGCCCGGTAGCCGCCACACCATGCAGAGCCATTTGCGGACTTGCCCTCAATGATGGGAGGCTCGTACCGGCGTACGTCTGCACCTACGCAAAGAAAGAAAGGGGCTGTCGGCGGCCTCCACTCCATGCGGAGCTATTTCTGGACTCGCTCGTGACAAAGGGAGGCGCGCTCCGACAAGCGTCCTCGCCTGGGCAGTGGGGTTTGTTGGCCGCCGCCACACCACATGGAGCCGCGTCGGACTCACCCGCGATGGTGGGAGGTGCGTACCAACAAGCATCCTCGCGTGCGGGTCGCCGCCACACCATGCGGAGCTGCTCCCCGGACCCTTCCGCTGACGGCGGAGGCGCGCACCGGCGCACATCAACGCCTGGGCGAAAGGAGGCGCCGGTCGCCGCCACACCACACGCGAGTCGCTACCGGACTTCGCCCGTGGTGGTGGGAGGCGCGCACCGACACCGCCACCGCCGGCTGTCACCCTAGGATCCTATTAAGGCCGACGCCGTTGCTCACAGTGCAGCTCTAGAAGATGGCCGTGCAGGGGCTCTGCCGCTCAGGAGCACCCGTCCTGGGCCCCGGACCACCACCGCAATGCAACTCCGCTCGTGAGCACCGCAGAAGGGGCGGGGGCGCCAAAGACCAGACGGAGCCGCGAGCTGCCACCGCCGTCGTCAAGTAGGAGGTCGGTCGCCACTGCGGCAGATCCGCGGATGGGTCGGGGTGGTGCGGGGGTTGGCCTGACGGTCGTCGCCGTTGCTGACGGCAGATCCGCGAGTAGGTACGGTCATCGCCGGACGGTGCGTAGAGCCCCGCTGTTGCAGCTACAGAGATGCGGTCGCCCGGCCACCAGGAAGCGCAGCGCACAGGCGCATGAAAGATGGGGGCATCGTGCCCGACCTCGCCGCCTACGCCGGCGAAGGTGTGGTGCGTCATGTCGGATCGCTAGAGGGCGCGGATCTAGACGGTGCTCGTGGATCCGAGCTCGTCGACCTTCTAGCTCACCCCCGGCTCCCACGAAGAGGGCCAACATGTTGGGCTCACCGGCGCCGGATCTGGACCCGTAGAACGCGGATCCGATGGCCTGTTGGTCACCTCGCCCATCGCCGGCAGTCCAAGTCGCTAGAAATTCAAACCTTGTCATGGGCGGGGAGGAGGGGAGGAAAGGAGGGAGGAGGTGGAACTTGCTGCGCCAAAGCTTTTCGGAACAACAGCGGGCCGCTGTCGTCGCTGGGTCTAGATGGTGGCGACAGCCCGCCGGGGAGGGGGCTATGGTGGAGGCGCTGGGCCGGGCGGGGCGGGCGGTCGCCCCTCCGTTACCCCGAGACGACGCGCGGGGAACCGGACGATTAGTTGGCGTTGACACCAATTAGACCCATGATATACAGTAGTTTTACCTCTCTTATATGACCTCATTTGATTTGACTTTTCGATGCGTCCGTTCCCATTTACTCAGGCCTTGTTTAGATTGCAAATTTTTTCAACTCAAACTCCTGTAGCACTTTTATTTGTATTTGGTAAATATTGTTCAATCATGGGCTAACTAGGCTCAAAAGATTCGTCTCGTGATTTACAACTAATCTGTGCAATTAGTTATTTATTTTACCAAAATTTAATGTTCCATGCATGGGTCTAAAAAATTAATGTGATGGAGAGAGAGTGAAAAAACTTAGAATTTCGGGTGCATCTAAACAAGGCCTCAGTTCATCTGTGATTCGTGATATGGGCCTGGGCTGTAGCCGGACCTCCGAGCTTGGTCCAACTCTTCAGAACATCTCATCTGGCCCACGTTCTCGAGGCCCGCTGCGTCGGGTCTTCTTCCTCCCTCCTCAAGTTCGCCAGAAAGGTTAGCGCCAAGGTTTATGATATTGAGTATATATATAATTAATGTTGGTAAACACACCATGATCGCCTAAGATGCATCTAATATAGATTCGCGTTCAGTGCTAATTGCTTCGATCGGAGAGGGATGGAACCTTCCTGGGCACACTGGCTGGGCAGGCCATTTTTAATGACTAGTTGATCAACCCATGCTCGAGCCTAGAAAAAAAACTGACCAGGTCATTCCATCAAGCTAGCTTGCGTCTGACCAGGCCCAAAGGGGCTTAGCACGCCGCGCGTTGTAAACCGATCTATATGGAAACCTCCTAGAGATTGCTTGACGTGCAAGTCCACTAGAGACTATAAATATTAGGGAGATGTAACCGTTTTTTGTTTCAAGCAATCAAAGAAAAGAAAAATATCCCCTATCCCTCTCCTCTCCCTGCCGTGTTGCCACTCTCCCCCCTACCGTACCGCCGCTGCCGCCCTCGCCCGCCCTAACAGCCCGCCCGAATCCCATCCGGGCTGTTACATAAACGATCTCACAAAAAAGGTACAAAATTTCCTTATTCCAAACGAATTTACAATGTGAACAGCCTACGAAAAATCATTTTTAGCGAAGGCGGAGTTAGCAAAACTGACATTGAAAATAGATTTTTAAGGGGTGATTGTCTTAAGAGAAACGCCTCTAGAAATCACTTCTCTTTACAATCGATTGCATCACATGTTTTGAGAACTGTCCCAGAAAATTGTTTTTGATCACCATGAACAAAAATCATTTATGTAGTAGTGATAACAATAGAGTTAGGTTATTTAGGTATAAAATTATTTATGCGGTTATTCATAATTGTCTCTCACGATAATGGCTGTCAGAGATGGACATAATTCAATTTAGCTTTAGCATATATTAAGTGGTTAATTTAATTTATCTTTCATGGGTTACTTATTTTTTGGGTACCTTCTGAAAGCCGGTGTTATGCTATTGTGAGGATCAATTTCGGAAGGAACAGGTTATATTTAAACGTGGAGAGCTAGGCTCATGCATGTACGATCGATCGATCTGTCAATAGTGAACAATAAGAAAAGGTGACATGTAGATGTAGCTCTGCGTATGATGGATCGGAGCCGCGTGGATCAGATCGAAGACATGTAGGTACAATAGATGCAAGATGAGTGCCCTCTTCATGTCCGTGCGTGATTCGTATTTGACGTGCGCGGAGGTAATATATATATACATATATGTACGCACTTTCCGAGAGATGCTGGTCGAAAGATTCCTCCTCCCGTTGACAACTGATTAACGTAGTGTTAAACTGGCCATGAGTTCCATCCGTACTAGTTTTTTTTTTCTTTTCCAATCTTTATTTCATTAATTCCAACTCATCTCCCTCCTGCGTGCCTATATAAGCAAGCCATCAAAGCCAAGCAGGAAGATATCGAAGCAAGTCCTGGTAGTTTATAGAGCTAGAGAAAGAGAGGTCGATCGATCATGGCGACCAGCAGCAGCAAGAGAGCGGCTCTAGTGATGATGGTCGTGCTCCTGCTACTGATGGCAGCAGCTGGGGAGTCGTCGACGGCATCGTCCACTGACAGCCTGGGGCCAATAAAACTACTGCAGTGCGGCGCATCACTACAACCATGCGTCCCAGATCGTCAGAATCTATGTTGCAGCGGCGTTTGTGTTCTAGTGAATGCGGGGGCTGGCTACGGTCCGCCCTACGTTTGCGTTTAGCTTGGTGCTGGATCATCGTTGCATGCGCATGGTTACCAACGACACGCCCAAGTGTCGTCCATTTATTTACTCTATTTTATTTGTTGCTTACTCAGCCTTTTTATATTCACCACCATTTTTACTTGATTACTTTGATATTTGTTTCTACATACTTCTGTCACATTTTAATACTACTGCTACGTGTTGTTGCTTTCCTTGAAGTTTTATTTGTCTGTACTCCTCTGTTGTTGTTTAAATGAACAATAAAGGAATGCAACGCAGTACATGCATAGTTTCGTGTCTCCTTCTCGATCGCTCCTTTTTATACTTTATATTTATATTACCCGGCTCGTTCCGGCTAGAATTGAAACCACAACCAGAACCCTAAATTGCTTTTGGCGGCCAGGATTTTCCTTGGGTGCCAAAATTAAGTCAACCCATAGTTTCCTTGGTGGTCGGCCTCCAAGGAAATAATCCTTGAGTGCCAAAACCATCAAGGAAACTAGTTTCCTTCCCTCTATTCTTGAGTGCGTTTGCTTGACGGTTTGTGGCCAAGAATTATTTCCTTGGCGGTTTTTGACACTCAAGGCAATTCAGGATTCTAGTAGTGAAGCCAACTTGCCAAGACTCAATTAAGAGCTCTCGAGCTTGGTATGTTTATTTAACTCGTGACCCACTACAGTCTACAGGCAATAAACACACAAATACACAAATATGTCCATATATTCATCTATGTATAAAAGTAACATGCGAATTGACTCGTAGTCTAATGGTAGGGCGGTCGGTGGGACCCTACCCACCGGGGTTCAATTCCTAGTGCTCGCATTTTCCCCTGGATTTATTCCAGAATTTTCCGACGCTATACATTAAATGGTAGGCGACGTCTCCGTCGACAGCGAGGCGCCTGTGGTGACTTTGTGAACTTCAAGATTGCCGGCTCAGTCCTTCAAAGGTGCTCATAGGGGTAGGGTTTACGACGCGTGTGTTTACAGGGTGAGTGTGTGTATGCGTGTTAGGCGTTTGCGTTGTACTGTGTAATCTCAAAAAAAAAAATGTATAAGAGTAACATATGCATAGCATATGGTGTCAGACGCCTAATGATAGGCCCAACAACTAGGCCCAGGACATGGGCTGAGACCAGACTGGGCTACTGTAGCACGCCCTATGGCGCCGGCACAACCGTAGATTATGTTAGATCAGTTTAAGAACCAGAAGTAAGATCGTTTGAACAAAAAACATTTCGACAGTAGTGATAATATACTACTGTTGTAGCCTATCACAATATGTGTGAATATAATATGCTTCAGTACAGTTGACAACTAACCAGTATGAGCACAGGGCGACATCTATCTCCACGGGGGTGTTTTTATTAGTGAGATAGTTTCGTACACGCATTGCCTGGAGCCAACTGCCTGTGCAAGAAAAAGCCTAGCAGAGAGAGAGTTGGGTTGTGTCTGGCCGAATTTATAAAAGAGCAACAATATTTATAACACAAATTATATATAGTATAGAAAATATGTTCTATATGGTGTGTCCAATATAATTGGCTTTGTTCGCTTAAACTTATCAACCCTGGCTTATCAGCAATGGTATAATGATTTTTTCTTAGAACAAATAGGCATCGACTGCCTTATGGGCCACAGAAACCATCAAGCGAACAGCCTGAATGATTTTGATTTGGTTTCCTAAATCTTAGCTCCCGTCCATAGAAACCATCAACCGAACAGATCACTGATTTGATGTGGCCTCGAAGGTATATCATAGGCGTACACTACCAGAATCCGGAATTACCTTGGCGGCCAGAAATTTCCTTGAGTGCCAAAATCAAACCGCCAAAGGAAAGGGTAGTTTCCTTGGCGGTGGTGACCTGCACACAAGGAAATATATATTTCTTGGCGGTTGCACTAAACCGCCAAGGTATTCTGAGAGTTTCCTTGGCGGATTTCAACCACTGCCAAGGAAATTACTTATTTCCTTGAGTGCGCTTTCAAACCGCCAAAGAAATGGCTCTTTCCTTTTCATTAATTGTGACCGCCAAAAAAATGATCAATTTCCTTGAGTGCTCTTCCAAACCGCCAAGTAAATTATAATTTCCTTGAGGGTTATTTAATTTTCTTGAAGGTTAGCACCCAATGAAATAATTATAAGTATTTTGGAGACTCCCACTTAAAAATAATAATAATATCGTAATGGTCTCTAAAAATCATAAAATTTGGCATGAGATCATAATTTGGTTGTATTACCTTGCCATAAAAGTTTGAACTCATATTAATAAACTTGAACTATACATTGTTCACAAAGGGATATATCTCTCATCTAGTTACATAACTATGTGAGATGCAATTTGATAACAATGTATAGGACCATTAGTTTACATCCTTTGATTTTTTATGCAAAGATTATACACAAAAACCATGTTATTATGCAAGTTTATAGATTTATCTAGCAGAATTTAGATATATTATTATAATTATAATTATCTTATGTTAATTTGGAGATAAAACCCTAGGAAGCACGCAACGTCTAACACCGCGGGCAGTCCTCTCCCTTTGGTGACATGATGGGCAGCCCGCCGCCTTCAGCGGCATGCCTGTCTAATGAGGGCCCCTCCAACCCTAGACATGTTTTGTGTCGATATGCCCATTGGGAATGAGATCCTCTAAAGTCGGCAAAGTGACTTGTCTCTACAATCGACATCTCAACCATTCAATTCACATCCAACCATGAGCAAGCAAATTAACTCTAGGACTCCTCGGCTTGCCGGGCTTTGACACAACATCAGCATGATGCTCGACCGACTGGCCGCTCATCGACTGCCTCTTGCGCTCGCCCGCACCGAAGCGATAGCTCTATAGCAGCCGCGAGTGCCCACCCACACCACCGCAACACGCGCTTGCACGGTTGTCGGTCCGCCGCGTAGGTTGCCGCCCACCACACGCGCGCCGCCCGGGTGGCGATGGCGCCCGAGACCCTGCGAACACGAACAAGCTAACAAGCATGAGCAGGCCATTTGGGAGATGATGGTCGCGAAGGTCTCCAAGATGCATGCCAGCGCAGTAGAACCTGCGAATGTCCGCCAGCGCCATCGCAACCCGCAACTTTTTATATGAATAATGTTAACACTATGATGCCATCTTGAAAATAAATTATTGAGAAAAGTAAAAAGCGGAAATTAGCTAGTAGTTAGAATCAAACATTGCTTAAATATATAAAATATTATAGAAAGGACATATATAAATTTACTTGTCCGAAGTAATTTTATTTTTTTATATTTATATTGAGTACCACATTTTAATTTTTATATTAAACACAAAGAAGTTTTATTTTTATATTTATATATCACCCACCATCACAAATGAGTTCCATCCCAAATTCGTTGGTTCAGCGGCAAAATTTAGGGGCTCGCGTCCCAACCGTGGCGGGAGGCAAGCGCCCACTAGCGCGCCAAAGCGGGGCCGTGCCTAAACCCTCTTGCCACCACTTTGCCGGTCCAGCCCTCGGTCCCTTCTCAGCTGAGTCCAGTCCTCCCCAATTTCACAACTCACGAGTCACGAGTGGAAGAAAAAAAAAAGCCGCCCAGCGGCGAAGGACGAGCCCGCTCGTGCGCCGCCGGGCGAGCTCCGCCGCCGACGCCGCCGGCTGCGGGCGCACCCAAGACGGGCCGCCGCTCGCCGGCCGCCCGGGCCGCGCTGCGCTCTCCGGCCCGCAGACTCCGCCCCACGGTACCGCCGCCACTTCTCCCTTGGGCGCCGATGCTGAGCCCGACCTCCGTCGGCTTGGTCACGCCGCCGCATCCTCGGCACCACACCAGCGGCCCGGGCTGGCGGGGCGTGACCCACCCACAAGCGCCAGGCACCGAGGCTTAGGCATCCAGGTTTCAGCGATCCAGCACTAATTAATTTCCTGTTTTTTTTCTTGGTTGCGTAAAGGAGTCGACGCCATCTCTTTCCCTCTTCACCTCTTGGTTGCACAAAGGAGCGAAAAGCTAGAAAGATTCAAGGTTTGGGTTACTTTGCTTGCCAAACTTTCATTCATCCAGATCGGCATCTCTTCCCCTCTTTGGAGAAGTAACATATTTAGCTTCGATTTTGATGTCATGTTTACTACCTTCGTTGATTTTGCGAGAGGAACAAAGCAGGATTCAGTCCAGATCCGCCATCTTTCGCATGTAAGTGTTCTTGTGGTGGATCCGCTACTATTGAAATGCTTACATGTCTCCTTGTTGGAAATAGATCAGTTTCGATTAGTTCTTTCTTTCTGTGCATGTTGCAAAGTATCCAAGAAGGAAGCACTAAAGGGTTCAACTCTTCTATCCACCTTTCTTCTTGTTGCCATCAGGTCACTAGGCAGAGGTAAAAATGTCATCTTCTATCTTAACTCTTGGAAACTTGCTGTTGTGTGACCAGATTTGGGTGGTAGTTCTACGAATAGTAAACTATCTTAACTTTCGATAGTGATATCGATTTGAACCAAACAACCTCGCTCTACTGCTTGCTCATTATTTTCTCCTGTCATTAGTTGTCTATTGATGCTTCAATTTCAGCACTTGATTTAAAGATGATCCACAATTTAATTGCCGCATCTACATGCTTTTGTTTTAGGATGACTACAAGGCCTTAGCGCCGGATGAAACCACACAAAAACTTGATGGAGAGGCTTTGTACATATAGTAGGGCGTGGCATGGCCCATGGGCGTGTTCCAATAGGTGATGGGGCTGTGGAAAAGGCGGCTGTCCTAAGGCATGCCAAATCGAAGAGAGTTTTGCCGGTCAGTCCCGATAAATATGAACAAGTGAGAAAAGAAAATGATCAATTGAAAGAGAATAATGAGATATTACTTGAGCAAAATAGTATCCATCGTGGTGATAATGGTAATAACTTATCTGTTGCTTTATATATCAGTTTGCTCTATGCCTACATGCATCTTTATGTGAATGCTTTTCTACTGTAGAAAATGTTTGAAAAATTGGGAACGAGCCACCTGCTGATCTCGCTACAACGTCTAGCAAATATTGATGCTCGTCGTCATCGGGTTACATTTCTTGAATTTTTGTTTGGACAATATATTTGTTGTGCTTGGAGGATGATTATCTAGACAATAATTACTCTTTCGTGGCATCGCCAACTTGAGTTGCGGCCGGTGAACAAGTGGCTCCCTGTTGATTAGAAATGGCTTTATGAGTCGTATCTTATAAGCGGTAGATTTAAGGTGATACATTGATCGCTACAAATAATGTGAATTCAAAGATCACGGCAATTTATATTTGCAATGCTTCTAGTTATTACTTCAGTTTTGCTTGTCGCGGGATTCCAAAAAATAAAGTGCATATATATTGTGTATTTTGTAGGTGACGGGATCATCACATGGATATGATGGCATAGGCGGTGATCCTAATTTAGAACATGATGATGAGGATGACCACACTTGGGATGGAAGTGATAACAATGATGACCTTGAATCGATGTTGATGGCCACTTTGAAGTAGAAAGTGACGAGGAGCTTGAAGACAATGGTGAAGACGATTCTCTCCAAGACGGTGACTAACTAATGCCAACAGCTCCAAGTGGCAGACATGGACCTCCTTTTGGTAGATTTTGGTACAAAGTTAGGCTGATGTGCAGCTAACTAGGCTGATGTGCAGCTAACTAGGCTGATGTGCGGCTAACCTTTTGCTAATGTTTAGTTCTTTGGCAATTATTTTCCATATGCATGTGGTGTTGACATGTAGGAATGATACTATATTGCCACCTAGACCTAGGAATATTTTGCAGACTATTTGCCATCTAGGCATGAACCTTGTTTGATGGAGTATTAATATCTAGGCATGAAATTGTTGTAATGAACCAAAGTATGGATGTTGGTTGGAACATATATTCATGTTGGCTGGAATATATATTTATATGGATGACTTTACGGTTATGTTTAAATATATGGTTCCTAAGGATGTATTTATGGGAATGGAATTGTAATTACCATCTTTGGTTATACATCGTGAGAGTTAACTTGGCGGTTATGGTAGCCAAAGAAAACAATGATTACCTTGAGTGGTTCACACGGCCAAGGAAATTAGAATTTACTTGGCGGTTCATGCGATCAAGGATTTAAAGTTTTACCCTCAAGAATATAAATTATCTTGGCGGTTCATGCAGCCAAGGTAACGGTGTTTCCTTGAAGGTTTGAAACCCCAAGAAAATATGTATTTACCTTGACGGTTCAGAGCCCTCAAGAAAAGTAATTTCCTTGGAGGTGTGTCACACTCAAGTAAACACCTTTCCTTGGCGGTTCATCCATTTCCTTGACCATTTGACAAATTAAGTCGAGGGCCTCATTTGCTTGGCGGTTAGCCTCCAAGGAAATTATCCTTGAGCGTCGAAAACCGCCAAAAGAAACTAATTTCCCTTACACTCTATTCTTGAGTGCTTTTGCTTGACGGTGTATGGTCAGGATCATTTCCTTGGCGGTTTTTCCTCTATCCTTGGCGGTTTTGGGCACTCAAGGCTATTCGGATTCCGGTAGTGGTAGAGTCTAAATAAGAAAATAAGCCTTGGTTTTTCTCCGTCTCTTTAACAAATGTCTTTGCCACATCAGCAAAGTGGTATAAATAAGAGGGTAATAAATAGGCTTAGACTCTATGATAGAGTTCGCATTGCATTGTGAGTGTCCTAATCATAGTTATATTAGATCCCGTGTAGGTGCAATGAGGCGTGTGAAGGGACAGAAGACAATGCCGGAGAGGGGGCTATTGTGTGCTCCCACATGTCATGTCCAAGCGCACACCCCATGCCAAGACAACCAGATCATGTCGAGCCCACTAACATGACCATGATTAGCGGACGAGTCAAGCAGACGCCCATTGACAATACAACGACTTAGGTAGAGCACCTAATCGACCGGGACTGTGTAGAAAAACTTCAACACAAAAAATCGCCCGCTCGAAGACGAAGCCCCGATGGCAAGGCATCACTAAAACGATACAAGATAACGGTGATGACAACGACTAGGTAGAAGCTATGAACACCCACTAGTAACCAAATCATTTTGGGTGACGGGCACAATCAATTTTTGCGTGACGTGCATGAGCGCCCGTCGCCCCCGTAAGGTCACGGTAAATGGAGGAACAACCGTGGCGGGCAGCTTGTGCCCGTCGCGGTTAATAAAAAAAAATTTTTTAAAAAACAAGAAAGCCTAGATGGGCCCAGGACGGGCCTAGATCTCGGCGCTCGCCGCCGCCGGGCCCCGCGCCGCCCGAAGCCGGATGAGCGCCGGCGAATCCGCCGCCCGGAGTGCTGCGCTTGGGCCCTCCGCCGAGGAGGGAGCACGCTGACACGCGAGGGGAGGGGTGGCCGCCCGCGCCGGAGGTATGGAGGGATCCGCCGCGGCGTCGGGCGGCGGGCGCCGCCACCGCGTCGGGTGGGGGCCGGGCCGCCGCCGGCGTCGGGGAAGGGGCCGCCGCCCGCCCGAGGGGAGGGGGCGCCGCCACCGCGTCGGGGGGAGGCCTGGGCCACCGCCCCGGTCGGGGAGGGGGCGCCGCCACCACGTCGGTAAGGAGCTGGCCGCCGCCGCCAGTCGAGGAAGGAGGGGCCGCCCGCGCCGTCGTCGTCGTGGATCCGCTCGCCGTCGTCGTGGATTTGGTCGGACTCGTGGGAGCGCGGTCGCGTGGGGGAAGTGGGGAGTCCGCTCGGACTCGTGTGAAAGCGAGGAGAGGAGTGAGGTTAGGTTACATGTATGTAGTGAAGTGCGGTTATATATGACCCGATAAGATACCCGATTTGGGCTCGATCATGGGCCTCGACGTTTTTGTGCGTGACGGGCCTTTTTAATGTGCCCGCCTCCAAAAAATGGTTGTATTTTAGGTGACGGGCCTTTTATAAAAGCCCGCCCGCGGTTAATCTATTTTACGTGACGGGCAAATGTGCCCGCCACGTTAAATAAAAAAAGTGCTCGCCACGCAAAATCATGGGGATTAACCGTGACGGGCAAACAGTACGCCCGCCACGGAAAAGATTTTTCAGGTTCACGCAAAATCATTTCGTTACTAGTGACCTGAACTACCATCAACAGCTTCAACAATGACCAGGTAGCCGCTGTGAACCGATCGACTACAATACCAAAATCAACAGTGGCCAGGTAGCTATTGTGAACTACATGATTATATCATAGCAACTGAAGAAGAGTTAAGCACATGTAGACACAACGGTAACGTCCGGCTCCGACGAACGACGCAGTGGGAACAAGCAGAGTGCATCAACAAAGCCTTGAAGAAGGTGATGACATCCACTGACGCCAACTTCATTATGAGGAGCACCCAAAAGGGACTTTTGTCACTAAAATTGCCCTAGGAACCTCCGACAACCGACTGAGCAAATGACGACGCCTCCAAGAAACTGATGATGCTGGCGCGCCACCATCATTGGCCCAAGGCAAAAAGCCTAACTAGATTTTATCCCCTATCTGCCATCAGCGCCAGAAGCCACCAAAGGGGAGCAGGCCGGCCTGCCCTAGAGCAGCATGCTCTGCTCTGGTTGCTCGCGCACACCAACGTCATGGGAAGCTCAAAAGGGATCTTCCCTATCACCAGCTACTCCATAGTGAGTGCAGCGGGCCACCTCACGAGCCTTGACACCTCTACAGTCTAGGCGGAGCGGGCCGCCCTCGGGACGAGCCCATGGCAGCGCATGAAGTGGAGTGGCGCTGGGGGATGAACCCGTGCACCATCAGCCACGGCATGGGCAGGATCCATCACAACACGCGCAAGTATGAGCGCACCCTAGCAAAGCGCCACTACGAGATGGCAGCGGCCGCCATGCCCACGCACCAAGTATCGTCGTCCACGTCCGTGAGGGGCGCCGATCGTAGCCAGGTCAATGACGCCCACAACAGCTTGCCGGCCTATAGAGGCGTCGCCGGACCTATCAGCGGCCTAGTCCTTGGCTACCACCCGCCGGCCACTCGGCTAGTGCGCTAACTAGCCGCCGTGGCACCTGCTGCGTCCCTGGACGGCGCTTAGCCAGATTTGAGGCCAGGAACGTCGGATCCGGGACTAGGAGGCGTGGATTTGGCCCCACACCGTCCACCTTTTGCACCCGCTGAACCTCGGAGGCGACTATTTGCACCCGCTGGCCAGCCATAGCATTGTGGGGCGACTAGGGCATCAGATCCATCGAAGCGGACACCGGATCTACCCCCGGAGGCGCGGATCGATCGATCCGTTGCCGGTCATCCCGACTGCCATGGAAGCAAAGACGAACTTGAGCAAGGCGAGAGGGGTGGGGAGCCAGGTGCTACAGAGCCTTCCTTTTGAGCGCCTCCGTAGGCCACCATCGCCACTCAACGGCGCAGCAGCGGCGACCGGGAAGCTGGCGGCGATGGGTGAGTTCGGCGTCATGCTTGTCGCCCCAAAGTGGCCTAGCTCGGGGAGACGACGCGAGGGGGGGGGGTGGTGTTTCCAACAAACAGAGCCTAGTTATCAAGATTTGGACTTCATCACCCGTTAACTTAGGGGCATAATTATACTTCGCTTATTTTTTTTTCTAGACACTTATTTTAACTGTCGTCTGATTCCTCCCCTCTTCCCTTGTATAAAAAATCGAAAATGAACTCATCAAACATCAAAGTACCCCAATCTCAAAGGGAAAATAATAAAACTAACACTTCCTTTCTCAACGGGGAAATACTAAGAATAATACAAATTCTTTCTTTGTGAATAAATACTTGAAGTATTTCTTTTATTTGATTTAATATGATGTCCACACATTTGCATACATTTGAAAACAGAAATTTAGATAACCTCAACTCTGTAGTAGTTGCACAGACAGATAATAGTACGGACGTTACATATCTAGTTGCCTTTCCAAGACGACAGTGGAGGCGTCTCTGAGTCTCTCCAGGTGTTGAGGAAGGTGCTGTGGTAGCGGTCACCTTGGACGACATCCATGGCGGCAAAGGACTCGAGCTCCGCCATCTCCTCCGGCGTGAGCTTCACCGACAGCGCTCCCAGATTCTGGTTGAAGTTGGTGATTTTCGTAGTTCCAGGTATGGGGCAGACGTCGCTTCCCTGGTGGTGAACCCAAGCCAGCGCAAGCTGCGATGGTGTGCATCCTTTCCTTGCAGCCATGTGGCTCACACGCTCGAATATTACAGCATTCTTCTCCATGTTCTCTGGCTGAAATCTTGGAAGATTCTGAAAGAAGATCGTATTGAATGGTGCCATTACATTCAGTACAGGATAAAGCACAATACATGGTGTATTGGAGTTGGATGGATTATGAACAGGAGTATAGTAGGATAGGTCACCGTACCTTGCGGAAATCGTCATCAGGCATCTCATGGACAAGTTTGGCTCCGCTGGAGAAGAAACCTCTGCCCAATGGACTGTATGCAACAATTCCAATTCCATGTTCTCTGAAAATTGTCAGAACAGAAAACAGCATCATTATGTATGTACATTGGCTTCTGATCCATCCCCAACAATCAGCGTTTTCCGTGCCTTGGCACCAAAAGAAAACAATGGGGAGATTCGAGATATATAATTATATTTTGTACCTACCTGCAGGTTGGAATTATATCTTGTTCAGCATCTCTAGTCCAAAGAGACCACTCTAGCTGGACCGCGGTGATCGGATGAACTGCGTGCGCTCTTCTAATGGTTGATGCCGACGCTTCTGATAGCCCAATGTATTTGATCTTGCCTTCTTGAACCAACTTCTTGAGCTCGCCAATCTGCATATATCAAAATTCAGTACGTACTTGTTGTTTAGCTACCAATTTGCATATATATATCAAAGTACAGCTCGCAATGCAATTCGAGCAGTGCATGCAACGCAACTAATTTACAACTCACCGTGATCTCGATGGGCACCGTGGTGTCGATTCGGTGCTGGTAGTAGAGGTCGATGCAGTCAATGCCGAGCCGCCTTAGGCTGGCCTCGCACGCCGCCCGCACATATGCCGGGTCGCCGCGGACCACCCTCACGTCCGGCATGATGCCAAACTTGGTGGCCACCTGCACCTTCTCCCGTACGCCATGCAACGCCTTGCCGATGAGGACCTCGTTGGTGTGCGGGCCATAGGCGTCGGAGGTGTCGAGGAAGGTGACTCCAGCCGCGATGGCGTGGCGGAGGAGCGACACCATGTCGGCCTCGGGCTTGCGCTCGCCATAAGCCATGGACATGCCCATGCAGCCCAGTCCCTGTGCCGAGACCTCCAGCCCCTGCGAGCCCAGCTTCATCGTGTGTGACCGCGGCGGCAGAACACACGCCGGTTCAGCTGCTGCGGCCATTGCTGATTTGCTGGACTGGACTCTGCGGTAGTAGTGCGCGCGGTTGTTGTCGCGTTCCGTGCACGGCGTACTTGTAGTAGAACCCAGGAGCTTGCGTCACGGAGTGTGCGAAAGGCCGTAGCACTGCCTCTAGCTGGTACCTCTAGGTGGATGATGACAAAGGCAGCTGCTAGCGTCATTGCTTAGGTCATGCCGCCCAACTGGATCTGCAAAAGGTCTTCACGATTATGAAAAGACTCTACTACACGAACGAATGACTTTTACAAATGGTTATATTTGATTGGTACAGGTCTTATTTTCTAGTACGACTAAATAATATGACACTACTACACGAACGAATGATTTTTACAAATGGTCATATTTGATTGGTACAGGTCTTCACGATTATGAAAAGACACTACTACACGAATGACTTTTACAAGTGGTCGTATTTTCTAGTACGACTTTACAAATGGTCTTATTTGGTTCGCAGAGGTGAGACGATTTTCAGGAGCACTAAATGATATGACTCGTAGTTTCTAGAAATCATTTCTGTAATCCAAAAAATGAAAATCAGCAGCAAAAAGTATCAAATTCTCACGGTAGGTGTACCTTTGTGGTTTGTTGTCAGTAGTAGTTTTCTTATGTCCAGGGAATATAGTTAAAATTCAGAACTGAATTTTCATCAATTTCTGTTTGATTTAATTGTTTCAGGGGGTATACATGTCTCATAATGTGGGCTCAACCGTAATTTTTATTGTTGGGACTTGGCATTCTCCTATGGGCCAAGCCCACTAGAAGAGGCCCAAGTGGAGTTAGTGGGGTGACTTGTAAATCCAACCCCACCGAGGGGTCGCATGTAAATCTACCTTGCTTATAAACATAGAGGGTGCCATGAGAAGGGGGAGCTCTCTCCTCTCTTAGATACACACACTCAAAACCCTAATTACCTCACACCTCCTCTTTCTCCTCAACCTGTTCAGAACCCAAGGTTCCAACATTGGCGCCCTACCCGTGCTTGGCACGAAAAATTTTCGGAGAGCTGAAAGTGAGCAACCTTCGTCGGAAAACCTCCTCCATCTCCGCCGCGGGAAAACCTCCACCATCTCCGGCGTTGGAAGACCATCTCCACCTCTCGTCATCGGAAAACCTCCTCCATCTCTGTTGTCGGAGGACCTCCTCCATCTCTGTCGTCGAAGACCATCTTCGTCGTCCGGAAAACCTCCTCCACCTCCGTCATCGGAAAACCTCCTCCATCTCCGTCATCGGAGAACCTCCTCCATCTCCGTCATCGGAAGACCTCCTCCATCTCCGTCGTCGGAAGACAATCTCCGTCGTCGGAAAAACCTAGTCTACCTCCGTCATCGGAGAACCTCCTCCATCTCCATCGGAAAACCTGCTCCATCTCCGTCATCGAAAACCTCCTCCATCTCGTCTGCCGCCGGAAGACCTCCTCCATCTCCGTCTTCGGAAGACAATCTCCATCGTCGGAAAACCTCCTCCACCTCCGTCATCGAAAAACCTCCTCCACCTCCATCTCCGTCGTCGGAAGACCTCCTCCACCTCCGTCGTCGGAAAACCTCCTCCATCTCCGTCGGCGGAAGACCTCCTCCATCTCTGTCATCGGAAGACCATCTCCGTCGTCGAAAAACCTCCTCCACCTCCGTCGTCGGAAAACCTCCTCCATCTCCGTCGTCGGAATCCTCCTCCATCTATGTCGTCGAAAAACCTCCTCCATCTCCATCGTCGGAAGACCATCTCCGTCCATCTTCGTCGTCGGAAGACCATCTCCGTCGTCGAAAAACTTCCTCCATCTCCGTCGTCGGAAAACCTCCACCATCTCCGTCGTCAGAGAACCTCCTCCATCTCCGTCGTCGGAAGACCTTCGTCGCGGATCTCCGTCGTCGGAAAAACTCCTCCTTTGTCGTGGATCTCCGTCGTCGGAAAACCACCTCCTTCGTCGCGGATCTCCGTCGTCTGAAAACCTCCTCCAGTCTGACCTTCATCGCAGATCTCCGTCGTCGGAAAACCTCCTCCAGCCCAACATTCGTCGCCATCCCGACCTTCGTCACCAGCTTTCATCGGAGCTTTGTCTGGCCAGGCTCTTTGGGAGTGAAAGCTTCATCCTATGAGAACCCCCGAGGAAAGGTAAAATCCTCAAAGCAAAGGTATCATCTCCTTGAACCTTCGTAGCTAGCGGTGTCTTTACGTTTAGGCTTCAGCTTCACCAATCTCTATTGAACTATGGAAGTGCACCTATTTGACTTGCACAAGGCATCTATTGAACTACATACGAATGAAACTAATGTAGCCTCTGGCCTCCTGTGATATTGGACCTTCGCTTATTGGAAGCGGTTCCTTTCTTGCGAAGGATTATTTTCTCGTGCCTTGAACCTGTAACCTTCGATCGCATATTCATGACTCCTACTGAACTACCGCAACATCCAAAGCTACGATGACAGACAATTGTACTTGCTTCAGTTCAAATCGTCTCTCGAAAAGCTTGAATTCAAAATTGGTTTTCTGGGCTTCCTACATCTCCGATGGCTTGCAGGAACACGACACTTGACTAAGGTAACAGTAGCATCTTAGCCTAAGGCATCTGCACCTTTTTGGACCGAATAAGGCATTTGCACTGTGCGCACATCTAACTTGTGCTTTGCAAATATCTTAGCCTCCGTTTACAAAATTATACTACTGTTTTTGCGATATATATTTAAATTCTCGTGCAAGAACCATACTAGAACAAGCATGTTTTTCTTGCTCACTTATACGTGTCTACATAATGTCTAAGGTTTCTTTGCATGGTTCCCACAACAACTTCTAGTAAATAAGCAAATAATATATGTACGTTCCATGTCACAACATTATTTTTGTACTATGTACTAACCTTTTTTGCATATGTTAAAAGTCTCCTCTTATAGGAGCCAAATTAATAACAAGTGAGCATCGCTCACCAGCTTATAGCATCTAATAATTTTGTTCTTATGACTTATTTTGTCGCATTCTTGATTTAACCTTCACCTCTCGAGACAAATTTCAAAAATTAACCTTCGCATATTACTTGTCACCATTTGTGACCAAGAAAGGTGTTGTGGCCTTTGCCACATCAAAATCATGGCCCGAGTGGCTATACATGCCTGACATTAACCGGCAAGCTTAAAATACATTTTCAAACCTCTTATTTGTTACTAACATGCAAGTCACCACCACTGTAAGTATCTCTTACCCTCCCAAGCTAACCCTCTAGAACATATCTTTCATCATTATATACATGTTTCACCTTTCCAAGCCAAGCTATTAGTCAGTCTCAATATGCTAGGTGTTCTCATTAAGTGTTCAGCCTTCGTCACACATCTATCCAGTTCTAGAATTTGTATCAGTCAGTATTCCTATCAGTTGGTAGTTTTCATGAAATGTTCAACTTTCGTTAGATACCTCAGCGATCCTAAATTACCTCAGTCAGTTACGGGCTTCATCATCGTCAGCGGAATCCATCAATATTGGTTTTCAGCAGCCTTCGCCAGCTATTGGGCTTCATCATCCGTCGTGAATTCATCAGTATTGGTTTTCAGCAGCCTCTGTCAGTTATTGGGCTTCATCATCCGTCGGCGGAATTCATCTATTATTGGTTTTCAGCATCCTCCGTCGATTTACTGGACTTCCTCATCTGTTAGTGGATTTCATTTATATATCGGTGGTTTTCAGCAACCTTCATTAGTCATCAGCCTGCGTCACCCAGCAGCCTCCGTTTATCAATAGCCTTTATCAATTGGCAACCTTCATCATTCAGCAGCCTTTAGTTAGCGACCTCTATCAAAATCAACTTCCGACAAACACTCAACTTTCTAACACCAAAATTTGCACCTCTTTTTTTTGCAGGTTGCATCGCTTGATTTTTTTCTTATAGCACGAATCAACACAATGGTTTTGCACTAACCATCGCAGGAAACCAATCTTTTGATTTTCAATACTACAAACCACACACATAACCATGCAGGTTCTTGATTGGCAGCCCTCGCTAGCCACCCAAAATTACAACTCTAACCAAATTTTATTTGAACTAACCTTCGCAGTAGGAGCTGATCCTTCTTTATATTAAAAGTTTCAAGTCATATGTATAACCATGCAGGTTCTTGAATGGCAGCCTTCACCACTACCCAAATTACAACTCTCTTTTTTCGAGAACAATATTTCGATATCTGAGCTTATCTTTTGTTCAGCCATAACCATTGCTTTTGCGGGGTTTATGAAATATTTAACCCTTTTAATATTTCTCATGCAAATGCACTCATTTACACAATCACTTACATGCATTGATTGCAAAAGTACATTTCAATGCATGGCCTAGGCCACCGGAAGGCGTGCCAAAAAATTAACGGACACAAGGACTCTATGCATCAAAATCCTGGAAGAAGTCCCGAACCTATGTGGGTGTTGTTGGTCACTAACGACATATTTTTACCGCCAACATTCTACCATTCAGGGGTGAAACTATACCTTTTCATACTCATATACATTTACTATTGATATATTTCCACTTGTATTGGAGAAATAATTGTTTTGCAGGATATATACACAATCAAGTGAAAAATGCACCAAAAGGCGCCTTCTGGGAAAGCGTATTTTAGAACACAACTCAACCCAAAGAAGGAAGGCCCACCACGATGCATATCTGGACCAATCACCAATGCCACATGACTTTTCAGGCCTAGCACAGCCCACTAGCCGAAGCTTTGGGCGGCCGGCCCGGCCCGGCACGCGTGCGCACACGAGATTGAGGTGGTTCGGGCCCATCTTTGCGGCGGTTCATTAAATGTCGTGGAGGGCGGTGCGCTGTTGCCGTGGCAGGTGCACCGCACCGCACGCTGGGGAGATGGTCGGTTTGGGGGAATTTGGCACTTAGGCCCCTCTCCTACTTGAATAAATAGTCCCCCTCACCTCCTCTCTCAACACACACCATTTGGAGCCTCCTCCTCTCTCTCTCACTCTCCACTCCTCCTCTCCACTCCTCCTCTCTACCCTCTCTTTAGTTCTTTTAGTCTTTAGTAGTATTTGGAGTTAGAAAAGCTTCATTGAGAGCCTGTACTTGGGAGAAAGGTACATTCGGTATGAATACATATATGGTTTCTTCTCAAGTCTTCTTGTTCTCATATAGTTGTGCTATTGAATTAGAGTACACTTTTCATGTTATAGTTTTGACATATGAACTAGCATATAGTTTGTGTGTTATATTCTTGACATGTTATTCTCTCGACACGCATCATGGCATATGAACTAGACTATAGTTTGTATGTTGTGGTTTCGTCGTATAGAACTTTATGTAACCATTCATGCGACATAATTGCGCTTAGAAAATGCAAC